>CM017441.1:10278117-10886765 GCA_007726485.1 Eragrostis curvula | reverse complement strand
TCCGCCACGTCGCCACCTTCTGCGACGTCGACGGCGTCGGTTGCTGATGGTTCACGTTTGCCAGCAAATGCTGAAGATGCAGCTGTCGAAAAGGGAACTGGAAGAGGCAGCAATCCATAGAGTCGCAAGGGAGCTCTGCCGGACGGGGTGGCGTAACACAGTTGGGGCGGCGACACGCCAGAGCGCTGGATAAAGTACGGATACTTAAACAACCGTGTAATGAAGCAAATTTTGGTGAAATTTTCTAGCTACAAGCGTGGCTGCCGTAGAGAACTCGCCATATATATACAGGAACTGTACAAGCAATTGCGTTTGGAGAAATCGCCATATATCCCTTCAAATCCAAAACAGCTGATCCCTTCAGACTGAAGAGTGGACCAGGGATGTCACGTCATTACCATCTACAGAGTACATGACTGGAAGCTCAGGACAACCCGACAGTAGTGTTGAACTCCACAACGCTAATTAACAGTCCTCCATGGATGCATGTATTTACATTTGAGATGGAAATAAGATATATGCTTATATTTACTTAGAGCACAAGAAATCTGGTTACAATTCTTGAACTCCAAGCGACACACGTACATCACCCGTTCAACTATGTTCAGTGACTACGTTTTATTAAAAACCGATGGCTCCAGCTACTTGTTAACACAAATAACATGCAGATGACGTCGTCACGTCAATACAGATACAATCCTGTACAAACATGGAATTCACGATTAGTTACTTATAGGCTTATAGCGGAACCTATATAGAGACGGCCCCCGCGTCGCCCCTAACCCTAGGGCGACACGGGCGGCACTCCATCGCCGCCGCCACTAAGCATCCAATCCATCCCCATCCCCTGCCGCCGCCGGAGCCTTCAGGCCGGAACAACCCGGCGGACGGCGATGATGGTGGCGGCGGGGCCATCTTCCCATTGCTTTCCAATTTTTCTGGTGGATCCAAGGATGGCGGATGGCGGCCGAGTTCACCGGATTCTTTTGGCAGCTCTTCGTTTGCGTCGTCATTCCTTTGGAAGGCGGCGGCGGCGTGGATCTGTCGCCGTTGTGCGTGGTGGTGGCGGCATGTTTCGGTCGCTGTTTCGCAGCGAACATGGCGTCAATCCACTGCAATTGCACGGCGGCGGCGGCGTGTATCGCGGCTGTGTTGTGTTGATGCTTCGTTTGTGGCCTATGGTGCTATGACGGTGTGGTTCAGAACCATGCATATGGCGGGCGTCGACATCGACTACGGCTGCCATTCGTGTGTCGGCCTATGGCGTGCAGCTCCTGTTCTCCTACTTGGAGGCATGGAGGTACCAGGGTGAAAGCTCTGCCTGGCTGATTGCCAGTGCTGACGATGTTCGTTCTTGTTGAAGGCGTCGTTGTGGTGTCCGATTGTCATTTGATTGAAGGACTCTTGGTGAAAACCTGATGCGGCGGCGACATTTTTTATGTCGTGACCTTCTTAAAGGCGTCGTTTGGAGTCATTTGCATGTTGCAGCTGGGTTCGACAATTTGGTTGGCTTGACATCGTCCTTGTGTCTGCTGGTTTCTCCGGCAGTTATCAATTTCATCCTTCGTCGGTTGTTGTTTGGGTGGTCTTTGCTTCAATCAAAGATGTTGTTCGTCATTGGATTGGCAGTTGTTCGAGTGTATTCTATCCCAAAGGTGGAAGAGTAGACATATGGACTCGACCATACTCAAGAGGCAACACCGGAAGACAAGAAAAGCTGCGGATTGGAGATGTTTTTTTCTTAGTTTTGCTTCATCAGTGTAGCGTTTGTGTACTACTGATGGGTCAACGATTGTCGGTGATTGTATTTAGCTGTAACTTTCTTAGAAGCCAAAACTACATGGTTGTAACTTCTTTGAAAGCCAAGGCTGAGATTAATACAATCTTTCCATTATCTAAAAAAAAGGGAACCTATATATCAACAGCACAGGGGCGGAGCTTAGTTGAGGCCATGGTGCCATGCCCCCCCCCCCCCCCCCCCCCCCCCGCGCCATGCACAAATTTTCACTGAATGAATAGTTAATTAGCTACTGTTTACTACTTTTTTTCGCTTAATCAGTGGAGCCGGCCCCTCTTGATTGTTGGCCCAACTTAGACCGGTGACGCACGTAGGGTTCGCGGCGAGGGGCCGCCGGCTTGGCTTTGGTGGTAGCCTGGGGATTTAGTGTCGTACCCCATTTTCTGAGGTACTTGGATACACCGTATCAGTCCCTGGATCAGTCGCTGATACGGCCATTCTCACAGATTGGCATTTCAGAGAACATACCTTTATTTATTACCGAAGCTCATTACAAGCCTTTTGGTTACATAAAAGGTCTTTAACATGGCCATAGGCCTTACAACTTAACACATTACATCACAAGGGTCATTGCCGGGAAGAGGCAATGCCACACTTATTCTACGCAACGGACGGCAGAAGCGGATCCACTCCACAGGCAAACTTGCGCGGGACGACCCTAGTCTTCTTCGCCATCGGCTTGAAAGTCGTACTCCGCTTCTTCTTCTGAATGATTGATTGAGATGGGGAGTGAGTACATAAGGTACTCAGCAAGTCCTAACACAAGGGTTACTCATATGCAAGGATATTGCCAAGGAATAGGCTGGGGTTTTCATTGATCGGCCGAAAAGCCAATTTTCAATGCAGGGGTTTGATTTGAAACCAAAACGATTTTGCGAAACTCTAAGTCAGGATTGATGAAGATTTAGTGGGGTTGTGGCCCTGGGGGAGAATAAATCCTTCCCGCCAGTTCCCAATTTTTAACGCTGGCAGGAAACCAGCACACGGCTCCAAACCGGCGTTATTCCGAAAACACACACGCCAAGGATAACTCACACAGAAAAACTAATCATTGTGTGGCCATGGCTTTCGCTTTGTCCAATACCGTGGAACACGGCTATCCGGATAGATTCTTATCCTCTGCAGAGGTTGTACACTTTCCCCACGAGGGGTGCCAGACCTCCCCACCGTCGTGGGTCGGAAAGACACACAAATGGTCCCGTACCTGCCTAGTGTCTCCACGGTACCACCTCGGAAAATCCGCGACCAGGGGCTTCATATAAACGTAAACATGGCCAAAGCCAATCACTTCCACCTGCCGGATCCGACGCCAACATCGTCAAGATCTTCTCCTGGCTTCCGATTGCAACTCCCTGCCTCCTGGTGGTACCGGGCGATCACTAGTAGGGTGTGGTTCCAAACCCTACCCATAATAGGGCCTCGTGGTTGCACTGTGTGCTAGGCCAGACGGCACATGAACCGGTCCTTATACGACCGGAGCAAGCATCTTCAATAGCTACCCTCCTACGAGGAGTAGCGTCCCAGAGATAGCCTCCCCACTGAGGACTACCTCGCTTGCTCCCGTCTAAAACATAACCCCCACTATGGGTTTCTTTTACTAAGCCCACCCCTTTTATTTTCACACACACATCATCAAATCACACACACATTTTCACGCAAAATCATGTGAATCAAAATTATTAATTAACACAGTGTGATAAACCTAAGCGGCAATATCATCCAACAAGTCATTAAAGATTAATGACGTTGGTACCTAGGGTTAACAATGGATTAAGGATAGCAATAAACAAGGCATGGCTTAGTCGACATTAGGTTACTCTAGCATTTTAAATCATTTTAAAATGACTATGCATGTTTAATTTGCAAAAAGGCTCTAATTAGGATATTTCGTAAAATTAGGTTAAATATGATCAAGGAAGTTAGGACTTGCCTTCACCAAAATCTTCGTCCTCTAAACCTTCCTCGTAGTCGGGGTCTTCGTGCTCCTCCTCGAGGTCTTGATTATCTAGCGATAACGAGAAATAAAAGAAAAGCTAAATCTACTGCTCATCACACAATTAAACAATCATTTAAAATAAATAAAATAAAATACACCACTAAATATGATTTTGATGGAATATGGTAGAGGATGATTTTAGATGAATTTTGGCGCAAGAATCGATTGATTTGGATTTAAAATGGGAAAGATATTGATATTTGAAGAATAGGGATTATATTTTAAATTAGGGAAGATTAACTTAATGCAAGTATAATCTTCATCCTAATTTTCCAGAGGTGTCCAAGGGTTGGAAAAATGGTTAGAAATGATTTTGGGAATTTTTGGATATTTTTGGGGATTTTTCTGAATTTATTTGGGCTCTGAAATAGGATTCTGGGTACACTGAGCGTGTGGCTCTAGCATTTCTGTGCGCATAGCAGTGGCTGACATGTGGGCCTGTGGGGCCGGGGGCCCCTGGCTGCCACTGTTCCGTGGACTTGGTCCACAGAGGCGTGGACCGGGATTGGGTGAGTGTGTGGTGCACGTGGACCGCGTGCACCACGTGTGCGTGCTGCGTGGCGGGGTGAGCCGACGCGGCGCCGACGTGGACGCCACGCGGACGCCACGCGGGCTCGACGCGGCTCGGCAGCGCCGACGCGGCGGAGGCGAGGGAAAAGTTCCCCGCCTCGCCGGAGAGCTCGCCGACGAGCGCTGGGAACGGCGGATGGGAAAAGGGAGCGGACGCCGGTGGCCTATGAGCGACGGCGAGGCTGGCGGTGGTTCATGTGCACGTGCGCGAGGTGTGTAGCGGCGGCGCGACGCGGCCGGAGCGCGGCGGCGCATCGGCGCGCGCGGTGAAGTGCGCGCGCGAGTGCGCGGGCACAAGTTTGTGAAGGGGAGAGGGGGCGCGTGAGTGAGGGGTCGCGTGAGGATGCTCGGTTGGGCCGGGGAGAGTTCCACGGCGGCCGGAGAGGGAGAAGGTGGCGGCGGAGCGCCGGTGCACGGTGCGAGATGTGCTCGGGTGCGCGCGGAGGGGAAAGAAAAGGCGCTAGAGGTGCGCAGGGAAGTGAGGAAACTCACCTCGAGCTCGGAGGAGAGAGGGAAGTGGCGGAGGCGGCGGATTTGGGTTCACCGGAGTTGAGGCCGGGGTTGGGGAAAAGTGGAAATGGAATTCGTGTGCGCGAGGGGAGTGATTGTGAGAGCGAAATGGTGAGAAGGAAGTCACGGTGCTTCTTTTATAGACGCTCGGAGGCGGTGGAGGTGACCGGAAATATCCCGAGTTCGCCGGGATATTTCCCGCCGGAGCATCGCGTGCTTACGACGCGGTGTGGGGGACGGGAGTTGAGACGCGGCCACGTGGTGAGGAGGGAGAGAGGGGCCTGGGTGCGCGGTGGCTCGGGGCTGCGTCGTTTTGACGCCGTGGCTTCGCGGAGCTCGGGCTCGCCGGAGTAATGGCGGGGCAGCTCGTGCTCCGCGTTGCCGGCTTGACCGGGGGAAGGGAAGGAGGGGCCCCGGGCAAGAGGAGCGCGGGAGTGAGCGAGGGGGAGACGCGTGGGCGGCAGCGGGTGCAGGCGACAGCGGGGGAAGCAATTCCCGGCCGGCACGCCGGCCGGTCGGGCGGCGCGAGGAAGACGAAGGCCGCGGGCCCGCTCGTCAGCGACGGCGCGCGAGGGAACGGGCCGGGCGCGGCGCGGGAGTTGCTGGGCCGGGGCGCGCGGGCGGCCCAGCGCGGCGCGGGAGTGGGAAAAGAAAAGAAGAAATGGGCCGGGCGCGTAGAAAAGGAGGAAGGCGGCCCGATAGAGAAAGAATGGCTTTTCTTTTTCCAGCTTTGGAGTTTGGATGGAATTTTAAAGGAGTTTGAATTCAAATTTGGAAAGGGATTTCAACACTCACTCAAACAATTGAATAAAGACAATAAAACTGCAGATATGCACATGAGTGTTCATGCATGGTTTTAATTTCGAGAAAATTTTAATTGAGCCCTATTCTTGATCTAATCCATTTTTATTATTTGAAAATTTTTGAAAAGTCCAAATTTTAGGTTTATCGAAATGAGCAAAATTACGGGTGCTACAAACCTACCCCACTTAAACAGAATCTCGTCCTCGAGATTCCGACTCGCTATCGAACAGGTACGGAAACTCTCTCCTGAGGTCATCTTCTCTTTCCCATGTGGCCTCTGCCTCAGTGTGATTGCTCCATTGCACTCGGCAAAACCTTATGGCACTCCTTCTTGTTAGCCGGGTGGCAACATCCAATATCTTTATAGGTCTCTCTTGATATCGAAGATCAGGCTGAAGGTCCATTACTTCGGAGGTATTACTTCTTCTGGGACCCTCAGACATTTCTTTAGTTGTGATACATGGAAGACGTTGTGTACGTCGGACATCTCCTCAGGGAGTTCAAGACGGTATGCCACTTTTCCGATCCTCTCAAGTATCTTGAATGGTCTGATGTACCTTGGGGCTAGCTTTCCCTTTATTTGAAATCTTCGTGTACCTCGAATTGGCGATACCTTGAGATACACATAATCTCCTTTTTCGAAGCTCAACTCTCTACGCCTTGTGTCTGCGTAGCTCTTCTGTCGGCTCTGGGCTGCTTTCAAGTTTTCTCTGATCAGTGCTACCTTTTCTTCGGCATCCCTGATAATAGCAGGTCCAAAAAGCGACCTTTCTCCCACTTCTGACCACATCAATGGTGTTCTGCACTTCCTACCATACAGTGCCTCAAATGGTGACATTTGCAGGCTTGTTTGGTAGCTATTGTTGTAGGAAAATTCTGCGAATGCCAAACTCTTTTCCCAGTCCTTTCCGTAGACTAGGACGCATGCTCTCAACATATCCTCCAAAATTTGATTTACCCTTTCTGTCTGTCCATCAGTTTGAGGATGATAGGCAGAGCTATAATCCAACTTGGTTTTTAGCAAACCATGTAAGCTCTTCCAAAATCTTGACGTAAACTGTGAGCCTCTGTCGGATACTATTCTGCTTGGAACTCCATGTAGTTTAAGGATGTTATCTACGTAGAGCTGAGCATATCTGTCTCCTCTGTAGGCCGTCTTCACTGGTATGAAATGGGCAACCTTGGTCAAACGGTCTACTATGACCCATATTGAGTCATTTCCCTTTTGAGTCCTGGGCAGTCCCATGATAAAGTCCATGCTGATTTCATCCCACTTCCATACTGGGACATGCAGTGGTTGTAGTAACCCCGCAGGTCTCTGATGTTCTGCCTTCACTCTCTGACATATGTCACATCTGGCTATAAATTCAGCAATATCTTTCTTCATGCCGGTCCACCAGTATTTCTGTTTCAAATCCAAGTACATCTTGGTACTTCCGGGGTGGATGGAGTAGGCAGAATTGTGTGCTTCATCTAGGATAAGCTGTCGATAACCACCTACACTTGGTACGCAGATTCGGTCTTTGTACCATAGGGTTCCCTGGTTATCCACTCGAAATCCAGGGGCTTTTTCTTCCCCTGTCTTTCTCTTGAGATCCTGTATTTCCTCATCTGTCTCTTGAGCCGTGCGTATCTGGCTTTCCAGTGTTGGTTCTATACACAGTGCATTCAACTGACCAGGTTGGGCGATATGTAGGTTTAACTTTTCCATCTCCGCTTGTAACTCAGGCATCCGCTTAGATGTTCTAACGCGATGACGAGGCACCTTGCGGCTCAGTGCATCTGCCACCACATTAGCTTTTCCTGGATGATAATGTATCTCCAGGTTGTAATCCTTGATTAATTCCAGCCATCTTCGTTGCCTGAGGTTTAGGTCTGACTGGGTGAAGATATACTTTAGGCTTTTGTGATCCGTGTATATCTCACACTTATTCCCAATCAAGTAGTGTCTCCAGATTTTAAGTGCATGGACGACAGCTGCTAACTCCAGGTCATGAGTAGGGTAGTTCTGCTCATGTGTCTTCAATTGTCTTGAGGCATATGCTACCACTCGTCCATCTTGCATTAGGACGCATCCTAATCCCTGTCGTGACGCATCGCAATACACGACGAAGTCACGGTGGATGTCTGGCAAAGTCAGTACAGGGGCTGTTGTCAACCTTTTCTTTAGTTCTTGAAAACTTCTTTCGCAAGCATCTGTCCACTTAAACTCCTTGCCTTTCTGTGTCAAGGCTGTCATAGGCCTGGCTATTTTGGAAAATCCTTCGATGAATCTGCGGTAATAACCTGCCAAACCAAGGAAACTTCTGACCTCTGTCACATTGGTTGGTTGTTTCCAATTGGTGACTGCTTCAACCTTGGATGGGTCGACTGACACTCCTTCTTCAGTCAGGATATGTCCAAGGAAGGCCACTCTGTTTAGCCAAAATTCACATTTACTGAATTTGGCGTATAGTTGATGTGCTCTCAACCTTTCCAGGACTATTCTCAAGTGTTCCTCGTGCTCCTCGGCACTCTTAGAGTAGATCAGAATGTCGTCAATAAAGACAACGACAAATCGATCTAACTCTTCCATAAATACCTTGTTCATCAGATTCATAAAGTATGCAGGTGCATTTGTGAGTCCGAATGGCATCACAGTGAACTCATACTGTCCATATCTGGTAACAAAGGCTGTCTTAAGGATGTCTCCTTCTCTAATCTTCAATTGATAGTACCCAGATCTTAAAGTCAATCTTGGAGAAATACTTAGCTCCTTTCAATTGATCAAATAAATCATCGATCCTGGGCAATGGGTACTTATTCTTAATGGTGACTTCATTGAGAGATCGGTAGTCTATGCACAATCTAAGACTGCCGTCTTTCTTTTTGACAAAAAGGACTGGTGATCCCCATGGTGACGAACTTGGCCTAATAAAGCCCTTTTTCTGCAACTCTGCTATTTGTGCCTTCAACTCTGCTAACTCATTAGCTGCCATTCGATATGCTCTCTTTGCTATTGGAGAGGTTCCGGGAATTAGGTCAATGATGAATTCTATATCTCTGTCAGGTGGCATGCCTGGTAATTCTTCTGGGAATACATCTGGGTATTCACAGACCACTGGTACTTCATCCAATGACTTAGCTTCCATGTGGTGAACCATTGGTGTATCTTTTGGCCTCTTTGGTTCACATACCACTTTAATCCCTTTGTGATTTACCAGAGTAACCTTTCGGGTGTCACAGGCTATATTGCCTCGGTGTTTACTTAGCCAGTCCATTCCGAGGATAACATCTATCCCTTGAGATTCTAGGACTACTAAGTTCGCTAGGAACTCTACCCCACTTAAAAGGATCTTAACCCGTGGGCATCCCAAATAACTTTTGGTCTCGGCCCCGGGAGTCCGGATTATTAGGGGTTGTTTTAACATTACAGTTGGCAACCCATTTGTAGCAACAAACTTCGATGAAACGAATGAGTGCGAAGCTCCAGAATCGAACAGAACGGTTGCAAGAGTTGAGTTGACGAGGTACTCACCAAGTACAACGTCTGGAGTATCCTCAACTTCATCTGCATTGATGTGGTTGACTTTGCCGCGGCCGAAGGTTTGATTGTTCCTTCGCGGTTGTCCTGAGGGCTGATGTCCACCACGTCCATTCCCTGATGCTGCAGTTCTGGCGCTATTTGATTGATGCTGCTGAGTTGGAGCATTGCTTTGGTTCCGATAAGGGCACCTTGCAATCATATGGCCTGGCTCGCGACAGTGGAAACAGGTTCTCTTGTCGTTGTTATTGGGCTGGGCGACACTAGAACCGCTCTTCTGCTGGTTGCCGGAATTCTGATTGCGGTATGATGGTGCTGAGCCTTGCTGATTGGACGCTGAGGTCCTGTACTGCATCGTTGGCTGGTACTTTGGCTTCTGAAAGCTGCTATTGATCCTTGGCTTCTGGTTCCTCTCCTGCTGCTTGAACTTCTGCGCCGTGAATTTGCGCTTCCTGTCATGCTCAATATGAGAACGTGCATCTTCCAGAAGAAGTGCACGGTTCATAAGGGTGTTGAAATCTGGATATATGTGTGTGACTAGCTGCACCCTTAATCCAGGATTAAGTCCCTTTCGGAAACGATCCTGCTTCTTCTTGTCGGTGTTAACATCGTCGGGAGCATATCGAGCCAATTTCATGAACTTTCTGATATATTGATTGACTGTCATTGCTCCCTGCTTGAGTGAGCGGAATTCATCGGCCTTCATTTCAATTACACCCTCCGGGATGTGATACCTCCTGAACTCCTCCTGAAATTCTTCCCAGGTAGTAGCATCTGCATTTTCTGCACCTTCTCTGTAGTTATCCCACCATTCACTTGCTGCTCCTTTCAGCTGGTGAGATGCTAACAGTACCTTCTCTCTGTCATCCGCATTCACCAAGTGCAGCTTCTTGGTGATGTCTCTCAGCCAATCATCGGCTGCTAGAGGATCCTCCTCCGTACCCTCAAATGTCGGGGGCCTGAGCCTCATGAATTCAGACATCTTGCTCTGTGGGCCTGGAGTACGGTCTAGCAGTCCTTGAGCTATTATCTCCATTAGACGAGTTTGATTATCCATTACTTCCACCAAATTGGTGACAGGTGGTCCTGGTATTCCACCACCTCGTCCACCACCTCTTCCACCTCTACCACGGTTCTGATTTCCTCCACCTCTGTTCTGATTGTTATTATTATTATTTTCAACCTCATCATATCCCTCCTGATTCTGACTCGCTTCATCCTCCTGTTGCTCCTGGTTGTTGTCATTCTCCACTCTACCTCCACCTCTGCCTCTACCTCCACCTCTGCCACGTGGGGCAGTATTCCTGCCTCTTCCCCGACCACCTCCCTGATTCTGGACGTTGTCCTCTTCGTCGTGTTCTTCACGTGCACGGCGTTGTTGTAGCCGGACAGATCTTTTGGGAGGCATCTGTTTAACGGGTTTAGCAGTAAGGTGAGATGGGACACTCACGGAATCTACGAACTACGAGGCACAACAAACAAGATTAATGGAAAAGAGATTCCAGAAATCTTGCACACACGCAAGCAGAAGATCCAACATCAGTACATCAACACAGCACTGCATTCATAATAACAAGGTTCGATCACACATACCAAAGTCCTTTCTTATTTATATACATAAAAGGACTCGACGCAGCCTAGACTACAGCAGGGCTCGACCACAAGGGGAGTTCTAGACCACGACTCTCATCACACAAGTCTCCACTGGAGACAACCCTAACTCTAGACTCTCGACACTACTCGAGACATCGCCTAGCACTAGAGACTAGACACTATCGAAGCTCCTGCGCTACTCCTATCTAGCGCTCCTCAAGCTCGAAAGCCCTGAGCCTGCTGCCACTCCTCGAAGAGGTCGAACGGGTCCTGGACTAACTCGTCCGTGCTGAGCAGGCGGTAGTACTCCTCCAGTGCTGGGTCCGCTGGGTCCGCTGGAGTCGGCGTCGGAAGGCTCTCTGGCAGCTCCTGTGCTGGTGGGGTGTCGTACAGTGCTGGCTGCTCCTGCTCTGCTGGCACGTCCGTCTGGGCAGGCTGCTCCTCGCCCATCACCTCGTCGTCGTCTCCAGGAAGGTCCACGAAGTTCTCCGCCACTGACTCCTCAGTGGGGGCAACTCCGTAACCAGTCTCCTCAGTGGACTGCTCTCTCAGGAGTGCTGCCTCTAACTCGTCGGCCCACTCCATAAGGTCCTGGGTGTCCTCTGAGTCAGTGTGTCCCTGGCTGTCAGAACCTAACCCTGAGTCGCCTCCAGTCGGGTCCGAACCTCCAGAAGTCCAAGAGTCTCCAGTCGGCTCAGTGTCGGGGTCGGAGTCCGTCGGGCAAGCGTAGTGAAGGTGACGTGCTGGTCCTCCGATCCTCGGGGTCATCCTGCGGCGGGGTCCTGCTCCAACCTCGTGAAGTCCTCACGTAGCAGCGGTCCACCTCTCTGATGAGGTACAGAGCGTCCTCCTCCCAGAGTCTCCTCACAAACTCAAGTCGGGAGGTCAGACGCGCAACCTCCTCCTGGGACGCAGCAAGCTGTGCCTGAGTCTCCGCTAGCTGTGCCTGGGTCTCTCGAAGTCGACGGACGTCCTCGTCCCACCACTCGGCGGCCTGCTCGAGGGCGCGGGCGGTCTGGGCACGACGCTCCTCCAGCTGAGCAAGCTCGGCACGAAGGTCCTCCATCTACCTACACACACACAAATTTTGAAAGGAAGGTGAGTACGGGAGAAAATGATTTTATAAACGGAGCACAAGTAGGGAAGTAGAATTTTCACAAATAGTTTGTATAAAATACTACTCCTCTCTCGCTCGTTTCCATCCTAAGGGTCATCCTACGGGCAAGTATGGCTCTGATACCACTCTGTCGTACCCCATTTTCTGAGGTACTTGATACACCGTATCAGTCCCTGGATCAGTCGCTGATACGGCCATTCTCACAGATTGGCATTTCAGAGAACATACCTTTATTTATTACCGAAGCTCATTACAAGCCTTTTGGTTACATAAAAGGTCTTTAACATGGCCATAGGCCTTACAACTTAACACATTACATCACAAGGGTCATTGCCGGGAAGAGGCAATGCCACACTTATTCTACGCAACGGACGGCAGAAGCGGATCCACTCCACAGGCAAACTTGCGCGGGACGACCCTAGTCTTCTTCGCCATCGGCTTGAAAGTCGTACTCCGCTTCTTCTTCTGAATGATTGATTGAGATGGGGAGTGAGTACATAAGGTACTCAGCAAGTCCTAACACAAGGGTTACTCATATGCAAGGATATTGCCAAGGAATAGGCTGGGGTTTTCATTGATCGGCCGAAAAGCCAATTTTCAATGCAGGGGTTTGATTTGAAACCAAAACGATTTTGCGAAACTCTAAGTCAGGATTGATGAAGATTTAGTGGGGTTGTGGCCCTGGGGGAGAATAAATCCTTCCCGCCAGTTCCCAATTTTTAACGCTGGCAGGAAACCAGCACACGGCTCCAAACCGGCGTTATTCCGAAAACACACACGCCAAGGATAACTCACACAGAAAAACTAATCATTGTGTGGCCATGGCTTTCGCTTTGTCCAATACCGTGGAACACGGCTATCCGGATAGATTCTTATCCTCTGCAGAGGTTGTACACTTTCCCCACGAGGGGTGCCAGACCTCCCCACCGTCGTGGGTCGGAAAGACACACAAATGGTCCCGTACCTGCCTAGTGTCTCCACGGTACCACCTCGGAAAATCCGCGACCAGGGGCTTCATATAAACGTAAACATGGCCAAAGCCAATCACTTCCACCTGCCGGATCCGACGCCAACATCGTCAAGATCTTCTCCTGGCTTCCGATTGCAACTCCCTGCCTCCTGGTGGTACCGGGCGATCACTAGTAGGGTGTGGTTCCAAACCCTACCCATAATAGGGCCTCGTGGTTGCACTGTGTGCTAGGCCAGACGGCACATGAACCGGTCCTTATACGACCGGAGCAAGCATCTTCAATAGCTACCCTCCTACGAGGAGTAGCGTCCCAGAGATAGCCTCCCCACTGAGGACTACCTCGCTTGCTCCCGTCTAAAACATAACCCCCACTATGGGTTTCTCTTACTAAGCCCACCCCTTTTATTTTCACACACACATCATCAAATCACACACACATTTTCACGCAAAATCATGTGAATCAAAATTATTAATTAACACAGTGTGATAAACCTAAGCGGCAATATCATCCAACAAGTCATTAAAGATTAATGACGTTGGTACCTAGGGTTAACAATGGATTAAGGATAGCAATAAACAAGGCATGGCTTAGTCGATCATTAGGTTACTCTAGCATTTTAAATCATTTTAAAATGACTATGCATGTTTAATTTGCAAAAAGGCTCTAATTAGGATATTTCGTAAAATTAGGTTAAATATGATCAAGGAAGTTAGGACTTGCCTTCACCAAAATCTTCGTCCTCTAAACCTTCCTCGTAGTCGGGGTCTTCGTGCTCCTCCTCGAGGTCTTGATTATCTAGCGATAACGAGAAATAAAAGAAAAGCTAAATCTACTGCTCATCACACAATTAAACAATCATTTAAAATAAATAAAATAAAATACACCACTAAATATGATTTTGATGGAATATGGTAGAGGATGATTTTAGATGAATTTTGGCGCAAGAATCGATTGATTTGGATTTAAAATGGGAAAGATATTGATATTTGAAGAATAGGGATTATATTTTAAATTAGGGAAGATTAACTTAATGCAAGTATAATCTTCATCCTAATTTTCCAGAGGTGTCCAAGGGTTGGAAAATGGTTAGAAATGATTTTGGGAATTTTTGGATATTTTTGGGGATTTTTCTGATATTTATTGGGCTCTGAAATAGGATTCTGGGTACACTGAGCGTGTGGCTCTAGCATTTCTGTGCGCATAGCAGTGGCTGACATGTGGGCCTGTGGGGCCGGGGGCCCCTGGCTGCCACTGTTCCGTGGACTTGGTCCACAGAGGCGTGGACCGGGATTGGGTGAGTGTGTGGTGCACGTGGACCGCGTGCACCACGTGTGCGTGCTGCGTGGCGGGGTGAGCCGACGCGGCGCCGACGTGGACGCCACGCGGACGCCACGCGGGCTCGACGCGGCTCGGCAGCGCCGACGCGGCGGAGGCGAGGGAAAAGTTCCCCGCCTCGCCGGAGAGCTCGCCGACGAGCGCTGGGGACGGCGGATGGGAAAAGGGAGCGGACGCCGGTGGCCTATGAGCGACGGCGAGGCTGGCGGTGGTTCATGTGCACGTGCGCGAGGTGTGTAGCGGCGGCGCGACGCGGCCGGAGCGCGGCGGCGCATCGGCGCGCGCGGTGAAGTGCGCGCGCGAGTGCGCGGGCACAAGTTTGTGAAGGGGAGAGGGGGCGCGTGAGTGAGGGGTCGCGTGAGGATGCTCGGTTGGGCCGGGGAGAGTTCCACGGCGGCCGGAGAGGGAGAAGGTGGCGGCGGAGCGCCGGTGCACGGTGCGAGATGTGCTCGGGTGCGCGCGGAGGGGAAAGAAAAGGCGCTAGAGGTGCGCAGGGAAGTGAGGAAACTCACCTCGAGCTCGGAGGAGAGAGGGAAGTGGCGGAGGCGGCGGATTTGGGTTCACCGGAGTTGAGGCCGGGGTTGGGGAAAAGTGGAAATGGAATTCGTGTGCGCGAGGGGAGTGATTGTGAGAGCGAAATGGTGAGAAGGAAGTCACGGTGCTTCTTTTATAGACGCTCGGAGGCGGTGGAGGTGACCGGAAATATCCCGAGTTCGCCGGGATATTTCCCGCCGGAGCATCGCGTGCTTACGACGCGGTGTGGGGGACGGGAGTTGAGACGCGGCCACGTGGTGAGGAGGGAGAGAGGGGCCTGGGTGCGCGGTGGCTCGGGGCTGCGTCGTTTTGACGCCGTGGCTTCGCGGAGCTCGGGCTCGCCGGAGTAATGGCGGGGCAGCTCGTGCTCCGCGTTGCCGGCTTGACCGGGGGAAGGGAAGGAGGGGCCCCGGGCAAGAGGAGCGCGGGAGTGAGCGAGGGGGAGACGCGTGGGCGGCAGCGGTGCAGGCGACAGCGGGGGAAGCAATTCCCGGCCGGCACGCCGGCCGGTCGGGCGGCGCGAGGAAGACGAAGGCCGCGGGCCCGCTCGTCAGCGACGGCGCGCGAGGGAACGGGCCGGGCGCGGCGCGGGAGTTGCTGGGCCGGGGCGCGCGGGCGGCCCAGCGCGGCGCGGGAGTGGGAAAAGAAAAGAAGAAATGGGCCGGGCGCGTAGAAAAGGAGGAAGGCGGCCCGATAGAGAAAGAATGGCTTTTCTTTTTCCAGCTTTGGAGTTTGGATGGAATTTTAAAGGAGTTTGAATTCAAATTTGGAAAGGGATTTCAACACTCACTCAAACAATTGAATAAAGACAATAAAACTGCAGATATGCACATGAGTGTTCATGCATGGTTTTAATTTCGAGAAAATTTTAATTGAGCCCTATTCTTGATCTAATCCATTTTTATTATTTGAAAATTTTTGAAAAGTCCAAATTTTAGGTTTATCGAAATGAGCAAAATTACGGGTGCTACAGTAAGAGTCCTGACAAAGTTTTCTAGTGCAGGCTATGGGTAATGTTGTCCCAGTGTGACGTGGTCCGCTGATGACGCATTGGTCTGGTGCTCGCTGGTTTACTGAGGAGGGATTAAGATTAAGTTAAGAGTAAGTTTAAGTTTAAGTTTGTTGACCTTTGGTCAAGGGGGAGAATGTTGTATTTCCTTTTATGTTGACCTGCGGGCAACAAATATAGAAACGAATCAGAGAATAAAAGGGAATCAAATCAAAGTCTGTTACTGCCTTGATCGGGAGGCAAATCCTTTCCATCTAGGACTCGGCCTCGGGCCCACAGCGTGACTATATAAGCAAGGGGACCCCCTGGGCATCCACCTACCGAAACCATAACCACCCACCGATCACCTAAGCACGCTGTAGGGCTTGGAACGCCGTTTCCGTCTTCCATCTACTACAGGGCAGTGCCGCTACCGCCCTGAAGGTAATCGCCAGAGAACCCTGAAGGAGAAGTTGCAATGGATGCGATATCTGCTGGTAATTAACCTAACCTATTCCGCATTAGATTAGTTAATCCAGATGTGATCTGTTATTGACTAGGTGATCCTGTGTTCTAATTGTTAATTCTAACACGTCTCACATGAACACGGTCAGAAGCATGACAAGGGCTTTCATGGGGGACAAGCTAAGCTAGTACGCTACACAGCTACTTAGATTCAGCTCTTCGTGGCTTACCGTTTTACACCTTGCTAATTTGAGCTCGATCCGGCCCACCGCTGGCGAAGTCGCGTACGAATGCCATCAGCTAGCTAGCAGCCCCTCGCTTTCATCGATCAGTTGGTCTTGGCCACGGACGCCGAGCTATACGTACACACATGCCTGCGGGGGCAGCGTGTGCTCGAAACGCGCGAACGCCACGGCTGCCGTGTCCGTGGACAGCGGCAGCCTCAACGGGAACCTCACCGTGAAGCTGCGCGGGCGGGGGTGCGCTTGGTACTTGACCTCCCCGTTGATGACGAGCTCCAGCCGGAAGGCCCGGAACAGCCCGGCGCGGCTCTCCTCGGCGAACTCCGCCTGCTCGTCGCTCCCGAGCGCCAGGGGCGTGCTCTCGGCCGCCGCGACCACGCGGTAGACCGCGCTCCTCTTCGGGCGGATGAGCTCCTTGCGGCCCTCGGGCTCCTCCTCCGCGCCGGCGAGCCGGACGAGGGCGAACGGCCGGTCGCCGTCGCCAAGGCGGAGCTCGGCGTCCAGCGGCGCCGTGCGCCAGACGTGGATCGCCGAGTTGGGGTTGCGCACGGCCACGGCCAGCGACAGGTTGTAGGAGAGGGACGACGGCGTCGTGCCGTTGCTGCCGGCGAGGACCAGGCGCCCCAGGGAGGCATCCTCCACGGTCACCTCGACCGTGTCGTAGCCGCCGTACGCAGCGATGAGAATCACGGGGAGTCCGAAGATGATGATGAAAAGAGAGAGGACACAACAAACCCCGCACAACTTCTCGCAGCAGTCTCCTTCAGCCATGTTCGGCCGCGCACAACTTCTATGCCGGGCTGTGTTCTGTTCAGAGGAGGTAGGAGGCCCCTCTTTGGAGTTTTCTTCTTCTGTTGCCTGGCTGCTAGCTGCAGTGGCAGTGCACCTTCTTTTGTAGGGGAAGTTCCCGTGAGTGGACTTGACTAGCACTCCCTCGCTTAAATAAAAAAAAAACGCACATGTGGATGCAATCATGTTCTGTGCGCATGTGATCGCTTTACTCCCTTGCATCGCCATGGATGCATGGAGCGGGTGAGATGAGAGCGACGGGGAGGGAGTGAAGCAGTTTTCCCCTTTCCCGCTTGCGCAGAACGAGTAGAGCCGGGGCCGCGTGATGCCAATGCTGTATCGGGTGGTCGAGCTCGGCATACACATTCATTCAGCACACATGACATGTGCCTCTGCTTGCCTTCTCTGTTTGATAATCTGACAGAAAAACAACCGATTTTTTTAAAAAAAATTACGAAATTACATGTTACGCCATTCTCCATTGATGAATGATTAGTGGCTAGGAAGGAGCTACTATCGTCTAGTTACCATCACTTCCATCACCGCAGACAGAGACAGCACGCAGTGAGGGAGAGCAGGAAATCAAGAGGACCATGCTGTGATATTCACATGTGATCCCTTTACTCGCGTGCATCTTCATGGCTGCACTTGGCGCCGGACACGGCCGAGCTGCAAGGTAAAACGTTCAAACGAACGTTTCAGTTCTGGAAAATAATCATGAATCGAGGTCACAAGGGATCTAAACCCTTTTTTTTTTTTTTTTGAATAGTAGGTTTCCCCTCGTTTTATTCAACGAATAAAACGACATTGTCAGGCAGCCCTTGGCTGTTCATCAAAACAGAGTTCTCTACCACATCCAGCGGTACAGTCTGACTCACACTTCCTACACTGTTCTCCAACTGGGACATCAACACTACATTACTAGCAAAGCTGCTCTCGATTTGGGCTCTCGGCCTGACGGACTGGTGCTCAACCCACCACTCTCTGTCGTAAATAACAGATTTCTCCATCGCTTGTTTCTGCCACTTCCCAGCAATCTCGTCCATCTTTTCCACGTTCTCCGCCTTGATCAGCAATCTCCAGCGTCTCAACGTCCGCGCGATCCCCAACTCTAGCTCCTGAATCCTCGTCCATTTGTGACCCTGAAAACATAAGGCATTACGCATTAGCCAAATACTCCATAAAACTGCACTACTCGTAGTGTTTAAAACACTATTCTTTTTGTCACTAATCCACCATCTGGCCACTGATTCAAAATCAGTGCCTATCACTTTACCAAACATATCAGAAACCCTTTTCCATATTAACTTTGCCACTGCACATTCAAAAAAGAGGTGTATAATGGTTTCCATTTCACAGCAGAACACACATGTTTTATCATCTACATTCCTTCGTTTATTCAAGTTATCTCTAGTGAGCAACTTGTTATTTGTTACTAACCATAAGAAAACATGTATTCTCGGTGGAACACTTAAATTCCAAATTGCCGGCGCATGTACTGGGGTTATTCCCCTATTAGATATAACAGCATAAAGAGATTGTACCGAGTACTTCCCTGTAGTTTCAAACGCCCATATCAATTGATCCTCTTCCTCACTATAATTGAGGCTTTCAGCTATGGCTAGTAATTCTAGCCATAGTTGCATGACCCTTTCTGACACTGTTCTTCTAAAGGTGAATTTTAAATTCACTCCATCCCAAGCTTCACTAATGCTAACGTTTCTCTCATTCACTATGACATATAGGTCCCAGTACTGGATAGCTAGGCTTGAATTGCCAAACCACTAATCTTCCCAAAATCTCACACTTTTTCCATTACCCACTTTCCATTTTACCCCCATTTTGGCTGCTGTTGTAGCCCAAAGTATCCCTTTCATAAATGGGGATACTCCTGTATGTCTACAACAGAAGATGTTAGGATCCTTGATTCCATATTTGGAATCAATAATTTTTTTCCAGATTCCATCCTCCTTTTTATAAAACCTTGCTATCCAAGAGGCTAGTAAGCATAGGTTAAGATTTCTGAGATCAGGGATGCCCAACCCCCCATACTCCTTTTTCTGAGTTACTAGTCCCCAGTTTGCAAGGTGATACTTGTGCTTACCATCAAAATTATCCCACAGAAAGTGTGCCATTTGGCTATTTATGGCTTCAATAGCCCACTTCGGGAACTTTATAACTGACATTAGGTATATGGGAATGCTTGCTAAACAAGATTTTAGGAGAGTTAATCTCCCCCCATATGATAGTAGTCTTCCCCTCCAACCTGCAACCCTTTTAATTATCTTATCTACTATTGGTTGGATGTCCTCTCTTCTCAGTTTAGAATGATGAAGAGGCACCCCTAGATATTTAAAAGGAAAATTTCCTATCTTACAGCAAAGAGTTTGAGCAATATTATTAGTATCATCTTCACTCATGTTCAGAGATACTAAGTCGCTCTTATGATAATTAATCCTCATTCCTGACATGTTTTCAAAACATGAAAGGAGCCACTTTAAGCGAATTGCCATATCTATGTCATTTTTCATAAACAGGAGGGTATCATCTGCATATTGCAAACTGATAATCCCTCCAGGTACCACATTGGACATCATTCCTACGAACAAATTATTTTCTGCTGCTTTAGCCAGCATTTTGGTGAAAACATCAGCTACAAGGTTGAACAGTAGGGGAGACAAGGGATCTCCTTGTCTTAATCCCTTTCCAGGTTTAAAATACCTGTTGTTCTTATCATTGATCCTGACACATATAGAACCACCCTGCATGATTGCTCTCACCCACCCTATCCATTGATCACTAAAACCCCTAGATTTAAGCATGGTTAAGACAAACTGCCAGCTTACTCTATCATAAGCCTTTTCATAATCCAGCTTGAGAATAATCCCCTGCTGGTTGTTTTTAACTGCATCATGAATAATTTCATGTGCAGCAACAACACTCTCTAAAATAAACCTTCCTTGTATGAAGGCTGTTTGGTTCATCGCTATAAGCCTATCAATAACTTTGATCAGCCTATTATTCATGGCTTTAGTGAAAATTTTGAAGCTGCAATTGATTAGGCTTATAGGCCTGAACTTTTTTAAGTTCTTTGCATCTGCTTCTTTAGCAATCAGAGTGATCATAGCATAGTTCAATCTAGCTATGTCAAGTCTGCCCATGTTAAACTCTTTAAATAGAGCCATCAGGTCGTCTTTCACTGTTTCCCAGAATTTTTGGTAAAACAGGAAAGGAAGGCCATCAGGGCCGGGTGCCCCATCTGAGTATGATCCAAACACGGCCTCCTTTATCTCTTCCTCTATAAAATCTGCATCTAGTATCTCGTTTTCTTCTGTGGACACCTTTTCTTGTTGATCCCAAAAATCATCATCCATTGTTATGTTCAGTGTTGGTTCAAAACCAAACAAGTCTTTGTAAAATTCTTCTGCTAACCCCAGCATTCCTGCTGTGTCAGTGATCATTCCATTAGGGCCTTCTAGCTCTGAAATTGCCTTTTTCCTTCTCCTTTGATTCGCCACCGCTTGGAAATATGCTGTGTTTTTATCTCCTTCCTTGATTTCACGATCTCTCGACCTTTGTTTTGCCTTTATTTCCTCCTGCTTCCATATCTCCTCGAGCTCTTGGTTATTGCTTTCATTCTTTCTTTGTCATCATCTGCTAGAGGTTGAGTTTCAGACATAATGTCCAGGCACTCAAATTCTCCTAACAAGCTTTGCTTCTTCTTCCTTATCTCTGCTGTTCGGTTCCAGCTCCATCCCTTGACCTTTTTCCTTAGAAGTCTCACTTTAAATTGCCAAACATCTACCGGATTGGTTGCCGAGCATGTTGTTTTCCACACATCTTTAACAAGCTTGTGGAAATCTTCATGCTCCATCCACCATTTCTCAAACCTAAATATGTAATCCTTTTTCTCTTCATTAGTACCCAGATCTATGATTATAGGAGTGTGATCACTTCCTGCCCTTGATAGGGCTTTAACCATAGTCTTGGGATACTTAGCTTCCCAACTAGTGTTGGCTAAGAATTTATCTAGGACTGCCATAACTGGCTAGTCCTGGTTATTTACCCATGTATAGGATCTGCTAGAGTTTTTATACTCTATTAGGCCCCACATGTTTATCCAGTCATTGAAACATAGAGTCCATTTACTATTTACCACCCCATTACTCTTATCCTTCTGGTCTCTAACTAGGTTAAAATCCCCTCCCACTAGTGTGGGGCCATCCCAACTGCTCATAACCATGTGGAGTTCATCAATGAACTCAGCTTTGCCCTCTTCATATGGTGATCCATATACAATAACCAGTCTCCATATGAAGTTATCTAGGCAGTTCTTAACCATAGCCACGACACAAAAGTTATTAATCTGCCAATTAAGAACTTCAAAAATTGAGTCTCTAAAACCCACTAGAATACCTCCTGCTGTTTGCACTGCCGGGAGGTAGTTCCACACAAAATCTCTACCAGCCATATTCAGGAAACTATCAGAAAATTTATTTTTCTTAGTTTCCTGAAAGCCCACAAAATCCAGCTTATTATTTCTAATGAAATCAGCTGTCCTTTGTAACCGACCTGACTTATTCAGGCCCCTAACATTCCATATTGCACCTATCATTTTTATATTGTTTATTTTTTCTCTTACTACCGACTAAAGTCCATTCTCCATTCTCATCATTATCACCTTGACCATTTTCAAAACAGTCATTATTTTTGGGATTAATCTCCCTGCAAACATGCTGACAAATATCTTCTACTGTAAAATCAGTTTTATCAACAACTATGTCAATAGATTCTGGTAACAGAACTTCTGGATTTTCAGCTAAAAAATTATCTAATTTTTCACTTTCTTTTGCCTTAATGGCATCTATGTTTTTATCACATCAAGCATATCAATCCCCATATCAATATTGACAGCTTTAGAGATTTGAGCTAAATACTCATTATCTAAAGCAGCAAAAGAATTGAGTTTGGATTTACCATGTTTAGCTGGCTTTTCCAAGTTCTTGTGCTTGATGTTACTCTGGGCTTTCTCCATCACAGTTCTCCCATCTTCCACATTCCTTGAGCTCTTCCTACATGGGAGTATTGGTCCCCACATTTGTTGTTTCTTTTGCTTCTTAGTCTCTTTTGGTTTCTCCTCATCTTCAGCACATTTGGATAATTCCTCTAGCAAGTTTCTTTTTGCAGACATCTGCTCAATCATTTCTTTAGTTAGATGGTGTTTGTTTTCCTCCTCTGCTTCAGATTCTGTATCTGATTGAATCATTTCCATACTTCTCAGTAGCTGAGCACACCTTGAGATTGAGTTATCTCCCTGGTTTTGCATCATGAAATCCATCCACCTTGATTGTTGGGAACCTTCCTCTTGGTTAACTATGCAGTCTCCAGTCTCCCTACTGTGATTCATCCACGTATCTTCCTCTTTTTGGTTGTTGACTTCACCTGCTTCGCACCCCATTTCTTTCCCAGCCTGCTCTTCCACCAGAATGGTGGTGACAGTCTCCTGTTCCTTCTGAAAGAGATGTGCCCCAGTCAGGAATATTTCCACTGCATGTTCCATATCCGGTTGAAGTCCCACTGTCTTACTGCCCTTGGAGGGCGCAGCAGTACCCTGTGTTGACTTCGAACCACCTTTGTCTCCCTCCTGATTGTTACTGTTATCAGTCTCCATTGGATTACCTCCCGACTGTTCATCTAATCCATCAAACTCTTCATCTGCATCCCCATCATTTCCATCCTGATCATCATCATTTGTGTCTTTATTATCACCCACTGCCTGCTCAAAGTCCTCCACATAGAAATAGACATTGTAGAGCTTCTTGTCCATCTCAAAGATTCTCTGCATAGGAATTTTAGCAGGGTCCCTACATGCCACTTTAATCCTCACCTTCTCATAGAAGGATTTAAAGAGCGATGGCCATTCTACATCAGTCATCATCCCAAAGCTTGATGTGACCTGTGCAAAGACTGACCATGCACACCATTTGGGTGGTATGCCACTCACCTCCACCCAAACTTCTTGCAGTTCTTCGAATGGGTCTAGTTCACCAACCCATTCTAGAACTTCCACTCTGACTCCTTCCTTCCTGAGGTTGAAGGAAGGCAGGTTCTTGATATCACTTACTTTCTTATGAGGAGGAAATCTAACCAAGAAATTTCCTTTGTCAAGTTCCCTTATCTGCCACGGCCATTCTCTGCAGAATATGTCTGACAGCTCCTTCTCCATTTCAGCAATGCTCACATCCCCAGTGATTACCTTCACCACTCCACAGTTCTTGAAATTGAGCCACTGAGTTGTTTCCTCATCTGGAACATCCACATGATAGAAACCAAGGCCTGGACCTCCACTGCCCACAAATTTTGCCACTGGCAGTAATGATTTCCATTGAGGGCAAGCAGTCATATAATGTCCCGGAATCGCACATATGAAGCATTTCTTTGGCTTAGTGCATATTCCCACAAAGTGCCCCGGTTCCCCACAGTTGTAGCAAGTCAAATTCCTGTATCTCGGATCAATTGCAGGAAAATCACCATCTCTAGCTGTCTGGTTGTTACTGTTGCTCTGTTTCTGGCTCCCTAGAGGCTTCTTCTTTTCCTGAATTGGAGGTCTGGGCGGGGGTGGAGGTGGGATTGGATCAACAGTACCTTGGGTTTGTTCTGCTGCTTGTTGCTGCTGGTATCTTCCTCTCCCTCCTCCCTGGTTGCCTCCTCCCCTGCGCTGCTGCTGCCCTGGCGGCTGCAGCGGTGGCGGACCCCTCTGGTTGTGGTACCCCTGCTGCGGCGCTCGAGGTTGGGGACGAGGTGGGCGCTGCTGCGGCGGCTGCCACACCCAGCGACCCCGATCTCCTTCCGCCATCTTGAGGATATCTGCGTATGTCTCCCTCCGATTCTTCCACACCCAGAGATCTCGCGAGTAGCTGAATCGGACAGGCGGGGCTTCAATCCGGTCGAATCTGCTCACACGGTAGCAATCCTCGATCCCGAAAGTCTTCGCCCTCACCAAATCCTTCCTCACCCAAATCCTTCCTCACCCAAGGGATCTAAACCCTGATGTACCACACATTTTTGTTTCGTTTGTTTGAATGAAATGAAGGGAGACCTAGTATTCTAAAAAAAAGAAAATAAATCCCGAATTTTAAGACAGCGTACCAACCATACATGAACTAGTACGCAGCAATGAAGTTTGCACCACCACGTACATGCAAAGAACAAAACATTTGTCATTTATCAGTTCAGTGCGGACGAAACTCCTGGCTACTTTTTTTTTTCTCACACTCTAACCATAGCATATAGAGCATTAATATTACAGAGGTTCGAATTGATGCTTAAGTCACTGACTCATTACTCAAATTTGATTTTGTGACCGAGGTCGAGATACAGCAGCGGGAGGAATCAGAAGGGCATCAACTAATAAGTGATTAGTACAATGTAACATTTGAGAATCGAAAGCCCTCGTTGATAACTAGGAACGCCCTTCTTGGATTTCGATGATTCCCGTCAATTTGTCGCGGGCGACGTCGACGTCGAACGCCGGTACGCACTCGACAATCGCGAACGCCGCCGCGGCCGTCGCCGTCTTCGACTTCGAGAGGGAAACCTTCAGCGGGCAGCGCACCTCGAGCCAGCGCCTGGGATAGAGTACCTGGTACTTCACCATCCCAGCGACGACGAGCTCCAGCTCGAACACCCCGGCGGCAATCTCCCTGGCGAACTCGGCGGCGGCGGCGTCGCGCTCGAGCGCCAGCGGCGCGCTCTCGGACGCCGACAGCGAGACGCTGTAGACCTTCTTCCCATGCGCGCGGATCCTATCCGGCCGATCCTTACCCGCAGCAAGCTGGACGCCGGCGAACGGGCGGCCGGCGAAGCGGAGCTCGGCGTCGAGCGGCGCCGTGCGCCACACGGACATCACCCAGTTGGGGTTGCGCACGGCGACCGCCAGCGAGAGGTTGTACGCGAGACGCGCCGTGTCGCCGCCGTTGTGAAGCGCGGGCGCGGCGACGAGGTCCAGGCGCCAGAGGGAGGCCTCGACGACGGTGACCCGGACAGGCACGACGACACCGTACGCCGCGAGGAGCACCGCCAGGAGCGCGAGTGAGGCGAGGGCGCAGCATAAGTGGATCGCGCCCTTGATGTTCATGATCCAATGAGCGTGGCTTTTGACTGGGAAGAAGCTAGCAGAGGAGGCAGCAAGCAAGATGAGAGATCGATTGGGTTCAGGGGTGCTAGAAGGAGATGGGTTTTCCGGCTATGCGATGCTTCTTCCTGTGTGGTGTGCTGCCCCCAGGCCAACCGGCCCCAAGAATTAAAAGTAACCGTTAGACGAGCGTGATTTTACGTGATCCGGCCGCAGCAGCTGAATTGTCTTTCCTCTTCCTGATCTTTTTTTTTTGAGGAGTTTTACAGTGGCCTATACTAGTGATATAATACCACTGGTATTTAGTGGTATTTTTGATCCAACGGTTTAGATTGGTTTCCTCTCCCACCTCTAATATCACTAGTATTTTTATAATACCAGGACATTTTAGATAAGAGAAACTAATGGTAACATTGTAATTGTTAAGGGCAAATTTTTTTTCCAAATTATAAAAGGAACCATCAAATTTATTTTTTAAAAGAGGTCTAATTTTTAATTAATACTAAAATTGAATGGCCGACTCCCATCATTTTCTTCAGATAAGGTTTGGGTTCGTATGCTAGCATCTTCGTACGAGGCGGCGGCGGCGGCGGCGGCAAATCTTCTTCGAGTTGTGGCGCCCTCTGTATGCGTCTTGCCGTCCTGGGGCAGCTTGAAGCAGATCACATCTCGCCATAATGTTAGGGTTCGTATGCTAACATCTTCGTACGAGGCGGCGGCGGCGGCGGCAAATCTTCTTCGAGTTGTGGCGCCCCCTGCATGCGTCTTGCCGTCCTGGGGCAGCTTGTCGCAGATCACATCTCGCCATGTTAATTGTCGTGCTAATCAAAGCCTTGCCGTTTTGCATTGGTCAACGAAGGCAATGGCACTACCAAACAACAGATCAATGCCAAATCTCTTGATAAATTCGATTGTGTGACGGGCGATAGGATTTAACGCCAGGCAACAGAGGCCCAGCGGATCGAGGAATTGTGCGGCGGCGCTCCGGTGAGAGTAATCGATTAAAAAATACGGCAGCCTTCTCACGATGATAAAATGATTGAAAAATATGTTAATTACAAATTTACCCTTTAGAATACCACTATTATTATACTAGTAGTATTGGGCACTGTAAAAGTGCTATCTTTTTTTTAAAAAAAAAATCTTGTTTTTGGGACAGTAACTTCTCTTCGTTGTCTTAAGATTACTCGGGTCACCTCATTGACCACTGGTTCAGCTCCACTGCGAACCACACACACCAAACTAGTTGCAAACAAAGGGCTAGTCCCGACCCCAACTCAAGCTGGCGCAAGAACGCTTGTGCGCAAGAGTATTACAACTATCAGAACATTGCTGAACAATTGTCCACATCACAGGAAAATAAGCACACTTGTTGACTTTTTCTGTTAGATTACAAAGTAGTAATAGTAGTACTGCACATCTGGTTCTTGAAAAGCATGCTTCTTTATTTTTGAATTTACAGATTATTGCATCAACTAGTATGAGGGCATTGAAGCTTTTTTTTCTTTTAATTTTTGTAGGAATGGCATTGAAGTGTCGTGCTGGTCTGATACTCTCTTAATATCTTGACATGTGACTCATTTTCCCCTTGAATTTTCAGACTGAAACCAGTGTTGGTGAGTCATCAAGACCTCACACAGCTCAGTTGCCATCCTTACAGCTGGAAGGAACTGTGGTAGTGCCAAACATGGGAACTTAGTACTGATAGCTAGCCTGCGGACGAGAGATGCTAATATGTAGACTAACAACACGTACTAATGTTCAACGCAATAATGCATGCATATCCATTGAATGCAACCAACAACAAGTACTAATGTTCAATAAAAAATGTTGTTACCGGCTTATCCCTTCCTAGATCTATAGCTAATATGTTGGGAACTTGTCTAGCGAGGGTCCATTTAAAAGAGAGAGAGAAAAACTATATTAGAAGGGGGAAAGGTCTATGTTGAGCCCTGGCGCTGTCAAAATGTTGTGATGTTTGACAATGTCAAATATTCCTCAGACTGTTTTCAAGGGAACGTACTAGTTGCGGTTTTGAGTTTTGCTACAGCATGATGGGACAAATGAGACACTTCATTCAGCGAGCTTATCTATGGAGACAAAGTTTCTCCTACCTGCAACGTGTTTCAGACTTCTTTGAACCCATCCAGCTACGAAGGGCATTATGATGTGATCCAAATGGACTGGTTGTTACCGCTTAACTATAGTTCTCACTATAAATAGAGTTTTGGTTCAAAATTTTCTTTTGGAGATAATCAGATATCTCCGAATAATAGACTTGCAAAGATAATGGATTGATAAGAACAATCATCTCACTTGAATATACTAGTCCATCAACCCGTGCGTCTGCACGGGCTAGCTATGTTTGATAATTAATACATATAATAGAAATTAGTGATTGAAAATTTGCCTCTTAGCAGAAATGATTTTTATGGTTTGTAAACAAAATTACTTGCATTGTTCAAAATATGGAAACATACCTTCTCCGATAACAGGTTACATGTTTGTTAATTGTGTTAAAAGAGTTTGCAATGGTAATGCATTAAGGGGGCTACTTAGATGTCATAATCATATAAATAAAATACTACGCTTCACGTCTTTTTTGTAGTTTATTCATCCTTCATAACAAAAAATTATATATTTCTCAGTCTCACTATGTCCCACCACGTTCTGTCTTTTCAGCACATTCCTATTTTATATACAAATATTCCATACAATTCATCTTCTGATTTTGTCAAGTATTATGGAAGTACTAAACTAACTATACATGGTAGTTATAGCTTTATTTTTTAAATCTCTAAATACATAGTGCGATAGATTAATTAATGATAGTACAATGTCTATGTCTATCTATTTTGGCTGCATGCTTTTGTAATACTAAATAAAAAATTTCTTAGCAATTCTATATAATGTCTCTGTTGTAGAGCTTTATTTGTGTGATCTTTTACTACTTAAAGTTTTTCTTTGAATATATAATAATTGTGAAATTATTATATATATTGACTATGCTAAACAGCCATGTAAACAACCAAACTATAGAGCATAAAACAGACGTAGCGATAAAAAGAGGGTTGATTTCACTCATTCCTGATCAGAAGATTTTCTTTGTTTACTTCTCTTTCTTATTGTCAAAAGCCATCTTTGGCTTCCACATGCAAAAAAAAATCATGGATAAAGAAATTCATACATTGTGCTCTTTCCACTCATTGTGAGCAACACCATCTAAAATCATTGTTTAAAGCATGAAAGCAATTTTAAATCCTAATAAATAATTTCTAGGTCCCCATCAACAACTTTTTGAACAATAATAAAACACTTGCTCAAATTTGCCACTGAATTTATCAGATAAAACGAATTTAGCAGATCAAACAATTTTTAAATAACTCTCAACAATTTTCAGCACTTAGCATTACTGTGAATGTTCACCTATTAACAAACTCCACAATAAATTCTAGGACGTTGCCCTTTTTATATATCAACACATGCACCATATATTATCTTTACGAAATTTAATCATGGATTTTTTTTTTTGTTGAAACTTGAGTAGATGTTTCATATCGCCTTTGATCCATTGGCTTTAGTGGGATTCTGGAGGAATCGATTAATTTTTTTCGGCCTAATATTTTGCTAACATAATTCCAAGAATAAAAATCAAGAAGCATGTAGCTCCTGAATCTAGCGACTGAACAAAATTGATCGTATTAAATTATAGAAACAACGAAAAGGCAAAGTTGGGTACTGTTATTTGACATCAAATAGGTAGTGATCAAAAGACATGTATATACATTCATAAAAGGAAAAGACGTATATACCTGGCAAAGGAAATCCAGGAACGTACCATAGGTTCTTCGAGCCTGATGGATGTCCTGATCTGCTTCGTAGAGGTTTTTGTCTAGGACTAATCATGTACTTGCTCCCATAAATGAACTTGTTACCGCAGCAGGGAACAAAGACTTCAGCATCCATTGCACAACTTACTCGTAGCAGCCAGCGAACTAATTGCGGACCTTGATCCATATTCCCTTTCTTACGTTATCGTTCACTATTTTATCCTTTTTCCTTGATGCTATGGACGCAACTTCGCCTGGCTGCTTTTCAAGATCTGCATGGTGTCCATACTGATCTCCAGGAGCTCAATTTCCCTTGCTCTATGTGTGCAGTTGAAAGGTCTCTTCAACCTGTCACATCCCAAATTTTAACAACAGATCAACAAAAGCCATTCCTGAAAATTTTCTAGATTTTTAGGTTTTCATTTAGCATTTTTGGAAAATAAAATTCAAACTTACTAAGCACAATAATGTAGAAAATGGGAATTTCTGAAATAAATTAGAAGTGGAACTTGTCAACATGGTTGCTATAGCTAGGATTTGAATTTACAAATTTTCTCGAATTTGTTTGAGCCAATTTGGAGTTCATTTGGTATTTGTTTGAATTTATTCGAATTCGGAAATGTTTAAAACTATTTTATTTTCCCTCCCGGCCACTGGGCCGAATCCCCTCGGCCCATTTCCCCTTTCCCTCTCCCGCTGGGCCGCGCGCCCCGCTCCCCTCCTCCTCCGGACCAACCGCGCCAGCCCAGCTCGGCCCAGCGCCAGCCCGCGCGGACGATGCCGTCGTCGTCCTCGCCGCGCCGCGCCGCAGAGAACCGCCGCCGCGTGTCGCCGTCCCGCGCCAAGCGCTGCCGAGCCGCCACGTCGAGTTTGCAAACTCGGGCCCCACGCCGCGCCCACGCACGTGCGCTGCAAAAATCCCGCGCCCATGCCCCGCTCCCTTTCAAAACGCACGTGGACACGTGCCATCACCGCCGCCTCCGCGTTCCCGCCTTCCGGCCATCCTCGAGGCTATAAAAACCCCACCAGGGCACCGCAGCACCACCACGCACACCCGCGACAACACAGTGGTAAGAATCCCCCTCCAGCTCCGCCCAATTTCTCGATCTCCTCCTTCGTCCCCAAGTCCGGCCGCCGTGCGATTCAACGCCGGTGAGCCCCCCTCTCCCTCCACCCACTAGCTCTACGCGTAGCTCTCTACCTCCTCCACCTTCCGAGGCACTCACACAAGCAAACCCTGGACCGCAAGCCCGTGCGCACCAAGCTCCGCCAAGCGCCGCCGCCTCCGCTCGTCGCCGGCTGCCATTCCGGCGAGCCCCGGCCTCGACACCTAGCCGAGCAGCTTCACCACGTTGATGTGCACCTTGCGCACCAACACCAGCACCAGGAAACCCACTCCCTGCGCACTTCCACCACCACGCCGCCGCCGCCCCAACTCCGGCGAGCTCGCCGACGCCCCTCCGCCCTTCCCGCTCGTGCACGTGTTGCCCCCACGGCTCCGCCTCGATGAGGGCTACCTCCACAGCAGCTCCGAGCCTTCCCCGTGCAGCACAGGCGCCGGCGGCGAGCACTCCGGCGAGCTCCCGCCGCGCGCCGCCGCGCGCTCCGCCTCGGCCACCCTTCGCGTGACACGTGTCCGTGGGACCCTCAGCCGCGTCAGCCCCGCTTCGCTCACGCGCGCGCACTGAGCCCGTCTCGCTGACACCACGGCCCCACATGTCAGCCACTGTACACGCTAGAAAATGCTAAGGCCACCCACCTCTGTGTACATAGATGGTTATTTGGAGCCTTTCCCTTTATCAGAAAAATCCCCAAAAATAGGAAATGACCTGTAGAACCCATCTCTACCCTTGGATTCTCCAGAAACCTCTCTGATCTCTCTATTTAATTCATTTGCTTCTTATTTGGTTTTCTATTTGGTTTTATTGATTTATTGCGCTAGTATTTATTTGGCGTCGTTACGTGTAGACTACGAGGAGCACGAAGACGACCCAGAGAACGAGGGATACGAGGAGGATTCAGACCCAAACTTTGAAGGCAAGCTCTACTTCTCCTTGATCATGATTGATCCTACTGTTTTCGCATGCACCTATATGGCCGTCTGAAATATTATGTATTTACTTGTTATTTTACTGATTGAGTAGCTATTATCCTACTTGCTTAGTGATATTCGTGCAAAGTATTTAGGTATGAATATCTAGTCCTTGATTACCCCTGATTTACCATTACCTTGATAACCCTAGGATACATCGTCGTTTAAATGCTCTTATTTAAATGATGGCGTAATTTACCTTGCTACTAGTATGCTTAGGACCTCTTGCAATGTTTCCACATTGCCACACCTTTACTCACATGTTTACTTTTACAAATGCGTTATAATGAGTTTGGTGGTGTGTGTTGACATATACATGGGGTTGGGAATAGCAAACTGGTGTTAGGTAATGGAGATGATAATGGGATGGGTTGGATTGCGAGCAAGGCCACTAGTAATTTGTTGATGGTGTGATAGACCCCTAGTGTGGGACATGGTTCTTGCTCGGCCATATAAGGACCGGTTCTTGTGACTGTAAACATAATGTTTTCCGTACAACCACAGAACCTGTCCTGGGCAGGACTTCTTCCTACCTTCTTGGTACTCCTGCAAGTAAGTTTCACCTGGTGGCTGGTAGTGGCAGCGGACTGGTCAGGGGAAACACTTCAAGTATTGAAACTCATTGCTGGCTATTTGGGAGTGAAATCCCCGCACATTATGACCCTAGTGTCGTGCTTAATCCTTAGCCCCTGACCCTCCGTGGTGAGCTTGTGGGACTACTCGGAGAAGATGAATGAGGCGTTATGTACTCCCCGATCAAGAGTGCATAGCCTGTGGGAAAAGTGTACAACCTCTGCAGAGTGTAAAATTCAATCGATTGGACATTGTCCCGGCATATGACACTTACTGATGCGTCACATTGATTAGCCACCCTCTGATATCCCTTGGCGTGTGAGTGGGTGTATTAGACGCCCGTGTTTTGGAAGTGTTGGCAAGTGTGCCGGGTCGATATGACATTGCGTCAGAAGGCCCAACTAAAACTTGGGAACTGGCGGGATCGAATCACTCTCCCCCAGGGCCAATCAACTAAAATATGACAATCAAATTCTCCTGTTTTCATCTATGATCCTTGAATTGCTGAACCGTGCATAAAATGCGTTTTCCGCAAATGAACCATATGCCCTACTTCCTTGCTAAGACCAAATATGCATGTATTCATACCCTTGAGTAGTGTAGGGCTTGCTGACTACCTTATGTACTCACTCTTGCTGCTATCATTCAGAGAAGAAGAAGAAGCCACTGGAGACTGTAACACCCTGTGTATTTGCCCATGTTGAAAAATCACTAAAAATTTGAACTTTTTCAAATTTGAACAAAATTCAATCAAAGTAGAAGTCAATTCCATGCCAAATTTAAAATTTTGAATTTTAAATGTGCATCAAACACCACCATGTGCATATTTGGAATTTTCTGATTTTATTTATGTGTTCATTTGGTTTTACTCCTTTTTCAAATTTGAATTTCATTCAAATTTGAGTCCTAGAAAAATTCCTGGAAATGTTTAAACCATTTCTTCCCTCTTGGGCCGCCCCTCTCTTTTTCTTCTTGCCCCGCCCACTCCCTTTTCCTTTTCTTTCCCGCGCACAGCCCAGTTTCTCTCCCCCGGCCCTAGCGGCAGCCCCACCTGTCAGTGTCGTCCCCCTCCTCTGGCAGCGGCGCAGAGCGCCCATGCCGGCCGTCCCCGCCTCGTCGCGTCGCCCGTCCCTTCCGCCAACCCCGCCGCAGAGCACCTAGTCTCCCAGCGCGACCGGCGACCACGACCCGCGGAAGACGACGAACGCCCGCACCTCGACGTCAGCCCGCGCCAGCACGGCTTCGTCGCGTCCCGTCCATAGCTTCACGCTCTCGTCATCTCGCGGATGGGCGTCGTCCTCCCTCTGGCGCCCCGTCGCGTCGGAATTTAACGCCGACGACCGCAACCGACGACCGCCGCATGACCAGCGCAACGGCTCGCTCCGCGGCCGCCTATAAAAGCCGCAGAGCTCCGCGCTGCGTCCCTCCTCCTCTTCCCGAGCTCAAACGCCCTCCATTGCCTCCTGAGCGCCTCAATCCCAACTTTTCCCCATCTCCTCCCCCGACTCCGGCGACCCGATTGACGACGTTCCAGCGAGCAACCAGTAAAGCTCTGCCTCTTCTTCTCCTTCCCTTAGCTCCGCCAAGCTCTGGCTAACCTCGTCGCACCTCTTGCTTTTGCAGTTGAGGTGCGGAGCCATGGCGAGCACGGCGGGCTAGGGCTCCGGTGACTTCGCGCGTCGCCAAGCCGTCCCTGACGTCTCCCCGCCTTCCTTGAGCCCACGGTGAGCTTCCCCACGCTCTCCTCTCTCTCCTGCGCCCCTTCTCTTCCTTCCCCGCGCACGGGCGCGTGCTCTGCGTCGAGCGCCGCCACCAGCCGCCGCGCGACCTCGTCGCCGGCAGGCTTCCTGGCCACGCCTGGCCGTGCTGAGGCGCGCACCGCGCGCGGCGCACTCACGCGCACGCGCACAGCCGCATAAACGCGCGCGAGCCCGCATGCAAGCGCCTTTCCCCTCGCGCGCAGCCGCGCACCGCCATCTCCGGCGAGCCCTCGCCGTCCCTCCGGTGCCCCGCGACGTCACCACCAAGCAGCCCTCGCTCCGCCTCCGCGCGTAGAAGCCGTAGGTGCTCACCGCTTCGCCATCCGTGCCCTGTAGCCGCCACCGGTGAGCATTCCGGCGACGCGCCGCCGCGCGCGCCCCGCTCCGGCGCGCTCTGACCGCGTCACGCCGCCGTCCTGCGTGGCGAGCCACGCCAGCACCCGGGCCCGCGACGACCCAGTCATCTCGCCCCGTCAGCGCCCAGTCAGCACGCGTCCACGGGCGCGGTGCACCGTGGACCGCCCTCACGTGCACGTCCGGTCCACAGCACACGTTGACTGAGTCCACAGCACAGTGCTGCACAGTGACCCCGGCCCCAGTGGCCCACTCGTCAGCCTCACACAGCCTCTGGAATTTGCTAAGTCCACACACAGTTTGTACCCAGAAAACTATTTCGAGCACTTTCCTTTATCAGAAAAATTCCATAAAATTCCTAAAAATACTAGATTATCTCCTAATCATTTTGCAACACTTGTTTACTCCATAATAATTAGGATTATGTCTATGCTTAATTACTTAGCTTAATCCTAATTATTTTCTATGTTGCAAACTTGTAAAATCTATATCTTTTTCGTCCTAGCTCCGATTCGGGTGATTCTTTCACCAAAATTCGTCTAAAATCATGAGCTAGGCGTTGTTACCAAAGCCCTCTGTTGTTGGTCGCTTTTTAGTCTTCGTTTGAGTTACTTGATTGCTAGTTCAATTGTTTGGTCGGTAGTTTAATTCGATCGTTGTTTGCAATCAACAGAGGAGCAAGTCTTCGAGGAAGGAGCGGAGGATCCGGATTACGAGGACTTAGAAGAAGAAGACTTTGGTGAAGGCAAGTTGTAACCCCTTTGATCATGATGTTCCTATATTTTGCAAATATCCGACTTAGAGCCCAGTTTAGAAATAAAATGTGCATGAAGTTTAAATGTGATTTAAATGCCTAGTATGATCCTAAGTACTGTTGATCGCCGTGCCTTGACATTGTCTATCCTGATTCCTTGTTAGACCTAGGATTCACTATCATTAAATTCTTTAATGATATGCTGAAATAATATACTGCTTAGGACTTATCACATGTGTACATAATTAATCTTGCTATACATACCTTTTGGTGTAAAATTGGTGTGTGTTTGGTGGAGTGTGTGTGTGTGAATATGAAATATGGGAAGGTTTTATACTAGCGATAATTGTGCAACCCATAGTGGGAATACTTCTGGCGGGAGCAGGCGAGGTAGTCCTCAGTGGGGAGGCCTATCTCTGGGATGCGATTCCTCCTTTGAGGATAGCTATTGAAGATGCTTGCTTCGGTCGTATAAGGACCGGTTCATGTGCCGCCTTGCCTAGCACCTTTCGTACAACCACATGCCTTGAATGGGAAAGGTTTGGAACCACACCCTACTATAGTGTTCACCCGGTACCCACCTGGAGGGCAGGAGTTGCGGCGGAAGCCAGGAGAAGACTCGACATGGCAGGTGTCGGGATCCGGCATATGGTGTTTATTCAGGCCATCTACATGATAATGATGATATTGTGAAGCCCCTGATTGCAGTATTTCCGTGGTGGTGCCGTGGTGACACCAAGTAGGTACGGGACCATTAGTGTGCCTGTCCAACCCATGACGATGGGGAGGGCTGGCATGCCTTGTGGGGAATTGTGTACAACCTCTGCAGAGTTACAAATCTATCATGATAGCCGTGCTCCACGGTAATGGGCAACGCGAAAGCTTGTGCCATCCTATGATTAGTATAACGGTGTGAGTAACTTCCTTGGTGTGTTTTGGAATACTCCGGTGTAGAACCGTGTGCTGGTTCCCTGCCAGCTTTAAAATGTGGGAACTGGCGGGATGGACCTTGTCTACCCCAGGGCTAAACAACCCCATTAATCATCAATGATAATCTTGATTAGTAGTTGGCGAACTGCTTTGTTTTACAAACAACCCCCTGCATAAAACTGGCTTTCCGTCCAGATACTAAACCCTCGGCCTACCCTTTGATAATATCCTTGCATGCTTATACCCCTTGCTGTTAGGACTTGCTGAGTACCTTATGTACTCACCCTTGCTTTAAACCTTCAGATGAAGAACCTGAGTATCAGGAGGATGGTGATGAAGAGTAGGGTTCCGTCTACACTCAAGATGCCTGTGCTAGTGCCGCTTCCGACTTCCGCTGTAGTAGTATTTAAGTGGTTCTGCTATTGCAGCCCACCAGCTTGATGCTTGTTGTAATAAAGTGGCCCTTGGCCGTTTGTTGTAAGACCTTTTATGTATGAAGGCTTGTATGAGACTCGGTAATATTTATGTAAGTGATGACTCTGCGATATCAGTCTGTATAAAGTGTTCGTATCAGCGTCTGATCCAGGGACTGGTACGGTAAGCACTAGTGCTCCAGAAATGGGGTACGACAGAGTGGTATCAGAGCCATGCTTGACCGTAAGATGGACCCTAGGCTGAAAATGATTGCGAGAGAGTGATATTTTATATATATAAACTATATTACAAAATTTACTCTCAGTCCTGTATTTACTTTACAAATTGTTTTGTTACTTAGTACTTACCCATCTTCAACTTTTGTTGAAACAGATGGAGGACCAGTAGCTAGACGACGGGTGGACCCGCAGCTACCAGATCGGCGTTTCATGCTTCCCCACTCTCCTGTGGGAAGCGTTGCAGAGGTTCGGCTACACCGACCGCCCGGAGTACCGCTCTCTCAGCTTCGTCCAGGACGGCACCCAGTACTGCGAGGTGCAGGTGACAGTACTTCAGCCGCGTACACGCCCAGACCTGGAGCCCCTGACAGTGACAGCTTTCGGCACCCAGTCCGGAGACGCCCACCAGATTGCAGCTCGCAAGGCCCTGCTACTCTTCTGTCAGCGCCACGAGGAGGAGGTACGCGACACCCCGTGTCGCTACTTCCCGCTGTACGAGCACACCGAGGCACAGTGGCAGCACAGGTTGAGTGCTCTACAGGGACCAGACCAGCGTGAAGAGGACCCCACTGTGGTAGCGTCAGCTTGGTACATCATGGCCATGGACAGTCTGTTCGAGTCACGCCAGAGAGGGTTCGAGAGCAGTATCACCAGGGCTGAGGCAACAGAGACTAGGGAGAGAGATCTCCAGGAGCAGCTCCAGCAGACCAAGACTCAGCTTGCAGAGGTCCAGGCACAGTCCACACAGACAGCACACGTCCTTGAGTCGACTGCACAGATGTGGGATGAGGACACGCAGAAGCTCGCAGAGGTTCAGGCCCAGCTTGCAGCAGCACAGTCACAGCTTGCACAGCTTCAGACCCAGCTCGCCGAGTCCCAGACAGAGCAGGCACAGATTCAGTCCACTCTCGAGGCAGCTATGGGCCTTTGGGAGGAGGACGCTCTGTACCTCATCAGAGAGGTCGACCGCTGCTACGTGAGACTTCACCAGGTTGGAGCAGGACCCCGTCGCAGGTTTACTCCGAGGATCGGAGAACCCAGACGCCACCTGCACTACGCTTGCCCGACAGACTCAGAGGGTGACTCCAGCGACAGTGAGGACTCAGGAGGTGCAGGACCGTCAGGAGAAGCACCGCAGTCAGCCCCAGCTTCTCCAGAGGTTGCACCAGCCCCAGCTTCTCCAGAGGTTGCACCAGCTCCAGTGTCCCCAGAGGTTGCACCAGTTCCAGCTCCAGCACCAGCTTACGGCTTTCTGTCAGAGTCCGACGAGGAGCCCTCCGAGGAGGAGGATGCCCAGATGGCAGAGGACGACCCCGAGCTAGAGTTACTAGAGGACCCTCTGCAGGGTGAGGAGGACACTGAGACCGAGCACGAGATGGACTACCCGACAGACCCCGGCAGTGACTACTCGGACTCGATGGACGAGGACGACTTCCCAGTACTCGAGGGCTACGTCCCTCAGTACATGCTAGAGATGGAGGAGGACGAGGACCAGGGCGTGGTCAACTTTGTGCCAGTCAGTGACGACCAGCCTGTGGTAGTCGACCCTCCGGCACCGCAGCAGCCAGCACCTGCTGACGTCTCAGTTCAGCAGCCGCCAGCACTGTTTGCTCCCCCTGCTCAGCAGCAGCCAGCACTACCAGCAGGTCACCAGCTAGCTCTTGTGGCACCTCCAGCAGCTCAGCACCCGCTAGCACTTGTTGCACTTGGACCGTTGTTTCCGTACCAGCCAGTTCTTGCACCACTCACAGCTCAGCACTACCCAGCAGCTCCACAGCAGGCCCCGCAGATGCTCGGAGACGCAGACCTCTTCGAGTACTACCATCTCCTTCGTGCCCACGAGGAGTGGAGTGACCCCTACGACCTGTACCGTGCGTGGCGCAGGGACCACGGCTACGACCAGTACTGAGGAGCAGCTACCCCAGTTGGAGTCAGTTACCAGCAGCTCTTGTGGCAGCAGTGCTTGTATCCGTAGTTAGCAGCTAGCAGTTTGTATCTAGTCCAGCAGTTGTGTGTCGTTGTATCCTAGAGTACCATGTTGTCGAGTCCTGTTGTTTAGTTGTAGCCGTCTAGTCCTCCTGTGTAAGGGCTTGTGTATGTATGATCGAACTTTGTTATGATGTTTATGTATGCTGTAATGTTGTAATGATGCTGGATTTTTTATTGCTTGTGTGTTGGCAAATCTTGTGTTCCTGTCTTGTTGCCTAGTCTCGGCTTGTTCTCACCTTTCGTAATCCTCTGTCAACTTAACAGATGCCTCCCGCAAGGCAGTCCGCCCGAATTCGGCAGCGTCGTGAACGTCAAGTTGCACACGACGAGGATGCCCCAGGACAGGGCGGTGTACGTGGACGTGGTAGAGGCAGAGTCAACCATCAGCGTGGCAGAGGTGGAGGCAGAATTGGAGGCCATGACCAAGAAGATGAGGCAAGCCAGAACAATCAGAACAACCAGGACAATCAGAACGATCAGGACAACCAGAATGACCAGGAAGGCCATGATGAAGGTGAAGGTCATCAACAAAACCAGAACCGAGGTGGAGGAAATCAGAACCGTGGCAGAGGTAGGCGAGGTGGACGACATGGACCCTTGCCCAACCCGCCTGTCACTAACCTTGTCAGTGTGATGGACAACCAGACACGTCTGATGGAAATCATTGCACAATTACTTCTTGACCGCGCACCAGGTCCCCAGACCAAGATGTCGGAATTCATGAGACTCAGACCACCGACCTTTGAGAATGCCGAAGAAGACCCTCTGGCAGCAGATGATTGGCTGAGAGGTATCACCAAGAAGCTTCAGGTTGTGAATGCCAATGACAGAGAGAAAGTCCTTCTGGCATCCCACCAACTCATGGGAGCAGCCAGTGAATGGTGGGACAACTACCAAGAACCTACAGAGGATCCCGAGGCTATCACTTGGGATGAATTCCAGGAAGAGTTCAGGAGATATCACATCCCTGAGGGTATCATGGACATGAAGGCAGATGAGTTTCGCTCACTGAAGCAAGGAGCCATGACTGTGAACCAGTACATCAGAAAGTTTATGAAGCTTGCACGTTATGCACCTGAGGATGTGAACACTGATAAGAAGAAGCAGGACCGCTTCAAGAAGGGACTGAGTCCTAGTCTGAAGATGCAGTTGGTCACTCACATCTATCCAGACTTCAACACTCTGATGAACCGTGCCATTCTTTTGGAAGACGCACGTTCGCACATCGAGAGTGACAGGAAGCGCAAATTCAATGCTCAGAAGTTCAGGCAGCAGGAAAGAAACCAGAGATCAAGAAGCAACTTCTCTCAGAAGCCCAGGTACCAGCCAACCATGCAGTACAGGGCCTCATCATCAAACCAGCAGAATGCAGCACCCTCTTACCGCAACCAAAATCCCAGCAGCCAGCAGAGAAGCAGTGCCAGTGTCGCACAGCCAGCGCAGAGTGACAAGAGAACATGCTTCAACTGCCGTGAACCAGGTCACATGATTGCCAAGTGCCCTTATATGAACCAGAATCAAGCTCCAGCTCAGTCCCATCAGCAAAGCAACACCAGAACTGCAGTGTCAGGAATCGGACGTGGTGGACAACAACCCCCAGGACAGCAGCGAAGGAACAATCAGACCTTCGGTCGAGGCAAAGTCAACCACGTTGACACCCAGGAAGCTGAAGAGGCACCAGATGTTGTTCTCGGTGAGTACCTTGTCAACTCCACCCTTGCAACAGTTTTGTTGATTCTGGAGCTTCGCATTCGTTCATATCTTCAGGGTTTGTTGCTGCACATGGTTTTCCAACTGTTTTGCTCAAACAACCACTGATAACACGCTCTCCTGGAGCGGAAATCAAGTGTTTGTTGGGATGTCCCCGGGTTAAGATTCTTTTAAGTGGGGTAGTATTCCTAGCAAACTTAATAGTTCTCCAGTCAGCCGGAATAGATGTTATCCTTGGAATGGACTGGTTGAGCAAACATCAGGGCAATATAGCCTGTGATACCAGGAAAGTCTCCTTAGTAAACCATCAGGGTATTAAGGTGGAATGTGAGCCAACGAGAGTGAAGGCTATCCCGATGGTATGCAGTCTGGAAACCACACCACTGGAGGAAGTACCAGTCGTCATTGAGTACCCAGATGTTTTCCGAGATGAATTACCTGGAATGCCACCGGACCGAGACATAGAGTTCATCATTGATCTCATTCCCGGAACCTCCCCAATAGCCAAGAGACCTTACCGGATGGCAGCTAATGAGTTAGCAGAATTGAAAGAGCAGATAGCAGAATTACAAGAGAAAGGTTTCATAAGACCAAGCTCCTCACCATGGGGATCACCAGTTCTGTTTGTCAAGAAGAAAGACGGCAGTCTCAGAATGTGCATTGACTATCGCTCACTCAATGAAGTCACTATCAAGAACAAGTACCCACAGCCCAGGATCGATGACTTGTTTGACCAGTTGAAGGGAGCCAAGTTTTTCTCCAAGATTGACCTGAGGTCAGGGTATTACCAGCTGAAGATTCGAGAAGGAGATATACTCAAGACAGCCTTTGTCACCCGCTATGGTTAGTATGAGTTTACAGTGATGCCCTTTGGACTCACCAACGCACCAGCATACTTCATGAATCTGATGAACAAGGTCTTCATGGAAGAGTTAGATCGGTTTGTCGTTGTCTTCATTGACGACATTTTGATCTACTCTAAGAGCGCCGAGGAACACGAACAACACCTAAGAGTTGTACTTGAGAAGCTAAGAGCACATAAGCTTTATGCCAAGTTCAGTAAGTGTGAGTTCTGGTTAAAAGAGGTCGCTTTCCTTGGCCATATCTTGACTGAAAAAGGCATTGCAGTAGACCCAGCAAAGGTTGAGGCAGTTACCAACTGGAAGCAACCCACAAATGTAACAGAAGTCCGAAGTTTTCTTGGACTAGCAGGTTACTACCGCAGATTTATAGAAGGTTTCTCCAAGCTAGCCCGACCAATGACTGCCCTGACTCAGAAAGGAAAAGAATTCAAGTTTACAGAAGCCTGTGAGAAAAGTTTTCAAGAGCTAAAGAGAAGGTTGACAACAGCCCCAGTGCTAACCCTACCGGATATATATCGAGATTTTGTCGTATACTGCGACGCGTCTCGACAAGGTTTGGGTTGTGTGCTAATGCAAGATGGACGAGTAGTAGATTATGCATCAAGGCAGCTGAAAGTTCATGAGCAGAACTATCCAACTCATGATCTGGAGCTAGCAGCAGTTGTTCATGCCCTAAAGATCTGGAGGCACTATCTGATTGGAAATAAATGTGAAATCTTCACAGATCATAAGAGTCTGAAGTACATCTTCACGCAGTCAGACTTAAATCTCAGACAGAGAAGGTGGTTAGAGTTGATCAAAGATTACAATCTGGATATACAGTATCACCCCGGAAAGGCCAATGTAGTTGCAGACGCACTGAGTCGCAAGGCTCACTGCAACAACATCAAGCTACATAAGAGACGACCTGAGTTACTGGCAGAGTTCAAGCAACAAAATCTTCATTGCACCCAGTCAAGCCAGATAAGCAACCTGTGTGTGGGACCAACTCTGGGAAATCTAGTCCGAAAAGCTCAAGTGAATGATGAGGAGATACATGACCTCAAAGCTAAAACCAGAGTGGATAAAGTACCCGGATTCAGAGTAGATGACCAAGGAACCTTATGGTATAAAGATCGAATCTGTGTACCCAAGAATGGTGGGTATCAGCAGCTCATTATGGATGAAGCCCACAACTCCGCTTACTCCATTCACCCAGGAAGCACCAAGATGTACTTGGATCTGAAAACGAAGTACTGGTGGTCAGGAATGAAGAAGGATATAGCAGAGTTCGTTGCCCGATGTGATATCTGCAGCAAAGTTAAGGCAGAGCATCAGAGACCCGCAGGATTGTTGCAACCACTACATGTTCCCGTGTGGAAATGGGATGAGATCAGCATGGATTTCATCGTGGGTTTACCCCGCACCCAAAAAGGGAATGATTCAATATGGGTAATAGTGGACCGTCTGACGAAGGTTGCACACTTCATACCTGTCAAGACAATCTACAGAGGAGACAAGTATGCTCAGTTGTATGTGGATCACATACTCAAGTCGCATGGAGTTCCGAGCAGAATAGTCGCAGATAGAGGGACCCAGTTTACCTCAAAGTTCTGGCAAAGTCTGCACAAACTGTTGAAAACTAAGTTGGATTATAGCTCCGCATATCACCCGCAGACAGATGGACAGACTGAAAGAGTCAATCAAATCCTGGAAGATATGTTAAGAGCATGTGTGCTAGCCTATGGAAAGGATTGGGAGAGAAGTCTTTCCTTTGCAGAATTCTCCAACAACAACAGTTATCAGGCCAGTCTACAAATGGCACCCTTTGAAGCTCTTTATGGCAGAAAGTGCAGAACACCTCTGATGTGGTCAGAAGTGGGAGAGCGATCTTTCTTTGGACCGGCAATCATTAAAGATGCCGAAGAGAAAGTAGCTCTAATCAGGGAGAATCTGAAAGCAGCCCAGAGCAGGCAGAAAAGCTATGCAGATACCCGTCGCAGAGACCTGAGCTTTGAAGCAGGAGACTATGTATACCTCAAGGTATCACCAATACGAGGTACCCGAAGGTTCAGGGTCCGAGGAAAGTTGGCGCCCAGATATATTGGACCTTTCAAGGTACTAAAGAAGATTGGAGCAGTAGCTTACCGCCTCGAGCTCCCTGAAGGAATGTCAGACATCCATAATGTCTTCCATGTCTCACAGTTGAAGAAATGCTTGAGATTTCCAGAAGAAATAGTACCACCGGAAGTATTGGATCTTCAACCGGATCTCCGTTACCAAGAGAGGCCCATCAAGATTTTGGATGTTGCCACTCGGTTAACAAGAAGAAATGCCATACGGTTTTGCCGAGTGCAATGGAGTAATCACACAGAAGCAGAGGCTACCTGGGAACGTGAAGATAATCTTAAGAAGGAGTTTCCCTACCTGTTCGAGGAAGAGCCTGAATCTCGAGGACGAGATTCGGTTTAAGTGGGGTAGGTTTGTAACACCCTGTGTATTTGCCCATGTTGAAAAATCACTAAAAATTTGAACTTTTTCAAATTTGAACAAAATTCAATCAAAGTAGAAGTCAATTCCATGCCAAATTTAAAATTTCGAATTTTAAATGTGCATCAAACACCACCATGTGCATATTTGGAATTTTCTGATTTTATTTATGTGTTCATTTGGTTTTACTCCTTTTTCAAATTTGAATTTCATTCAAATTTGAGTCCTAGAAAAATTCCTGGAAATGTTTAAACCATTTCTTCCCTCTTGGGCCGCCCCTCTCTTTTTCTTCTTCCCCGGCCCACTCCCTTTTCCTTTTCTTTCCCGCGCACAGCCCAGTTTCTCTCCCCCGGCCCAGCGGCAGCCCGGCCCGCCTTCCCGCGCCGAGCCACTGACAGGTGGGCCCCACCTGTCAGTGTCGTGCCCCTCCTCTGGCAGCGGCGCAGAGCGCCCATGCCGGCCGTCCCCGCCTCGTCGCGTCGCGCTACACCGCCGCCGCAGGAGCTCACGTGCACGCGCGCGCCTCGTCGCGTCGCCCGTCCCTTCCGCCAACCCCGCCGCAGAGCACCTAGTCTCCCAGCGCGACCGGCGACCACGACCCGCGGAAGACGACGAACGCCCGCACCTCGACGTCAGCCCGCGCCAGCACGGCTTCGTCGCGTCCCGTATATAGCTTCACGCTCTCGTCATCTCGCGGATGGGCGTCGTCCTCCCTCTGGCGCCCCGTCGCGTCGGAATTTAACGCCGACGACCGCAACCGACGACCGCCGCATGACCAGCGCTCAACGGCTCGCTCCGCGGCCGCCTATAAAAGCCGCAGAGCTCTGCGCTGCGTCCCTCCTCCTCTTCCCGAGCTCAAACGCCCTCCATTGCCTCCCGAGCGCCTCAATCCCAACTTTTCCCCATCTCCTCCCCCGACTCCGGCGACCCGATTGACGACGTTCCGACGAGCAACCAGTAAAGTTCTGCCTCTTCTTCTCCTTCCCTTAGCTCCGCCAAGCTCTGGCTAACCTCGTCGCACCTCTTGCTTTTGCAGTTGAGGTGCGGAGCCATGGCGAGCACGGCGGGCTAGGGCTCCGGTGACTTCGCGCGTCGCCAAGCCGTCCCTGACGTCTCCCCGCCTTCCTTGAGCCCACGGTGAGCTTCCCCACGCTCTCCTCTCTCTCCTGCGCCCCTTCTCTTCCTTCCCCGCGCGACCTCATCGCCGGCAGGCTTCCCGGCCACGCCTGGCCGTGCTGAGGCGCGCACCACGCGCGGCGCACTCACGCGCACGCGCACAGCCGCATAAACGCGCGCGAGCCCGCATGCAAGCGCCTTTCCCCTCGCGCGCAGCCGCGCACCGCCATCTCCGGCGAGCCCTCGCCGTCCCTCCGGTGCCCCGCGACGTCACCACCAAGCAGCCCTCGCTCCGCCTCCGCGCGTAGAAGCCGTAGGTGCTCACCGCTTCGCCATCCGTGCCCTGTAGCCGCCGCCGGTGAGCATTCCGGCGACGCGCCGCCGCGCGCGCCCCGCTCCGGCGCGCTCTGACCGCGTCACGCCGCCGTCCTGCGTGGCGAGCCACGCCAGCACCCGGGCCCGCGACGACCCAGTCATCTCGCCCCGTTAGCGCCCAGTCAGCACGCGCCCACGGGCGCGCTGCACCGTGGACCGCTCTCACGTGCACGTCCGGTCCACAGCACACGTGGACTGAGTTCACAGCACAGTGCTGCACAGTGACCCCGGCCCCAGTGGCCCACTCGTCAGCCTCACACAGCCTCTGGAATTTGCTAAGTCCACACACAGTTTGTACCCAGAAAACTATTTCGAGCAATTTCCTTTATCAGAAAAATTCCATAAAATTCCTAAAAATACTAGATTATCTCCTAATCATTTTTCAACACTTGTTTACTCCATAATAATTAGGATTATGTCTATGCTTAATTACTTAGCTTAATCCTAATTATTTCCTATGTTGCAAACTTGTAAAATCTATATCTTTTTCGTCCTAGCTCTGATTCGGGTGATTCTTTCACCAAAATTCGTCTAAAATCATGAGCTAGGCGTTGTTACCAAAGCCCTCTGTTGTTGGTCGCTTTTTAGTCTTCGTTTGAGTTACTTGATTGCTAGTTCAATTGTTTGGTCGGTAGTTTAATTCGATCGTTGTTTGCAATCAACAGAGGAGCAAGTCTTCGAGGAAGGAGCGGAGGATCCGGATTACGAGGACTTAGAAGAAGAAGACTTTGGTGAAGGCAAGTTGTAACCCCTTTGATCATAATGTTCCTATATTTTGCAAATATCCGACTTAGAGCCCAGTTTAGAAATAAAATGTGCATGAAGTTTAAATGTGATTTAAATGCCTAGTATGATCCTAAGTACTGTTGATCGCCGTGCCTTGACAATGTCTATCCTGATTCCTTGTTAGACCTAGGATTCACTATCATTAAATTCTTTAATGATATGCTGAAATAATATACTGCTTAGGACTTATCACATGTGTACATAATTAATCTTGCTATACATACCTTTTGGTGTAAATTGGTGTGTGTTTGGTGGAGTGTGTGTGTGTGAATATGAAATATGGGAAGGTTTTATACTAGCGATAATTGTGCAACCCATAGTGAGAATACTTCTGGCGGGAGCAGGCGAGGTAGTCCTCAGTGGGGAGGCCTATCTCTGGGATGCGATTCCTCCTTTGAGGATAGCTATTGAAGATGCTTGCTTCGGTCGTATAAGGACCGGTTCATGTGCCACCTTGCCTAGCACCTTTCGTACAACCACATGCCTTGAATGGGAAAGGTTTGGAACCACACCCTACTATAGTGTTCACCCTGGTACCCACCTGGAGGGCAGGAGTTGCGGCGGAAGCCAGGAGAAGACTCGACATGGCAGGTGTCGGGATCCGGCATATGGTGTTTATTCAGGCCTTCTACATGATAATGATGATATTGTGAAGCCCCTGGTTGCAGTATTTCCGTGGTGGTGCCGTGGTGACACCAAATAGGTACGGAACCATTAGTGTGCCTGTCCAACCCATGACGATGGGGAGGGCTGGCATGCTTTGTGGGGAATTGTGTACAACCTCTGCAGAGTTACAAATCTATCATGATAGCCGTGCTCCACGGTAATGGGCAACGCGAAAGCTTGTGCCACACTATGATTAGTATAACGGTGTGAGTAACTTCCTTGGTGTGTTTTGGAATACTCCGGTGTGGAACCGTGTGTTGGTTCCCTGCCAGCTTTAAAATGTGGGAACTGGCAGGATGGACCTTGTCTCCCCCAGGGCCAAACAACCCCATTAATCATCAATGATAATCTTGATTAGTAGTTGGCGAACTGCTTTGTTTTACAAACAACCCCTGCATAAAACTGGCTTTCCGCCCAGATACTAAACCCTCGGCCTACCCTTTGATAATATCCTTGCATGCTTATACCCCTTGCTGTTAGGACTTGCTGAGTACCTTATGTACTCACCCTTGCTTTAAACCTTCAGATGAAGAACCTGAGTATCAGGAGGATGGTGATGAAGAGTAGGGTTACGTCTACACTCAAGATGCCTGTGCTAGTGCCGCTTCCGACTTCCGCTGTAGTAGTATTTAAGTGGTTCTGCTGTTGCAGCCTACCAGTTTGATGCTTGTTGTAATAAAGTGGCCCTTGGCCGTTTGTTGTAAGACCTTTTATGTATGAAGGCTTGTATGAGACTCGGTAATATTTATGTAAGTGATGACTCTGCGATATCAGTCTGTATAAAGTGTTCGTATCAGCGTCTGATCCAGGGACTGGTACGGTAAGCACTAGTGCTCCAGAAATGGGGTACGACATAGACGATAATGACGAATAGGGTCGACGTCTGCTCAAGTTTGCCTGTGGTGTTTAGTTGTGTTTTCCCTTTCAAGTTTGTTGTATCTAGGCTAGTATGCTAGCCTCTCTCTGGTTTGTAACTTAAGACCATGATTTGAACTCTATGGGATGTAATAATTATTCGTGTATGTGCAATGGAACACTTTGTTTGTGTGTACCAACTACTGATCCAGGGATTGGTACGGTAAACACGTGGATTCCAGAAATGGGGTCCGACACAACCCGACCGATATATCAGCTAAGCGCCTTCATTATCACCAACGGTGAGCTTGGACACCACCGGTTGTGTGTTAACTGCTCCGAACAGGCCAGCATGATCGTTTCCGACGCCGACAACAGCACCGTCACCAACAGCATATTCCACATATACGTTGCTCATGCTGGAAGCGTTCATCCGGCAACCGCTACTGGTGACGAAGGATACGTACGCGTAGATCATGGAATCGAAGTCGTGTTCGTTCGTCTGCGCTACTGGCGGCGACGGAGACCATCGACGAAGTTGGGTCACGGTAGGGTTCGCTGGACGATCTTTTGATCATGGTTAATTAGAAATAGGTATTATATGATACTTTTTGGGTTATTGTTTTTCCATAATGATAGGGTAGAGGTGGGTAATTTAGAGATTGATATTAGGGGTATTTTTGGTTACTTTTTATAATGACAGTGGTGGGTAATTTGTAGGATTTTCTTCTTGATCCATCGGCTATAATTTTATAACCATCCGAATAGACGGCTAGATGTTTTGCCTTTTTGTGATATTTTTTAGAATTTTTTTCCGATTAACGTGGAGGCATCAAAATGAGCCTTCAATTAGTAAATATAAGATATGTTACTTGAAGTAATATAATGGTGCCCGAAGCTACAAGAGTTTTTGATGGGAATACAAACATACTACGATATAATTAGATGGAGATGATCACTTAGAGCTAGAGTAAAGGAAAGATCATATCAAATGCTAAGTAAATGAGCAAATGAAGTAGTCGTGAAGGGATGACCAAATCTCAGATGAGTACTCCCTTTGCTCATACTTTTTATTCGGTTCATCATCGTCCACTCTTCTTCAGTTGTTGGTCACAGATCGACCACGCTATGCATCCATCCATGCCTATATGCACTTGGCCCTCGCGAACGCCGCGGGCAGGGTCTTCGCCGTGGAGATGGGGATCTTCAGCGGGCAGCTCACCTTGAGGTTGCGCCCGTGCGGGTGCGCCTGGTACATGAACTCCCCGGTGACGATGACATCCAGCTCGAGCACCCCAGAAGCTCTCTCCCTGGCGAAATCCGGAGCCGCGAAGCACCCGAGCCCCCAGGCTTCGCGGTAGACCGCCATGCTCGACCGGCGGATCCGGTCCACGTCCCCCGCGCCCGCCAGCTGGAGGACGAAGCCCGTCACTCCCGTGGGGCCGGAGAAGCCGAGCTGGGCGTACAGCGGCGCGGTGCGCCGGACGCGCATGGCCCAGTTGTGGTTGTGCACGGCGACCTCAAGCGAGAGGTCGATGGAGAGGCACGTCAGCGTGCCGTTGCGAAACGTGATGAGGTTGAGGCCGACGGAGGCCTCGTCGACGGTGACCTCGACAGGGATGACGAAGGCGAACGCCGCGGCGAGCGCCGCGGCGACGGCGAGCAGGAGGAACCAGCAGGCCACGACGTGCGCCCTGGCCATGATCCGCGCTCTAAACTCGAGCCTTCTTGAGGTGAGGTGAGGTAATGATAGCTGCAGTTTTGGACTTTTGGTGGTGGAAACTTTCTCCTCTGGAAAGGATGGAGGAGACGAGGCTGCAAAAGGAGAGATGGTCGACTCGACTTATTAAGAGGTTGGAGAGAGGTTTGGCTGTTTGCTCCCCTTCCCTGTCTAATGGCTACTGCAATCCAATGCGTTCTCTTTGGTGGTCTGTGGGTGGGTCCAACTTGCTAATTGGCAGGGCAGCGGAGCAGTGTGAGGCAGAGTCGTATACGTTTTCCGTCATATCTTCGCATGTGAGTCATTTTCGTCGGAGTGAAAACCAGTGTTGGTGAGTCATCAAGACCTCACATTACTCAGTTGCCATTTCTTATAGCAGGAACCAACGGTGGCAGTGCTAAACATGGAACGTCCAACTGTGGTTAGACAGCAGACGAGAGATGCTAGTGTGTAGTACACAACTACCTACGACGATGGTAAAGCAACGCAATAAAGGGATGCATATCCCATGAATATAACCCGTAACATGTAATGTTCAAGGAAAAAAAACCGGAAAAAATTTCGTTGGTGGCTTGGAGCATCCAAACTATATCGTCATTTCACTTCAGAAGACATCCGGCTACTAAAATGTAAGCAGCAAACGATGGTTTACATGTTATTGCAACATTGAAATGATGAGTTGCTAAGGCACTGGATTAAAGCTTTGTTGTCCTGTTCCAGTGTTACATGTTGGGATTGATCTCTACCCACCAAGGCCCAACGGCCTTGGGCCCTTGATCGCGCCCTGATCGGGGGCGCCCAATCCAACACTGGTTGGTGGGCCCCTGTCGCCAGCGCTATAAAGAGGGGTGGGGGCCGGGGCACGCGTCACGAGGTTCGTCGCGCCGCCACTCTCCCACCTACAAACCCTAACCCGATCTAGACCTAGCGCTGCGCCGACGGGAACACCCACCGCCGTCAAGACGTCTTGGTGGCCGGAGCTCGGACCCGGAGTGCCGGGCCAGTGCCGCTACCGGCCTGAAGGACACCGCCACCTCACGCGCCGCCGTACGTCTACACCGACCCCGCCTCCCGTCGTCGTCACCCCGCCGCCGCACGTCATCGCCATGGCTACCTCATCCGCTCCTGCTCCTACACACGAAGGTACATCCCTCACTCCCTCTCAACTCCAATCCTCTAGATCTCGACTTGCTCATGTGCTAGACTAGATGTGCCCGTCTTGATCTGCTGCTAGCGTAATCTAGAATACAACATTGGTATCAGAGCCAGGTTTTAGCTAGTGGATCTAGATCGGGATAGAATGTAGAAGGAGGTGATGCAGATCGTGTTTGTTTTTGTGAAACCCTAACCCTAACCCTAGAAGAAACAGAGGAGGGCCGGATGGGGGCTTACCTGCTCCGCCGCGCTCGTCTATCGCCCTCACGGGCCAGACGCTGCCACCGCTCGCCGCCGCTCGTCGGGGTTCGCGCGTGCGCCGGCGACAGATGCGCCCGGACCACCACTCGCAGGAGTGTTGCGCCGCGGGCCCGAGCACCGCCACAGAGCCGCTCGACGGCGGCGCGCTCACCCTCGGGTGGACGCGCGCGCCGGCGAGGGGATCTGCGGCGGCGCCGCCTTGTTTTCTTCCGCCGCGGTGCGAGAGAGAGGAAGGAGGCGAGAGAAGAACAGAAGGGGAAGAATGAATTAGGGTTTCGGGGGCGACGCGGTTTTTCCGCTCTTTTATCCGTCGCTCAACGCACCTCTGCCGTTCATCGCGATGAACGGATCAGATTGAGGCGGGGGTGAGCCAACCTCACACTGGGCTGGGCCGGCCCACTCCGCCACAGATTCACGCGGGCTGCGCAGCAGGCCGTTTTTCTTTTTCCGGGAATTTACGCGCTCCTGGGCCGGGCCGCAGAACCCCGCGCGGGCGCGGTATGGGACGCGCTCGCGGGCCGGGCCGATTCGTTTTTCCGGGCCGAAATGGAAATTTTCAACAGAATTCATCTCAGAATTGGTTTAATTTTTCCAGAAGCATTATTTGAGTGAATTTGATAGATTTCGTCTCTGTTTAAATTTGAACCAACGAGATAATTTTTCCAGAGACTAGAAAAATTGTGTTTATGCTTCTGTTAATGTTTTTACTACAGATTTTTAATGCTTCTGCTGTATAGAAAATATAGATTTATTTGAATGATTGCCTTGTTTTTAAATTCGAACCAACGGGAGAATTTAAATTTCAAGCTACAGATTTATTTCAGATTCAGTTGTAGTGTTGTTATTTTCTGACCAACGTTGATTATAACAATATTATGACTTTATAGAGTTTTTTATGCATTATTTCTTTTTCTGCCCAACGGTGATGAAGTTTTTGAATGCATAATTGTTATTATATTTAAATGTTCTCACTAGGTTTTGGATAAATTTCAGGAGGGCTATCCATGATGATGTCCATCAAGGATATCCCCATACTGAAGGGAGATAACTACGGTGAATGGAACAAGAAGCTGGACTTGTTCTTCACTGTGAATGACATGGACTGGATTCTCACTGCACCAGTCCCTGCTGCTCCTGAGCAGCCAGAAAGAGGAGATGAAGAAACAGAGGCTGCTTGGACAGCCAGACAGAATGCATACAGGGTTGTCAAAGACAAACATGACCTTGAGTATGCCAGATGGTTCCCTGCGAACAAGAAGTGTTTGGCTGTGGTCAAGAACACTATAGAGGCCTCTATCATGGGGTCAATTACAGATTGTCCTACCGTTGTTGAGTACCTTGAGAAGATAAGGAGTCAGTACACTGGCTCCTCAAAGACTTATGCTACCCAGCTGATCAAACAGCTGGTCACAGAGAGATACACAGGCGGTGGGATCAGAGAGCACATACATCGCATGGTGAGCATAAACAACAAGCTCAAGCCAATGGACCTTGCTTTCAAGGATGATCACATTGTCCATTTGGTTTTTGCTTCGTTGCCCAAGACTTTTGACACTTTTGTTGTGGGATACAACATGTCTCCAGAGAAATGGGACATAGAGAAGACCATTGCGATGTGTGTGCAAGAAGAGGAGAGAATGCCCAACAATTCTCTCAACTATGTAAAGAACAAGAACAAGGGGCATCCTAAGGGAAACTCCTCCTCCTCCTCTGGTCCCCCTAAGGGGAAAGGTCCTCAGCAGTTCCAGGGACAGTCCTCCATGCAGCATAAGCCTAAAGAGGGACAATTCACTGTAGAGAAAGGCCAGTGCATGCACTGCTTGGGTTTTGGGCACTACAAGAAAGATTGTCCCAAGTACCTGAAGTGGTACATGGAAAAGAGAGGTGAGAACATTATCTCATTTGTAAATGAATCCCTGTATACAGATTATTCGATATCTACTTGGTGGATTGACTCAGGAGCAACTATTCATGTTGCAAACTCTTTACAGGGATTTCGTTCGACGAGGGCAACTCGAAGAAACGAAAGACAAATTAAAGTCGCCAATGGAGTCGAAGCGGATGTCGAAGCAGTTGGAGATCTTGTTTTAGAGCTTGACACCGGCTTTGATTTATTTCTTAGAGATGTTCTTTATGTACCGACTTTACACAGAAACTTAATAAGTGTGTCTCGTCTAGATGATGATGGATTTGATTGTCATTTTGGTAATTCCAGATGTGTAATAGAGATTGATGATAGAGTTGCTACTATTGCTTTTAAGAGAAATGATCTCTATTTATTATCGCTGCGTGAAAGTGTGAATTCCGTATGTGATGTGAATGCAAACATATCCTCATCAACAGATAATAACAGAAAACGAAAAAGAAAAGAAAACGAGTCGTCGAAATTATGGCATTGTCGCTTAGGCCACATTTCGAGGGGGAGAATAGAAAGACTCGTTAAAAATGATATTCTTCCCACACTAGAATTTTCAGATTTAGAACAATGCATTGATTGCATAAAAGGAAAATTTGTAAAGAAAATAAAGAAAGGAGCTGTTAGGAGCACGGGTGTTTTAGAGATAATTCACACAGACATATGTGGTCCATTTCCAATAAAGAGTATAGATGGCTATGATTCGTTCATAACATTCACAGACGATTATTCCCGCTATGGATACATTTATCCTATCAAAGAAAGATCAGAAGCTCTAGATAAATTCAAGATATTCAAGACTGAAGTCGAAAATCAGCACAGCATAAAGATTAAGATAGTCAGATCCGATCGTGGAGGGGAATACTACGGTCGGCATACCCCATATGGCCAAGTTCCAGGACCTTTTGCGAGGTTCCTACAGGAACAAGGCATAGTAGCCCAGTATTCAATGCCGGGCGAGCCTCAGCAGAACGGAGTGGCAGAAAGACGCAACCGTACCCTGATGGATATGGTGCGCAGTATGATCAGTTATTCGACACTCCCAGTGAGTTTGTGGATGGAGGCCTTAAAAACCGCCATTCATATTCTCAACAGAGTACCTAGTAAATCGGTGCCTAAAACACCGTATGAGTTGTGGACAGGACGGGTACCCTCACTAGCACACCTACGGGTCTGGGGGAGCCCCGCTGAGGCAAAGATATTCAACCCGAACATTGGGAAGCTAGATCCCAAACAGAGACTTGCCATTTCATTGGCTATCCAGAAAAGTCAAAAGGATATAGATTCTACTGTCCAGACAGATATACAAAGTTTATAGAAACAAGACACGCCGTCTTCTTAGAAGAACAGATGATCCGGGGGAGCGTGGCAGTTCGAGAGATTGATCTTGAGGAGAAGCGGGTGTTTGTGCCCAATCCAGTGATTCAAGAGCAGTTTTTCTCATTGCCCGTTGTGGCTGCACCGATAGTGCTAGACACTGTGGTGCCAGCCCCTGTGGTGGTTCCTCCTGCGGCAACAATGAATGAAAACGTGGAACCTGTCCTTCAGGATCCTATAGAGCCTATTGCTGCAGAACAAGGGGAGCCGCAACAGCCTCCGATAGAAAATGCTCCAGAGATAGAGGTGCAACCCCAGATAGAGAATGAGCAAAATGAAGAGGCCCCGAGAAGGTCTCAAAGAGTGAGAAGGTCGGCCATTTCCAGTTATTATGTTGTATATAACACTGAGGAATGTCAAGAATATCAAATGGAGGATGACCCTACCTCATTTGAAGAAGCCATGAGAAGCGAGCATTCATCTAAGTGGCTGGAAGCCATGGAAGATGAAATGAAATCCATGAGTACCAACGATGTTTGGGACTTAGTAGAAATTCCTGAAGGAGTCAAGCCAGTAGGCTGCAAATGGGTCTACAAAACCAAATATGACTCACAAGGGAATATAGAAAAGTTTAAAGCGCGACTTGTGGCAAAAGGCTATACACAGAAGGAGGGAATTGATTATCATGAGACCTTTTCCCCAGTCTCGTGTAAAGATTCCTTCAGAGTCATTATGGCCCTTGTGGCTCATTTTGATTTAGAGTTACATCAAATGGATGTGAAGACGGCGTTCCTAAATGGGGATGTAGATAAAGAGTTTTACATGACACAACCGAAAGGTTTTGTCGTGAAAGGTAAAGAAAAGATGGGATGCCGCCTAAAGAAAGCGATTTATGGGTTAAAGCAAGCTTCAAGGATGTGGTACTTGAAGTTTGACAGTACGATCAAGAGTTTCGGGTTTGAACAGAACGTGGAGGACCATTGCGTGTACGCAAAGTTCAAGAATGGAAAGTATATCTTCCTAATCTTGTACGTGGATGATATCCTGCTTGCAAGCAGTGACGTCAGTCTACTACTAGAGACAAAGAAATTCTTGTCCTCACAATTTGAGATGAAAGATCTTGGTGAAGCGAAATTCGTCTTAGGAATTGAAATTCACCGAGACAGATCAAAGGGGGTATTGGGACTATCACAGAAGACATATATAGAAAAGGTCCTGAAGAAATACAACATGCATAAGTGCAATGCCTCACCTGCTCCTATAGTCAAGGGCGATAGATATGGGGATTTTCAGTGCCCAAAGAATCAATATGAAAAAGATCAGATGAAAACGGTACCATATGCTTCAGCTGTCGGAAGTTTACAGTATGCACAAGTGTGCACACGCCCTGACATTGCTTTTGTCACCGGGTTGCTTGGTAGATTCCAGAGTAATCCAGGACCAGAACATTGGAAGTTGGTAAAGAAAGTTCTGCGCTATTTGCAAGGAACAAAAGGCCTCATGTTGACATACAGAAGAACAGACTCTTTGCAAATCACGGCATATGCAGATGCTGATTTTGCAGGAGATAACAGAAAATCGACGTCGGGATATGTGTTCACTCTCGCGGGAGGAGCCATATCATGGAAGAGTTGCAAGCAAACTATCACTGCAGCGTCCACAATGCACGCAGAGTTTATTGCTTGTTTTGAGGCCGTAGGGCAGGTGAACTGGCTAAAGAAATTTGTACCCGGTTTAAGAGTGGTTGACGACATCTCAAGACCACAAAAGATGTACTGCGACAATGAACCTGCAGTCTCGTATGCACACAACAACAAGTCAAGTGCCGCTACCAAGCACATTGACATAAAGTATTATGTTGTGAAAGATAGAGTCCAAGATCAAAGTATAAGTCTCGAGCATATACGATCAGAAGAGATGATTGCGGATCCGTTAACGAAAGGCTTACCACCCCACGTGTTCAAGGAGCACGTAGCCGGCATGGGGTTAAGGGACAGCCTATGATCTTTGGACTAAAGAGGCCCATAAAGAATAAAGAACTGTTTCAAAATGGAGGCGTACATTGTAGCTGTTGATTCTATCGGTAGGATATGACCGTGACGATGAGACATGCTCTATGTATTAATCTGTGATGGAACAAGTAGAACAGAAAAGAGAAGAAAAGATAAAAGAAGAGATCAAGGGGGAGATTGTTGGGATTGATCTCTACCCACCAAGGCCCAACGGCCTTGGGCCCTTGATCGCGCCCTGATCGGGGGCGCCCAATCCAACACTGGTTGGTGGGCCCCTGTCGCCAGCGCTATAAAGAGGGGTGGGGGCCGGGGCACGCGTCACGAGGTTCGTCGCGCCGCCACTCTCCCACCTACAAACCCTAACCCGATCTAGACCTAGCGCTGCGCCGACGGGAACACCCACCGCCGTCAAGACGTCTTGGTGGCCGGAGCTCGGACCCGGAGTGCCGGGCCAGTGCCGCTACCGGCCTGAAGGACACCGCCACCTCACGCGCCGCCGTACGTCTACACCGACCCCGCCTCCCGTCGTCGTCACCCCGCCGCCGCACGTCATCGCCATGGCTACCTCATCCGCTCCTGCTCCTACACACGAAGGTACATCCCTCACTCCCTCTCAACTCCAATCCTCTAGATCTCGACTTGCTCATGTGCTAGACTAGATGTGCCCGTCTTGATCTGCTGCTAGCGTAATCTAGAATACAACATTACAATGCTCTCTCAACACAAACATAAAAGGAAAAATGAAAATCACATGCTACATTGCTATGGCACAGCTGGCTTCACTAGTATAGCAGGCAATGGCAGACATGCGAAACCCCCCAGCAATCGCTGGTCCTCAACACGTGATCCCTTTACTCCATTGGCATCGCCCAGTCAAATCTGTGCTGCTGGCCACCGGCCACGGCCGCGCGGTGGCTGCATCTATCGAGCGGGTGAGGCCGACGGCCTGCATATTGCGCGTGATGACTCCTGCCGATTGATCAGGCCACGCATACTCACATGCATGGCTCTGCTGGCCCCTTTCCCCCCGATATTTCCTTCTGTTTGAACGAGCAGAACATTGCTTAAAATGCCCTAGCATGAGCCAAAACCAAATGAAACAGCAGCCAATTAACGAAACTCGGTCTCAATTTCACTTTCACCATAGAGATTCGATTCAGGCACAACACAATACTCCATCCGTGCGTTGGAAACTTGATCGATTCAATCATTCAAGCACACACAATTAAGCTCACTGATCTGACGCCGCTCACTCTGCCATGGAGACGTCGAGCTACGGCGACGCTCACTAATAGCACCTCACCCTCGTGAACCCCGCTGGCGCCGTCGCCGACGACAGCGCGAGCCTCAGCGGGCAGCTCGCACGGAACCTGCGCCGGTGCGGGTGCGCCTCGTACCTGGCCTCGCCGGCGACGACGAGCTCCAGCTGGAACACGCCGCCGGCCGCGCGCTCCCTGTAGAACTCGGCCACCGCGTCGCTCCCGAGCGCCACGGCCGCGCTGTCGCCCGTCCACGACACGCGGTCGCCGTGGAGAGGGAGAGCTTCAGCGGGCAGCTCACCCTGAAGCTGCGCCTGCGGGAGTGCGCCTCGTACTTTGCCTCGCCGGAGACGACGAGCTCCACCTCGAACACGCCGGCGGCGCGCTCCCTGGCGAACTCCGCCGCCCCGTCGCTCCCGATCGCCACGGGCGCGCTCTCGGTCGCCGCCGCCGCCACGCGGTACACCTCCCTCCTCCGCGGCCGGATCCGGTCCCGCTCGGCGCTGGCGAGACGCGCGCGGGCGAACGGAATGCCGCGGAAGCGGAGCTCGGCGTCGAGCGGGCCGGTGCGCCAGGCGCGCATCGCCCAGTTCGGGTTGCGCAGCGCGACACCGAGCGAGATGTCGTAGGAGAAGGAGGACTCCGCCGCGCCGGTGCCGTTGGTGCCCAGTGAGGCCCTGAGTCTCTGACAAAACCAACACCAGCAGATCGTGCTTTTCGTTTTCAAGCACCAGAGCTGCACGCCAGAAGGCGAAGTAACAGCCCCGTCTCTCATAGGACCTACATGTATTTTTTTTTTGTGAAGGGAAAAAAAAGTGTACATTTACTAGTCGTGTGTATATGCTCATCTGCTAGTCCGCTGAGTTTCCTTGTGCTCACGTGTCATCAATATTTCAATCTATGCACAGGCTACAGGTACAATAGTCTGCATCTCCTGTTCAGTGACAAGCGCGTGTCGGCACCCAATGCGACTATAAACGTCGTTTGAACATACCTTCATACACTTTTTCTTGGAATGCATGTTCACACACTATATTTGGATGCAGTGGTTGCCGAACGAGCAAAAGACAACCTTCCATCCACGCAAGAAAGCATCAAAGTATATGGGTTGTCAATTCACCCGGCCGCCCACAGCCTTTAATTTCATGGCTTCCTGGACCATATGCATGATGAGCAGTGACTTGCTAATTTCCACATCACTTTCAGCAGCTGCAGCTTGCTTAGTAATAACCGAGTGATTATTGTTCTTACTTTACGCACTCTGGATGGAATTTGCCACGCAACTGTTCTCTTATACCACCGTTACGTGGAGAGAACGTACGAAACGACATGTCCATTCGCCAAACAAGAGCTTGACAAAAGAAAATAAACCAAACGAGAGCTTCCTGTGAAATTGCAAAGCGCACATGATTCCTGCTGAAAGCACGTTTTTTTCTGATTCTGAATTAATTTATGGTATATATATGTTCGAGCAAAAAGAAATTTTCAGCTTACTGCAATCATGGTGATTAGGTGATACGAGCTGCTAGGACGAAGGTCTGAAGCCTTACGTGCCTTGTTTCATCACATGCTATCACCCCAGAGCACATATACACACAAACAAGGAAAGAAAGGAGCTGGCCTAGTACGTTGCTGCGGCGTATCTCCATGACCGCATGTGACTCCTCTTCTGCCTTGCATATCATGGCAGTAAAAACTGTGTGAAGTTGAGATCAGTGTCATACCCCATTTCTGGAATATGTTGTGCATCCTGTATCAGTCCCTGGATCAGTAGCTGATACGCACAAGAACACAGATATGATAATCAAAAACATACTTCGAATAGGTAAATAAGTATAATACCTGATATAGGACCCTTAGTGGCGGTACGACAAGGAAATATCCAAGTGCAACCAACCAGCTAACGGTGAAGCAGACAGCGAAAACCTTGGCCCAAGCTACAAGCAGACTTGAGAAGCAGAACTGAAAACCCAATCGTCGTCGTCTTCTACGAAGTCTTCTCCTACTAAACCAACAATCGCAAACGCGTGAGTACATAAGGTACTCAGCAAGCCCTACACTACACAAAGGTATATATACATGCATACTTGGTCTTAGCAAGGAGGATGCTATATGGTTTATTTGCAGCAAAGCAAACTTTATGCAGGGTTCACTAAAGCAAGACAAGGATTCATAGATAAAACAGGGAATTGATTGTCAATATTTTAGTTGGTTGGCCCTGGGGGAGTATGGGCATTCCCGCCAGTTCCCAAGTTTTAGCTGGGCCTTCTGACCTCAAGGATCATACCGACCCGGCACACTTGCTATCACTTCCAAAACACGGGCTGACTACAACCCACTCACACGCCAAGGAAAGAGAGAGGTGGCTAATCCATACGTGCGTAACAATAATGTGTCAAATGCCGTGACAACGTCCATCCGGATGAATTTTACACTCTGCAGAGGTTGTACATCTTTTCCCACGGGCTATGCACTCTTGTACGGAAAGTAACATAACGCATAGTCCATATCCTCCGAGTAGTCTCGCAATTCCACCACGAAATCACACTCAGGGGCTTGTGACATGAAAGATCACACACTGGCACTGTACACCTGTAAAAGGGTACGTCATGCTCCTGTAACAAATAGCAGGATCCTGTAACACATACCAGGACGGGCGGCACTCCCGTAACCTATAGCGGGTTCCGCGAGCCGGATCATAGGTACGTTTCCTATGTCCTTTTCCTGAGCTTTCGTTGCCTCGACTGGCCTCCAGATGGCATTTGCAAGAATACCAGAAAGATAGGGTAGGTCCTTCCCATAGGGGTTCCGTGGTTGTACGAGAATCATTATGTTAACGGGCGTCAGAACCGGTCCTTATATGGCCGGGCAAGCACCATATCCCACACTAGGGGCCTATAACACCAACATCAATCTACTAGTGGCCTTGCCCGCAATCCAACCCATCCCATCATCACCGCCACCATCAACATCATCACCTAACACAGTTGTGCTACTCCCAAACCCATTATATATCACACACACCACCAAACTCATTTAACACAGTTGTAAAACATATATGTGTGTAAAGTGTAGCAATGTAGAAACATTGCAGGGGTCCTAAGCATTCTAGTAGCAAGGTAAAAGTGCCATCATCGAAATGATGGAACTATCCTAGGGTTATCAAGGTGATAGGTAAACAAAGGGTAAACAAGGATTTAGATATTAACGCCTAAGTAACAGACATCAATATCAATAAACAAGTAGGTCCATAGCTACACAATCAGTAAAATAACAAGTGATGCATAATACTAGAGTAGGCTCTATAGGTGCATTGCGAAAACAGTAGGTTCAATCATGGTCAAGGAGATGTAGAGCTTGCCTTCACTAATTAGTCTTCTTCTTCACGTCCTCGTAATCCGGATCCTCAGATCCTTCCTAGAAGCTCGTATCTTGACTCCTATGTCGGGGTCGATGTCTTCAAGTTCTTCTTCGAAGCTCGTCCTTGAAGCTTGTATCTTCTGGATCTTCTTTTAGTTCTTCCTCGAATCTCGCGTAAGCTAGCGTATAAAAAGATACCGTATAAACAAACTACCGCAGAGGAAATAAAGATCGAGAAGAACCACACAAGATCCAATTAACTCTAATAAGAACCAATAGAACACCGATAAAAGCCAAAGACACAAATCATGCATGATGCATTAGGTTTTACTTTAGGAAGATTTTATTATCTTAATAGAGGCTATTAGGGGTGATGCATCGAGCACTAGGGCTTTTGATGTGAAGGTGGGATGCTAAACCATGATAAGTGCATGCGGGTATGCGTAGGTAGAAACGGCGTGTGTACGTGTTAGTTGTACATTGGTAGCATTACGGCTTTATATAGGTCGTAACCTATATAAAGGTTCATGCAACAACGTACAAGTGCAAGGTGTGTCACTTTAATTACCTACTTATATTAAGTTATTAACTAATGGTGATTAGCTATTAATTACTTGCTAAATTAATTAATTACTAAGATTATTCCACTAGTTATTTGTCATGAGCTAAGCGCATGACGATGGCACGTGTACGTGATCGAGCATGACATGGATGCACGGTTGCAATAAAACACGGCGATGAATCAATCATGAACAACTAGCAGACTAAGAATAGCAACCACTAATAAATCAAATAAATCACAAGGAGAGCTCACAATAAAGAGAATAACAATAAATCGATAAGGATTGGTATGGTTTGATGGACACACTAGGTTAAGATTGATTGAGCGATAAATGAGCTAGGTTAGACTTATAATTGAGTTGCGATAAGGGATATTAGGTTTTGGTGTGAAACGATACAACAAGATTGGTTAGGCTCACGCTAAGAAGTGAATTAGCATTGGCGGCAAGCGATAACGATGCCACAGGATTTGCCGGCATGGTATTTAGGGTACTAGATTTCGGAGCGATACATCACGAAGATTGGGTAGGTTTATTGTTAGCGAATGAAGGTGTACGTGTGACATACAAGGTTAAGGCGGAATGATGTATTGCGATGAGGAGGGTACTAGGATGTGAGGCAAAGAGATATTGCATGATTGGTTAGGTTCAACGCTAAATGATAAAGCGGGTAGCTACAACATGCAAGATCGACGTTGCATGAATTGGCGATATGGGAGAACATCAAAAGAGGGAAGATTATATGGTATTGACAGTTTGCTGGTCCATTCTAGAGCTCCAAGAGTAGTACCAAAGGGTACTACGCGTTCCTACGAACGCATGGGCGCAAGAATCGCCCAAAACGGAGCTACGGTGATGAAGTTATAGCTATTCGAAGGTTTTAGGGGCTTAGTTGCAATTACAGAAATATACCGAGGGCATATCTATAATTACAGAAAGGTTTTAGGGACTGAAATGTAATTACAGAAAGTTTTGGGGACCAATCTATAAATACAGAAAAGTTTAGGGGCTTCGGTGCAAAAAGATAGGGGCTAAAGTATAATTACAGAAAAGTATAAGGTCATTTCTGTAAAAAGACAGGACCTAAACAGAATTATGCAAAAGTTCAGGGGCTTATCTGTAAAAGTACAGAGGCTGGGATTTTCTGGAATTTTTGGATTTATTTTTCTATTGGAAAAGCTCATGGACCGAGTCCACGGCTCTGTGGACCAGGGCAGAGGACCCAGTCCACGGGTCCACGGTGGACCGGTTACACATTTGAAGGGGTACGCGATGATTGCCGTTGATCTGGGAGCGGACGGCTCGGGGCGAAAGGGGCGGCGCGCGGTGGCCGGACAGGGAAGAGGCGGCGGAGCCATCGCCGGAGTAGCCCATCCGGCGCTCCGGTGGCCCAATCGCGACGAGACTTGGACTAGGAGAGAGAGGAGAGAGCGGGGAGATCACCTGGGTGGTCGGGAGAGGCCGAGGAGGGGCGAGGGAAGCTCGCGACGGTGAGACGCGAAGAGCAGAGGCGACGCTCGACGGAGAAGAGGAGGGAGCGCCGCTCGTCGAGTTGTTGTTGCTCGGGAATGTGCGTCGCGAGGCGGAGAAGCTGGATCGTGGCCGTGACGGGCGAGAGCGTTGCCGAGGAGGACGAATCAAGCCATGGCTGTCGATGGAGGAGGAAGGGGAAAAGCTCCGATTGGAGCTCCGTGGTGGCCGGGGTGAGGAGCTATGAGTGGGGAGAGGAAGGGAGGAGTGTTGCGCGTCGGCTGTTATAACAGGGGGAAGAGATGGAGGCCGAGGGGGTGGCCAAGGTCGTTGGTCTCCGGTCGTGGTCGTCGGTCGCCTAGGCAGCTGGCGACGCGACGCGACGGCAGGGGATGGGCGGCCATGCTGGTGACGACGGTTCGGGATGGCTACAGCGGCGTCGATGGGATGGAACGGGGCGAGGCCCTCGTGGCGGTGACGTCGAGTCGACGAGCCTCACATGGCGACGGCATGGGCGCTCCTGCGCTGGCTGGAGGAGGGAGAAGAGGCTGACGGACGGGGCCCGCTCGTCAGTGAGACCAGGGGGAGAGGAGGTGGAGGAGGCTGGGCTGGACTGGGCTGCTGTTGGGCCTATGGTGGGCTGGCGTGGGAGAGGAAAAGAAAGGAGGAGAGGGATGAGTGGACTGGGCCGGGGGATGGTTTCGGCCCGGAAGGTTTTAGGGAAGGGAAAAAGATTTATTCTTTTTCTAGGAATTTCAAATTTGAATGCATTTCAGATTTGAAAGAGGATAAGATTCGACCAACACTTTGAAAAACTAGAAACCTCAAAAAATGCATATGATGGATTTTCATTCAGGTTTAAATCAAAAATTTTGAAAGTTGGCTTGGGATTTAAATAGGAACTCAAATTTGAATTGCAAATTCAAATTTGAAAAAGGAATTAAACATGAACTCAAATTTGAATGGAGAATTCAAATTTGATTGGGACAAAATCAAACAAACATTTGACATAAAATCAAGAACTCGAGAATGCATATGTGAAGTTTGTGCAAGTTTAAAAATTCAAAGGTTTAAAATTTGAGCTGAACTTGCTAGAGATCTTAAATCAAACAATTATTTAGTTTGTTGTAAAATTCAAAAGTTCAAACTTTTAGTAAATTTTAAATGAAGACAAACACTTGAGCACTATTTTAATATTTGTAAATTTCATATTCTAACTGGGTTTTAATTTATTTAGTGCATTTTGTTTTTGAAAATTCATGGAAAGATAAGAGTTGGACAAAAATTTAAATTTGGAGTGATTTTTTATTCCTTTTTAAAATGCTTTGAAATTTGGGGTGTTACAATCAGGCAGAGCGAGGGGCGCGAAATGCCGTGCTCATTTCCCGGTTTCACGGACGGAGAGGATGAGATTGGGTGATAGGGGCGAGGCCGTGTTACGGCTGTACCGAATATACCGATCTGTGATCACTAATCAGCTGGCTGGGCATGCATGGCCTGTTGGCCTTGTGCTTGAAGCTTGATGGTATGACAACCAAGAACCAAGAAATGCAGGAGCAAGGGCGTCACATTTCCAAGAATCATGGATTGTTTTTCATCACTTTACATGTTAGTCCCCTCGTAAGTACTACAGGCGCTACCAAAGGTTTTCTTTTCCCAAATAAAAAGGCTTGAGTTTTCAGATTCCCAAATATAATACTTGATTCATTTTTCCCTTGCACTGTCGGAGTGAAAACCAGTGTTGGTGAGTCATCAAGACCTCACACTAGCTCAGCTGCATGCCATCGTTGCATCTGGAAGCAACGGTGGTAGTGCCAAAGAAGTGATCTTTGCTGCTAGCCAGGCTGCGGATGGGAGATGCTAATATGTTCGTAAGACGATGGTAATGCAACACAAATAATGTCCATGGAATGCAACCAACAACACGTACTAATGTTCAAGCAAAAATCAGGAATTTGGTTTAGTTGTGGCTTTTCTCAACGCCGTAGTATATGATTATGGAAGATCAGGTTGGTCGGTTCAGACCAATAGGAAAGAAAACATGCCAAATAAATTATTTAAAAAACAATCAGGACAACATTTCAATGAACGTTTGGAACTCTTCACAACATACATGTCAAATATCTCCTGCTTGCAGCATGCTTTCAACTTCTTTGAACCCATCGTCCATTTATCAAGCGCCTGATGATGTGATCCAAATGGAGTTGCCGCTTGACTATAGTTCTCACTTCTCACTGTAAACAGAGTTTTGGTACAAATTTTCTTTCGGAGATCATCAGATGTCTCCGAATAGAATTTGCAACGACAATCAATCAGTAAGGACGATCTTCTCACTTGAATATATTACTTGCAATAATGGTGCCCGAAGCTACAAGGTTTTGATGGGAATACAAACATACGATATAACTACATGGAGATGATCACTTAGAACTAGAACAAAGGAAAGATGAAACGCTAATTAAGCAAATGAAGTAGTGGTGAAGGGATCAAATCTCAGATGAGCTTTGACCATACTTAATTATTCGGTCGTTCATGATTGTCCACTCTTCCTCAGTTGGTCACAGATCGACCACGCTATGCATCCATGCATGCCTATGTCATGTGCACTTGACCCCCGCGAACGGCGCAGGCAAGGTCGGGGTGGAGATGGAGAGCGTCAGTGGGCAGATTACCCTGAGGCTGTGGCTATGGAAGTGCGCCTGGTACTTGAACTCCCCGGCGACGATGAGCTCCAGCTCGAACACCCCGGAAGCCCTCTCCCTGGCGAACTCCGCCGCTCCGTGTCTCCCGAGCGCCACCTCGCCCGCCACGGAGAAGCTGTCGGTCGCCATGGTCGACCGGCGGATCCGGTCGGAGTCCGCCGCGCCAGCCAGCCGGAAGCGAGTGAACGGCCGGCCGGCGAAGCGGAGCTCGAAGTCCAGCGGCGCGGTGCGCCTGACGCTCATCGCCCAGTTGCAGTTGTGCACGGTGACCATGAGCGACAGGTTGTAGGCGAGGGACGCCGGCGTGCCGTTGCCCGGCCCGGCGAGGGTGAGGCGGCCGAGGTAGGCCTCGTCGACGGTGACCTGAACAGGGACGACGACGGCGAACGCCATGACGAGCACCCCGGCGACTGCAAGCAGGCCGACGACGAAGCAGAAGGCGTCAACCTTCCTGCCCATGATCCGCGCTCTAAACTCGAGCCTTCTCGAGGAGAGGTGGTAGCTGCAGTTTCAGTGGTGGGGAGGATGGAGGAGGCGAGGCTGCAAGAGGAGAGATGGCTTCAGAGGTAGGAGAAGGGAGTTGGCTGGCTGTTTGAAGATCCCCTTGCCTGGCTACTGCTCTTTTGTAGTGTGTGGGGGTCCAACGTGCTACTACTTCGCAGGGCAGAATACCGTGTGATGGACATAAAACATGTCTACACAAACAAGCAGAAAAGAAAGGACGCTTCTAAATTTCAATCGCTTGAAAACCTGGGGGTGCTTCAAGCGACACTCTCGGCCATCCGATCAAGATCTGAAGGTTCGAGTCGACCGCAGTCATTTGTAGCATTGTTTTTGTTATCGGGCCCGCAAATAGAACCCGTTTGTGTGACTCGGCCAGTAACGGGCCTGCCAAACGAACCGGTAATTCTGTTTTGGTCACTAACGGGTCCGTTCCAGTTGAACCCGAATTGAGAGAGGCAACTTGCAAGTTACAAGAGAACTGTAGCTCAGTGCACCTTTTCGTAACACAAAAATTTTACATAACTGTCAGTATACAATTAATAAGAAATGAGAAGGGTACTGCAAATTACATTTTGATTTGGACCTGTGCTAAAGAATATACCAAGTCGACATGCAAGAAATTATAACACAAAAGCACATCAAATTGATATCATCAATGCCGCAAGAAGAGAGACAAGAATGTATTGGAAGAAAAATCAAGACAATGAGCCAAAAAGGAAAAGTAGGGAGCAGGACATCTACTGGCTTTCTTTCTTATGGCTTCACATGAGTTTTGATCTTTAGAAGACACTGGCCTTCACCCTCTAATCTAATTCGTACTTAATCAAAAAGAGCCTCCTAGACCTGCAAGAACATGAGAATGTTAAACGAAGTGATCACCATCTACATTCAAATAATATCAGATAGTGCATGACATCGGACAGGTTAATAGCATTCGAGGCATGCCAGATTACTAGCATAGTAATGCGATTACATTTTTGCTAGGTGAAAATGCAGAAACATATTTCAATCAGTGTCACACTACTGACAGACAATACCTAGTTAGACGGGACAAAGGCCATACCACGGAGAATAAGTTTTTCTTATAGTCAATACAAATTTAACAAGAGAAACCTTACAAAACAAAATGATCCAATAAAAAATTACTTATGATACCATTGCATCATATAGTACAGATTTTTGTACTTGTTATATCATGAAAAATGCATAAACAAATTATGCAATTCCCATATTCCCAAAGTGCAATTTTCAATCTCCATGTTAAATGACTTGAATTTTTGTTTCAATTCATATCTATAATTGTTGGCAGGATGGACAACTTTGAAGGATTTAAACTTCAGAATATCAGATTTTACAATTCAACATTATGGCAAACTAAATGGGAACATAGAAGCATTGTCAGATATAGAGAAGAGGAGAGTGACAATGAATCAAATGAAGAGTTAAAATGCCATATCATTATAGTAACTACACCTTATTTAACTACCGACTGATCCTTATATGGATACTAAAGTAAATCAATAACTGAGCAATGGTCAAAATCAATGATCTGAATAAAATTGCATATCTGTAACTTCGAAATTACTAGTAAGCACATTAGTAATTTTGGAACACAAAAGTTGCAACTTTCATTACCTCTGTTATTTGCTAAGCAGTCTTGAAGCCATAGTAATAGAAGTGCCTCAGCACAAAGCTCCATGTTGAAAAAGAGATGAACCTGCACAACGAAAAACAACACAGAGCTAGGATTACTAACAGAATAGACATATGATGCAAAAAAAAAACAAAGGAATACGAGGTAAACAGAGATGTTTCAGCGATAACAACTTAACCCTGAACATAGCTGAAATGTAAAATCATGGTAGCATTTTAAAATATTGCATTGAATTACCATGGCTACCATTACATTATTAAACTTTTACATCACTAGTAGAATTTCAATGCAACTTTACTTAGTGCCACACACTATGAGTACTGGCCAAATTGCAAGAGGTGACATAAGCATACATAAACCTACTAATAATAAAATTGCTTAAATTTTACTCCCTCGAGGCCTCAAGTATCACTGTATCAGTTGCAGTAGCATGCCCAGCTAATACTCAAGGGAGTAGCAGTTACTATCATATTTTCAACTCATGCACGTAATACAGGCAGTTGTTGTTTGAGTCACCACTAGAAAAGCTGAAAATAGCAATAAAGCTATAGCAGGTCGCAATTAGACATTCATCCACATGTATATTATACAATCGCACAAAATATATTATGCAATTATATATACATGAATCCACATGAAAGTTCAGGATACTATTGCTGCCACTGGAGGACAAACAGCTTATTAGAAGGCTAAAAGCTGATTGTTATTTATATTCATCAAACGGTGTACTTAAAAACACACTATGGGCAACAACTTCACGGAATAATTTTCAGATGTGCACACGCATGGTTATTGAATCTGCAACAAAGAAAGAACAAAGAAATGAATTTGAAATAACAGGATTTCCCATCTAAAAGGTAAAAATTGCAAAATGAAAATAGATTACATCATATTGTTCAAAGTCTGATGTACTAGAGCACGTGTGAGGGTAAAACTAAGATACACCTTATAGATTGATGGACACTTTATACAAATGGACCGCGATCTGAATGCATATATGCAAGTGTAAGCAACTAAGTTAGGCTATAGCCAGCAACAATCACACACCAGGCTTCAACTTCTCTATTATATGACTTTTCCAAAGGAAGTTCGATGTGCAGATATCAACTTACATAGACTGGATTTTATATCGAAGTCCGGAAGCAGTGGCATATGTTGCCCATACACCTCCAAATGATTCAACACTTTAGGCACTAGTCAATACCTGACACTAAACATTCTGAAAAGGTGAAAAGAAATCTAGTAAGAATATATTGAATTGCACATATTATTATATTATAAAAATTGCAGAATCCAAGGTATGCAATTGCAACATCTCAATCATAAAAGAACTAAATAGGATCCATATCAATTACACCCTGCTGGTATTTAAGAGCTACGAGTTGTTGTAGCTGAATAAGAGCTAGGATTACTGACAGAATAAGAGCTTATATCTCTGTGACCCACCATCACAGAAAATTAGATACATTTATATCTCTGAATAAGAGCTAGGATTACTGACAGAACAGACACATGATGCAAAAAAAAAAAAAAAAGAAAAAAAAAGAAAAGAGTACAAGGGACAAAGAGGTGTTTCAGTTGACACAAACATGTAAACAAGTGTCGCGCTCCTATTTCTAAATCATGTAAGCACTATGTAAGTAAATCAACTTACACAGATTGGATGAAATGATTGCCATGAAGTTATTGTTTACCAATACACATCTAAAAAGACTAGAGGAAATGTATTCCTCAATACATTGCACAGCTCTCAATATTCTGGAAAGGAGAAAAATGTCATGTCAGAAAATATAGAACTTGCACTTATTATATTACGAAATTTCAGAATACAATTTATGCAATTATCACATTGAAAAAAATGATATTACTAATAATGTGTATGAAATATAAGGGTTTGGCTCAGCTCCAATCTGCGGTAGTTTAGAGATCATGTGCCTAGTAGTGCCTTAGTTATTTTTAATTTAAGTGTGGCGCAAATGTAACATATAGGGGTGGTGTGTCTGTGTGTGATTCTCAAACTCTTCTTAATGCCATGATGCACACATTTCCTGTGTATTTGAGAAAAAAAGTAAGTTCTAAACGTAGGTACCACGCATATGTGTAAAACATATGGAAGTACATCCTGCTCAGATGCACAACACAGAAAATGTGAGGCTAGATCTTTTGGCAGAGGATAAGTGATTGCAAATAACAAATGCACAAATTGCAGTATTATTTGTTTGAAATTGCTATTAAAGAACTAAGCAATTGTAAAATTGGTCAGCACAAAAGACCAGAATTAACCATTTTATAATTAGCGGACAACTCAAATACGATTGGATTTGGATCATACTATCACAATAATTTCTGCTTTGTATTATGAAGCAAATGCTATACTATGCAGGAATTGAGCCATGAGCAACTAGAGGTAAAAAAATATTGGCTGGCCCATCATTCAACAGTCAGGAGCTAAAGCCGAAAAACAGCCCAAGTAAGAGCTCGATAAAACTAACAATTGTTCAGTAACTGTTAGCAGGTTTCATCTCTGCTCATCCTAACTTGTTCAGTAATTTGGTCATATGCAATATATGAGAAGAAAAAAAAACAATGCATGCAAGAAAACTACAAAGCTAAGGGTACAACACAACAAAGTGGTCTTGTACTAACTGTCAGAATGCAAGCAGTCTACAAGAGCAGAATGAAACACTAGCCATTTAAACACTAGATATGAACAGTCTACAAGAGCAGATTGCAATAATCATATGTGCTCATGTCATGTGCCAATTAGAGCTGCAGCCAATCATTACATTATCAGATGAGACAATGCAAATATATTTAAATGGAGACCTGCAAGCAACGAGATGCCCAACTAAAGCCAACAGAGGCTATTTGACAGAATATATATCACAAGCAGTTCCACTAACAATATCAACCTGCTTGAGATAGGAGTAATAGTAATAAAAGCTACAGCCTGCAGTAGAGAATAATTAATTAATGTCATAAGCAAATTAGCTTAGCATTATCTCAATTCTTTGCAACAAGTTATCTGTAGGCCGTAGCAATACAAGAGAAGGTGCAGAGATTAAGGTTACAGGACAGCTGCTAATTGAGCCAGAATAAGCGCAAGCTAAAACATTTATATCTCACTAGCATTTGCATAACAAAGATGTAGGCATGAAAAATTTTCATAGCAAAACATATAAAGGTACATATATGAATTACTTATAATAGCTAGGTTGCATTTGGGGAGGAAAAAGGAAGATAACAACAAAGTGGTTATACACGTAAGCATTAGATAAACAAAACGTGTCAATTTTAAGGTGAAATAACCTGGTGCAATATGTTCATGTGTGCCTAATGGATTGAATACAGTTATGCTGGTAGTTGGCAGCGTGTCATTGTGCATAACAGAACAATTAACCAAATTTAAAAGGACATTTCACAATTTATTTCTATAGTTAAGACAAACACAAAGTCTTGATAAGAAGGAGACAAATCCTTGTATTGTTGCCCATCTATTTGTACAGGAAAAACTTAACAGCAAAGGAACGTGGATAGATAGAGTAAAACAAAGTGGCCCCTCTGAATTAGTAAGTCAAAAGTTGAACTGTCTATAGGTTGTTATCCGCGACAGTACTCTGAACTCATGACAAAATTAGGAGCAGAACTTACTAATTACTATTGTGGCAAAATATCAACTAATCGGCGAGCCTAACGATGCTCCTCTGCTACACTCCTGCTCCTGTTGCATTAAATTTCATACAAAGGTTCTTTCATAGTAGGCAACACTGTTAAGTAACAGCAACCAAATCGGTTTATAGGACAACATGAGGTCTATACGATGTGCTAAATAGAATCCCTTTTCGGTTTTAGTTGGTTTTACAATAGGTCGACATGAAAAGCAAATGAGCACATGTTATAGAAAATTTCTGAAAGCAAATATGGAATTAGCACACGACTACTTGCGTAACAGTATATCATTTACTCATTGCCATTCCCCTTCTTTTAACAGTTCTCTATGGATCACAGGCGAATCCCTCGAGCAGACCTACCACACAGGCTCCATAGATCCACAAATTAAGCGGCATAGAATCGAACAAAGCAACATCTCACAGGACATGGTCATCTAATCAACAAATTGGATGCAATGAACAATCAAAACAGAGGTCGAATTCGAACAAACCCTAACACAAACCGAAATTGCAAGGGGATTGATTTCAGAGGCAAAAATGAGAGAATAATTACCATTAAAAGCACATTTCGGAGAAATAGGGGTCAAACCCTAACTGAAATGAAATAGGGTCGCCATTTCGGTGCTCAAAGGGGCAGTGATGCAATGTGGAAATCCAAGGGGAGGGGAGGGGAAGAAGACAAACTGCTGGAGCTGGACTTCGCCGCCGTCGACTTCCACTTCCCTCGCCGCCTCGCCGCACCCCCAGAACGCACCGCCGTCGCGTCGCAGCCACGCACCCGCAGGCCGCACCGCGCAGCCAAGCCCCCGGCCCCCGCACCGCGCACCCCGCAGGCCGCACCGCCGCCGCGCGCACGCAGCCACGCCTGGGCCGCGACCCTCGGTCGCCGCCGCCGCCGCACTCGCCGAGGGGGCGCCTTTTCCTTTCGCCGCTCGTCCGCTTGCTGCGCTCGGTCACTCGGCAGCTAGGCTTTCCTTTGCTAATTGGGTTTCGGGTTCACATCCGATAGAACAAAGCGGACCCGACAAATGCAATACCTCTCGGCTCGATCTGCAGCAGTCCGCGTGACGGATCGGACGGACGTCGCGTCGACTGAACAACGGAAGGATTTCAAGCGACTGATACAAAGTAAATTCGGAAAAGAAAAGACGTGCACGTACATCGTTGCGGTGGCTGATTTCTCATCTTACCAAAAAAGAAACGACCATGTATAACTAGCAGTAAAGAAAGATACAACATCTCATGCAACATGGAGAGACCATCGTTCTTGGTGCTTAGAGCATCGGAATCATGGTCGTCTTGACGACATGCGGCTGCTAAAAAGTATTATTGGCTGCAAACGATGGTCTCTAGATTTACAGGTTATTGCAACTTTGAGCTGATGAGCTGCTAGGAAGGTACTGGATTCAAGCTTTGCTGTCCAGCTCCAGCAGCAAACACGTACTCACACGTACGTATAGCAGGCACCGGCTTCATACGTACGTATAGCAGCCAGGCAATGACGGACAGGTGAAACCACTGGCCCTCCACACGTGATCCCTTTACTCCGTCTGCATCGCCCGGTGAAACCTGCCTGTCTTGGGCACTGGCCACCGGCCACGGCCGCGCGGTGGCTGGCTGGCTCTATGGAGCAGCTGAGGCCGACGTCGACCTGCATTGCGCGCTTGCCGCTTGTGCACAACGAGACGAGAGGAGAGCAGAGGCCGCGTGATGGCTCCTGTCGATTGATCAGGCTGCGCATACCCACATGGCTCTGCTGGCCTTTTCTATTGCCCGATATTTTCCTTCTGTTTGAACGATCTGGACAGTGCTTAAAATGCCCTAGCATGGGGGCCAAAGCTAGAAGAAACAGCAGCTAATTAATAAGCACACAAAGAAACTCGGTCTATGAAGTGCATGATGATGTGATCCAAACAGACTGCTTGTTGCCGCTTAACTATAGTTCTCACTGTAAATAGAGTTTTGGTTGAAAATTTTGTTTCAGATAATCAGATGTCTCCGAAAAATACTTTGCAAAGATAATCAATCAGTAAGCGGACAATATTATCACTTGAAATATATTACTTGCAATAATGGTGCCCGAAGCTATCTTCTGTTCAGTGGCAAGCACGCGCTGCCACTCAATGCGACTATAAACGTTTGAACATTATCTTCATACACTTTTTCTTGAAATGCATGTTCACACACTATATTTGGATGCAGTGGTTGCCAAAGGAACAAAAAGCACCCTACAGTCCACGCTAGGGCATCAAAGGATATAGGTGGTCACATCCTTTCATGGCTTCCTGCTCCTGCACCATGCATGACGAGCATTGAACTTGCTAAGTTTCACATCACTTCAGTAGCTGTGCAGCTTGCTTAGCAATGCCTTCGATCTAAAAAAAAAAGCAATGCCTTCGATCTGTTCGAGATTAAACCGAGTGATTCTTTTCTTATTTTGCGCACCCCAGATGGAATTTGCCACGCAACTGTTCGCTTGCACCACGGTTACGTGGAAAGAACGAAATGACATGTCAATTCGGCAGACAAGCTTGACAAAAGAAAATAAAGCCAACCATATTTTGCTGTGAAATTGCAAAGTACACCATGAATCCTGGTGAAAGCATTTTTTTCTGTTTCTGAATTAATTTATGGCATATGTTTGAGAAGTTTTCAGCTTATACAGCAATAATGATGAGATGAGTTGCTAGGAAGCAGGTCTGAAGCTTTAACGTGCCTTGTTCCATCACTTCCTATAACCCCAGAGCACAGATACACAAACAAGGAAAGAAAGGAGCCGGCCTACGTTACTGCGGCTTCACACAGCGGACGGCGACGGAAAGGTGGACCACCAGTAGTCATTTATCTCCACATGTGATTCCTCTTCTGCCTTGCATATCATGACAGTGAAAAATGTGTGATATGAGATTGAGCAAAGCGAGGGGCGAGAAGTGCTATACAAGTTTCGTTTTCTGGCTTCGCAGAAGGAGAGGACGAGATGAGCGACGGGATTAGGCTAGGCATGCATGGCCTGCTGACCTTGTGCTTGATAATATGACAAACCAAGAAGTACAGAAGCAAGCTAGGGCGTCATATTTCTTCCAAGAATCATGGATTGTTGTTCGTGAGTCGTGACTTTACATGTTAGTCGACTGAATTTTCAGATTCCTCAAACCAACAAACTATTACAAACTCCAGAAGAGTACCAATCCAAACAATCGGCTGATCTCAGTTCCAAATCAGGTTGGTAGCAAGCTTACAGGAGAACATTGTCGAGCATTGGCCACATCAAAGGAAGATAGGCCTATATATGTTTCTTCCCTCGAAAAAAAATGGACAGGGGTATGCTTTCTGCTGTGAATTGTAAAGCCAACACAAGCACATTTTTTTGAAATTTAGAATTGACATGTTATTATATCACGAGTACAAGTACTGAAACCAGAAACAACGGTGGAAGATCTAAACTCAGTACTAGTATACGAAAGATGGTGATATGTACCTAAAGCCAATGCAGTACCATCCATACACGACTCACTGCTACAAGTAGACGAAGCTTCCCCTTTCTTCAGAGATGATTACCGGGGAAGATAAGCTTCTCACATGAATACGATCAGAAGCATTACAAGGGCTTTCATGGGAACAAAGCACGCTACACAACACACACGATATAACTAGATGGAGATGATCACATAGGATAAACGAAACATCAAACACAAAGTAAAACAGAGCGGCAAACGAAGTAGTCGTGAAGGGGTCAAATCTCAAATGAGTCCCTTCATACTTATTCGGTTCATCATCGTCCGGTCGTTGGGCACGAATGGCACGAGCCAGCAGCCCCTCGCATCATCGATCAGTCGAAGGTAGCCTTGGATCTAATTAACGTAGACGCATTCCTGCGGGGGCAGCGTGCGCTCGACGCGCGCGAACGCCACCGCCGTCGGCGCCGTGGACAGCGGCAGCTTCAGCGGGCACCTCACCGTGAAACTGCGCCGGTAGGACTCCCCCTGGTACTTGAGCTCCCCGGAGACGACGAGCTCCAGCCGGAACAGCCCGACGCCGCTCTCCCTGGCGAACTCCGCCTGCTCGTCGCTCCCGAGCGCCACGGCCGCGCTCTCGGCCGCCGCGACCACGCGGTACACCGCGCTCCTCTCCGGACGGATGAGCTCCTCCTCCGCGCCGGCGAGGCGGACGACGGCGAACGGCGTGCCGGCGAGGCGGAGCTCGGCGTCCAGCGGCGCGGTGCGCCAGACGCGGTTCGCCCAGTTGGGGTTGCGCACGGAGACCGCGAGGGACAGGTTGTAGGCGAGGGACGCCGGCGAAGTTGTGCCGTTTCTGCCAGCAGCTGGCGGCGCGGGGAGGGCCAGGCGCCCGAGGGAGGCCTCCTCCACGGTCACCTCCACCGGGTCGACGCAGCCGTACACAAGGACGAGTACGATGAGAATCACCAGGAGTATGGCCGCCGCAAACATGAAGAGAGCAAGGCAACAAGCCAAGCAATCCTTTACGTCGTCTCCCTTGGCCATGTTCGTCGTCTGTGCTCTCTGAAGTCTGAACTCGCCGGGCTGTGTTCTGTTCAGAGGTATAGGAGGAGCAGGACACGAGAAGGGGCTGGCTCTTTGGAGTTTGGAGGAGTTGGCTTGTGTTGCCTGGTAGCTGCAGCTCACCTTCTTTTGTAGGGGAAGTACCCTGTGAGTGGACTTGATTAGCACTCCCTCACTCCCCCCTTTTTTTTTAAAAAAAATGGGGGTGCAATCGTGTTCGGTTCACATCTGATCTTCTTTACTCCATTGCATCACCATGCTGTTCTGGGTGCTGAACACAGGCAGACCGCTACGGCACGGCTTTCCTCTATATGCATGGAGCGGGTGAGATGACTCAGATGAAAGCGATGGGGAGGGACCGAGGGAGTGAACTGCGAAGCAGTTTCTCCCTTTCCTGCTTGCGCAGAACAAGAGGAGCAGGGGCCGCGTGATGGCAACGCTATATCGATCCGGTGGTCGAGCTGCCATGCACATACACATTTGCTTCTGCTTGCCTTCTCTGTTTGATAATCTGGCAGAAAAACAACCGACGATGATGTGGGGATGTTCACATGCATGTGATGCCTTTACTCACTTGCATTGCCATGGCTCGTTTCAGTTCGAGTAACTTTTTCGTGTGTTTAATTTTCCTCCCTGGCTCGTTTTTATTTTTCTCACACTCGCAAGCTACAGATTCAGAAGGAAGAAGAAAGCTAAGGGGGTTCAAATTTCAAAGATGCAGTTCACTCTGCTCACTCGCTCTCGCTCGCTGCTAGAACTGCGTGATGTCGCAGCCGCACTTTAGTGCTCCTTCATTATGCATGTAGTCAGGCCTCCGGAAGTATTTGCACTAAACCTGACAAGGACGGAATGCGCGGACTCGATCTGTTTAGCCACATGCTGTTGCTGGATGCTGTGTTACGTTCCACATTGAATCGCCACTGTTTCCCGGTGAGCCAGTGACAAAACCAATACCAGCTCGTGCTTGTCGTTTTCAAGGACCAGAGTTGCCAGAAGCGAACTGAAAATTACCCCCTCGCTCATGGGATCTATACATATATTTTGATTTTTTTTTCTGAAGGAAAAAAGTTACCGTATATTTACTAGGAGGCGGTCAAGAGTCGTATGTCGCTATAAGCTCATCTGCTAGTCCGCTGAGTTTCCTTGTGCTCCCGTGTCAAAAATATGTCGATCTCTGCACATGTTGCGGGTACAATATATTCTGCATCTCCTGTTTAGTGACAAGCACGCGCTGGCACTCAATGCGACTATGAACGTTTGAACATTATCTTCATACAATTTTTCTTGTAATGCACGTTCACACACTATATATTTGGATGCTGTGGTTGGCAAAGGGGCAAGACACCCTCCCATCCACACAAGAGAGCAAAGAGAGGGGCCATATGCATGATGAGCTGTGAACTTGCTAATATCAACAACACTTTCAGCGGCTGAAACTTGCTTAGCAATGCATGCCTTCGATCTGTTGAAGATTAAACCGAGTGATTCTTGTTCTTACTTTGCGCACTCCAGATGGAACTTGCCACGCAACTCTTTGCTTGTACCACCATTACGTGAAATGACATGTCAACTGATCATTCGGCAGACAAGATTGACAAAACAAAATAAACCCAACTAGTTTGCTGTGAAATTGCAAAGCACACCTGATTCCTGCTGGAAGCACGTTTTTTCTGTTTCCGAATAATTTATGGCATATGTTCAAGCAAAAAGAAAATATCAGCTTGTCATGATGATATGAGTTGCTAGGAAGAAGGTCTGAAGCTTTAACGTGCATGGTTCCATCATTTCTTATCACCACAGAGCACAGATACATAAAAAGGGAAAGAAACGAGCCAGTCTACGTTACTGCAGCTATACACAGCGGATGAGGACGGAGAGGTGGAACCACCAGTAGTCATTGATCTCCACATGCGTGCGACTCTTCTGCCTTGAATATCATGGCAGTGAAAAAATGTGTGAGATGAGATCGAGCAAAGCGAGGGGCGCGAAGTGCTATGCTTGTTTCCTGGCTTCGCAGAAGGAGAGGACGAGATGGGCGACAACACGGCGAGAGGCCGCGTCATTAGGCTGGGGCCGCTGGGCATGGATGGCCTGCTGGCATTGTGCTTGATGGTATGACAACCCAGAAGTGCAGAAACAAACTAGGGCGTCACATTTCCAATAATCATGGATTGTTGTTCGTGAGTTTACATGTTAGTCGACTGAATTTTCAGATTAATTAACCAACAAACTAGTTACAAACTCCAGAAGAGGACCAATCCAAACAATCGGCTGATGTCCGTTCCAACTCAGGTTGGTACGAGCAAGCTTACATGAGAACATTGTCGAGCATTGGCCACATTAACGGGGAATAGCTAGCTTCTCACACATGAATAATACGATCAGAAACATTACAAAAGGGCTTTCATCATTCATGGGAACAAGAGCACGCTACACAACACAACACAAACGATATAACTAGATGGAGATGATCACAAAGAACAAACGAAACATCAAACACAAAGTAAAATCGAGCAAATGTAGCAGCGAAGGGGTCAAATCTGAGATGAGTCCCTTTTGCTCATACTTATTCGGCTCATCATCGTCCAGTCGCTGGTGAACACGAGCAGAGCAGCATCCGGCCCCCTCGCTTCATCGATCTTGGCCGGAGCTACACGTACATGCATGCCTGCGGGGGCAGCGTACCCTCGAAACGCGCGAACGCCACGGCCGCCGGCGCCGTCGACAGCGGCAGTCTCAGCGGGCACCGCACCGTGAAGCTGCGCCGGCGGGGGTGCAGCTGGTAGTGGACCTCCCCGGAGACGACGACCTCGAGCCAGAACAGCCCGAAGGCACTCTCCCAGGCGACCTCCGCCTGCTCGTCGCCCCGGAGCGCCACGGGCGCGCTCTCGGACGCCGCGGCCGCGCGGTAGACCGCACTCCTCATCGGGCGGATGAGCTGATCCCGCTCCTCCGCGCCGGCGAGGCGGACTGCGGCGAACGGCCTGCCGGCAAGGCGGAGCTCGGCGTCCAGCGGCGCGGTGCGCCAGACGCGGATCAGCAAGTTGGGGTTGCGCACGGCCACCGCCAGCGAGAGGTTGTAGGCGAGGGACGCCGGCGTCGTGCCGTGGCCCGCAGGCGCGGTGAGGTCCAGGCGCTCGAGGGAGGCCTCCTCGACGGTGACCTCCACCGGGTCGAAGTCGGAGTGCGCCCACACGAACAGCACTGTGCTGGCCACGAACATGCACACAAGGAGGGAAAGGCCGCAACCGATGCAAAATCCCACCAGTTTTTCCTTAATGGCCATGGTCTCTGCAATTTAGACAGGACGGGAAGAGTGAAGAGGAGGGGGGGATGGAGATGGAGGCGAGGCTGGCTGTTTTTCACTTTTGTAGTGTGTGTGTGTGTGTGTTGGGGGGGGGGGGGGGGGGGGGGGGGTTGTATTGTGAGGTTGAGACGCAGAGTACACAACCGGAGAGAGATATCACAACGAAAAGTTAATGATAATGGTTAGACAGCAACAGTCCAAGCTTTTGACATGTCACATAAAGACAGCATCACAAACCACTTACAAAAATAGATTGTGTGTTAATAACTCCACACTAATTTTTTTGTGTGTGTCAAACAAACAGGGGCGGGCCCAGGAATTTAGACATGGGTATTCAAAATTTTCAAAGGCTTCTTCTTTGCACTAGTTCTTTTCAAGATAGACCTTGCAAAAACAAAATTCAAAAACATTGGGCCATCTTTGGATCGTTGGGGGGAGAGAGAGGTGAGCTGAGATATGTGTTTTGGGCTGACTGAGAGACAGAGAGGTTGACGAACTTGCTATTTTGTGTCATTTATGACATTTTTAGTATATATACATGATATACATTATATATACAAAACTTTGTGCCAAAAATAATGGGTATTCAACTGAATACCCTTGAATTGAAGTGGGCCCGCCCCTGCAAACAAATCATCATTTCAATTCATTGTCACGACATAAACTTCCGTAATTGCGGGGCTTTGTTGTTGGCCCTGCTTGGAAGCAACGAAACCTCAGAATCTGGCATGCATATACAAACATTTGCTTCAACTGGCATCCAACCTTCTGCACCCGCACACCCATTAACGTGACAGCAACCAAATCTCATGCCATATTGTTCCACAGCATATTACATCCTGTTCCTCAAAGCATTTTTTAAATTTTGAATTTACATGTTAGGCCATCGACGAGTGGTTGCCATCACTTCCTTCAGCGTGCGCAGAGAGAGAGAGAGGACAGCTCAGAGAAGAAAAGCAAGAATGCCATGCTGTGCTGTTCACATGTGATCCCCTCTTTACTCCCTTGCATCGCCAGTGCTATGCTTGGTGCTGGACACGGCCGAGCGCGCAGTGGCTGGCTCTATGAACTGGGTTTGATGAGAGCGCAGGGAGCGAAGCACTTTCCCTTTCCCGCTTGAGCAGGACGACCGGAGGGGCCCTGTGATGGAAGTGATCGAGCTGGGCATATACACACACACGTGCCTCTCTGCTGGGCGGTGGCCTTCTTTGTTTGATGATCTGACAGAAAGAAAAAACAACCGAGCATTGCAGCTGTTTAGAATTCCCAGAGAGCGGATATTATTTCTGAAAATAATGTTCCCTTGTTTCATAAAAAGTTATCATGTCTGGCTATTCGAACTCGCATGTTAAGCCATTCATAATGTAGCAAGAATACTAGTTTTTTCCTCTTTAACTTCAAATCAGTTGGGTGAGTAGTCTCAAAGTTCTTGCACAAGCGTGCCTTCTAGCTGCAAGGTAAAAAGGTCCATACCCACGTTTCAGTTCTAGAAAATAAATCAGAGTTTGAAGCAGTGTCCCGATCATGCTTGAATTTTAGTAGTACGCACTAGTAGAACCCAAGCTTGCACCACCACTTAATTACATGCAAAAAAAAAAACTTATCAGTTCAATGTGGACAATTGTTTTTCACATTACCCCACTTTCACTTTTTTCACACTCACTTTCACCATAGCTCTGGATTTAAAACATATTATTAATTTTGCATAGAGAATGAATATTACAGATGGTTGAATTGCTGGTACAGTCACTGAATCATTACTCAAATTTGATTTTATGACCGAGGTCAAGATACAGTCACTGAATTTGAAGGCTGCAGCAGCGGGAGGAATCAGGATGGCACGAGCAAGATTGTGTGAAAGTTTGTCACAACTCTGAGAACATGGCTTAGCAAATGAAAATACGCACAAATATTCCTTTTTTGTCAGACTAAAACAAATTAAAGCATGCCTCTTAGTCTTTACTTCTGAATTTACACATTATTATATCAACGAGTAGGAGAGCATTGATGTGTTGTACTGGTCTACTTACGCCATCCTCTCTTTACATCATCACATGTGATTCATTTCTCCTTGCATTGTCGTAGTGAAACCAGTGTTGGTCATGAGTCATCAAGACCTCGCTATTCAGTTGCCATTTCTTATAGCAGGAAGCAATGGTGGTTGTGCCATGGACCTTACGACCAGTAGACGAGAGAGATGCTAATGTGTACCTAAGAGATAAGATAATGCAGTGCAAGTGTGCAACCAATACATTTCAGGAAATGGGTCTAATGGCATTTCTTTGCTGCATTAGAGTACGACAGAGATTCTTGTTCTTACTTGGTGCACTCCAGATATATGCAATTTGCCCCGTAACTGTCCTCTTGTAGCACCATTACGTGGAGAGAACGAAATGACATGTCCATTCGCCAGACAAGCTTGACAAAAGAAAATAAACCCAACTAGAGTTTCCTGTGAAATTGCAAAGCACAATTGATTCAAGCTGAAAGCACGTTTTTTTTTTGTTTCTGAGTTTTTTTAAAGGAAACAATTTCTGTAGATATAATATCACTAGTATCCTAAAGGGTATTGTTGTTATTTTAGACTGACTCCAACGGACACTCAGGAGACTCAAAAATGTCAATCTCTAACGGACTCCCAAATCCAAAAAATCCCGGCCGTCTCGCTGCGCTCCGGCCGCCGCCTCGCGCTCTCGCCCGCCCGTCACCTCCTCGCGCATCGCGCGCTCGCCCGACCGCCGTCGCGCGTCGCCCTGCCGTGCCTCGCGCAGGCCGGCCCGACCCTCACCGCTCTGGGGGCGGCGATGCGGCGACCTCAGCGGCCTGCGTTCGGTGCCGTGGGTGGGGGCAGGGCGGCGCCGCCACGCGCGCTCGTCTGGGACGGAGATCGATCAGGCGCGGGAGTACCGGGCGGGAATTGAAATGAACATGACGATGGTTCCTTCCATTAGGAAAAAGATTTCGCCCTTAACAATTACAAATTTGTCATTAGTTTGTCTTACCTAAAATGCCCTGATATTATAAAAATACTAGTGGTATTAGAGGTGGTAGAGAAAACAATCTAAACCGTCAGATCAGAAATACCACTAGATACCAGTGATATTATATCACTAGTATAAGGCACCGTAAAACTCCTGTTAATTTATGAGGAGTTTTACGGTGCCTTATACCACTAGTATTATACTAGTGGTATTATGAAGGGTAAAACAGTCATTTTAGTTTTATTGGTATGCTTTTCATCGCATTGTCGCCCTCTAAATCCTTTCATTGCCACTCTCTCTTCGCATGATCATGCCCTGCCGCCAACCTATGATGTTGCCGTCCTACACCGCCACTCATTTGTTCTTTGACGTCACCGATTTCATGCCAATATATAATTTTGTTTTCCTAAAATGCCTCAATATTATTAATACTACTAAGAATACTAGTGGTATTGAAGGTTAAAGGAGAACTAATCTGGATCGTCGGATTCTAAATACCACCAGTATATACTAGTGATATGCTAATGGTATAGGGTACCGTAAAACTCCTCTAATTTATGTCATATGTTGGAGCTAAAAGAAATTTTCAGCTTACTGCAATCATGATGATATGAGTTGCTAGGAAGAAGGTCTGAAGCTTTACGTGCCTTGTTCCATCACTTGCTATCACCCCAGAGCACAGATTACACAAACAAGGAAAGAAAGGAGCCGGCCTCGGTTACCGCGGCTTCACACAGCGGACGGTGACGGAGAGGTGGACCACCAGTAGTCATTGATCTCCACATTTGATTCCTCTCTTCTGCCTTGCATAGCAAAGCGAGGGACGAGAAGTGCTACGTTCGTTTTCTGGCTTCGAAGAAGGAGAGGACAAGATGAGCGACGGGATTAGGCTAGGCATGCATGGCCTGCTGACCCTGTGCTTAAATAATATGACAAAACAAGAAGTGGAGAAGCAAGCTAGGTCGTCACATTTCTTCCAACAATCATGGATTGCTGTTCGTGAGTGGTGACTTTACATGTTAGTCGACTGAATTTCAGATTCCTTAAACCAACAAACTAGTACAAACTCCAGAAGAGGAACAATCCAAACAATCGGCTGATCTCAGTTCCAAATCAGGTTGGTACGAGCAAGCTTACATGAGAACATTGTCGAGCATTGGCCACATCAAAGGAAGATAGGCTTATATATGTTTCTTGCCTCGGAAAAAAATGGATAGGCGATCTGCTGTGAATTGTAAAGGATGCAACACAAACGCTTTAAAAAAAATAGAATTGACATGTTATTATATCACGAGTACTAGTGAAACCATAAACAGTGGTGGAATATCTAAACTCAGTACTAGTATACGAAAGATGTGATATGTACCTAAAGCCAAATGCAATACCATCCATACACGACTCGCTACTAAAAGCAGACGAAGCTTCCCCCTTTCTTCAGAGATGATTACCGGCGAAGAGCTTCCCGCATGAATACGATCAGAAGCATTACAAGGGTGTCATACCCCAATTTCTGGAGCATGTTGTGCATCGTGTATCAGTCCCTGGATCAGTAGCTGATACGCACAAGAACACAGATATGGTAATCAAAAGCATACTTCGATTAGGTAAATAGTATAGTACCTGATAAACAGCTTTTAGTGGCGGTACGACAAGGATTCCGAAGTATCCAAGTCCTTCCGACCAACTAATGGCTGAGCAGACAAACAGCGGAAACACGGCCCAAGCCACAAGCAGACTTGAGAGGCAGAACGAAAACCAGACGTCGTCGTCTCCTACGAAGACTTCTCTCACTAAAAACAATAAACGCAAACGCATGAGTACATAAGGTACTCAGCAAACCCTAACACAAGGGGTAATATATGCAGGGGTATAAACAAGGATAAGGCTGGGGTTCATCAAATCGGCGGAAAGCCAATTTTATGCGGGGGTTGATTTTGAAAACAAAACCAGTTCGCAAACTAAGTCAGGTATAGATATTAAATATAGTGGGGTTGGTTGGTCCTGGGGGAGATGCGTCCATCCCGCCAGTTCCCAAATTTTAATGCTAGCAGGAAACCAGCGCACGGCTCCAAACCGGTGTCATTCCGAAAACACACCCGCCAAGGATAACTCACTCAGAAAAATCTAATCATTGTGTGGCCATAGCTTTCGCGTTGTCCAATACCGTGGAACACGGCTATCCGGATAGATTCTTATCCTCTGCAGAGGTTGTACACATTCCCCACAAGGTACCCAGTCTTTCCCAGTGCCCTGGTTCCGACTGGATACTAATGGTCCCGTACCTGCCCAGTGTCACCTCGGTACCACCTCGGAAAATCAACGACCAGGGGCTTCACATAACCATAATAAGGCCAATAACATTCACTTGCCGGATCCGACGCCAACCTCGTCAAGATCGTCTCCTGGCTTCCGATTGCAACTCCCTGCCTCCTGGTGGTACCGGGCGATCACTAATAGGGTGTGGTTCCAAACTCTGCCCATAACAGGGGCTTGTGGTTGCACGAGGGTGCTAGGCCAGACGGCACATGAACCGGTCCTTATACGACCGAAGCAAGCATCTTCAATAGCTACCCTCCTGCGAGGAGTAGCGTCCCAGAGATAGCCTCCCCACTGAGGACTACCTCGCTTGCGCCCGTCAAAAGCATACCCCCACTATGGGTTGCACTTACTATTCCCACCCATTTTCACTTTACACACTCATCACCAAGCACATGCACACATTTTCACAAAAAGCATGTGTATCAAGTTATTAAGTACACGGTGAATGAATCCTAAGCAGCATATTGATCCACTCATCATTAAGAATTAATGATGGTGGTTCCTAGTTTTATCAAGGAGATTAGGATAAGCAATATCAAGGCATGGCAATCAACAAGTACTTAGGTCATTCTAAGCATTTAAATCATCTTTAATTACCATGCATGTTTTATTTGAAATCAAGCTCTAAGTAGGATTATTTGCAAACATAGGATCAACATGATCAATGGGAGTTAGGGCTTGCCTGGAAATCGCTTTCCTAAACTTTAAATTCTGACTCGAGGCTTGTTTCTCCGAGTTGGTCTTCGCGCTTGGAGTCCTCAGCAGCTCTTCGAATTCCTCAGGCTCTTCCTCGGCTCTCGCGTAAACTAGCGCATAAAACAGTACGTATAAACTACCGCAAAAAAATAAAAGAACAAAAGAAATAAAGATCGAGGAAAGCCAAATAAGACCCAATTAACTTCGATTAAGAATCAAAGAAACTTCAGTGAAGAACGAGAGACAAGAACCATGTATGATGGAACATATTTAATGCAGGGTATGTTGTGTGTCATAGGTGATACACCTGGCCTTGTAAGGGCCATATTCACCTAGACAAGTTATTAGTTATCTATTTTCTCTAATATACGAACATGGGCGTGTGGTTATGCATATGGTCCTCGTTGGTTGAACACCATAGGGTGAAGATGCGGGGATGCATATGCTTCATTGATGGTGATTGCGTGCATATCTAATATGCAAGCTTCTATATATTATTTCTATAAAAAGAACATGCAGGAATGCAGACGATGGTATATGCAGCGTGTGTACGTGATTATGCGTGATATGAATGCATGGCTGCAAATAAACTGCCAAAATTCAAATAAAGGCAGCTGCCAATTAAAATACGAGATAACTCCAATAAGATCAAATAAAAGATCAATTATAAGAGCAGAGCAATAAATCAAAAGGAGTTGGGCGAGGATACTAGGATAGGTTTGATCGAGCGAGGGTTGATTTAGGTTAGGTTCGAGATTTTGTTTGTGATAGGATAAGGGTACTAGGTTGGAAGTGAATCGATATGAATGATCGCTAGGTTTAATGCCAGCGAGCAAAACAATGAATAGGTTATTCAGGGGTGAAGTGGGGTGTGTGTTGTGATAAGAAAGATGCTAGGCAGAAAAGCATCGTGTGGGTCGGTTAGGTTAGGGTGAACAAGTACTCGAAACATTCGAGATCAATCATCGCATGATCTGCTCGAAATCGATATAATAAGTAAGGGTGTTTTGGGTGTTGATGATTTATAGACTTGGTATGGGGCTTCAAGAACAGTACCATGAGGTACTTCGCGATTTCACGAACTCGTGGGCGCGAGAATCACTCAAAACGGAGTTCGGATTAAAAAGATATGGACATTTAAAGATTGGAGGGCTAATTTGTAATTATAAAAAGGTCTTTGAGGGCTTAAGTGTAATTACAGAATAAGTCTAGGGACCTATCTGTAATTATGGAAAAGTTTAGGGGTCTGGGTGCAAAAAAGTCAGGGGTTAAAACATAATTACAGAAAAGTTTAGGTACTTTTCTGTAAAAATGCAGGGCTTAAACAAGATTATTGAAAAGGTCAGGGGCTTATCTGCAAAATGTACAGGGCCCGGGGATTTTCAAGTTCTGGGAATTATTTGTGTATAGGAAAATGGTTTATTGTGCAATGCTGACGTCATTAAGGGAAAGGTTTATTTTTAAACTGAAAACTCCGTGGACTCGGTCCATGGGGCCCGTGGACCGGGGGTGGGCGGTGGTCCACCGGTCCACGGTGGACCGGGAGGCGGCCCGCGGCGGGGGCTCGCCGGGGAGGTCGTCGGCGGCGGCTGGAAGGGGGGAGGAGCGACGGGGAAAGGACGCCCGGGTTCACCGCGCGACGGCGCAGCTGGTGGACCAGCGCGTTGACGTCGGGGATCTTCGGAGGGACGGCGAGGGGTGGCCGGAGTGGATGGTGGCGGTGGCGCGCAAGGGGAAAGAGGGGACGACGGCACTTTCGCGCGCGCGTGTGGCTGCGCGGGCGCGCGGGGACGTGGTGAAGGCGTTGCGCGCCTCGGCTCGGCCGAGCGCGGCCGGAGAACTCGTCGGCGCCGGAGAAGAGGAGGGCGGAGGTGTTGCGTTCGACGGCGGGCTCGCGGAAGAGGAGTAGAGGGAAAAGGAGAGGGGGAAAGAGGAGAGGAGGTCGCGGTGAAGCTCACCGTGGGCTTGGTGGAGGCGGAGGAGGCCGGGAGGGGAAGATTGGAGGTAAGGGAGACGGCGGCGGCTCGGGGTGCGGCCGATCTACGACGTGGGGCGCGATGGCGCTAGAGCGGGGGCCGTGTCGTGGTGGCGGCCTGCCTAGGGGTTCTCGGGAGCGAGGAAAAGAGGGAGGAAGGGAGGGGGCTAGCCGGAGGTGGCGAGCGCGGTCGCCGGAGGGCTCGCCGGGGAGGGGAGAGGGAGAGAAGGGAGAGTGAGTAAAGGGAGTGGGGCTCGTTCCTTTTATGGAGGAGGGTGGAGTAGCGGCCACGGCACCGGCAGGGCGGCGGGAGCGGCGGAGGCGGGTCGGCGCCGGGGCCCGGGCGCGGCGGTAGGGGCCGGCGGCGCGCGGCGCCGCGTGGAAGGAGCTGGAGGTAGGGGCCGGATCTGACCGGCGGGTCCCGCCTGTCAGCGAAAGAGAGGAGGGAAAGAGGCTGGCTGGGCTGCTGGGCCGACGGAGCGGGCCGGGATGGTTCGGCGCGGCCCAGGTGCGACTGAGGAAAGGGAAGAGGAGAAGTGGGCTGGGCCAGGGGAAAGGAAAGGGGAGAACTGGCCCGATAGCAGTAGGAGAAAGGAATAAGCCTTTTCTTTTTCTATGAATTTGAATTTGAAGAGATTTCAAATTCAAACAAAAACAAGGTTTGATCAAACACCCAAAACAAATCTAATAAAACACGAATATGCGTATGGTGAAGATTGTGCAGGTTTTAAAATTCAAACTTTTTGAAAATTGAATGTGCCTTATCTCAAACTAGAACAAATTTATTTAATTTGTTGTAAATTCTAAAATTTCAAATTTTAGTGAACTTTTAAATGAACACAAGCACTTGAGCACATATTTTATATTTCAAAAATTTCAAATTCAAACTAGGTTCAATTATTTAGTGAAATCTTATTTTTGAAAAATCATGTCAAGGTGAGGGTTTAGAAAAGGTTCAAATTTGGAGTGATTTTTGTCTCTTTTGATCTTTATTTATTTATTTGTTTTTCTTCTTTTCCTTTTTCTTTTGCCTCCGAAAAGTAGGGTATTACAAAGGGCTTTCATCCATGGGAACAAAGCACGCTACACAATACACACGATATAACTAGATGGAGATAGTCACATAGGATAAACGAACTATCAAACACACAGTAAAACTGAGCAAATGAAGTAGCCGGGAAGGGGTCAAATTCCAAAGGAGTCCCTTCTGTTCATACTTATTCTGTTCATCATCGTCCCAGTCGCTGGTGAACGCACGCGCGCACAAATGGCATCACCGATCAGTTGGAGTTGACGATATACGTGGCTACGTACACGCATGCCTGCGGGGGCAGCGTGCGCTCGATGCGTGCAAACGCCACCGCCGCCGGCGCCGTGGACAGCGGCAGCTTCAGCGGGCACCTCACCGTGAAGCTGAGCCGGAGGGCTCCCTGGTACTTGACCTCCCCGGAGACGACGAGCTCCAGCCGGAACAGCCCGACGCCGCTCTCTCTGGCGAACTCCGCCTGCTCGTCGCTCCCGAGCGCCACGGCCGCGCTCTCGGCCGCCGCGACCACGCGGTAGACGGCGCTGCTCTCCGGGCGGATGAGCTCCTCCCCCTCCTCCGCGCCGGCGAGGCGGACGACGGCAAACGGCATGTCGGCGAGGCGGAGCTCGGCGTCGAGCGGCGCGGTGCGCCAGACGCGGATCGCCCAGTTGGGGTTGCGCACGGCCACCGCCAGCGTGAGGTTGTAGGCGAGGCGCGCCGGCGTCGTGCTGTTGCTGCTGGCGAGGGCCAAGCGCCCGAGGGAGGCCTCCTCCACGGTCACCTCCACCGGGCTGATGAAGACGTACGCAGAGATGAGAACCACAAGGAGTATGGCGACCGCCAACATGAAGAGAACAACGCAACAAGCCATGCACGCCTTCGCGCCGTCTCCCTTGGCCATGCTCGTCTTCTGTGCTCACTGAACTCGCCGGGCTGTGTACTTTTCAGAGGTAGGAGGAGCAGGACACGAGAAGGCAGGGGCTCTTTGGAGTTGGCTTGTGTTGCCTGGCTGCTGTCGCGCACCTTCTTTTGTAGGGGAAGTTCCTGTGAGTGGACTTGACTAGCACTGCCACTCGTCGCTCCCCTTTTTTTAAAAAAAAAAAGAAAAGAAAATGTGATCAGGTTCAATCATATTCGGTTCACATCTGATCTTGTTTATGTTAAGGGTAGCCCTCCCTTGCATCGCCATGGCTGTTCTGGGCGCTGAACACACGCAGTTCGCTACGGCACGGCTTTCCTCTATATGCATGGTGATGGAGCGGGTGAGATTACTCAGATGAAAGCGATGGGGAGGGAGTGTGAATGTGAAGCAGTTTCTCCCTTTCCCCCTTGCGCAGAACAATAGGAGCAGGGGCCGCTGTCATACCCCAATTTCTGGAGCATGTTGTGCATCATGTACCAGTCCCTGGATCAGTAGCTGGTACGCACAAGAACACAGATATGGTAATCGAAAGCATACTTCGAATAGGTAATTATTATAATACCTGAGATTATCACCTTTAACGGCGGTTCGACAAGGATACGGAACTATCCAAGTCCGTCCGACCGACTAAAGGTGAAGCAGACAATCAGCGGAAACACGGCCCAAGCCTACAGGCAGACTTGAGTGCAGAACGAAAACCCAACGTCGTCGCTTCCTACGAAGGCTTCTCTGACTAAAACCACAAATGCAAGCCAGTGAGTACATAAGGTACTCAGCAAGCCCTACACTACACAAGGGTATATATATACATGCATATTTGGCCCTAGCAAGGGGAAGGCTGTACGGTTCTTTTTGCGGAAAAGCTATTTTTATGCAGGGTTCACTAAAGCAATCAAGGATTTAGAGATAAAAACGGGAGATTTTATTGTCAATATTTTAGGTGGTTGGCCCTGGGGGAGCATATATCTTCCCGCCAGTTCCCAAGTTTTAATTGGGCCTTCTGATCACAAGGATCGTACCGACCCGGCATCCATGCCACACTTCCAAAACACGGGTTGACTACAACCCACTCACACGCCAAGGATAGAAAGAGGTGGCTAATCTCTTATGCGCAGCCATAACGTGCCATATGCCGTGGCAACGTCAATCCGGATGAATCGTTATCCTCTGCAGAGGTTGTACACTTTACCCACGGGCTACGCACCCTTAGCTAGGGGGTACGTAACGCCCATCCATCTTCTCCGAGTAGGCTTGCAAGACCACCACGAAATCTCACTCAGGGGCCAGTGACATGAAGATCACAAAATGGCACGGTACGCCTGTGCAAAGCAGCAGGGTCCATTGTGCTCCTGTAACTTATAACAGGATCCTGTAACTCATAACAGGACATGCGTCATTCCCGTAACACATAACGGGTTCCGCGGCCGGAGCACGGGTACGTTGCCCGAGTCCTTTTCCTGAGCTTCCGTTGCTTCCTCCAGCCTCCAGGTGGCATTACAAGGGTACCAAGAAGGTAAGATGAGTCCTCCCCATCGAGGTTCCGTGGTTGTACGAGAATCATTAGGCCTTGGGTAAGAGAACCGGTCCTTATGTGGCCGGGCAAGCGCCATATCCCACACTGGTGGGCTATCACACTATCCACTTCACCTCATCATTGGCCTTGCCCGCAGTCCAGTCCATCCCATCACCAGCTTCATCCTAACACAGTTGTGCTACTCCCAACCCAAGTATTTACTCACACCACCAAACTCATTTAACACATTTTCGAAAACAAGTGTGTGAGGGGTGTGGCAATGTCGAAACATTGCGAGGGGTCCTAAGCATTTCTATTAACAAGGAGATTGTACCATCATAGAAATGATGGAACTGTCCTAGGGTTATCAGGGAGAGGGGTATCCAAGGGTAATCAAGGATTCTGGTATTCATGCCTTATATAGCGGCATTATACCAGCAAGCAAGTAGGTCATAACTACACAAGTAGTAAAATAACAAGCAATGCATATTACTAGAACAGGCTCTATAGGTGCGATGCGAAAATCATAGGTTCAATCATGATCAAGGAGATGTAGAGCTTGCCTGACAAACGCTTTCCTAATCTTCGACCTCTAGGTTTTCGAGCTCTTGTCGATGTCGATGTCTTCAAGTCTTTCCTCGGAGCTTGTGTCTTCTAGATCCTTCTTGAAGCTTGAGCTCTTCTAGATCTTCCTCGAAGCTTGAGTTCTTCTAGATCTTCCTCGTTTCTTGCGTAAACTAACGCATAAAACACTACGTATAAATAAACTACCACAAAAGAAAGTAAAGATCGGAAAAGAACCAGATAAGATCCAATTGAACTCCAATTAAGAACCAAAAGAATCCTTAGTGAAGATCATGAGGCTTGATGCATGCAGGATGCAGCATATTTAATGCAGGGCATATTATATGTCATAGGTGATATACCTGGCCTTGTAAAGGCCATATTCACCTAGACAAGTTATTAGTTAATTATGTTCTCTAACAGATGACATGGGTGCATGGTTATGCAGATGCTTTCCATTTATTGATCACTTTAGGGTGAAGAGGATGAGATGCATATGATTGATTGATGGTGATTGTGTGCATATCTAATATGCAAGCTTCTATATTAATTCTATAAAAGGACATGCATGAGTGCATGAGATGATGTGGACGGCGAGTGTACGTGTCTCTTGTACAATTGCATGTTTCGAGACTTTACGTAGGCAGGAACCCACATAAAGGCTCATGCAACATTGTACAAGGTGCAGGGTGTGCCACATTTAATTACTTAGGTTAGTTATTATTATTATCTTACGGTGATTAACTATAGATTACTTGCTAATTAAATATTAAGATTAGCTATTAGTTATTTGCCATGAGCTAAGCACATGACGGTGGTACGTGCTCGTGATCATGCATGACATGAATGCATGATTTGCAGAGAAATCTACAAAGTCACAGATTAAGAGCGAATTGGCAATTAGAATAATGATAAAATAATTATTCAAATAATACCCAAATAAAAGGATATCGATAGGGCTTGATAAGAAATTGGTGATAACATCGGAATAGGTGTTGGGGGCAGGGTTAGGTTTTAGCTTGATTGGACGAGGATTGATCGAGGCTAAGTTCGGAATCGAATTCGGAATATAAAAGGTTACGATGTTTGGAAGCAATACCGCATGAACGATTTATCGTTAGCGGATTAATGAATGAATATGCGGTGTAAAAAAAATGGAGCGGGATGCATGTCGTCATGAGGGAAGTACTAGACGACTAGCTCCACAGAATTGGTTAGGTTTGAGTGAGCAACAATCGTGACATGCGAGTTTGACATCGCACGATTGCCGATAAAAAGGGATGTAGTAGGAGAGAGGGGATTTTAGGACATTGATGATATTTAGGTGTGATGTGGGGTTCCAATAGTGGTACCATGATGTACTACGCGTTTTTACGAATCCGTGAGCGCAAGAATCGCTCAAAACGGAGTTATGGTTGAGAAGATATGAATATTTAAAGGTTGGAGGAATTATTTGTAATTACAAAGGATTCTTTTGTAATTACAGGAAGGTTTTAAGGACTTGTTTGTAAGGTCAGAAAGCTTTAGGGACCAATATGTAATTATAGAAAAGTTTGGGGGTCCAGGTGTAAAAAGATAGGGGCTAAAACATAATTACAGAAAAGTTTAGGTACTTTTCTGTAAAAATGCAGGGCTTAAACATGATTATTGAAAAGGTCAGGGGCTTATCTGCAAAATGTCCAGGGCTGGGAATTTCTCAGGATTTTCGTTTTATTTTTCTATTGGAAATCCCGTGGACCGGGTGCACGGTGTCGTGGACCGGATCCACGGCTCGGTGCACGGTGGACCCGAGGGTGGTGCGCGGCGGCAGTCGGCCGGAGAGCTCGCCGCCGGCGTGTCGGAAGGGCTAGGGGTGGTGGGACCTCTTCGCGGAGAGCTGGCGCCCGACAGAGGAGCTGTGGGTGGGTCACGTCGACGACGGGGTGCATCGGAGCGGAGGTGCGGGCTCGTCGGAGGCGGGCGGCGCTCCGGTGTGCGACGGAAAATCGTGCGGGCGTGGGGAGAAGGGAAAAGGCAGGGCGCGGAAGAGAGAGGAGAGTGCGGGGATCTTCACCTCGTGCTTGGCTACGCGGGGAAGTGAAGGGAGGGTGGCGGCGTTGAGGCGAGGTCGGCGACGACTCGGGCTCGCCGTCGATCTCCCTCTGCAGACGGCGGCGGCGCGAACGGAGAGGGCCTTGAGGTGCCACGCGTCGTGGGGAAGCTCGGTGAGGGGGAAAGGAGAGGGGGAAAGCACCTCGGTGCGATCGGGGAAGTTCGCCGGAGATGGGAGAGAGGGAGAGAGAGAGAGAGAGAGAGGGAAGGAAAACGGGAAGAGGAGCGGGGCGCGGCGCCCTTTATCGACCGCAAAGGCGGTTCGCAACAGTAAGGCGGTGGCGCATTTCGCGGCGACCGGTCGGCGGCTCCGGCGGAGGCGGGTCGGAGGTAGGGGCCGGCGGTGTGGTGGCGCGCCGCGTGGGGAAGACGGAGCTGACAGCTGGGCCCCGCTCGTCAGCGGCAGAGGAGGGGGAAACGGGCCGCGCGGGCGAGCTGGGCTGCGGGACTGGGCCGGGAGGAGGGGAAACGGCCCACTAGGAATTTCTCAGAAAAAGAGAAGAGGAAAGGAGGATGGGCTGGGCCGAGAGGGAAAAGAAAGAAAGATTCGGCCCGAAAGGAAAAGAAAAAGGAAAAAAGGCTAATCTTTTTCTGGAATTTGAATTTGAAGGAAATTCAAATTCAAACAAAAACAAAGATTGATCAAACACTCAAAATAAATCAAATAAAACACAGAAATGCATATGATGAAGTTTTATGCAAGTTTAAAATTCAAAATTTTGAAAATCAACATGGGATTAATTCCTACTTTGATTTTATTTGTTGTAAATTCAAAAGCTTCAAATTTTTAATATATTTTTATATGAAAGCAAACACTTGAGCACAACTTTTAAGTATTTAGAAAATTTTCAAATTCAAATCTAGGTTTGAATTACTTTAGTGAATTTTATTTTCGAAAATCATTGGAAGGTAAGAGTTTGGACAAAAGTTTAAATTTGGAGTGATTTTTATTCCTTTTGAATTTACTTTATTTATTTATTTCATTTTAAATTGTTTTTATTTTGGCTCCAAAAAGACGGGTGTTACAGCCGCGTGATGGCAATGCTATATCGGGTGGTCGAGTTGCGCCTACACATACACATTTTGCTAATGCTTGCCTTCTGATCTGTTTGGTAATCTAACAGAAAAACAACTAGAACTTTGCAGACGTAAAATGTTAAAATCCTAGCATATATTACTTTCTATATATTAACTCCTGAAACGTTTTTTGCGCCCTGCGACCGCCAGTGAAAGGTTATACACGATACGCGCCGTGCCACCGTCGCGAGCAAGCTCGTGCACAAGTGTATTACAACTCCGAGAACCCGGCTTAATTAGCAAATGAAAATACGCCACAAATATTCCCTTTTTGTGTGACTAAAACAACGTGCACTTTTATGATAGACCATGATACCGCTGGGTAGATCTAGACCGTTGGATGGAGAAAATAAAACGGTGTGCATTCATTTGGGTCTATTGTAAAAGAGCTCAAAATTAAACAAAGGACGCCACTAACGGGCTACCGGTAGCCAGATCGGAATAGCTGGCTACCAGCGCCCTGTTCATCTTCCTCCTCGCGCCCGTCCACCCCCCCCCCCCCCCCCAGCCCCGTCGCCCACCACCCGCGACTCCGACGCCTCCCGGCGCCGTTGCCGCCCGCCGCACCCTCCCTACCCCCGCCCGCAACCACCTCCGGCGGCCGGCGGCGCCTCGCCGCCTCGCCGCGCCGCCCGCACTCGCCGCCGCCGCCCCACCAGTCCCCGCCCGCCACTAACCTGTGTGGTGAAGCTCCCCCACCCCTGCCCTGTAAACCGCCCTCCTCCACCGCCGCGGCCGGCGGTGCCCTCGCCGCCTTGCCGCCCAGCCCGCCGCCCACCTCCCACCGCCGGGCCAACCTTCTCCCCTTCTTTTATGGTTGAGGGAGGAAGAATGTCATACCCCAATTTCTGGAGCATGTTGTGCATCATGTATCAGTCCCTGGATCAGTAGCTGATACGCCCAAGAACACAGATATGGTAATCGAAAGCATACTTCGTATAGGTAAATATTATAATACCTGAGATATCACCTTTAATGGCGGTTCGACAAGGATACAGAACTATCCAAGTCCGTCCGACCGACTAATGGTGAAGCAGACAATCAGCGGAAACACGGCCCAAGCCACAAGCAGACTTGAGAGGCAGAACGAAAACCAGACGTCGTCGTCTCCTACGAAGGCTTCTCTTACTAAAAACAACAAACGCAAACGCGTGAATACATAAGGTACTCAGCAAACCCTAACACAAGGGGTAATTATATGCAAGGGTATAAGCAAGGATAAGGCTGGGGGTTCATCAAATCGGCGGAAAGCCAATTTTATGCAAGGGTTGGTTTTGAAAACAAAACCCGTTCGCAAACTAAGTCAAGTATAGAGATTAAATATAGTGGGGTTGGTTGGCCCTGGGGGAGATGCGTCCATCCCGCCAGTTCCCAAATTTTAATGCTGGCAGGAAACCAGCGCACGGCTCCAAACCGGTGTCATTCCGAAAACACACCCGCCAAGGATAACTCACTCAGAAAAATCTAATCATTGTGTGGCCATGGCTTTCGCGTTGTCCAATACCGTGGAACACGGCTATCCGGATAGATTCTTATCCTCTGCAGAGGTTGTACACTTTACCCACAAGGTACCCAGTCTTTCCCAGTGCCCTGGTTCTGACTGGATACTAATGGTCCCGTACCTGCCCAGTGTCACCTCGGTACCACCTCGGAAAATCAACGACCAGGGGCTTCACATAACCATAATAAGGCCAATAACATTCACTTGCCGGATCCAACGCCAACCTCGTCAAGATCCTCTCCTGGCTTCCGATTGCAACTCCCTGCCTCCTGGTGGTACCGGGCGATCACTAGTAGGGTGTGGTTCCAAACCCTGCCCATAACAGGGGCTTGTGGTTGCACGAGGGTGCTAGGCCAGACGGCACATGAACCGGTCCTTATACGACCGAAGCAAGCATCTTCAATAGCTACCCTCCTGCGAGGAGTAGCGTCCCAGAGATAGCCTCCCCACTGAGGACTACCTCGCTTGCTCCCGTCAAAAGCATACCCCCACTATGGGTTGCACTTACTATTCCCACCCATTTTCACTTTACACACTCATCACCAAGCACACGCACACATTTTTACACAAAAAGCATGTGTGTCAAGTTATTAAGTACACGGTGAATGAATCCTAAGCGGCATATTGATCCACTCATCATTAAGAATTAATGATGGTGGTACCTAGGTTTATCAAGGGAATTAGGATAAACAATATCAAGGTATGGCAATCAACAAGTACTTAGGTCATTCTAAGCATTTAAATCATCTTTAAATACCATGCATGTTTTATTTGAAATCGAGCTCTATGTGGGATTATTTGCAAACATAGGATCAACATGATCAATGGGAGTTAGGGCTTGCCTGCAAATCGCTTTCCTAATCTTTAAACTCTGACTCGAGACTCTTGTATCTCTGGTTTGGTCTTCGAGCTTGGAGTCCTCAGCAGCTCTTCGAATTCCTCAGGCTCTTCCTCGGCTCTCGCGTAAACTAGCGCATAAAACAGTACGTATAAACTACCGCAAAAGAAATAAAAGAACAAAAGAAATAAAGATCGAGGAAAGCCAAATAAGACCCAATTAACTTCGATTAAGAATCAAAGAAACTTCAGTGAGGAACAGGGACAAGAGTCATGCATGATGCAGCATGTTTAATACAGGGTATGCTATGTGTCATAGGTGATATACCTGACCTTGTAAGGGCCATATTCACCTAGACAAGTTATTAGTTATCTATTTTCTCTAATATATGCACATGGGAGTGTGGTCATGCATATGGTCCTCGTTGGTTGAACACCATAGGGTGAAGATGCGGGGATGCATATGCTTCATTGATGGTGATTGCGTGCATATCTAATATGCAAGCTTCTATATTATTTATATAAAAAGAACATGCATGAATGCAGGCGATGGTATATGCAGCGTGTGTACGTGGTTATGCGTGATATGAATGCATGACTGCAGATAAAATGCCAAATTCAAATAAAGGCAGCTGGCAATTAAAATGCCAGATAACTCCAATAAGATTCAAGTAAAAGATCAATTACCAGAGTAAACTAAAGAATCAAATAGAGCGGGGCAAGAGAGATAGATTAGGTTGAGCGAGCGGTGATTGGCTTAGGTTAGGTTCGATCGAGCGAGGGTTGACTTAGGTTAGGTTCGAGATTATATTTGTGATAAGATAAGGGTACTAGGTTGGAAGTGGAATGGTACGAATGATCGCTAGGTTTAACGCTAGCGAGCAAAAGAATGAATAGGTTATTCAGAGGTGAAGTGGGGTGTGTGTTGCGATTAGAAGATATTAGACAGAAAAGTATCATGTGGGTCGGTTAGGTTAGGGAGGACAAGTACTCGAGACATTCGAGATCAATCATTGCATGATCTGCTCGGAATCGATATAATAAGTGAGGGTGTTTTGGGTGTTGATGATTTATAAACTTGGTATGGGGCTTCAAGAACAGTACCACAAGGTACCTCGCGATTCCACGAACCCGTGGGCGCGAGAATCACCTAAAACGGAGTTCGGATTAGAAAGATATGGACATTTGAAGATGGGAGGGCTGATCTGTAATTATAAAAGGGTTTTTGAGGGCTTAAGTGTAATTACAGAATATGTCTAGGGACCTATCTGTAATTATGGAAAAGTGTAGGGGTCTGGGTGTAAAAAGTCAGGGGTGAAAACATAATTACAGAAAAGTTTAGGTATTTTTCTGTAAAAATGCAGGGCTTAAACAAGATTATAGAAAAGGTCAGGGGCTTATCTACAAAATGTACAGGGCCCGGGGGTTTTCTAGATTATGGGAATTATTTTGGTATTGGAAAAGGTTTATTGCGTGATGCTGACGCAATAAAGGGAATTACCGATTTAAAATAAATCGAAGACCCGGTGGACTGGGTCCACGGGGTCCATGGACCGGGACGGGGCGGCGGTCCACCGGTCCACGGTGGACCGGGGCGTCGCGCGCGGCGGCGGGCTGCCGGACTTCTCGCCGCCGGCGCGAAGGAGGGACAAGGGGCTGCGGGAGGTCGTCGCGGGGGTGAAGCGCGCGACGGGGAAGCCGGGAGGTCAGCGCATCGACGTCGGGGTGCGGTGGAGTGGCGGCATCGGCTCACCGGAGTTGGACTCCGCGGCGGCGCGCAAGGGGAGAGGGGAGAGCAGCGGCGTTTTCACGCGCGCGCGTGGCTAGGGGTGTGCCCGGGCGCGCGGTGGGTGCGGTGCGCACCACGGTGCGGCTGGACGCGGTGGGGGAGCTTGTCGGCGCCGGAGAAGATGGAGGCGTGGCGGCGGCGCTAGGCGCGGGACGTGCACGTGCGGAAGGAGAGGGGAAAAAGGGGTCGGGGAGGAGGAGGGAGCGGCGGAGAAGCTCACCGGCAGCGCGGTGGTGGCGGGGAAGGCCGGGAAACGCTGCGGCGTCGCTCCCCGGAACCCTAGGTTCCGATGAGGAGGTCAAGTGCGAGAGAGAGAGAAAGCCGGGGAAGAACGGGGCGCGGGCTCGTTTTGTAGGCGGCGAAGGTCGGTTCGCTACACAGAGGCGGTGGCCGACACGGCACGGGAGCGGCGGCGGCGGGTCGAGGTCGGCGGCCGGGCCCCGGGCGCGGCGGTAGGGGCCGGGCGCGGCGGCGCGCCGCGTGGGGACGAAGGCCCCGACAATGCGGCCCCACCTGTCGGCGGCTCAGAGAGGAGGAGGCGGGAGCGGGCTGGCTGGGCCGAGGCGCTGGGCCGGGGAAAGAAGCGGCCCACGCGCGGGAGTGAAGTAGCAGGCTGGGCCAGAAGGGGATTTCGGCCCAGGGAGGAAGTTAGAATAGGAAAGCTTTAATCTTTTCTGGAATTTGAATTTGAAAAGATTTCAAATTCAAACAAAGACAGGGTTTGATCAAACACTCAAAACAAATCCAATAAATCACAGAAATGCATTTGGTGAAGATTGTGCAGGTTTTAAAATTCAAACTTTTTGAAGATTGAATGTGCCTTAGCTCAAACTAGAACAAATTTATTTAATTTGTTGTAAATTCGAAAAGTTCAAATTTTAGTGGACTTTTAAATGAACACAAGCACTTGAGCACATATTTTATTTTCCAAAATTCCAATTTCAAACTATGTTCAATTATTTAGTGAAATTTTATTTTGGAAAATTCATGGAAGGTAAGAGTTTAGAAAAGGTTCAAATTTGGAGTGGTTTTTATCCCATTTGAGTTTATTTATTTATTTTTCCTCTTTTCTTTTTCTTTTGCCTCTGAAAAGTAGGGTATTACAAAGAAGCCCCCAGCAACCCGAACAACCCTAACTCAGCGCCTTCACCACCGCCCGCCTCCACCACCGGCGGCCGGCGGCGACGCGCCGCCTCGCCACGCCGCCCGCACACCCGCCGCCTCCGGCCCTCTTCGCAGGCCGTGGTCGCTGGCTCCATCGAGCCAGCTACCAGTATCTGGATAGAGTTTTCCTTAAACAAAAGCATGCCTCTTTATTATTTCTGAATTTAGACATTATTACATCAGCGAGAAGGGGAGCATTGATGCGTTGTGTACTGGTCTACTTCCGCCGTCCTCTCTTTACATCATCACATGTGATTAATTTCTCCTTGCATCAGTGAAACCAGTGTTGGTGAGTCATCAAGACCTCGCTACTCAGTTGCCATTTCTTATAGCAGGAAGCAATGGTGGTTGTGCCACGGACCGTACTACTACGTACTAGACGAGAGAGATGCAATGATGGTGCCCGAAAGCTACAAGGTTTTGATGGGAATACAAACATACGATACAACTAGATGGAGATGATCACGCAGAATAAACGAAAGATCAAACGCTAAGCAAATGAGCAAATGAATGAAGTAGCTAGTCGTGAAGGGATCAAATCTCAGATGAGTCCATTTGTCCATAATTATTCGGTTCATGACCGTCCATTCTTCCTCAGCTGGTCACAGTAGATCGAGCGCGCTACGCATCCATGCATGATGCATAGCTAGTTAGAGCAAGGCCAATAATGAGAGGCTCCGAGCCACCTGCCGCTCTGCACGCGCTGAGTACGCGCCATGTGCGTCCAACCCAACGCTGGTTGCATTCTCCCCCCGGGGCCCGCAATTGCTGCATGCGTATGAGAGAGATAGAGAGAAAAGGCACAGCGGGTCCCACAGTTTGCATTGGCGCTCGTGTCAAGCTCGGCGACGGCAGACGCGCCGATACACCTTCTCTCTCCTATCTTTTTCCTGCAATATCTGACAGTTGATGGCTATACGCCCCTTGTTGGGCTTGCTCTTAAAAGCACTTGACTCGCGCGAACGGCGCCGGCATGGTCGGGGTGGAGATGGAGAGCCTCAGCGGGCAGATCACCCAGAGGCTGCGCTTATGGAAGAGCGCCAGGTACTTGAACTGGCCGGTGACGACGAGCTCCAGGTCGAAGACCCCGGAAGCCCGCTCCCTGGCGAACTCCGCGGCCGCGAAGCTCCCGAGCGCCGCCACAGGCGCGGCCTTGCTCGCCACAGTGAAGCGGTCGATCGACATGGTGGACCGGGGGATCCGGTGTGCCAGTCCATGGCGCCCGCGATCCGGAAGCGGGCGAACGCCAAGCCGCGGAAGCGGAGCTCGGCGTCCAGCGGCGCGGTGCGCCGGACGCTCATGGCCCAGTTGCGGTTGTGCACGGTGACCACGAGCGTCAGGTCGTAGGTGATGGACGCCGCCGGCGAGCCGTTGCCCGGCGCGGCGAGGGAGAGGTGGCCGAGGTAGGCCTCGTCGACGGTGACGCGAACGGGGATGACGACGGCGAACGCCGCGACGAGCAGCCTGGTGACTCCGAGTATGGCGAGGAGGAAGCAGCAGCCATGGACGTCGGTCTTGTCCATGATCCCGCGCTTAAACTCGAGCGAGCCCTCTCGAGGTGAGGTGGTGGGGAGGATGGAGGAGACGAGGCTTCAAGAGAAGAGATGGCTTCAGAGGTAGCTAGGAGAAGGGGTTGGCTGGCTGCTTGATGATCCCCTTGCCTGGCTAATGCTCTTTTGTAGTGTGTGGGGGTCCAACTTGCTACTAGCTAGTTCGCAGGGCAGATCGAATACCGTGTGATGGACACAAAACATGTACACAAAAACATCTCGCCGGTCAGTTAAGGATTCCTTCGCGTTTCTGATTTCAACCGTGTGATGGACATAAAAAAAAGTTTCTTATAGATACATTGGCATATACCGTGTGATCAACATAAAAACATGTATACACAAACAAGCAGAAAAGAAAAGACCACATACATCATTGCAGTGACTGGTTTCTCATCGTACCAAGAAGAGAACCTTTACGGTGCACCATACCACTCGAAAAGATAAAGTAGTATGGATCAAATCAAACCGTTGATTACTCAGGTTAGTTTTGTAATTAGCTGGAACTAATTAGGCATTTGTCTTGCCGAAACGTTACGCAACGCTGGCGATCGAATCGTTACCTGAACCCCGCGATTCGCGGACGACGACCCAGAACCGTAAGGCAAACCTAGCCGCCGACTTGTTCATCCAGCGCAGATGCAACCCCTCCCAATCTCCTATCAAGAACCTCCATCCCAGCGAAGCCGCCTCTGCCATCGTAAACAGAACCAACGTTTGTGAAGTGTTCGATCTTTCCTGACCTATCGCTTAACAGTCAACCTTCCTTGGGAACCGGATTGGGAAGTCGATTACGCAACACTGGTTAGGAACATGAAATTTGTGAATTGCTTTTGATGTGCACATTCCTCATTAGGATTAGTCAGGAATATTTATGCGCCAATTAGAACTAGGAGTAGTTTATATGAGGATTGATTCAACTGCAAGCCGGACCATTCACGCAACAACTGCGCCGGCACCTCAGCTGACCATCGATGTCTCTTTGCCAGTTGCAAATGCATCTCTGTGAGTGTGCATTTGTGCAGGGAAATCGGGTTCATGCATCTGAGTCAATGATGCCTCCAGTTTCAAATGCGAAGAGTTCAGAATTTTGTACACCAATGGCGCCGTCGGGAGCCGTCCTGCCGCCGATCTGTTCGCAGATGCACCGCCTTGAGCCACCATGCCGCCGACTGATTCGCAGGCTTGCCGTCGCTACCGTGCCGCGGGTGGACTGGTTGCCTCGCCGCCGACAGTACCACGTTGCCGATGGAGTCACGCCGGGGAGTGCCTCAAGGAAGACGAAGAGTAGAAGAGCAAATACAAAAAAAATGATGATCGGAATAAAGTTGAATAATTATCCTAAATTTGATCTACTAAATTAATGAGGTGTCACTATTTTTTTTTGCCAAAAATATCCTATACCACTTTAAAATACTACCATACTACTACGAGGGTTTTAAAGTAGTATGAAGGAGATCTAAACGGTTGGATTTAAGAAAACGGACGGTCCACAACGATTCGGGTGCACCGTAAAGGTTCTCACCAAAAAAGAAACGACCATGTATAACTAGCAGTAAAGATACAACATCTCATGCAACAAGGAGAGACCGTCGTTCTTGGGTGCTTGGAGCATCGGAATTATCGTGGGCTTGATGACATCCGGCTGCTAAAATGTTTTATTGGCTGCAAAGGATGGTCTCTAGCTAGATTTACAGGTTATTGCAACTTTGAACTGATGAGTTGCTAGGAAGGCACCCAATTCAAGCTTTTCTGTCCAGCTCCAGCACCAAACACGTATAGCAGGCAGGCAACGGCTTCATACGTACTTATAGCAGGCAGGCAATGGCGGACAGGTGAAACCACCAGCAATCACTGGCCCTCCACACGTGATCCCTTTACTCCCTTTGCATCGCCCAGTGAAACCTGCCTGTGTTGGACACTGGCCACCGGCCACGGCCGCGCGTTGGCTGGACTCTATCGACGTCGACCTGCATTGCGCGTTTGCCGCTTGTGCACAACGAGATGAGACGAGAGCAGAGGCAGCGTGATGGCTCCTGTCGATTGATCAGGCTGCGCATACCCACATGGCTCGCTGGTCTTTTTTATTTCCCTTTATTTTCCTTCTGTTTGAACGATCAGATCAGGACACTGCTTAAAATGCCCTAGCATCGGCCAAAGCCAAAAGAAACAGCAGCTCACACAAAGAAACTCGGTCTCATTTTATTATTGATACATTGACAAATATTAATTGTGTGATGGACTACATCCACTTCGTCCGTGACAAAGTGGCAGCAAGTGTTGTAAGAGTTCTTCATGTGCCTACGACTTCTCACTATGCGGACATCTTCACTAAAAGTCTTCCTACATCTGTCTTAACTGAGTTTCATTCCAGTATGAACGTTCTCTCGATTAGCTAGCATCGCATGCTCTGATTGCGGGGGCGTGCTAGACAGAATGTTTAGGTTATCATTGGGCCCTGGGCCTTGTGCCCATGCATGTATTGCCGCTAGGGCTTGCTGCATGCCTCCATCTTGCCGGCTCCCCAATATGTGTAATTCTCCTCTAATTGCATTACAAGCGTTCAGTTTATCCGCCTAACAGTACCGAGTGATCACTGATCAGGCTGGACATGCATGGCCTGCTGGCCTTGTGCTTGATGGTATGACAACCAAGAACCAAGAAGTGCAGGAGCAAGGGCGTCACATTTCCAAGAATCATGGATTGTTCTTCATCACTTTACACGTTAGTCTGCTCATAAGTAGTACAGGCGCCACCAAAGGTTTTCTTTTCCCAAATAAAAAGACTTGAGTTTTTCAGATTCCTCAACTACGTTTCTTCTTCTTCTTCTTCTTCTTCTTCTTCTTCTTCTTCTTCTTCTTCTCTCTCTCTGTCTCTCTCTCTAGACATGTGACTCATTTTTCCTTGACATGTGACTCATTTTTCCCTTGCATTGTCGGAGTGAAACTAGTGTTGGTGAGTCATCAAGACCTCACACGAGCTCAGCTGCATGCCATCGTTACAGCTGGAAGCAACGGTGGTAGTGCCAAACATGGGATCTTACTGCTGGTAGCTAGGCTGCTAACATGTACCTCAGACGATGGCAATGCAACGCAATAATGTCTGCATGTCCATGGAACGCAACCAACAACACGTACTAATGTTCAAGAAAAAATCAGGAATTGGGTTTACTTGTGGCTTCTCTACGCTGTGTACGATTATGAAAGATCAGGTTGGTTTCAGAATCGGTTCAGACCAATTAGAAAGATAAGACACCAAATAAATTATCTAAAACAAATCCAGCGCAAATCATGAGCCCTTTCATCTAGCAGGGGATGAACCTTTGGAGAGCTCTTCATTTCTCTTACAATGATTACATACTTGTCAAGTTTCTCCTGCCTGCTGCGTGCTTCAAACATTGGACTGGTTGTGGCCACTTATAGTTCTCACTGTAAATAGAGTTTTGGTTCAAAATTTTCTTTCAGATAATCAGATGTCTCTGAAGAGACTTTGCAAAGATAATCAATCTCAGTAAGAGGGCAATTTTCTCACTTGAATATATTACTTGCAATAATGGTGCCCGAAAGCTACAAGATTTTGGTGGGAACACAAACATACGTTACAACTAGATGGTGATGATCACACAGAATAAACGAAAGATCAAACGCTAAGCAAATGAGCAAATGAAGTAGTCATCAAGGGATCAAATCTGAGATGAGTCCCTAATTTGTTCAAACTTATTCGGTTCATCATCGTCCACTCTTCATCGATCAGCTGCTCACAGATCGACCACGCTATGCATCCATGCATGCCTACGTGCACCTGACCCTCGCGAAGGCCGCCTGCATGGTCGGGGTGGAAATGGAGAGCTGCAGCGGGCAGATCACCCTGAGGCTGTCGCTATGGGAGTGCGCCAGAAACCTGAACGCCCCGGTTACGACAAGCTCCAGGTGGAACACCCCGGAAGCTCGCTCCCAGGCGAACTCCTCGGCCGCGGAGCTCCCGAGCGCCGGCACCAGCGCGGCCTCTCCCGCCACGGCGACGCGGTAGATCGCCATGGTCGACCGGCGGATCCGGTCCCAGTCCGCCGCGCCCGCCATCCGGACGCGGGCGAACGGCCGGCCGGCGAAGCGGAGCTCGGCGTCCAGCGGCGCGGTGCGCCGGACGCTCAGCGCCCAGTCGTGGTTGTGCACGGCGACCTCGAGCGTCAGGTCGTAGGCGAGGGACGCCGGCGTGCCGTTGCCCGGCGCGGCGAGGGCGAGGCGGCTGAGGTAGGCCTCATCGACGGTGACCTCAACAGGGATGACGAAGACGAACGCCACGACGAGCAGAACGGCGGCTCCGAGCGCGGCGAAAAGGAAGCAGCAGCCGGCCACTATGTCGGCCGCCTTGGCCATGACCGGCGCTCTAAACTCGAGCCTTCTCGAGGTGAGGTGAGGAGGAGGCGAGGCTGCAAGAGGAGAGATGGCTTCAGAGGTAGGTAGGACTAGGAGAAGACTGGCTGATGATCCCCCCTTGCCTGGCTACTGCTCTTTTGTAGTGTGTGAGGGTGAGGTAGAGTCCAACTTGCTATTACTTGGAAGGACAGGGAGCAATGTGACGACGCAGAGTACACAAACTAGCAGTAAAAAAAATGACCACGTATATATACACAAACAAGCAGTAAAGAAACAACCATGTATAATTAGCAGTAAAGATACAACATCTGAATATCTCATGCTCCATGGAGACCATCGTTCTTGGTGCTCAGAGCGTCTGAATCCTCATTTTAAATGACATCCGCACAGGCTACAGGTGCAATGACTCGTTTGCATCTCCTGTTCAGTGGAAAGCACGCGGCGGCACCTAATGCAACCAGAAACGCTCGAACATTACCTTCACATACTTTTTCTTGGATTGCATGTTCACACACTATCAGGATGCAGTGATTGGGAAGGAGGAAAAAACAACCTACCGTCCTTGCATGATAGCATCTAAGTACTACTACATAGGTGATCAATTCATCACCCGCGTCCTTTATGAGTTCCTGCACCATGATGAGCACTGAACTTGCTAAATTCCCCTTCACATCTCAGTAACTGTGGCTTGCTTATTGACGTCATTAAAGGAGTGATTCTTGTGCTTATGGTGTTGCGCAATCCTGATGCATTTTGCCATGCAACAGCTGTTGACTTGGACCACGAAGAACGAAATGACATGGCTACTCGGTAGACAAGCTTGACAGTGGAAACCCGACTATTGTTTGGTAAAATTGCAGGATACGTCTGATTCCTGCTGTAAACATGTTTTTTTTCCTGTACTAATTATTTTACAGCAATGTGTTCAAGCAAAAGGAAATTTACAACTTACTACAATATCACCATGCATGATGAGTAGGGAGTAGCTAGGAAGAAGTCCTCAAGCCGTATGTCTTGGCTCATCAGTTCCTATCACCCCAGAGCACAGATACACAAAACAATGAAAGAAAGGAGCCTGCGTACGTTGCTGTGACTTCACACAGGAGACGACAGAGAGAAGAAACCACCAGCAATCATGGACCTTCACATGTGGCTCCTCGTCTACCTTGCATTGTGGCAGTGAAACATCTGATGGCTACTGGCTTGGTGGAGTGCTTTGCCCCTTTCCCGGTTTCGCAGGAGGAGAGGACGAAAGGGGCGACGCCGCGTGAGGGCTTTACTGAAAGATCAAACTGTGCATGCACTGATGCATGATCTGCTGGCCTTGTGTTTGATATACTAGTCCATCATCCCGTGCAGACTAGCACCGTTACATGACACATGAACTACATATGTTGATAACAAAACTATTTAGATCTCAGTTATATATTTTGCTTAACTAATAGAACGTTTAAGATGAAGTTATCGGTATTCCACTGCCATGATGACGTCCAAAGAAAATGTTGGGTTGGGACGTGAGCACTATGTGAATATGTATTCACACCATTTCAAATTTTAGATAAACATATGCATCTAATGATCGAAAATCTCTTATATTCAACAACAAGATGTCATTTGTGAAGCCAGATGGAAAAAAGTACAGATCAAGGGAGCTGTGTATAAATTGTATGTTCTGAAGCACTAAGCTACAGAATGAGGAATACTCCCTCCAATCGCGTTTTCTTATCGCTCCCGTCCAGAATGAGGAGTAGACAAGAACTGGTTGGAGCTGTCCAAACGTCAAGAATATAAGAACTGGTAGGAGGGCATTGAAGTGTGTGTGTTTTTTAATATGTTTTTAGGAAAGGAATTGAAGCGTTGTACTGGTCTACTTCAGCCATACTCTCTTTATACCTTCACATGTGTCATTTTTCCGGTGTTGGTGAGTCATCAAGACCTCACTACTCAGTTGCCATTTCTTGTAGCAGGAATCAACGGTGGCAGTGCTAAACATGGAATGTCAGCTGGTTAGACTGCAGACAAGAGATGCTAATGTCTACTACCTAAGACGATGGTATAATGCAACGCAATAAAGGCATGCATGCCCAATATGAATATAAACCCACATCATGTAATGTTCAAGAAAAAATTCAGGAAACTGTTTCGTTTGTGGCTTTTCTATACTCTGTGAAAGTATGGAAGAAATTGGTTTCGTAATCGGTTCAGACCACTTAGAAAGAAAAGGTGCCAAATAAATTGTTTAAAAGTTCAGCTCAATCATGTTGCATTTTGCTATGCAATCCTGATGCATTTTGCTATGCAACTGTTGACTTAGACCATCGTAACGTCGGAAGAACGAAATAACATGGCGATTCCATAGACACTATTGACAACGGTAACCCTTTGCTGTAAAATTGCAGGGTACATCTGATTCCTGCTGAAAACGTGATTTTTTTTCCTGTTACTAAATTAATTTACAGCATATGTTCAAGCAAAAGGAAATATGTCATGCTCCATGGAGACAGGCCATTGTTCTTGGTTCTTGGAGCATCAGAGTTATCGTCATTTTATATGACATCCGTCTATATACTAAAACGTAGTTTGCAGGAAACGATGGTCTCTAGATTTACATGTTATTGCAACTTTGAAATGATGAGTTGCTAGGAAGGTACTCTGCTGGAACGCTGGAGTACTGGATTAAAGCTCTGTTGTCCTGTTCCAGCGTTACGAAGCTCTTACACACAAACATAGAAGGAAAGGAGACCATGCTATGGCACTGGCTTCACACGTATAGCAGCAGCAGGCAATGGCGGACAGTTGAAACCACCAGCAGTTGATCACTGCCCCTTAACACGTGATCCCTTTACTCCATTTGCATCGCTCAGTGAAACCTGTGCTGGGCACTGGCCACCGGCCATGGCCGCACACGGTGGTTGCCTCTTGCCTGGCTCTATCGAGCGCGTGAGGCGGACGGCCTGCATTGCGCGTGATGGCACTTGTCAATTGATCAGGCAACGTGTCACACCCTGTGTTTTGCCATCTAATAAAAAAAAACCACTAAAAATTTGAACTTTTTAAAATTTTCCAACAAACTCAATTAACTAGTCTAATCCCCAAGTCACATTTCAAAATTTTCATTTCAAAACATGCATGAAAATCCAATCATATGCACTTCTGGAGTTTTCTTGTTTTTATTTTAAGTGTTGGTTGCTTTGTCTTTCTTTCAAATTTGAATTTCATTCAAATTTGAGCACTATCTCTTATTCCAGAAAATAGAAAAGCTTTTCCTTCCTTTTGGGCCGCGCCAACTCTCCCCGGCCTGCCAGCGGCCCGCCTCCTCCAGTCCAGCAGCAGCCCAACTCGCCTCCCTCTCTCTGTGTCACTGACGTGCGGACCCCACTCGTCATCCCCTACCTCCTGACGCCGCGCAGCACGCCCATGCCGGCCTGTCGCCGCCGCTGTGTCGTCCCGTCGTCGGCACAGGACGCGCCTTGAGTAGCACATGCCGCGCCTGAGCATCCGTCGCCCTGTCCCGTCGGCAAGGACAGCGCCCACTCCTCCTCCCCTTGACCAACGACCCAAACCGCCGGAGACCGGGACACCGCCATGCCTCGACGTCAGCTCCACGCGAGCCTCTCCCGTTACGTCCCCTCCGTCGCAGAGTCCCCACTCCGTGTTCGTCATCACACGTGAAGGTCGTCGCTTCTCCCATCGCGTCCATCGCTTCGCCATTAAATTGCGACGACCGGAGCTTGGACCGAGCCGACGACCGAGCCGCCCCAACGGCTCCTTCCCCGGCCGCGTATAAAAGCTTCCGAGCTCCGCGCCATCTCCCTCTTTCCGCTCGCAAGCTCACCTCTCTCCCTCTCGCACCCGAGCGCCACCAATCTCACTATTCCCCTTTTCTCTCTCTTCTCCGGCGAGCAATTCCGGCGACGCCTACCGCCGCCCGTGGCCGCGTCCCCAGCGTCCCTTCTTCTTCCCTCGGCCGCGCAACGCCAAGCACAACCCCGGCATGGACACCGTTCGCGTCGCCGTGCCTTCTACGCGGAGATCGACGACGACCTAATCACCGTCGTCTTCTTCCCCGACGCCGACCTCATCTCCGAGCTCCTCCGGCCTCACCGAGCACACGGTGAGCTTCCCCGTTCCCCACTCACTCTCCCGCGCCCCTCCATTCTCTTTCTCTCCACGCGCACGAGCTTTCCACCGAGCGCCGCTGCCTCCACCGCTTTCGAGCTCGCCGCCGGTCGCCGCGTGGCCTCCCCGGCCAGGCCGTGCCCACCACCCGCTTCCCCGCGCTCCCGCGCGCCCGTGCGGCAACACGCGCACGCGCGAGCACGCGCGCACGCGAATCCACTTCGCGCGCCGCCGCACCACCACACTCCGGCAGGCACGCGCCGCCGCTCCGGCGACTCCCGTCGTCGACGCGTGGTGCCCTCCGCTCCGCCGACACCTGCCGCGCCCCGACGTCCGTTCCTCGCCTAGCCTCCGCCCCGGAATGCGTCGCCGTCGAGCCGCGCCGGCGAGCCGCCACCGCGCGCGCGCCCTCTCCGGTCACCCCTTGACCCATCCGCGCCGCCGCCTACGTGGCATGCCACGTCATCCCTGCGGGCCCAGCTGACCCAGTCGCCCATGCCACGTCGGCTCTGGTCCACGCGCCCGGTGCACGGTGAACCACCCTCACCCACACTCCCGGTGCACTGGTCACATGGACAGAGTCCACGCAACAGTGCCAAGCAGTGCACCCGGCCCCTCTGGGCCCATCTGTCAGCCTCCCAATCCGCTCTGTAATTGCTAGAGCTACACAACAAATGCACACAGATTCTTCTTCCGAGCAATTTCCTTTAGTAGAAAAATTCCACAAAATTCCTATAAATACTAGATTATCTTCTAATCACTTTTCAACCCTTGTATACTCCAGACTAATTAGGACTATGTCTATATTTAATTCCTTATCTTAATCCTAATTAATTCCTTCTTGCAAACTTGTAAAATCGATATCTTTTTCATCTTAACTCCGATTTTGGTGATTCTTTCACCAAAATTCATCTAAAATCACCCTCTGCCCAATCCTACCAGAACCCGCTGTTATTGATCTTCAATTGACTCTTATTTGACTTATTGCTTGTTTAGTTAAATGTGTGATCGGTAGATTTATTTTGCCGTTGTTTACTTTTAATCGATAGACGATCAAGCGTTCGAGGAAGGATTCGAAGGATTGGAATACGAGGACATAGAAGACAAAGACTTTGGTGAAGGCAAGTCCTAACTCCCTTTGATCATATTGATCCTATGATTGCAAATAATCCTATTTAGAGCCTACTTTATAAATAAATATGCATGGTATTTAAATGTGATTTAAATGCTAGTATTGTCCTAAGTACTTGTTGATTGCCATACCTTGTTATCGTTTATCCTGATTCCATTGCTAAACCTAGGCTCCACTATCATTAAATCCTTAATGATATGTTGGAATGATATGCTGCTTAGGACTTATTACACTGTGTACTTAATTAATCTTGCTATACATACTTTTTGTGTAAAATGGTGTGAGTACTTGGTGGAGTGCGTGTGAACATGAAATGTGGGATGGTATATATATACTAGGGATAAATGTGCAACCCTTAGTGGGGATACTTTTGACGGGAGCAGGTGAGGTAGTCCTAGCGGGAGGGCTATCTCTAGGTATGCGACTCCTCATCATGAGGATAGCTAATGAAGATGCCTGTTTCGGTCGTATAAGGACCGGTTCATGTGCCGCCATGCCAAGCAATATTCGTGCGACCGCATGCCTGAATGGGAAGGCAGGGCTTCACACCCTACTAGTTGATACCCGATACCCACCCAGGAGGCAGGAGTTGCAACGGGAGCCAGGAGAAGACTTGGACGGCCTTGGTGGGAGTTCCTCGATCCGGCGAAGAAGACGGGCAGACACGACACAAAGTGTTTCACGCCTCTGAGTGTGCCCCTGGTGCCTTGGTGGGATTCCCGTGGGTGGATATCGTGGTGATACTGGTAGGTATGTCGCCTTGTTATGCTAGATCCCCCAAAGTACACGGTTGGGGCGAAGCATATCTTGCGGGTACAGCGTACAACCTCTGCAGAGTGTATAACCTATCCGGATAGCCGTGTTCCACGGTATTGGACAAAGCGAAGGCTTGTGCCACACAATGATTAGTCTTTCCAGTGTGAGTTATCCTTGGCGTGTTTTAGAATACACCGGTGTGGAACCGTGCGCTGGTTTCCGGCCAGCATTAAAACTTGGGAACTGGCGGGATGGACTAGTTCTCCCCCAGGGCCAAACAACCCCACTAAACTAATGATAATATTGACTATAGTTGCGAACTGCTTTGTTTTCCAAACAACCCCAGCATAAAACTGGCTTTCCGCCAATATGATAAACCCTCAGCCTATACCTTGTTTATACCCTTGCATATACAATTACCCCTTTGTGTTAGGACTTGTTGAGTACCTTATGTACTCACTCTTGCTTAAATCATCCAGATGAAGAGCCTGAGTACGAGTATCAAGATGGTGGAGATGAAGAGTAGGGTTCCGTCCGCACTCAAGATGCCTGTGGTAGTGGCTTCGCTTCCGTTTTCCGTTGTAGTAGTGTTTAAGTGGTTTAGTTGTAGCAGCTTGTCGGCTTGATGTCTGTTGTAATAATGAGGCCTCTGGCCAATTGTTGTAAGACCTTTTATGTATGAAGGCTTGTATGAGACTTGGTAATATTAATGTAAGTGATGACTTTGTGATGACATTCTGTGTAAGTGTTCGTATCAGCGTATGATCCAGGGACTGATACGGTAAGCACTAGTGCTCCTGAAATAGGGTACGACAGAGTGGTATCAGAGCCATGCTTGACTGTAGGATGGAACCTAGGCTGTATCGAGTGAGAATGAGTGATATTTTACATATAAAAACTATTTTATAAACTTTTGCTCCTTGTTTTGTTTTCATTTTGCAAAATTTTCTTCTTTCAGCTCCAGCCCGTCAAAAAGTGCACAAAAAGAACTCTAATCTCTTCTATTCTGACAGCTCCAGTCACCTCGAATGCAACAACCGGATTGCTTGATGGACGCTAACACTGACAGTGCGACTGACGAAGTTGACAAGATGACGACTGAGTCAAAAATACAAGAGGACCTCGTCAAACCAAGAGTTTGCAGAGGACAAGCCATCAGAAGGCCAGTCAATTACCGAGTAACACCTGCGTCAGTGGTCCTAGTGTTGCCATGTTGTCGAGTCCTGTAGCCTGGTTGTATCCGTCAAGTCCTTCTATATACGCGGACTTGAGTATGTGTGATCGAACCTATGTTATGGTGCTATGTTTGCTGTGATGTTGTATTGATGCTGGTTTTTCTTGTTTGAGTGTACACAAGATATTGGAAGCTCCATCCATTATCTTGTTTTCTTTCTAGCCTCGTAGCCTTAACCTAGTCTCACCCTTTCTTACACGATCGCTTCGTCAAACAGATGCCTCTCAGGAAGTCCGCTAGAGTTCAGCAGCGCCGTGAGCATCAAGCCCGTGGTGAACAAGATGATGATGCCCAGGATCATGGTAGTGGACGTGGAAGAGGCAGAGCTAACAACCAGCGAGGACGAGGCCAAGGTGGAGGTAGAGGCAGAGGTAGAAATAACAATAACCAAAACCATCAAGAGGATGAAGCAAATCAGAATCAACATGAAGGTCATGGCGAAGGTCAAGGTAGTAACCCGAACCAAGCTGGAGGAAATCAGAATCGCGGTAGAGGTGGAAGAGGTGGAAGACAACCTAACCCACCTGTCACCGACCTAGTTGCCGTGATGGACAACCAGACCCGTCTAATGGAGATCATTGCCCAAGGACTTCTGGACCGTGGACCTGGTCCCCAGACCAAGATGTCAGAGTTCATGAGACTGAGGCCACCAACCTTTGAGTCTGCTGAAGAAGACCCCTTAGCAGCAGATGATTGGCTCAGAGGTATCACTAAGAAGCTGCAAGTTGTCAATGCCAATGACACAGAGAAAGTTCTTCTTGCATCTCACCAGCTCATTGGAGTAGCAAGTGAATGGTGGGATAATTACCGTGAGGCAACTGAGGATATAGATGCTATCACTTGGGAAGAATTCGAGGAAGAATTCAGAAGGTACCACATCCCTGAAGGAATCATAGAGATGAAGGCTGATGAGTTTCGCGCTCTGAAGCAAGGAGCTATGTCTGTGAACCAGTATATCAGAAAGTTCATGAAACTGGCACGCTATGCACCTGAGGAAGTCAGCACTGACAAGAAGAAGCAGGATCGCTTCAGGAAAGGACTCAATCGCAGTCTGAGTATGCAGTTGGTCGCGCACATCTACCCAGACTTCAACACACTTCTGAACCGTGCCATTCTGCTGGAAGATGCTCGTTCTGAAGTAGAGAATGATAAAAAGCGCAAGCTCAACGCACAGAAGCTCAAGCAGGAGGAAAGGAACCAGAAGCCAAAGTACAACCCCTCTCAGAAGCCTATGAACCAGCCGACCATGCAGTACAAGACCTCAGCGTCCAACCAACAGAATACAACACCTTCTTACCGCAACCAGAGTTCTAACAGCCAGCAGAAGAGCAGCCCCAATGTTGCCAAGCCAGCAAGGAATGGAAGAATATGTTACCATTGCCGCCAGCCAGGTCACAAGATAGCAAACTGCCCTTATCTGGACCAGAACAAGGTTGCAACCCAGCCCCTTTCAGCAGGAAACACCAGGACTGCTGCATCAGGAGTTGGACGTGGTGGACAACAAACCTTTGGACAGCAGCAAAAGAGCAATCAGACCTTCGGTCGAGGCAGAGTCAACCACATCAACACCCAGGAAGCTGATGAAGCACCAGACGATGCCCTCTGTGAGTAACTTGTCAACTCAACTCTTGCAACAGTTTTGTCTGATTTGGAGCTTTGCTTTTGTTCATATATCCAAAGTTGCTGCTATACATGGTTTTACAACTGTTTTGCTCAAACAACCCTTGATAACACGCTCCTCTAGAGTGGAAATCAAGTGTTTGTTGGGATACCCCTGAGTTAAGATTCTTTTAAGTGGGGTAGTATTCCTAGCAAAAATAGTAGTCCTTCAGTTGACAGGAACAGATGCATCCTTTGAATGGACTGGTTAATAAGCAAACACAAAAGGCAATATAGCCTGTGTCACCTGGAGAGTTCTCTAGTAAATCATAAAGGAATTATGGTAAAATGTGAGCCAAAAGGATCAAAGACCATGCCCATGGTATGCTTTTAATTTGGAGACCAAGCTCATGGAAGAAGTACCAGTGGTCTGTGAGTACTATGGATGTCTTTCGAGACGAGCCATCAGAAATGCCAACTGACCGAGATGCAGAGTTCATCATTGAGCTTGTTCCTGGAACACCCTCGATAGCCAAGAGACACTATCAGAAGGCAGCCAATAAGCTAGCAGAGTTAAAGGAACAACTGGCAGAGCTACAGGAAAAAGGTTCCATCAAACCAAGCTCTTTTCCTTGGAGATCACCTGTTTTGTTTGCCATGAAGAAAGTTAGCAGCTTCAGACTGTGTATTGAATATCGTTCACTCAATGAAGTCAACATCAACAATAAGTACCCACTGCCCAGGATCGATTGTTAGTTTGATCAGTTGAAGGGATTCAAGCTTCTACCCAAGATTGGTTTAAGATCCGAGAAGAAGATGTTCTCAAGACAACATTTGTCACCTGCTATGGACAATTTGAGCTTAGAGTAATGCCCTTTGGAATCACTAATGCACCAGCATGAAGAGCTAGATCAGTTTTCCTAGTCTTCATCGACAACATTCTAGTCCACTCAAGGAATGCCGAAGAGCACAAGCATCATTTGAGGATTGTACTTGAGAATCTAAGAGAACAAGGGCTTGACGCCAATTTCTGTAAATGCAAGTTTTGTTTCAAACAAGTAAACTATGTTGGCCATGTCAGAATTGCAAAAGCAATTGCAGTAGACCCAGCTAAAGTTGAAGCAGTTACCAACGAGAAGCAGTCCATGATTTGGAGCTAGCAGCAGTTGCGCATGCCCTGAAGGTTTTGAGACACTACCTTATAGAAAAATGAGTGTCAAATCTTGACAGATCATAAGAGCCTGAAGAACATCTTCACTCAATCAGATCTATATGTCAAAGAGGATGGTTAGAACGGATCAAGGAGTACAATGTGGATATACAATATCACTCTGGAAAAGCCCATAAAGTGGCAGATGCATTGAGTCACAAGGCTCACCGCGGCAACATCAAGATGCTAAAATTAGGACCTGAGCTACTAGCAGGGTTCAAGAAGTTAAATCTTTAGTGCACCAAGTCAAGCTAGTTTTGCAGATGTCGCCTTTTGAAGCCCTATATGGCAGAAAGTACAAGACCAGTTTGATGAGGTCAGAAGATTTAAGAATAGATTTTCTTCGGACTTGTTGCCCTCAGAGATGCATAAAAGAAAGCAGCTTGGCCAGAGAGTTTATGAAAAAAAAAAACCATAGTAGGCAGAAAGCTATGCATATACAGTACACAAAGGTATGAGCCTTGAAGCATGGGATTTTGTATACCTATCATCAATACGAGATGCTCAGAGGCTCAGAGTCCGAGAAATGTCGGACATCCGCAATGTCGTCCATGTTCCACAGTTAATGGAATGTCTGAGAGTTATAGAAAAGGGTAATGCCGCCAGAAGTGAATGATCTTCAATCAGATCTCCGATATCAAGAGAAGCCTGTCAGGTTTTGGACGTTGTTACTCGGTTGACGAGAAGGAATGTTTTACGGTTTTGCCTAGTGCAATGGATCAATCACATAGAAGAGTAGATAGATGAGAATGTGAAGACGACTTAAAAGAAAGAGTGCCCTACCTATTAGAGGTCAAACTCTTTTAAGTGAGGTAGGCTCCCCCACTCCAAGGGAAAGCATAAATGTAAACCTCTTCCTTTAATGGGTTTCGGATCAACCATGGATATGTGTACCTCGGATAGTTAGTCAATATGGAAACCCTTGAATTCTTTGTAAATGGATATAAGAGCCACAGTTTGGTAATGACAATGCTAGCAATATCACACCTCAGAAGTCTAAGATCAAGTTTGACTACAAGACAGATATCAGATCACCCAGCTGCAGGAAACCGTGAAGACTGTCCCTCTGTTCTTCCCCTTCGCTAGTTAGCCTGAATCTCGAGGACGAGATTCCTTTAAGTGGGGAAGATTTGTCACACCCTGTGTTTTGCCATCTAATAAAAAAAAACCACTAAAAATTTGAACTTTTTAAAATTTTCCAACAAACTCAATTAACTAGTCTAATCCCCAAGTCACATTTCAAAATTTTCATTTCAAAACATGCATGAAAATCCAATCATATGCACTTCTGGAGTTTTCTTGTTTTTATTTTAAGTGTTGGTTGCTTTGTCTTTCTTTCAAATTTGAATTTCATTCAAATTTGAGCTCTATCTCTTATTCCAGAAAATAGAAAAGCTTTTCCTTCCTTTTGGGCCGCGCCAACTCTCCCCAGCCTGCCAGCGGCCCGCCTCCTCCAGTCCAGCAGCAGCCCAACTCGCCTCCCTCTCTCTGTGTCACTGACGTGCGGACCCCACTCGTCATCCCCTACCTCCTGACGCCGCGCAGCACGCCCATGCCGGCCTGTCGCCGCCGCTGTGTCGTCCCGTCGTCGGCACAGGACGCGCCTTGAGTAGCACATGCCACGCCTGAGCATCCGTCGCCCTGTCCCGTCGGCAAGGACAGCGCCCACTCCTCCTCCCCCTGACCAACGACCCAAACCGCCGGAGACCGGGACACCGCCATGCCTCGACGTCAGCTCCACGCGAGCCTCTCCCATTACGTCCCCTCCGTCGCAGAGTCCCCACTCCGTGTTCGTCATCACACGTGAAGGTCGTCGCTTCTCCCATCGCGTCCATCGCTTCGCCATTAAATTGCGACGACCGGAGCTTGGACCGAGCCGACGACGGAGCCGCCCCAACGGCTCCTTCCCCGGCCGCGTATAAAAGCTTCCGAGCTCCGCGCCATCTCCCTCTTTCCGCTCGCAAGCTCACCTCTCTCCCTCTCGCACCCGAGCGCCACCAATCTCACTATTCCCCTTTTCTCTCTCTTCTCCGGCGAGCAATTCCAGCGACGCCTACCGCCGCCGTGGCCGCGTCCCCAGCGTCCCTTCTTCTTCCCTCGGCCGTGCAACGCCAAGCACAACCCCGGCATGGACACCGTTCGCGTCGCCGTGCCTTCTACGCGGAGATCGACGACGACCTAATCACTGTCGTCTTCTTCCCCGACGCCGACCTCATCTCCGAGCTCCTCCGGCCTCACCGAGCACACGGTGAGCTTCCCCGTTCCCCACTCACTCTCCCGCGCCCCTCCATTCTCTTTCTCTCCACGCGCACGAGCTTTCCACCGAGCGCCGCTGCCTCCACCGCTTTCGAGCTCGCCGCCGGTCGCCGCGTGGCCTCCCCGGCCAGGCCGTGCCCACCACCCGCTTCCCCGCGCTCCCGCGCGCCCGTGCGGCAACACGCGCGAGCACGCGCGCACGCGAATCCACTTCGCGCGCCGCCGCACCACCACACTCCGGCAGGCACGCGCCGCCGCTCCGGCGACTCCCGTCGTCGACGCGTGGTGCCCTCCGCTCCGCCGACACCTGCCGCGCCCCGACGTCCGTTCCTCGCCTAGCCTCCGCCCCGGAACGCGTCGCCGTTGAGCGCGCCGGCGAGCCGCCACCGCGCGCGCGCCCTCTCCGGTCACCCCTTGACCCATCCGCGCCGCCGCCTACGTGGCATGCCACGTCATCCCTGCGGGCCCAGCTGACCCAGTCGCCCATGCCACGTCGGCTCTGGTCCACGCGCCCGGTGCACGGTGAACCACCCTCACCCACACTCCCGGTGCACTGGTCACATGGACAGAGTCCACGCAACAGTGCCAAGCAGTGCACCCGGCCCCTCTGGGCCCATCTGTCAGCCTCCCAATCCGCTCTGTAATTGCTAGAGCTACACAACAAATGCACACAGATTCTTCTTCCGAGCAATTTCCTTTAGTAGAAAAATTCCACAAAATTCCTATAAATACTAGATTATCTTCTAATCACTTTTCAACCCTTGTATACTCCAGACTAATTAGGATTATGTCTATATTTAATTCCTTATCTTAATCCTAATTAATTCCTTCTTGCAAACTTGTAAAATCGATATCTTTTTCATCTTAACTCCGATTTTGTGATTCTTTCACCAAAATTCATCTAAAATCACCCTCTGCCCAATCCTACCAGAACCCGCTGTTATTGATCTTCAATTGACTCTTATTTGATTTATTGCTTGTTTAGTTAAATGTGTGATCGGTAGATTTATTTTGCCGTTGTTTACTTTTAATCGATAGACGATCAAGCGTTCGAGGAAGGATTCGAAGGATTGGAATACGAGGACATAGAAGACGAAGACTTTGGTGAAGGCAAGTCCTAACTCCCTTTGATCATATTGATTCTATGATTGCAAATAATCCTATTTAGAGCCTACTTTATAAATAAATATGCGTGGTATTTAAATGTGATTTAAATGCTAGTATTGTCCTAAGTACTTGTTGATTGCCATACCTTGTTATCGTTTATCCTGATTCCATTGCTAAACCTAGGCTCCACTATCATTAAATCCTTAATGATATGTTGGAATGATATGCTGCTTAGGACTTATTACACTGTGTACTTAATTAATCTTGCTATACATACTTTTTGTGTAAAATGGTGTGAGTACTTGGTGGAGTGCGTGTGAACATGAAATGTGGGATGGTATATATATACTAGGGATAAATGTGCAACCCTTAGTGGGGATACTTTTGACGGGAGCAGGTGAGGTAGTCCTAGCGGGAGGGCTATCTCTAGGTATGCGACTCCTCATCATGAGGATAGCTAATGAAGATGCCTGTTTCGGTCGTATAAGGACCGGTTCATGTGCCGCCATGCCAAGCAATATTCGTGCGACCGCATGCCTGAATGGGAAGGCAGGGCTTCACACCCTACTAGTTGATACACGATACCCACCCAGGAGGCAGGAGTTGCAACGGGAGCCAGGAGAATACTTGGACGGCCTTGGTGGGAGTTCCTCGATCCGGCGAAGAAGACGGGCAGACACGACACAAAGTGTTTCACGCCTCTGAGTGTGCCCCTGGTGCCTTGGTGGGATTCCCGTGGGTGGATATCGTGGTGATACTGGTAGGTACGTCGCCTTGTTATGCTAGCTCCCCCAAAGTACACGGTTGGGGCGAAGCATATCTTGCGGGTACAGCGTACAACCTCTGCAGAGTGTATAACCTATCCGGATAGCCGTGTTCCACGGTATTGGACAAAGCGAAGGCTTGTGCCACACAATGATTAGTCTTTCCAGTGTGAGTTATCCTTGGCGTGTTTTGGAATACACCGGTGTGGAACCGTGCGCTGGTTTTCGGCCAGCATTAAAACTTGGGAACTGGCGGGATGGACTAATTCTCCCCAGGGCCAAACAACCCCACTAAACTAATGATAATATTGACTATAGTTGTGAACTGCTTTGTTTTTCCAAACAACCCATGCATAAAACTGGCTTTCCGCCAATATGATAAACCCTCAGCCTATACCTTGTTTATACCCTTGCATATACAATTACCCCTTTGTGTTAGGACTTGTTGAGTACCTTATGTACTCACTCTTGCTTAAATCATCCAGATGAAGAGCCTGAGTACGAGTATCAAGATGGTGGAGATGAAGAGTAGGGTTCCGTCCGCACTCAAGATGCCTGTAGTAGTGGCTTCGCTTCCGTTTTCCGCTGTAGTAGTGTTTAAGTGGTTTAGTTGTAGCAGCTTGTCAGCTTGATGTCTGTTGTAATAATGAGGCCTCTGGCCAATTGTTGTAAGACCTTTTATGTATGAAGGCTTGTATGAGACTTGGTAATATTAATGTAAGTGATGACTTTGTGATGACATTCTGTGTAAGTGTTCGTATCAGCGTATGATCCAGGGACTGATACGGTAAGCACTAGTGCTCCAGAAATGGGGTACGACACAACGCATACCCACATGACTCTGCTGGTCCTTTTCCCCCGATATTTCCTTGTGTTTGAACGAGCAGAACATTGCTTAAAATGCCCTAGCATGGGCCAAAGCCAAAAGAAACAGCGGCTAATGATCAGCATACAATGCAAAGAAACTCGGTCTCATCAATACATATCACTTTCCCCAGATTCGATTCAAGTACAAAAAATACCAAAGTTGTGCATTGTAAACTTGATTGACTCAAACGAGATACTTATTCGATCCATCCATCATGATTTTACTCGCTTAGCTGGAATTAATTAAGCTCACTGTTCTGACGCCGCTCACTCTCCATGGCGACGCGCGTCGAACTACCGTGACGCTCACTGAGCGCAGTTGACTCGAGCGAACGCCGCCGTCGACAGCGCGAGCTTCAGCGGGCAGCTCGCCCGGAACCTGCGCCGGTGCGGGTGCGCCTCGTACTTGGCCTCGCCGGCGACGACGAGCTCCAGCTCGAACACGCCGCCGGCCGCGCGCTCCTTGGCGAACTCGGCCGCCGCGTCGCTCCCGAGCGCCACGGTCGCGCTCTCGCCCTCCACCGACACGCGGTACACCTCCCTCCACCGCGGGCGGATCCGGTCCCAGTCGGCGCCGGCGAGGCCCGCGCGGAACAACGGGATGCCGCGGAAGCGGAGCTCGGCGTCGAGCGGGCCGGCACGCCAGGCGCTCATCGCCCAGTTGGGGTTGCGCAGCGCGACGCCGAGCGAGATGTCGTAGGAGAAGGAGGCCGAGGCGTCGGTGCCGTTGGTGAGGAGGGCGAGGCGGTCGAGGGCGGCCGAGTCGACGGAGACGCGGACGGGGACGACGAAGGCGAACGCCGCGACGAGCACCGCGGCGAGGGCGAGCGCGGAGAGCCCCGCGAGGGCGCAGAAGGCGCGGACGGGGAGGCAGCTGCAGTCGGAGTCGGCGCAGGCCTCGCAGCAGACGACGCAGCACACCACCTCGCACTCGCCGTCATCCATGGTCGCGGTCGGCGCCGGAAGAGGGGAGGAAGCGGCGGTCGGCCGGAGACGCGATGGGGTTTTCTCCCAGCGCCAGAAGGTTGGTTGGTTCTGCGGCCGTGCTACGGATTTGCTCCTTCCACATCACATTGCTTTACATGCCAAATCACCCTTTTCCATAGGCAATCTTGAAAAGACCGTCCTACCCCTGGACTTCACAGAGCTGGATACTGTCCTACCCCTGTTACATGTCACGGTGCAAACGCCACTGCTTCTCGGTGAGCCTGTGACAGAACCAACACCAGCAGCTCTTGCATGCATGCTTGTCGTTTTCAGGGCCCCGAAGTCAAGTAATCATGCATATATATTTTTTGTGAAGGAAAAAAAAGCCAGAGTATATTTACTAGTCGTGTGTGTATTATCATCTGCTGGTCCGCTGAATATCCTTGTGCTCACATGTCATCAATGTATCAATCTATGCACAGGTTAGAGGTACAATAGTCTGCATCTCCTGTTCAGTGACAAGCACACGCCGGAACCCAATGCGACTCAAAATGTCTGAACAGTATCTTCAGTACACTTTTTCTTGGAATGCATGTTAACACACTGTATTTGGATGCAGTGGTTGCCGAAGGAGCAGAAGACACCCTGCCATCCACGCAAGAGAGCATCAAAGTATATGGGTGGTCAATTCACCCGCCCACATCCCTTCACGGCTTCCTGCACCATGCATGATCGATGAGCAGTGAACTTGCTAATTTCCACATCACTTTCAGCATCTGCGGCTTGCTTAGTGATTCTTGTTCGTACTTTGCGCACTCCAGATGGAATTTGCCACGCAATTGTTCTCTCTTGTACCACCGTTAGGCCGAGAGAACGAAATGGCATGTCCATTCGCCAGACAAGCTTGACAAAGGAAAATAAACCAACGATGGTAATGCAACGCAATAAAGGCATGCATGCCCGATGAATATAACCCGTAACATGCAATGTTCAAGCAAAGTGTAATTAGCAGCAAACGATGGTTTACATGTTATTGCAACTTTGAAATAATGGGTTGCTAGCCAGGATAAGGCACTGGATTAAGCTTTGTTGTCCTGTTCCAGCGGTTAAAAGCTCTCACACACAAAGATAAGGAAAGAAGATCATGCTGTATATGTTACGTTGCTATGGCGCGCACTGGCTTCTAGTATAGCAGGCAATGGCCGAGATGCCAAACCACCAGCAATCACTGGCCCTGCACATGTGATCCCTTTACTCCATTTGCATCGCTCAGTGAAACCTGTGCTGGGCAGTGGGCACTGGCCACAGGCCACGGCCGCACGGTGGCTGGCAGCCTGTGTTTCTGATTTAATTTATGGCATATGTTCGAGCAAAAGGAAAAATTCAACTTACTGCTAGGAAGAAGGTCTTAAGCTTTATGTGCCTTTGTTCCATCAATTGCTATCACCCCAGAGCACATATACGCAAACAAGGAAAGAAAGGAGCTGGCCTATGTACGTTGCTGTCACGTATCTCCATGACCGCATGTGACTCCTCTTCTGCCTTGCATATCATTCATGGCGTAAAAACTGTGAGGTGAGATCGAGCCGAGCGAGGGGCGCGAAGTGCCTCCCGGCTTCGCAGAAGGAGAGGACGGGATTGGGTGACAGGGGCAAGGCCGCGTGACGGCTGTACCGATCAGTGATCAATGATCAGGCTGGTCATGCTTGGCCTGCTGGCCTTGTGCTTGATGGTATGACAAACAAGAACGAAGAAGTGCAGGAGCAAGGGTGTCACACATTTCCAAGAATCATGGACCGTTCTTCATCACTTTACATGTTAGTCCGCTCATAAGTGGTACAGGCCTAGGCGCCACCAAAGGTTTACTTTTCCCAAATAAAAAGACTTGAGTTTTTTAGATTCCTCAACCACGATTTTTCTTCTTCTTCTATCTCTCTGATTCCTGAAAAGCATGCTTCTTTATTTCTTGAATTTCTTCAGGAACGGCATTGAAGTGTTGTGCTGGTCTATTCTGTCGTACAATACTCTCGTAAAATCTTGACATGTGACTCAGTTTTTCCCTTGCATCGTCCGAGTGAAACCAGTGTTGGTGACTCATCAAGACCTCACACGAGCTCAGCTGCATGTCATCGTTACAGCTGGAAGCAACGGTGGTAGTACCAAACATGGGATCTTACTGCTGGTAGCTAGGCTGCGGACGAGAGATGCTAATATGTACCTAAAACGATGGTAATGCAACGCAATAATGTCTGCATGTCCATGCAATGCAACCAACAACACGTACTAATGTTCAAGCAAAAGTCAGGAATTTGGTTTAGTTGTGGCTTCTGGACGTCGTATACGATTATTGAAGGTCAGGTGTGTTTGAGAATCTCGGTTCAATCCAACCAGAAAGAAAAAGACGCCAAATAAATTATTCAATACAAATTCAGCCCAAATCATGAGCCCTTTCATCCAGCAGGGCATGAACCTTTGGAGCTCTCCATTTACACATATGTGAAGTTTGTCCTGCCTGCAGCGTGCTTAAAAATTCTTTGAACACATCCATCTATCAAGTGCATGATGATGTGATCCAAATGGACTGGCTGTTGCCACTTGACCTATAGTTCTCACTATAAATAGGAGAGTGTTAATCTCAAAAAAAAAAAAGGAGAGTGTTCTGGTTCAAAATTAATTTTCATTCGGAGATAATTAGATGTATCGAATAGACTTTGCAAAGAAAATCAATCAGTAAGGACAATCTTCTCACTTGAATACATTACTTGCAATGATGGTGCCAGAAGCTACAAGGTTTTGATGGGAACACAAACACAGGATATAACTAGATGGAGATGATCACATAGATTAAACGAAAGATCAAACGCTAAGCAAATGAAGTAGTCGTGAAGGGATCAAATTTCTGATGAGTCCCTTTGTTCATACTTATTAGTCGGTTCATCACCGTCCACTCTTCATCAGCTGGTCGCAGATCGACCACGCTATGCAATGCATCCATGCATGCCTAGGTGCACTTGACCCTCGCGAACGGCGCCGGCATGGTCGGGGTGGAGATGGAGAGCTGCAGCGGGCAGATCACACTGAGGATGTGACTATGGTCGTGCGCCTGGTACCTGAATCTGCCCGTGATGCTGAGCTCCAGGGAGAACACCCCGGAAGCCTTCTCCCGGGCGAACTCCGCGGCCGCGATGCTCCCGAGCGCCGCCTCGTCCGCCACGGCGAAGCGGTAGATCGCCTTGGTCGACCGGCGGATCCGGTCCCAGTCCATGGCGCCGGCCATCCGGACGCGAGCGAACGGCCGGCCGGCGAAGCGGAGCTCGGCGTCCAGCGGCGCGGTGCGCCGAACGCTCAGCGCCCAGTCGTGGTTGTGCAGGACCACCACGAGCGACAGGTCGTAGGCGAGGGACGCGGGCGTGCCGTTGCCCGGCGCGGCGAGGGCGAGGCGACCGAGGTAGGCCTCATCGACGGTGACCTGAAGAGGGATGACGAAGACGAACGCCACGACGAGCAGAACGGCGGCTCCGAGCACGGCGAAAAGGAAGCAGCAGCCGGCCACTATGTCGGCCGCCTTGGCCATGACCGGCGCTCTAAACTCGAGCCTTCTCGAGGTGAGGTGAGGAGGAGGCGAGGCTGCAAGAGGAGAGATGGCTTCAGAGGGTAGGTAGGAGAAGGGGTTGACTGGCTGATGATCCCCCCTTGCCTGGCTACTGCTCTTTTGTAGTTTGTGAGGGTGAGGCAGAGTCCAACTTGCTACTACTTGGAAGGACAGGGAGCAATGCGACGCAGAGTACACAAACTAGCAGTTAAAAATAAAATGACCACGTATATGTACACAAACAAGCCGTAAAGAAACAACCATGTATAATTAGCAGTAAAGATACAACATCTGAATATCTCATGCTCCATGGAGACCATCGTTCTTGGTGCTCAGAGCGTCTGAATCCTCATTTTAAATGACATCCGCACAGGCTACAGGTGCAATGACTCGTTTGCATCTCCTGTTCAGTGGAAAGCTAGCACGCGGCGGCACCTAATGCAACCAGAAACGCTCGAACATTACCTTCACATACTTTTTCTTGGATTGCATGTTCACACACTATCTGGATGCAGTGATTGCGGAAGGAGGAAAAAACAACCTACCGTCCTTGCATGATAGCATCAAAGTACTACATAGGTGATCAATTCATCACCCGCGTCCTTTATGATCGAGTTCCTGCACCATGATGAGAAAATGAACTTGCTAAATTCCCCTTCACATCTTAGTAACTATGGCTTGCTTATTGACGTCATTAAAGGAGTGATTCTTGTGCTGATGGTGTTGCGCAATCCTGATGCATTTTGCCATGCAACAGCTGCTGACTCGGTAGACAAGCTTGACAGTGGAAACCCAACTATTGTTTGCTGTAAAATTGCAGGATACGTCTGATTCCTGCTGTAAACATGTTTTTTTTTCCTGTCAGTAATTGTTTTACAGCAATGTGTTCAAGCAAAAGGAAATTTACAACTTACTACAATCATCATGCATGATGAGTAGCTAGAAAGAAGGCCTGAAGCCATATGTCTTGGCTCATCAGTTCCTATCACCCCAGAGCACAGATACACAAAACAACGAAAGAAAGGAGCCTGCGTACGTTGCTGCGGCTTCACACAGGAGACGACGGAGAGAAGAAACCACCAGCAATCATGGACCTTCACATGTGACTACTCGTCTACCTTGCATTGTGGCAGCGAAACATCTGATGGCTGCTGGCTTGGTGGAGTGCTTTGCCCTTTCCCGGTTTCACAGGAGGAGAGGACGAGTGGGGCGAGGCCGCGTGACGGCTTTACTGAAAGATCAAACCGGGCATGCACTGATGCATGGCATGCTGGCCTTGTGTTTGATATACTAGTCCATCATCCCGTGCAGACTAGCACTGTTACATGACACATTAACTACATATGTTGAGAAAAAAACTATTTAGATTTCAGTTATATATTTTTCTTAATTAATAGGTCGTGTGAGATGAAGTTACTTGATATATAACTGGTATTCCACTGCCCCATGATGACATCCAAAGAAAATGTTGGGTTGGACGTGAGCACTATATATGTGAATGTATTCACACCATTTCAAATTTTAGATAAAAACATATGAATCTTATGATCGAAAATCTCTTATATTCAACAACAATAATATCTCATTTGTGAATCCAGTTGGAAAAAATACAAATCGAGGGAGCTGTATATATAAATTATGTGTTCTGAAGCACTAACCTACAGAATGAGGGCTCCAATCGCGTTTTCTTATCGCTCCCGACCAGCAAATGAACTAGACAAGAACTGGTTGGAGCGGTCCAAACGTCAAGAATATAAGAACTGGTAGGAGGGCATTGAAGTGTGTGTGTTTTTTTTTTCTTTTTGTTTTTAGGAAAGGAATTAATTGAAGCGTTGTACTGACTTCAGTCATATACTCTCTTTATACCTTCACATGTGTCATTTTTCCCTTGCATCATCGGAGTTAAGACCAGTGTTGGTGAGTCATCAAGACCTAACTACTCAGTTGCCATTTCTTGTAGCAGGAATCAACGGTGGCAGTGCTAAACATGGAATGTCCAGCTGGTTAGACTACAGACAATTGTGTAGTACTACCCAAGACAATGGTATAATGCAACGCAATAAAGGCATGCATGTCCAATGAATATAAACCCACAACATGTAATGTTCAAGCAAAAATCAGGAAACTATTTCGTTGGTGGCTTTTCTATGCTGTGTGAAAGTATGGAAGAAATTGGTTTCGTAATCAGTTCAGACCACTTAGAAAGAAAAGGTGCCAAATAAATTCTTTAAAAAATCAGCTCAATCCGGTTGCATTTTGCTATGCAATCCTGATGCATTTTGCTATGCAACTGTTGACTTAGATCATCGTAACTTGGGAAGAATGAAATAACATGGCGATTCGATAGACACGATTGACAATGGTAACCCAACTATTGTTGCTGTAAAATTTCAGGGTACATCTGATTCCTGCTGAAAACATGATTTTTCTCCCTGTTTACTAAATTAATTTACAGCATATGTTCAAGCAAAAGGAAAATTTACAGCTTACTGCAATCACCATGCATGATGAGTAGCTAGAAAGAAGGCCTGTCTCGCAAAAAAAAAAAAAAAAAAAAAGCTAGAAAGAAGGCCTGAAGCTTTATGTCTTGGCCTTCGCACTTCCTATCACCGAAAAGCACAGATACACAAATAAGGAAAGAAAGCCAACCTGCATACGTTGCTGCGTCTTCACACCGCAGACGAAGGAAAGAGGAAACCACCAGCAATCATGGACCTTCACATGTGACTCCTGGTCTACCTTGCATCGTGCCAATGAAACATCTGATGGATGGCTTGCTTGGTGGACTGCTTTGCCCCTTTCCTGGTTCGCAGGGGGAGAGGACGAGAGTGGCGAGGCCGCATGACGGCTTTACTGGAAGATCAAGCTGGGAATGCACCGATGCATGGCCTGCTGGCCTTGTGTTTGATATACGACCAGCAGCAAAACAAAGCATTTCCGGAGCAAGGGCGTCACATTTCCAAAACTCACGGAATGTTATCTGAGATTTACATGTTAGTCCGTTCACAGGCAGTGTAGTACAGGCGCCACCAAACTTTTCTCTTTTCATGGAACGTCCAGCTGGTTAGACTGCAGACAAGAGATGCTATTGTGTAGCAGCACTACCTTTGACGATGGTAATGCAATGCAATAAAGGCATGCATGCCCGATGAATGTAACCCACAACATGTAGTGTTCAAGCAAAAAATCAGGAAACTATTTCGTTTGTGGCTTTTCTGTGCTGTATGAAAGTATGGAAGAGATTGGTTTTGTAATCGGTTCAGATCACTTAGAAAGAAAAGGTGCCAAATAAATTCTTTAAAAAATCAGTTCAAATCATGAGCCCCTTCATCCAGCAGGGGATGAAGCTTTGGAGCTCTTAGTTACATTTGGGGATGAAGCCATCCATCTGTCAAGGGCATGATAATGTTATCCAAATGGACTGGTTGAGTGGTTGTTGCCGCTTCACTGTAGTAGTTTTCACTACGAATAGAGTTTGGATTGGTTAAAAAATTTCTCAGAGAGATAATTGGATGTCTCCATATAGACTTTGCAAACATAATCACCAGGGAAGATCTTTTCACCTGAATATATTACTCGAAATGGTGCCCGAAAGCGCTACAAGGTTTTCATGGGTATGGAACTATGGATACAAACACACGATACATAAGTAGATGGAGAGATGACCACTTAGAGTAAACGAAATCTAACACAAACTAAAAATGCGCTAATGGACTAGTCGAAGGGGTTAAATCTCAAATGAGTCCCATTGTTCATGCTTGCTTCGGTTCATCATCCTCCACTCCCTGCTGACTGCCCTCACTTAACTTCATCAGTTGGTTACAGAACGCGCTACGCATCTGTTCATGCCTGCGTCGGCGTGCACTGGACACCCGCGAACGCCGCCGGAGCCGGCGCCGTCGAGAGCAAAAGCTTCAGCGGGCAGCTCACCTTGAGGCTACGCGCGTGCGGGTGCGCCTGGTACTTGAGCTCGCCAGTGACGACGAGCTCCAGCACGAACGCGCCGGCCGCGCGCTCCCGGGCCAGCTCCGCGGCCGCGTGCCTCCCGAGCGCCACCGGCGGCGTGTTCCCGTCCGCCGTGGCGACGCGGTAGACCGCCGTCTTCAACGGGCGGATCCGGTCGGAGTCCGCCACGCCGGCGAGCCGGACGCGGACGAACGGGCGGCCGGCGAAGCGGAGCTCGGCGTCCAGCGGCGCCGTGCGGCGGACGCGCATCGCCCAGTTCTTGTTGTGCACGGCGACCACGAGCGACACGTTGTAGGCGAGGGTGAACGCCGGCGTGCCGTTGCCAGGCGCGGCGAGGGCGAAGTGGTGGAGGGAGGCCTCGTCGACGGTGACCTGAACAGGGAAGACAATGGCGAACGCCATGACGAGCACCAGGCCGGCGAGTAGGAGCAGGCTGAGGAGGAGCCCCCAGGGCTGGATCCGGGCGTCGTCGTTGTCCATGATCCGCGCTCTAAGCTCAAGGCTGCGAGAGGAGGGATGGCTTCTGAAGTAGAGGAAGGATGGGCTGGCTCTTTGATCGCCTTGCCTGACTACTGCAATGCCTGCTCCTTTGTATTGTGTGGGTGGGTCCAACATGCTACTTGGCAGGCCAGGGGAGGAGGAGCATCGAGAGGCAGAACAAAATACAGAGCCAGAGGGAGAAATCACACAGAAAAGATTATGTCATATGAAAAGTTTTCTGTAGATACAATAAGTCAATGACATATGCTGTGTGACGGGCATGCACAATATACATCGACACAAACTACTCCCTCCGTTTTTAAATTGTTGTCGCCATTGACTTTTTTCGCTATGTTTGACCATTCGTCTTATTCAAAAAAGTTTGAAAAATATCATATATTTTGTTATGATTTGTTTCATCTCCAATGTAATTTTGAACATAACGTATAATTTTGCATATTCGAACAAATATTTTGAATAAGACGAATGGTCAAACGTTAATAAAAAAGTCAATGGCGACAACAATTTAAAAACGGAGGGAGTAGCAGTGAAGAACGACCGTGTATGCCCTTGCGGTGGCTGATTTCTTATCACACCCAAAAGAAACGACCACATATACCTAGCAGTGTAAAGATACAACATTTAGACGTGTCATGCTACATGGCGACCATCGTTCTTGGTGTTTAGAGAGCAATCGGGATTTAGATGGCATCCGGCTACTAAAAAGCACTTTTTGCCGCAAACGACGGTCTCTAGATTTACAGGTTATTGCAACTTTGAACTGATTAGTTTTGCTGTCAAGTTACAGGATTACACAGCTCGCGCAGTGCATACAAACATAGAAGGAAATGAGACCATGCTGTGGCACTGGCTTCACACGTATAGCAGAGCAGGCATTGGCAATGGCGGGCAGGTGAAACCACCAGCAATCACTGACCCTTTCACACGTGATCCTTTTACTCCATTTTCATCGCCCAGGGAAACCTGCGTTGGGCTGGCGCACTGGCCACGGCCGCGCGGTGGCTGCCTCTATCGAGCGTGTGACGGTGACTACCTGCATTGCGCGTTTCACGCTTGTGCACAACGAGAGAAAACTGAGCAGTGGCGCGTGATGGCTCCTGTAGTCCTGTCGATTGATCAAGCTGCGCGTACCCACATGGCTCTCTGCTGACGCCCCTTTCCCCCAGATATTTTCTTGCTTCTGTTTGATGACATGACAAAAAAAAAAACGAACTGATCAACTGAACATTGCAGGTGTAAAATGATGTCAAAAGTGCATTTGTTTTTACTAGAGATCGTCACATTTACTGCTGCCTGTGCAATTACGCGAAGCATTTTAAAATATATGAATTTACAGATGATTGCATTGTTTAGTAGGAGGGTAATTTTTGTGAGAGTCGCTGAATAAAAAAAAAAACTTATTTTGCGAGAGGAAACTGCTGTCACCTTCATCAGACTCCACAAAATTCTAAGGCATCCCAAAGAGTAAATTTCACAAAGAAACTAATATCTCAATTTCAGTTCGCCATAGAGATTCGGTTCAAGCAGAAACAGTACACCAATTACACATTGGAAACTCGATCGGCTCAAATGAGATACTTATTCGATCGATCTTTCGTCATGTACTCGCTTAGCTAGCCCATCACGCGCATTGATCTGACGCCGCTTACTCTCGGTCATGGCGACGACGTCGAGCTACCCCAATGCATGCCTGACTGCTAATGCTGAGTGCACAGTGCACTTGACCTTTGCGAACGCCGCCGTCGCCGTCGACAGCGAGAGCTTCAGCGGGCAGCTCGCCCGGAACCTGCGCGGGCGGCGGTGCGCCTGGTACCTGACCTCTCCCACGACGACCAGCTCCAGCACGAACACGCCGGCCGCGGTCTCCCCGGCGAGCTCGGCCACCCCGTCGTCCCCGAGCTCCACGGCAGCGCTCTCGCCCGCCGACGACACGCGGTACACCTCCGTCCTCCGCGCGCGGATCCGATCCCGCTCACCGCCCGGCGCCAGCCAGCCTCGGGCGAACGGGACGCCGCGGAAGCGGAGCTCGCCGCCGAGCGGGGCCGTGCGGCAGGATGGACATGGCCCAGTTGGGGTTGCGCACGGCGACCACGAGCGACAGGTCGAAGGCGACGGACGCCGTGCCGTTGCGTCGGCCGGCGCGGCGAGGCCCAGGCGGCGGAGGGCGGCGTCGTCGACGGTGACCTCGACCGGGGTGATGAAGGCGTACGCCGCGAGGAGCACCGTGGCGAGCGTGAGCGCGCAGAGGATGCAGCAGCCCGCGACTTCCTCCTTGCCCATGATCGGCGCTCTGTTTTTTTTTTTTTCACCGTGGCTTTGGTCGCAACTCTGTAGAGGACACACAGTGGAATGGTTGGTAGAACAAAGTTGGGGAGTCCAGTCAGTCACACGAAGCTTTTGACTGTAAGATGAATGGTGAATCGGAGGTGAAAAGAGGAGTCAATCACACGCTTCCGTTTGATCCCCTTGCCTAGCTGCAGGGCCGTCCCGGAAAATTTCGAGGCCCTGTGCGAAATCTTAGCTGAGGCCCTTAAGTGTTAAAATAAAATAATATGCTGCGCAATGTATTGGCAATATATACTAGAAGAATTAAAGAAATAGTACATGTTGATCTTCAGTTGTATATATTCATAATCAGTCATTCCTAGCATGTCACTTTAAAGAGCTATTGTAGCTTTTGACAGGCAAGCGCATTGCACGGTGAAGGGCCGCAGTCGCGGGAAGACAAGCTGGCGCAAATTAAAGCCACGCAGAACTTAGCCGCCTGGTTGTTAATTTCGGACTTGTGCCACCAGCAAGCAACTGTTGATCGGAAACCAAGACTGCCAACGTCCTAGGTGGTACTAGTGTCATGCGACGATTGATCAGTGAAGGCGCAGGACGCAAGGCATCTAATGTTGATTTGGTTGTCTAGGCCTTTCTGCAGCATGCCCTTTTACTATCTTGCTAAACAATCCTGCATCCGCGATCATCTCAGCCTGTATATACTTGTAGAATACGTACACGATTTGGGGCCCCTAGGATTTGGGGGCCCTGTGCGAGCGCACCATTTGCACACCCTATGGGACGGGCCTGCTAGCTGCTACGTACAGCGCTCCTTTTTGTAATGCGTGTGTGGTTCTTCACTTGTACTACTATGCAAAGAAAGACCTTAATTTGGGTATGTTTTACCTCTCCACAGAATCTTGTTAGCTTGTGTTGATGTGTGCTTTCTGTGTACATCTGAATGTGCCCTGGATCAGCGTTCTACGTGTTAAAGATAGTAATATGCTCGATTACTGATTACTGATCTTGATCGAGGAAGCCCTAAATTTTGGTGTAGCCAGCCATTGCTTCAACTTGGCATGAAAAAAATTAAGCAGTTTTAGCTCTGCACCACCACCGTTACACAAGGAAAGAACAAAATGGCATGTTAATTCAGAGGATTAGTTTGAAGAAAAAAAAAGCAACCACAATCATTTCTTCTTGTGAAATTACAAATGATCATTACCAGAAATCTAATAATGCGCTGATTTTAAATCTGGATTTACATGTCATATAACTGATGAATTGGTAGGAAGGTACTGAAGCTTTGTCGTCCCAGTTCCATCACTTCAAAGCACACCCGCACGCAAAGAAGGAAATAAAGAAGACCGGAGTGCAATAGAGAGGTGAAAGAGGAACCACTAGCACTCATGGTTTGTTCACATGCAACTCCTTTACCCACTTTGCGTGTCCCGTACATGGTTCGTTTTCACGCTGGACACGGCCGCGTCACAGCTGCCTTTGCGGAGCGGGCCGGTGGACGTGTTTTGCAGTTTCCGTGCCTGCGCTGATGTCCACTGATCAATGTATCGAGATGGTCAGATGGGCTTGCACGCATACATGGCACTTGCGGGCCTTTTTGTTTGATGGTACAACAAAGAAGAACAAGCAGTACAGGCGTTAAAAAAATGACAAGAGTGCATCTTTTGATTCCTAAAAACAGACATAGGCATGTTTATTTCTCGAATAACTTACATGTTAACGACTCTTAACTCTTAAAAGTAACAAAATTACTGATTTTCTTAAAACTCACTTCAAATCAGCTGGGTTCGAAATTTCATAGATGAGTCCTTATGCAACCACGAACCGTCGATCTGCAGTGCACATTCGTGAGGACATTGCCCACACAAAAAATTCAGCTTAAGCCTACAGAGAGTCTTGGAAAGCAGCACACCCAGCCATTGCTTGAACTAGCATTTGGAGCACATTTGAGCTTGCACATCCATTTACTTGCAAACAGCTAAAGCCTTGTCAAGTCGGTGTACCAAGTTGTCTGCAAAATTACATGAGTACAAAAGCACGGTCTCTTTATATCTGAATTTACAGATTACTGCATTGATGATAGGAACACCTTTCCTTCTTTTTGAAAGGGAGGGACTTGCACAGAAATCAAAGTTAAATTGGACAACGCAGACCATTTTTGGCTCAACAAAATTCAGAATGAAATTTCACAATGCAGAGTTAAAACTGAACAATGCAGACAATTTTAGCTCAACAAAATTCAGAATGAAATTTCACAATGCAGACCATTTTTGGCTCAACAAAATTCAGAATGAAATTTCACAATGCAGAGTTAAAACTGAACAATGCAGACCATCATGCACAAACTCAGAGTGAAACTGAACAATTCCGAGTGAAATTTCCCAATGCCATAGCCTAGGCCAAAAGGAATTTGCAGCAGGTAAACATACACAAACTCAGCTACAATTCCAATAACTTTCACCGGAGTTTCAAGTTGAAAAACAGGATATAGGAAACTAGAATTAGTTGAACGGATCACGCCCAAAACTTCTGTAATCCTCCATCATGTACTCGGTAGTTGCAGTAGTAGTAATTAGTAAACGCATGGGTCTGATCTCTGATGCCAATCACTTGGTCATGCACGACGTCGAGCACCGGCAGTGCATGCACGCCTACGTGCACTTCACCCTCGCGAACGCCGCCGGCGCGGTCGCCGTGGAGAGGGAGAGCTTCAGCGGGCAGCTCACCCTGAAGCTGTGCCTGCGGGAGTGCGCCTCGTACTTTGCCTCGCCGGAGGCGACGAGCTCCACCTCGAACACGCCGGCCGCGCGCTCCCTGGCGAACTCCGCCGCCCCGTCGCTCCCGATCGCCATGGGCGCGCTCTCGGTCGCCGCCGCCGCCACGCGGTACACCTCCCTCCTCCGCGGCCGGATCCGGTCCCACTCGGCGCTGGCGAGACGCGCGCGGGCGAACGGGATGCCGCGGAAGCGGAGCTCGGCGTCGAGCGGGCCAGTGCGCCAGGCCCGCATCGCCCAGTTCGGGTTGCGTAGCGCGACGCCGAGCGAGATGTCGTAGGAGAAGGAGGACTCCGCCGCGCCGGTGCCGTTGGTGCCGGGGGGCGCGGCGAGGAGGGCGAGGCGGCCGAGGGAGGCCTCGTCGACGGAGACGCGGACGGGGACGACGAAGGCGAAAGCCGCGACGAGTACGGCGACGAGGGCGAGTGCGGCGAGCCCCGCGAGCACGCAGGCGCCGCACAGGGAGTGGTCGTCGGAGGCGGCGCAGGCCTCGCAGGCGCCCTCGCAGCAGGCGAGGCAGCAGACGACGACGCACTCGCCGCAATCCGGGCCGTCGTCCATGGTCGTCCGCGCCGCAAACCCCAGCAGAAGACGAGGCGAGGAAGCGGCGGTGGGGAGTGGGGACCGATGGGGTTTTCTCCGGCAGAAGGGAAGCCTGACCTACCATTCCCTTCCTTCTCTGTGGCGGTTGTTGCTCCGTGCGGTGGTGCGGTGCTGTCTTGCCTGGGCCGTAGAAGCCAAGCCCATCTGCATGTTGGGCCAGGCTGTTAACCCAGCACGAAGAAGGAAATGGTAGGCCAGGCCAGCACAAGACAGGACGAAACGTTACCGGCACGAAACGGCCCACTCATAGACCGGTCCGAAAATATCTAGCGCCACGTGGGCGCCAACCGCCTGGCCTCAGTCACGCGCCGCTCACGAGCTAGGGTTTGCCGCCCCATTACCTACAAGTACTCCAAACCCCCAAACTCCTCTCTCCCTCTTTTTCGGCTGCGCCTCTTCCTCGCAGCCGCCAGCGCGTATCCCCGACGCGCCGCAGCTACCCCTTACCTCTCGACGATGTCTCCCGCGCTCGCCGCCGCCGAGCCCATGGCCGTCGACGACTCCGCCGCCAAGAAGGCCAAGCGCAAGCAGCTCAAGGCCGCCGCCGCCGCCGCGCGAGGCCGAGGCGGAGGTAACCGCCTCGAAGAAGAAGGAGAAGAAAGATAAGAAGCGCAAGGCGAAGGAGCCCTCCCCTCCTCCGGCCTCCGACGAGGAGAGGAGCAGCACCAGCTCCGAGGAGCCGGCGCCCGCCGCCAAGAAGGCCAAGAAGGAGAAGAAGAAGGCGGTGGAGGAGAAGAGCAGGTCGAGCTCTGAGGAGGGCGACGGCGACGTCACGGCAGAGCGACGAAGATGCCGCGGACCCCAACGCGCTGACCAACTTCCGGTTATCGGAGCCGCTGCGGGAGAGGCTCAGGTCCAAGGGCATCAAGGCGCTGTTCCCCATCCAGGCCACCACCTTCGACCTCGTCCTCGACGGCAGTGATTTGGTCGGCCGCGCGCGCACTGGCCAGGTGAGCAGTCCTTTCATGTTGTGTTTCGTTTCGAATTGCGCTTCTTTTCGTTTGGTAATTTGCAGGGTGTAGTGTAGTGCTTCGTGTGTGCTACCATATTTGAATTTCTAAACATTGCTGCACCCATTTACTTGATTGCAATGCTTGATGAGTAGTATGCGGACTATTTTGATTGCGATACTAGTGAAATTATGGTGCCTGTCGAATTTGGGCTGTGGATTGTTGCATTGCTGTGCTCATTTTAGCTGCTTGAAACATGAAGGGCATGATCCATTATCGGGCTTACCATTAACTTGAAGGGGAGTGGCTGTTTCTGTCAATCAGCTAAACTTTCACTCCATTTTAGGATTATGATCATATAGTTACTGTAGGTGTAGGGTAGTGTTGTTTTCATTCCCCTGATTTTGTTATTATTGAGTACTGGCTAAGTGGACATGAGGAATAGGATTTCTCTCATATTGCTCCACACCCTCTGTATGACTGATGGTGATATTAACACAGGGCAAAACATTGGCTTTTGTTCTGCCTATATTGGAGTCGTTGGTTAATGGCACACACAAGGCATCAAGCAAGACTGAGTACGGCAGGCTCCCAAGTGTTTTGGTTCTGCTACCAACCAGAGAATTAGCCAACCAGGTAAAATTTTACGAATATCTGATTCTCCAAAAGAAGTATTTTACATGAGTTTGACCTCATCACAATGAATGTCAGGTGCATGCGGACTTTGAGTTTTATGGTGTGACATTTGGGCTTTCTGCATGCTGTGTATATGGTGGTGCACCTTATCGTCCTCAAGAAATGGCACTGAGAAGGGGGGTCGACATTGTTGTTGGAACTCCTGGTCGTGTCAAGGTAATTGCTCTGTCTTTGTTGACATCTCCAGTCCATGGGACATAAATCTTTTTTTTTCTTATGCTTGCATTACTTCTTTGCACAGGATTTAATTGTAAAGGGACATCTCAATTTGAAGTCTTTGAAATTCCGTGTCCTCGATGAAGCTGATGAGATGCTTAACATGGGATTTGTTGATGATGTTGAGCTCATTCTTGGTATGCCCTCTTCAAATTCTAAACATTGTTTGATTGTGATGGTCATTTTATTCCCTCAATTCTATACTACTTTTGGTTCTATAAATGGAACACTCAAAAATGCTGTTTAGTTTAGTAATGATGTAACATTTGATTTAGTCACTTACCAGACCATTTTTTATATGAACAGGTAAGGTTGAGGATGTCACCAAAGTACAAACACTTTTGTTTAGTGCTACTCTGCCAGACTGGGTGAACAAGGTAAGTTTAGGCGGATTAGCCAGTTCAATTGTTAAAGTTCTCAATATTTTGATGAATGCTTAGCATGTTTTCTTTGGAATCATTGTAGCTTTCCATGAGGTTTCTGAAAACTGACAGAAGAACAGTTGATCTTGTTGGCAATGAGAAGCTGAAAGCTAGTGCATCTGTTAAGCATCTTGCTCTTCCTTGTAACAAGGCAGCCAGGGCTCAAGTTATTCCAGACATTATCAAATGCTATAGCCAGTATGTAATACGTGCAGAGATCTTCATTTCTTTGAGTCTACTGTTCATTTGTATCCATTTTGCTGACACCTTATTTGTTCAGTGGAGGCCGAACAATTATTTTCACCGAGACAAAGGAATCTGCAAATGAGCTTTCTAGTTTGATTGCTGGATCCAATGCCTTGCATGGTGATGTTGTGCAAGCTCGTCGTGAAGTAAGTGATTCTTCATCAGCTATGATCTTTTAGTATGTAGAAGTAGTGACTAGCCCATATTTGACTAATCTATTATCCATGCAGCTTGCATTTTTTATATTATATCCCTATTACTAGTTTACTATCTAATCCATAATTTATATGGTGTTACTAATGTGCAATCTAATCCAGATATGCAATTCATGATTTAAGTAGTGTTGAGTATCATTATTCTCCTGACACAGTTTGAACCATATTTTACTTCTGTTTTTGTGACTGAGATGGTTGATTATAATCATTGTTTTAACGGTCCTCCAATTTTGAATTTTCTTATATCTGGTGATTTTGTAGGTCCTCCTTGCTGGATTCCGGAGCGGTAAGTTCCAAGTGTTGGTTGCTACAAATGTGGCAGCTCGTGGCCTGGACATTAATGATGTGCAGCTTATCATACAGGTATGGCCTGTTTTGCAGATGATTTGAATTTTGACTCTGGTATTAGTTTCCTTATTGATCGCATACATAACTTGCAGTGTGAACCTCCACGTGATGTTGAAGCTTATATTCACCGGTCAGGTCGGACAGGGAGAGCAGGTACATAATGTTCATTTTTTTTGCTGTATACTGTGAATAATGGTTTCCTATTAAAGCAATGCATGTTGATTTTCAGGAAATACGGGTATTGCTGTCATGCTTTATGAACCAAGGTACAAGTACAGTGTGAGCAGATTAGAAAGAGAGTCCGGGGTGAAGTTTGAACATATCTCTGCGCCACAGCCCACTGATGTGGCACAATCTGCCGGCAATGAAGCCGCGGATGCCATTGCAAGTGTGTCAGACAGGTAAGATTTTTCCATCTGCATGATAAGCATGATGTTGATTGGTTTGTGTTGCTTACTGTGTTGATGTGTGTGATGCAGTGTTCTTCCTGTTTTCCGGCCGCAAGCAGAGCAATTGTTAAATTCTTCTACCATGTCTGCAGTTGACTTGCTAGCTAAAGCACTTGCTAAGGCAGTTGTAAGTTGTTTTCTTGTTATATATTTCTAATTTTCTATACTTCTTGCTTGTAATTATTAATGGGCAATATGTTTTTCAGGGTTACACCGACATAAAGAAAAGATCTTTGCTTTCTTGTATGGAGGGTTATACTACATTACATCTTCAAACTGGTAGGCCTATGTGGTCGCCAGGGTAAGTGACTCATGAGTACTACTTTTGGGTTATGAGTTGCCAGTGATCCTTGGTTCATTATGAAAAATCTATTTCTGTTTGCAGGTTTGGTTTTACTATATTGAAGAGGTTCATGCCAGAAGATAAACTTTCTGATATAAAGGGTGCAACCCTTACTGCTGATGGGACAGGTGTTGTATTTGATGTTCCCGCAGCTGATGCTGAAGACTACATCCAAGGTATACTGCTTTCACTTCCTGCGATAAATAACTGGCATTATTAATATGTAAAGCATGTTGCATTCCTAGAGATATTTTTGTGTAGATAGCTGAACTCCTGTTTTCAAAAATCCAAACACTTGTTACCCCATTGTGGGTCTTAAAACCACATCACTCAAACTCCCTGCGTGTCCTACAGGTGCCGAGAGTGCCTCCATGGTGACGATTGATGAAGTGAAACAGCTGCCACCCTTGCAAGAGAAGGAGCAGTCAAGGGGCCACTCTGGCGGTGGAAGGTTTGGCCGTGGAGGTGGAGGTGGCCGTGGAAGCTTCGGTGGCAGAGGCAGAGGTGGAGGTGGTAGAGGGTTTTCTGGCAGGGGAGGTGGCGGAAATAGGTTTAACAAGAGATTTTAGATTTGTTGCTGGTTCAATGAACATTTGAGAGCAGTGTGCCATTTTTGACATAGTTGAGGAAGATTGGAGGGGGGCATAGTCAGTTTTGGCTGCGAGTGTATCTGCTTTATTTAATCTGTTTTATGTTTCACTGTGATGATGACGATCAATTTTGCCAATGTAACTGCAAAATTTTGATCTGATACTCCAAAACAAACTGTTATGAAGTAAAGCTATATGCATTATATTGCGACACCTGGAGTTGTCAGGCACTACGGTATGCATTTGGGGCTAATTCTGTCACTTGATGTAACATTCTGTTTGGTGCTTACATATACTAATGATTCTGGATGTCTGACCCAATTTCTGAAGCCATGTTTTGGGATGTTGTGCTTGTGTTTCTCACATGTGGGTCTTGTTCAGTTTTGTTAGCTCGAGGGCCCATGTGTCATACATTCAGTCTTTTGACCAACTCTAATGCGTGTTTATGAATTACTAATTAGCTTGCGCTTTTTGACAGTTGAAGCGTCAGATAATTCAGGTGGCGGATTCGAAGGCTTCATTTATAATAATTTTAGAATTTCCCGACATCCTTCTAGAAAGCTGATAGCTACAATTACTTTCATCCAGATAGTACGTCACAATTTTATTTTGGGTAGATCCTCAGTGTTACGTGGAAGGCTTTTGAATGCAAAGCGATGGTGAATTAAGCTACGAGTCGCAAAGCGAACCTGACGAACAGCACGGCACAAAAAACGACTTCCACTGCGCCTGCACCCAACGAGTTATTCTGCGCATTTCATCTTCAATTCAAAACACGAATGACGCTTTATGTGGTTTTCGATCACGAATGGGACCGGGCCCATCCAAAGCTGAACGGCGGCTTTCGCGTCGCGATCCGCTTGTGCGGTTCCGGCGTCGACGTCGACTGACCACGTAACATAACACCAATCATGCATTCCGGCGCGCCGCTCGCTGGTCACATCACATCACATCACATCGTGTCCGCCGCGACGAACGGGTCGAGATGGAGGCCCACCGCGGACAGCAGCGGCGGGCCCCGCCGCGCCTTGATCCAGATCCTCACCGTCCGGCCGGCGACGGGCCGCGGCAGCCGGTGCAGCCGCTTGTGGCCCACCGTGGTGCCGTTGGCCACGGGCGCGCCGTCCACGTACACCTCGTGCAGCTCCACGCGCTGCCCGAGCGCGACGTGCTCCTGGATCCTCACCACGTTGAACGGCTTGACCGGTTGAGCCGCCGCCGGCGGCCGCCGACACAGCTCGATCCAGTACCCGTTCCGGCGGCCGTCCTCGTCCGTCGGCGCCCAGTACGTGTCGTCGCGGCCGTCGAGCACGTTGCGCGCCGCGAACTCGCGCCCGCGCTCGCTGCTGGCCCTGGCGGCGCTGCCCGCGGCGAGGTCCGTGGCGAAGATGGCGTCCACGGCGGCGCCGAACTCGCGCAGCCGCGCGAGGTCTGCGTCGGCGACCAGGCCCGTGGTGTTGGGCGGCGCGTTGAGGAGGAGCACGCAGTTGCGGCCGACGGAGTTGTAGTAGATCTCCAGCAGCTGGCGCAGCGGCTTGGCCGTCTCGTTCTTGTGCCAGAACCAGCCGGGGCGGATGGACACGTCGCACTCCGGCGGCACCCAGTCCCTGCCCCGCGGGTCCCCCTCGTTCAAGTACCTGCAATGGCGGGTGCATGCATGGTCTGTTAAATACGTAATTCGAGGAGAAGGACGGACGATTTGGCCGTGCATGGCACGTGTGTGGGTGGGTTCGTACTTCTCGATGCCGGCCTCGCCGATGGTGATCATCGAGCGGTTGACGGTGGACCAGCAGGTTTTTCCGGCGAACCCCTTCTCGTCGCCGACCCAGCGGACATCCGGCCCGTCGTCGGAGAAGATGTTGATGGAGGTCTGCAGCTGCTTCACCGTCTGGAACCACTCCTGGAAGTGGTACGTCATGTTGGTCGCGTTCTTGCCCTTGGCGCCGTCGAACCAGATCTCCGACACGCTCCCGTACCTGCTGCAAATTAAAGTAAAGCCGCGATTAACATACAAACAACTGCTCTGTCGCCATGAATTGTTCTTTATGTGTGCGTGGCCATGGGAACCAGCTGACTGACCCGGTGAGGAGCTCGTGGAGCTGGGCCTCGTAATACTCGTTATACGCCACCTCCTTCCCGTACCGCTCGTCGTGCCGGTCCCACGGCGAGAGGTAGAGCCCGGCGTCGACGCCGCGCGCGCGCGCCGCGTCGGTGAACTCCCGCACCACGTCGCCGTGCCCGCCGTGCCAGGGGCTGGCGCGCACGGAGTGCGCCGTGTACGCCGACGGCCACAGGCAGAAGCCGTCGTGGTGCTTGGCGACGAGGATCACCAGAGACGCCCCGGCCGCGCGCGCCGCGTCCATCCACTGCGTGGCGTTGAGCGCCGACGGGCGGAACAGGGCCGGGTCCTCGGACCCCGTGCCCCACTCCGAGTCCGTGAACGTGTTCATCCCGAAGTGGAAGAACATGATCACCTCGCGGCGCTGCCACCGGAGCTGCGCCGCCGACGGGATCGGCAGCACCGGCAGCGGCGGCGGCGTCGCCAGCCACGCCTCCGACGACGAGACGAGACCCCCGGCGATGACGGCGAGCAGCGCGGCGGCGGCGGCCAGGCACAGCAACGAACTCGCCATCGTACTTGTGGATGCTTTTCTGCGCGGAGTGATGGAGTGCGGCGAGATATATGGACGCAGACGCGTTTGGACGTTGCGAGGACGCGATTCGGGCGGGCGGGAACGTGCCGATCGCGCACGACGAGCGTGGTCACGGAGGCATGTGGCGGTGTCGCTTTGCTCCCGCACCGCGACGGCGCGCCGTCTCTGCGCCGATCCTACGTGCCCGGCTGATCACGGTGGGATTCCGGAGGCGGTTTGTTTATTTGGAATGGCGGATTCCCCGGGAGACCACGCGTCATTCCAGTTCAATTCCCTTGTCCGGTTCACCCACTGGACTGATGAGACAAAGTCACAAGGTTAACAACATCCTCTCGTGAATCCTGGCGTTCATCGACTAGCAAGACCGTTGCGCCAGTGCCAATCGCTGTATCGCAGGCAGCTTTGCAAAAGCAAGGTGCTTTTGGAGGTAGCTGTTGGTTGCATTTTGCAGCTCCGTGGTGTAACGTCGCTTTAGGTAGGCGGCAGGGCACCGGGAATGGCCTTCCCGTGCCCGGCGTCCTGATGCAGTACTCATGCTGGTGTTCTTGCCTTTGCAGGAATTTGGATTGGTTCCGCAGCGTCTCAAGTAAGTTTCTCTTTCGGCTTCCCTCGTCCTCCCGCCACGTACTTTGAGTAAAGATCATGACGTTTACCTGCTGATTGGCTACGAAATTAGTGAGCCCTGTATCGCATTTGCGTGGTGCCGTGACGAAACCGTCGATACGTACCCACACTTTTTTATCTTGTTGAGGTGTTTATCGTTCGTGTCCTGCACACTGATGTCGACGGCCCAGCACCCTGCCATGGTGTGAATCGGGGAATCAAATTGGACAAATTGGTAAAAGAAGCAGATTAGCTGAAACTGACTGACATATCTTTTTGTTTATAACACATAATAAGATTAACTGACATATCCTTCCACACAGTTGATGACAGTATATTCATTTTCGGTGGTGTCATTTAAATGGACGATTTGGCGCCTCAGTGGCTCAGTAAAAAGCAGGTTTAAAATGAAATTCGTCTGGAACTGGATGTTTCTATGTCGGCTGCTTTTGCATGCATGCCCTGCAATGCAAATTATGCAATTCAACACATTTCATTTGGCATGCAACAGCACAAATGTGGTAAAAAGTAACAGAGAAGGTAGCATGGATGCGTCCGAGCATATCATCCAAGAGATAAAAGAGAGAGCGAAAGCTTTCGTATTTTCTGAGGTAGTGCACGAGGGCCGTACCTCAGAATATTGAAGCTCATGCTCTTGCTAGGAGTTCTGTTTAGAAGGCATGTGTTACCAACCATGTGCCCCTTAGCTAATCAATAAAGGCTGGTGGTGTTCTAAACAAAAAAAATCTTTGCCAAAGACTCCAGAATGTGAAGCTCAATCATTAGAAGAAGAAAAAAGTACCCCTCCAAAGAAAATCAGAAAAAGAGAAAATCACTAGGGCTGTAGACACTTCTGCGACGTGCCCGAGACATGAAGGACGACATCGTGTCTGAATGAATCGATCGGTCGACTAGAAAGACGCTGGCGAGTGGCGACCGGCCAGGCTAATTAACTCCTTCGCAAACGCAACGCTGCTGCTAGCTACTATGGCGCCAAAAAGAACTGCTCCTGATAGAGATCAAAAACAGAGTAAGGTAGAGCAGCTTAATGTCAAGTTTGTTGACTACTACAATATTTGTTATTTGTAGGCATTCATTAACTTCTTAAAAGCAGCTGCCAATGCTGCTGTGGGGGCCACAACATCAGCAAACATATATCTTGCAACATTGCCGAACACCCCCAATAAAATAGCTTTAGGAATTACTTTGTTTGGGTTCTTACCATGGGCCGTAGCAACTGCTGGGATTGCACACAGTGCAGAAGACGACGACAAGTGGGTAGAATGTGCGGCTACCATGGTTCTGGTAGAATTTGCTTATGGCTTTGTCTTGGGGGGAGTAGCAGCTACTGCTTTTCCAGGAAAAGAAGGACTAGTAGGCTGCATTGCTGCGGTCTTGGTGGTGGCTGTATTTTATATCTGGAGTAATGTGTTTCCTTATCCAAAGGTCTATATTTCTGAACCCAAATCCTTGTTTTTACTGCTGAAATTGGTTTGCTATGTCTTCTAATTCAAGCATGGTTTCTGAAGCAGTGGATAAAAAGGATACAATATGTTGTCTCCTTTGTGTTATGGTGATTGTGATACATTGGAAGCCTTATACTTAGTGTGACTTTAACAATACACAGTTTTCTAATAACAAGAATATATTTCTGGACTAGTTTCTTCTAAAACGTGGAGGCATTGTATAGTAAGAAATATCTATAAAGTATCGGTAAACTAATCGATATAGCGTACACTTTGTGAGTAGAGATTGGTTGAGAACCAACATTTTCCAGAACTAGCTCAAAGAGCTGTGCAAATAAATTATTTGGACAAGACTACTACTGTATTTCTGTTGCACGCATGCTCTGTTGATACCATTCTCGCTTGCCATTGACCTCACAAAATATTTTCCCAAATGTTTGCTGCAGGGGGGCACGCAAGTGGGTTCTTAAGCAATAAGCATAGGGCATCCATCACAACCTGTTTTTGGGCACACCGCAGGTTTGCGTGGTAACGATGACCCGTTTTTGGCACTTTGCTCTTTTGAGTTATGAGGAAAGAGGCATGTTAGACACCATGGGTCACCTTTTTGATCTGGGCTTAGATACTTCTGAGACTCCTATAGCCAAGTTTTATTCATGTGGCGGACTTGATATCTGCTCCTTTTATATGTATTATCTTTCCTGTTTTGGTTAACGATTGAAATTTGTAACCCGGCACTTCAAAAGAATATAGTTGCAAGACTGTGCACATGTTTTACATTTTCGGACAGTTAGATCTGTGTGGTGTCTGCTCTCGCGTCGCGCAGCCTCATTTCTCGGCGATGGGACGACGCGCCATTTAGACCTTCGGTCGTTTAGCTTACTTTGATAGGCCGGTGCATGAAAAAAAGCAGAAGCTGAGCTCAAAACACTGGCAGTGTGTTCGTCCTACGAGGATGAGGGGCGTCGCGCCGCCGACGCTTGACCGGCAAGCTGCCGAAGTTGACGCATGGTGGCCCCCAGTCGCAACTAGCAACACAGATTTGTTTCCGCAAGCCGCCCCGCTGGGTTCTCTTGGTCCAGCCAAATCATCTGCTCATGCCAATCATCTCGAGGAACTAAAACGAAATGAATAAGCATATGCTAGCCGTCGGATTTCCATCGAATGCTTCCATTATTTGCGAAACGGTCCTTTGCCTGGCTGACCACAGGAAGCGAGCTCTTGTCCAGGGCTCTCATGGCGCGCGGACCGGCTGTGGGGGCAAATTGCGCAGGCGGATCTTTCGTGAGCTGGGAATAGAGGAAGGAGGACACCTTTTGGGCCGCTATCGGAGGACACGAACGGTCCACGAAACACTTCCCGGCTTCGGATTGCTGGGCCAGCCAAACTGATTTCGTGGGCTTTCTTCAGCGTACGCTACAGATGAAAAGCCGCGGTGCCCTGCTGGGAGTCGCCGGCCGGATCAAAAAAGCATGAAGGCAGGTGTGGGGTAAAGAGAGAGAGAGAGAGAGAGAGAGAGAGAGAGGTTGGCCGCGGGACCTTATACTGCAATCGGGGTTCCAAGGGGAACCACGAAAGAGGATTGGGGAAGAAGCGGCACAAGAGAGACAGAGCGATGGCCGCAAGAAAGGAGGAGTTGGTGATGAGGGACCCTAAGCTGGCCACCCTAATCAAGTGGTCTTGTGTAAGGCCCAAGGTTTTCAAAACCGACAGAAACCGGTCGGTTTTCGCGAAAACCGGACTTACCGGTCCGGTCCGGTAAGTCCGGTTTACCGATTTTCGAATTTGAAATTTGATTTTTTTTGAAAATTTGAAAAAATTTGAAACAAAAAATATGTAAAAAAAACTAGACGCCATTTGGAGACCATTTGTGCAAACGGAACACGAATACGAAATCGTTTGAAGGGTCAAATAATTGCCGCAAGAATTCTGGGTGAAAAGGAATTAAAAAAAGAGAGTAACCGGTAATATCGACCGGTTACCGATCGATCTGCGTCGGTTACCGAAGAAATCGGTGCGATTTCCTGGGGGCCGGCGCGCAACAGAGGTGAGGTTTCTCTTTTTTTTTCTGTTTTTTTAATGTAGCATGTTTGATTTAGGTATATGAATGAATGAAGGTAGCATGTTTGAATGAATGTAGCATGTTTGAATATATGATTTAGGTATATGAATATATGGTTTAGGTATATGAATGAATGTAGCATGTTTGAATGTATGTTTGTATCTATTGTTGTACGTTGATGTGCACAAAACTACGTGTATTATGTTCAAAACTATGTTGTTTGTTAAATTTCGTCAAGAACTATGTATCGGACAATTTATGTTGGACTTTGTATGAATTGTGGTATGTTGTATGAGGTTGGTTGGTACCATCTTTTATGAATTCCATGTTGTCAATGTGTAGTTAACCATTCTTAGAATATTTCACCAAAAATCATGAAAAAAATCCAACATTTTAAGCCATTTTTTTTCAATTTTCAATTCTGCGTAAAAACCGACAAAACCGACCGGTTACCGACACAAACCGGTCGGTAACCGGTCAAAATCGACCGGTTTGGTCGATTTCCAATTCGAAATTTCAAATTTGAATTTTTCGTCGAATTTCGACCGGTTACCGCGAAAATCGGTCAAACCGAGGTTATCGTCGTCGGTCGGTTTTTTCGATTGCGTCGGTAGTGCAAACCTTGGTAAGGCCTACCTTGCCCCCTCACCCCTGCTGTTCTTGTTTATAAATATAACTAGGGTTTTATTTTTTCGATTTGATTGAGGATCTTGATTTATCTATTCAAACTGGAGAAAGAGAAGCATCGGTGATGGGGCGTGGATCAGTGGATGCCTGCGGCCGGCGTCGTGTAGTGCAATTTTGGCAAGGAATCGTAGCGGCTGCCGGTGCGTGTAGTTGGAGAGCAGGGAGGGAGGGAGGGAGAGGGTCAGCCTGGAATACTCTCGGGCGATCTCGGAGGGCAGGCCCGAGGTTGGCAGGGATTCCGGCGCAGGTGAACGGGGGTCGTGGGGCGGCAGCGGCGGCGGTTGACTGGTTGTGGCTGTGTGTTTTCTTACCGCAGAACTGTGGGTTGAGTTCGTTTAGATTACAGGTTACTGTCAAAATTCATAATTGGTTCCCAGCCTACACGTTTCTTAAGTGCAAACTTGTATTCAGGCCATGATCTGGTCATGAAAACAAAAGTTTAAATTTAAACCCTATGATTACTAGTCTTTAGGGACTCCCATCTTAATTTAGTAACCTAAACACTTCAGAAAGCATGCTTCTTGTCCAAATGTGCATCGTTTCTCAAAACTCTATAACAAACTTATATTTCAAGCACACAAAACATGTGTGTGTGTTTTGTCACTTTTTTTTTTTTTTTTTGAGGCAAAGTTTTTGTCACTTTTCACCATGGTTTGGGAACGATTACGCATTACAACATGGTAAATTACTCACTTCGCACAAGCCACATATGAATCCGAGATTCCACTTATGGTTCTTTGATGCCTCAAGCGGTGTGATATGGCAGCAAATGGTGGGCCATGTTCCAGGCCTAAACTGGAATTTTACCGTGGTTCATGTGGCCTGCTCAAACTGGAAAATTCTTATGGTGGAACTACTCCCAAAATTGAGCGTGAAGTGACAAAACCAATACAATCCAACAAAGCTCGACTTTCTTCTTTAATCTGTCGTTATCTAATTGAGAATTGTCCTCTTTCCACTTATTGTCATCTGATTCATTAGTTTATGAAGTGTGTTTCAATTCAAAGTTTTGTCATCCAATTCTAATTTGCAAGGAACAGAAACTTAAGGAATGCTTTCCACTATCTGACTGCATTTTTGTGCTATTGATTTTCAGAATGCTATCTGCATGATCCAGCTAGCGGTTTACATTGGTCTGGTGATCTTCCTCTTCACTCATCAAGAATCATCGTTGGGGCAAGCCATAGGGTACAGTGCCCTTGCTGCTCCTCCTGTTGTTGGGGCGCAGTTTGGTTTCTCCTTTCTGAAGGAGATTTACATTAAGAAATATGCCATGGGACCTCCCAGGCAGTGAAAATAATAGGGTGCCCTTAGTTTATGATCAGGCCCTGCTTGAAAAATGGGAATTTCTACCAAATCTTATGGAAATTGAACTGTTAACGTTGAAATTTCTGCAAGATTTGAGAGAAATTCCTATCAGAGCCTTAGTGTGGTCACCTGTGAAAAAAGTTGGTGATAGCGGGCTTATTTATCGTACCAGAAAATACTTTCTATAGCCGAAATGTCTGGTTGCAGCAGAATAAATATTTCAATACTTTGTCAGCACAATGGTGTGCTGATATTCTTCATCTCTGTTTTGCTGGTTCTTTGCTTGGATTATGTTTCTGATTGCTTATATCGATGCCAAGCATTCTTCTATTATTATGTAACCTTGTCCTGCATTCCTGTACAATGTTAATCGAATGCCAATTTGGCAGTAGAATTATCCACAACCACAAGATCTCTGAAAATCAGCGCGACCTTATCAAGCTCATATTCTGGCGGGCTTGGCATGTCCATAATAATATTACCCACAATTCTGTATCTTTTGTAATAGCGAGTTCAGTGCAATTTCCTGTTGCAGATCTGGCAATTTGCAGTTGAAGAAATCATAAAGGGCGAAATCGCTGTAATAACCTGAGCCGAAGAAAGATTTGTAGAGATTATAGCAAACCAGCCTCTGAGGGATGGATAGCGGTCGAAGTCGATGGTGCATTTTTTCAGGAGATAAGGAACGTTGAGATCGGAGTTATAGCGAGGGATCACAAAGGTCAGGTCTTTTTTTTTTAGAGTTCTGTTCCGTTGTGCAAAGAGCGCCTCACATCACACATAATGCAGAGAAGCACTCTCTGAAGTAATTCAGAGGATCCGGACTTCTTGTGCAAATGCTGCTGAAGCAAAAGCAAGTGCCAGTGCAGAAGCCTGTGACTTGCATCGCAATGGGTTCAGAATCCCGTTGACCTACGCACAGATTGTGCTAGAGCCATCTCAGCTATCAAGAATCCAAGTGGGATCGATCTGAAATTGTTTCCATTATACCGGAGCTGATGCAGGTGTGTCCGGAAGTGAGATTCCATCAGGTAAAACGGGAGCGGAACAAACTAGCGCAATTAGCCGGGAGAGAGGTTCATATCGTTGGGTCAATTTCGCATGTGTATTGCCCAGATTGTCGAGCACGGAGCAGGACTATAATTCTCGTTTACTTGGTGACTAAATCTTCAATGATTAAATCTATGTTTTCTTGCAGCGTATGCTTGGCTTTATGTACTTAGAAAAGCTGTTGTTTGGTTACGGATCGTCCTCTGGTAACCGAAGCGTTCGTTATTATGCCATGTTTGGACGAGATAGGTCTGATCTACGTCGACAAAAACGGATCGGGATCCCCTGAAGTGGAGAACAAAATTCAGGGACGCTACAGTAATTTGAATTTTTTCCATTCCTCCACCGTTCGATCTGAGGCGAACGGTCCAGATCAATTGCTACAGTACGTATGCTAAGTACCAGAGCGGTGGTACAGTAACCCGGAAACTGTTAAAACAGTTATTCGCTACAGTGTAGCCACCCTCACAGAAAATACTGTAGCGATGCTACAGTCCCCTGAATTTTGTGAACCACTTCAGGGAATCCCGATCCGACAAAAACTGCTAGTGGGCTCCTGCTCCGTTTGCCAACCGCAAAGGCATCCACTGTCTCCTCGCCGAGGAGCCTCCAGCGCCACGCGGGGGCACTGTAGCATCAAAGCGACGCTTTAATTCATCGGCTTGAGGTGGCCACGGCCATGGTAGTAAAGACCGATGGCCACCACGGTGGGGTCGGTAAACTTTTCACCGAGAGCTCGAATGGTTGCAGGGTACCTATGGATCTTCATTCTCGTCATGTTGAAGTGAGCGACTGACTGCTTACACTAGCGTGTAACGGTCGCCGGGCAGAGCGGGGTCCCTGCTCTCGCTTCGTGCAGGATGGGACCGGCGGGCGTTGGCTGGAGTCGGGCGATGCCCTTCGCCGCGCAGCCGCACGGCTACGGGGGAGGCTGCCTCCGGCGTCCGGCGTCGCCGCCACCAGCCACGGCGCTGCGCCTCGGGCCCCTATTCTGGCCGTGGGAAAAGGTCGCTCTCCGCCATGGCACCACCACCGCCCATGCCGTTGCTGGCCGCCCCTGGGAGCGGCGGCAGCGGCAGCGGTCCTCCTCCTCCTCCTACGGCACGCTGCTCGCGCGGGACTACACGCACGAGCACGACCGGCCCGACGAGATCCTCGCGCTCGTCCTCGCCTCCCTCTCGCCCGCGGACCGCAACGCTTACTCCCTCGCCTGCGCGGGCTGTAAGGAGGTGGACGGCGCCACGCGCCACCGCCTCTCCTTCGACGCGCGCGCCGCGCCCGCGCTGTTCGCTCGCTTCACCGCCGTCACCAAGCTCGCGCTCCGCTGCGCGCGGGGATCCGGCGCCGACAGCCTCTCCGACGACGGCGCCGCCGCCGTGGCCACCGCGCTTGTCTCCGAGCGCCTCGCAAGGCTCAAGCTCCACGGCCTCAGGCAACTCTCCGACGCCGGGCTGGCCTCGCTCGCCGCCGCCGCGCCGGTGCTGCGCAAGCTCTCCGTCGCATCCTGCACCTTCGGGTCCAAGGCCTTGTCGCCGTGCTCCAATCCTGCCCGTAGCGCCGCCAGGCGACCAGGTCGTCGAACATCTTCTTCGCCAGGCTCCGCTTCTCCGACGTCGCCGCCGACCACTCGGCCAGCAGCCGCGCGTGCAGCGCCATCTCACGGCCTTCCTCGTTCATCTCGCAGCCCCGCGGAGGACGGCCAGCACCGACGACAGCATACGTGCGCCACCGCCGCCGCCAGGTCGCAAGGTCGTGTGGTGACTCCCACGGCCAGCCCAGGCCTCCTTCGCGGGCCCCATCGCCGCCATGGGCCTACCAGGTCGCCGTCGCTCCAGCCGGTCGCAACAGGCATCCATCTTCTGACGCGCGAGTTCGCGGAAGCTGACCTCGTCACCGGCGATGGCCGGGCCTCCGGCGTGGTACGGTCATGTCATCTCTCTCCTGATGCCCAGTCGTTCTCCCCTTGCCAGCTTTCCAACTCGTCTCACATCAGCGCTGGGACCCGGTTGCATGCACTTCTGTCCCCCACGGTCAAAAGCAAGGGGAAAAGGGTCGCTACAATCCAGGTCGCTACAAAACAACCAACCTTTCGGTCGCCCATGAAGTCACTGATGAGGGAGCAATGAGACAGCTGTCCGGGGCTGGCCAACCAGAGGTCGCCAACAGGGGCTCACTCTTACGGTGGCAGAAAAAGGCTGCAGTTGGGACACCACCACACCAAGCTTAACGGGTCCTCTATGGACCGCGAATCTCTGCGTCTGGGAGCTACCGGGAAGCTCCTGACTACAGCGTGGGCGTCGAGCTGGGGCCACCAGGCCAGGGTAGCCTGACCTCTTGCTGGGCCGGCCTTCTGTGGCTGACGGGCCAAGTGAGGCTGCTACGGCCTTCGACCCAGTCGACACTCCACCAGAATTAGGCCCAGCTACCATTCCAGACTGAGCTCCCCAGGGTTGTGCCTCCGCTCTGCTTGACCCTCACCATAGACCACAACAGTGGCCCGGCGCTCCCCGGCTCTTCCCTGCCTTCTCTCCTAACTTTGGATGCGCATGCCCCTCACGAAGCCGGACGAACCTCCTCGCTAGTTGTTTTCCAAAAGGTGTGGGCTCAACGAAAGTGACGTTTGATCGTCCGTCGGCTCCACGGATGCCGGGGGTAGCCCCTTTGCGTCCGCCACCACGTCGCAACTCCTCATGGAACGGATCCTCACGGAGTCATCAATCTCTACCCTAGGTCGTAAATCCGCTCGGCCTGCAGTCGCATGCTGCTGCCAGCCGCCGCCACCCTCCTTCGCCACATGTTAACGCAGCCCCCACCAGATCTGGCTTGAAACGCTGTCGCGTACGAAACCGTCTTGTTGATCCCTCTCCTTCCCCAATCCTTCCTCGCCACCGCCGAGCAAATCGCTGGAATCGCGTGGTTGTGGTTGATGCTGCCTGGGCGTGGAACTCGTGGTCCTCGTCGCTTGGTCGTGGTCGATGTTGCATGGTCGTGGTCGTTATCGCTTGGTCGTGATCGATATTGCATGGTCGTGGTCGTCGTTGTCTGGTCGTGGTCGCTGTCACTTGGTCTAGTTGTGGTCGTTGCGGTCGTCTGGTCGTGGTCGCATGGTAATTCTAGAGCTTTTCAAAGTGTTGAGGCCACGTCTTGGGAACGTCCTTAATAGGCATTCTCGAGGGATGTGAAGTTGTGGTTATTACTTTGTTGAGGCAATCATATCCCATTGCCCCCCCTCCCCCCCCCCCCCCCCCCCCTGTTGGCATGCTATCCTGGTGCTGCGGTGTAACCGGGGCTAGTTGTGTGCGTGGGTTGTGACTGTTGTTCATTAATTTTGATGCTAGCAATGGACTACCCTAATTACTGTTGTTCTAAGTAATGAACGGTGGGGGTGATCAAGGGATCTCCGTTGAGGATTCTTCCCACCCGAAGCCGTGACTTACAAAGAATCTTGTATGGGTTTCCATCTGTTTCACCGAATCTAGTTTGTTTTCTTCTGGTTGGCTCTACTTGGTCGCAATTGGACATCTAATAGATTGCTCTGCCATAACATGAGGGATTATGATACTTGTGCGCTTTGTGCACAAGAGCTGAAGGCGATATACCATCTCCTCTTGCATTGTAATTAATCAAATGTCGTCTAGGGATCAACCACATTTCCCTCACACTGGATGTACCGTTATTGTTGAATGGTGGGTCAGGTCGCGTAAGAGGGCGTCCAAGCTATTACATCTGGGCTTCGACACCCTAGTCATCTCGGTCGCGTAGAGGCTTTGAAAAGAGCGCAATAAGAGGGTCTTCGAAATTCAAATCCTCCAACCGGTCGCTCTGGCCTAGGAAATCATCGATGAAGCCTCCTTTTGAGCGGCAGCAGGCTTCAACAAGCTGGGTGGCTACGGGATTCACTAGGTTGCGGAAGCTACTTATTCCAAAGCGTGTTTAGACGATTAGTTTTTTGTTCGGGAGCCTGTTCCCGCCTTTCTTTGTTTCGTTCGGTTTAGGGTCTGTTATACCCTTTGTTCTTGTATTGCTAGTTCATCATTACTTCGTTTGGTCGGCTTTTGCTAAGTTTTTTAGGAGATTTAGCCCTGACCACGTTGTAACAATCTTCTCTTCTTCTTCATGAAAAGCGTGCTAAAAAAAAAAATAGCAGAAGACGCCGTCGGAGTAAGCATCGCGCCGCCGGGTCGGGGCTATCAGGTCGTGCATCGTCGGACGTGACGACGCAGGTGTGTTGTGTCGGCCTCAAAAGCAGAACGCGCAGCGGCCGTGTCTGGCGCACGTCCAGGCGGTGGCTAGCCGAATCGGACACTGCGGAAGACGGCATCGACGTGGTGCGGTGCGGCGGCGGTGGCTGGCCCCGCGGGACGACGTTGACCGTTCGGCAGGATGCACGAAACGAGGAGCATCGTGTGTGACAACTCTTGCTGCTCGGCGCGGCTGATGTGCGAGACGACGCGGCCGATTCGGCTGGACAAGGCGCGGTGCGTCAACACAATAAATCTTGGTAGTACTCCGTAACTAGTACAGTAAATCTTCTTCTTGTGTGTGGCTGGTTTCTACGGGGAAGAGCTGCTGCTTTCTGTGTCTCCCGTTTTGTTGGAGTTGCTCGCTACTGTTCCCATGTTTGGCCGAGGTAGATATGTGGTCTCGGACGGAACCGTTCCTTCCATGGCGCAGCTCCAACCATGTTCCATGTTTGGACGAGGTAGTAGATCAGATCTATACGACGACAATAAAAGCCATGTCAGTCCCCACAAACGCCAGCGGGCTCCTCCTCCGTTCGGAGATGCACGATATCCACTGTTCACTGTGATCAAGTATTGGATGTTTCAGAAAAAGAGTAATGATGTCCTCCTGCTGGCCCAAATAATTATTAAAGCTAAGGGCGCGATTCGGCAGAGCGGTTTAGAGCCTCTAAATTTTAGCTCTAAAGATAATCTTATTATTTAAGAGTATTAAATAAAGTCTAATGACAAAACTTTTTTACAGATGGGTACATCTTTACAAGACGAATCTAATGAGCCTAATTAATCTATATTTGGCTACAGTAATGCTACAGTAAATATCGCCTAATCACGGTTTAACTACTCTCGTTAAATTCGTCTCGCGATTTAGAGGGAGGTTCTGCAGTTAGCCTCTAAAACGCCGAACACGGCCTTTATATGTTAAAAAACCCATGTTAATTCGAACAACCAAGGTGGAAATGTTGCGTTCTCTAAAAATCTTGTTTAACATTCATTAAGCTATACGAAAGTAAGAATCAACTAAGGATGTGTTCAATTTATGTAAAAGTTAGTTTTACACCTCAAAAATTAAGAAGGTTTTGCCAAACATTGGCATGTATGGTACTAATGCAGCTAGCTACGGCCAGGTCAGTAACTTTGTTGGTTCCAACAAGAAGTATGCCCACTTTGTTTTCGTAGAACTATGCAAAGTTTACTATGTCGAAAGGATTTTATCCTACCAAATAACAAAAATATGTGTTCCAGTTGTGTTATGTAGTCATGAATCATCATTTTGAGAAAAGCTTCCAATGCCGCTAAGTGGATGACTGCATCGGCAAATAACATCATCAACGCGGTCAAATCTTTTAACAAACTTTAGTAAAGTAGTGTTGTGTGCTACTTCATTCATTTTTTTTTACCATGGGTTGTCACCACATATGTAGTGGCACATAGTGCAAAAGAAGATGATGATTCACTCGAGTATATTGTAACTATGTCCAGATCAATTGGCATCAATTTGGTCGATATGTTACAATCACTAAACAGTTATCAAGCTATACTAATTTGTTGGGAACTATTACACTTTGTAAAGCTTGGTCACTAAGACAATACGATCATGAATTTTCTTATTCGTTTAATATTTCATTCATCTATTGACATGTTTGGTAACTAAATCTTCTAGAAAAGGTGTTGTTTCCTACCTATCTCCAATTTGGTTACTCGTTACTGCGATCTCCTTTGGTGGGGTCTCAAACCAGCTCCATCTCTAGCTTCAGGACGAAGACGTACCAAAGGGTTAAAAAAAAGGGATGCTTCAGCCCAAAATCGAGAGAATCTGTTTTGCAAATGAATCGGAGCCGGTCAGCTCGTCGAGAGAGCGAAACTCCCCGACTGAGAGAGGCGACGCGAGAGGAATTCGTCCCCGCCGGCGAGGCTGGTGGTCTCCTCGGCCTCCGATGCTCTCCGGGGCGTCGCGAGGCGGCGGAGACCGCTGGTTCCTCGCCGGCTGGTGGTAGTATAGGTCCTAGTGTAGGTTCTAGGGTTAGGGTTTCGGCGGCCGGCGGTGAGGCTGCGGCGGCGGCGGCCACTCGTCCGAATAAGTCCCTCCGAGCTCGGCCGCGCCTCACTGGCGCTCCTCTCCGGCGTCAGTGGCGAGCTTGTGGGGGTGGAGCTCTCGTCGAGGAGCTCCTTCTTAGGAGTCAGGTGGCGGCAGATCTTCATCTTCGGCTCCGGCGAGGCGAGGTTCAAGCCGCTTTTTTGCGACAAAGAGGCGGAGGCTGGGGATTGGAGGAAGCGGGGTGGTTGGATCCTGCTCGAGGGTTCCGCGGCGGCATCCGTCGTCGTCGGCGAGCGGCTCCAAGCTGGGAGGTGCTCGGGACGCGTCCCCGGCCGGAAGCGCGGTCAGCTCTTGCTCATCCCGCTGCGCGGGTGTCTTTCCCGGCTCGTTTCAAAGCCTTTGGGCGATGGAGGCCTCTCCGGCGTTGGGTTCGTGGTGGCGGCGGGATCTGCTCGCGCTGGCGGAGGCCGGCAATGGTGGATTTCGGCGTCGGTGTTGTGCTGGAGGTCCATGGACCTATTTGTAATTCTAGTTTGTGCTAGGGGCCTCTTTGCACTTTGTGCGGGACAGCTGTCCGTATTCTTGTATAACGTACCTGTGTACATATGTATGGTTGTATTCTCCTTAACTTAAATACAGGTATGTTTGATTAAAAAAAAATGAACCGGAGCCGGAAGCTTCACACGGCCTATTTGCATACCGCAGGACATCCACTGTTCATGCTCTAGGACTCCAGCACCACGCGGCCTGCGCTGTAGGATCAAAGTGACTTGGTAATAGCAGAAGACGACGTCGCGGCTCAGGTACGTAGTCGGAGCAAGCATCGGGTCGCCGGGGCGGGGCTAGCAGGACGCGCAACGTCGGGCGGGACGACGCAGGTGTCGTGTCGTCCTCAAAGCAGAACGCGCAGCGGCCGTGTCTGGCGCACGTCCAGGCGGTGGCTAGCCGAATCGGACACTGCGGAAGATGGCATCAACGTGGTGCGGTGCGGGGACGACGTAGACCGTTCGGCAGGATGCACACGAAGCGGGCATCATGCGTACCAACGCTTGCTGCTCGGCGCGGCTGATGTGCGAGACAACGCAACGGCTGGACAGACCAGAACAAGGCGCGGTGCGTCAACACGATCTTGGCAGTACCCCGTAACTTGTACAGTAAATCTTCTTCTGGTGCATGGCTGGTTTCTACCGGGAAGAGCTGATGCTTTTTGTGTCTCCCGTTTTGTCGGAGTCGCTAGCTACTGTTCCCATGTTTGGCCGAGGTACATCTGTGGTCTCGGACGGAACCGTTCCTTCCATGGCGCACCTCCAACCATGTTCCATGTTTGGACGAGGTAGTAGATCAGATCTATACGACGACAATAAAAGACATGTCAGTCCCCACAAACGCCAGTGGGCTCCTGCTCCGTTCGGAGACTGCACGATATCCACTGTTCACTGTGATCAAGAAAAAGAGTAATGATGTCCTCCTGCGGGCCCAAGCATTTGTGGTGCCCCTGCATTTGCTCTTTCGTTAGCCGAAAACCGTCCATAAAACCCATGTCCTCCGCACCGTCTGTGGCGCACACTGCCACTGCCACAGCTCGAACCAGCAACGGACGGCCATGGGCATGGAAGACATGGACATCGCTCACCGCGACCACCTCGTCGCCGCTCTCCACGGCTTCCTCGGCGCCGCCACGCTCCTCCTCTGCCTCCTCGCCGAGCTCTCCGTCTTCGCGTTCCGGCGCCACGCGGCGCTGCACCTCATCCCGGTCTGCGCGATGCTGCTGCTCCGCCGCTTCCGTCGCCGCGCCGCGGCGGCCGACACCTGGCTGGTCGACTTCGCGTGCCTGAAGCCGCCACGGCGGCTGCGCATCCCGGTGGCCGCGCTGCTGGAGCACTTCCGGCTCATCGGGTGCTTCGACGACGGCAGCGTGGAGTTCATGACCAAGGTGATCGAGGCGAGCGGCATGGGCAACGAGACCTACTTCCCGCCGTCGCTGCACTACATCCCGCCGGCGGCGACGCACGCCGACGCGCTCCAGGAGGCGCGGATGCTCTTCTTCCCCGCGCTCGACGACCTCTTCGCCCGGACGGGCGTCCCGCCGTCGGCCGTCGGCGCGCTCGTCGTCAACTGCAGCGGCTTCTGCGCGGCGCCGTCGCTGGCGTCCATCATCGCCAACCGCTACGCCATGCGCGACGACGTGAAGACGTTCAACCTCTCCGGGATGGGATGCGCCGCGGGCGCCGTCGGCGTGGACGTCGCGAGAGGTCTCCTCCGGATGCACGCGGGCGTGGAATACGCCGTGGTTGTGAGCGCCGAGATCGTCACGGTCGGGTGGTACAGCGGCAAGGACCAGGGCAAGCTGCTCCTCAACTGCTACTTCCGCACCGGCTGCTCCGCGGCGCTCGTCACCAACAGCAGCAGCAGCAACAACAGGAGCAGCGCGAGGTACCGGCTCGTGAGCCTGACGCGCACGAACCAGAGCGCCAACGACCGGAGCTACCGGTCCGGGTACCGCGAGGAGGACGACGAGGGCGTGACCGGGTTCACGCTCGGCCAGGGCGTGGGGCGCATGGTCAGCGAGCTGCTGCGCGCGCACCTCGTCACGCTCAGCCTCTCCGTCCTCCCCTGGCACGAGAAGCTGCGCTACGTGGCCGCGCTGCTCCTCTCGGCGCGCCAGCAGCGTCGCCGGGACAAGCTCTCCGCCGCCTCCACGCAGCTGCCGGACTTCCGGTCGGCGGCGGACCACTTCTGCCTGCCGTCGTCGGGGAGGCCGATGATCTGGCGCCTGGGACGGGGGCTCGGGCTCGGGGAGCAAGAGATGGAGGCGGCGCTCATGACGTTCCACCGGTTCGGCAACCAGTCGGCGGCGTCGCTGTGGTACCAGCTCGCGTACCTCGAGGCCAAAGGGCGCGTCCGCGCCGGCGACACGGTGTGGCAGCTCGGCGTCGGCAGCGGGCTCAAGGCCAACAGCCTGGTCTGGGAGCGCGTCGCCGACGCCGGCCGCGACCGCGAGCGCGCGCTGGCCGGACCCTGGGCGGACTGCATCCACAAGTACCCCGTCACCGAAACGTAAGTTCATGAGTTGCGCAACGATGGAACACGAATTCGCCCCGCCGTCAAACTCCACGTTCGATCGAGATCAACTGCTTGCTGTTCTTGATAAGAGATCACACTTCCCATTTGAGATCAACTGCTTGTACCGTTAGTAACGAGTTTTACAGTTATCTGAACTCGTGTTTCAGTGTTTGGGCAATTGTAACCAGAATCTTTGCCTTTGCTTTGAGGGTTTCGCCAAATTAGAATAAGGGCTTTTATGGAAGCACCGAGCAGATCTGTAGACTGGCAAATGGCAATGCTACACTGTACTACTACTACTAGTACTAAGTAATGATATAATTGTCTCACGTACTGTACTTACCAAGTTTATCTGTTGCAAAAAATGGGAACCTGCATGATCTTATCTGGATGTGCATAGCAACGTTTCACCTGTGCGCGTCACGGCTTGGCTGATGATGTGTCGGCTAATCCGATGGTTGCGAGTAAAGTGTCATGTCCAGAGCCAGTAAATGTGAGGTACAGAGGTAGGTATGTTAACGACGGCTGGACGATGGCGCGAAGACAATGCACGTGGACGATGGCGCGAAGACAATGCACGTTGTAAAGAGTTATGAGCTGCTGCCCGTACCAGTCGTATACTAGTACTTAAAAAAATGTTACTGTGTGCTTAAAGAACTTTGCTCCAGTCCAGAGTCCAGGCATTGACTTGGGAACAATGCTGCATGCACACACTGACATCTTAGGCCATTGACTTGGGGTCAATGCTGCATGCACACGCTGCCGCGTCCACTGCACCCATGCTTTGCCCCATTGCAGCGCTCAGTATCTCAGAGACTTGTTTACTTTTGCCGAGAGTGGAGTACATCAATTCACTCTCTCTCAAACCGACCAAGTTTGCACTGAACCGCGGACGCATTGATCATCTATCGCATGGCCACCGTGCTCTGCAACTGCGTCCCGTCGTCGTCAGTTCACCATGGCACGGCGCTACTGCTCCTGCCTCCTCCACGACGACCCAGGGGCTCGGCCTCTCGATTCGTCCTTGCCGCGCGCATGCGCTCTTTCGCTGTCGACCCTGCGAGGCCTCGGCCACGCCAGTCGGTGACCACCACCAGTGCAGTGCAGTGCAGGGTTACTCCTCCTCGGACCACCAGATCCGTCATCGACGAGGAGCACGAGCTCTCCTCTGACGCTCCGCTCCGTGCGCAGCGACCGAGTAATCGCCTGGTTAGTACAGTGCTGTTCCATTTCCAACTGCACTCCCGACCCTGCCGGAGCCAGGGCCTACCCGGCAGCAAAGCATGATGGTGCATGGCTGGGAGCCTGGGACTTCTTCGCTCGTCCGGAGGAAACTACTGTACCTGAAACATTTCATTGATGGCATCCTCGTGGGATCCTTCACTTCGTGCAGATGTTTGGATCAGATGCAAATATTTTATCTGAATCTTAATTTATGCTCCTGATCTTATCCTAGTCTTGCTAACGCCCGTAGTCCGCAAGTGCACTTGAGCCTTAACCTGCTGTTATTTATTTTTCCTAATTGCACTGAACTGCATGAAGCTAGCGAACCATCTATACTTCTTCCGAAAGTGCACTTTAGCCTTAGCGTTCAGTTCTTTATGTTTCTGTTTCTCGATTGCACTGAACTACATCAACCTACTAGCCTCTTGCATCCAGTTTGGAATATTACTGCATCATTTGGAATATCACTCCATCAACACACCGTTGTTCTGCAACCCGACGACATCTCCCACTTGCTGTATCTTGATGCCAAAATGAAAAGTTAGATGAGATATTACTTCACTCCTGCCTTAGGGCAACAGCAATGTGGCACGTAAAAGTAGTCCATATGAGTGGGCCTCTAGCAGGTAGTCTATAGTTATAGACTGGTTCACAATGTTTGAAGTTAAAACTAGTCCATAGTGCAAGAGAGGAATGAGAGTGATATAATATTTTTTATTCACTATAGCCGGTCCATAAGAGCAACCACAATATGGAGTTAAAGTGGTCAATAGGGAATAAAATAATCACTATTGACTGCATGGTACATTGTGTAACTAGTTTATAAGGAGTCAATAGTAAAAGCTATCCATAAACTTATGGACTGGCTATAGTGAATAAAAAATATTATATCACTCTCATCCCTCTTTTGCATTATAGACTGGTTTTAGCTCAGACATTATGAACCAGTCTATAACTATTGACTACCTGCTACGGGCTCACTCATATGGACTATTTTTCTTTTACACATTGCGGTTGCCCTAAGCTTATGGATAACTTTTACTATTGACTCTTTATAGACTAGTTGTACAATGTATCATGCAGTCAATAGCGATTATTTTACTCCTTATTGACCACTTTACTACCACATTGTGATTGATGTAAGTTTATGGATAGCTTTTACTATTAGACAGCTGTCTGAATTTCGATCAGCCTGCATTGATTACCATCTCGTCCTGAAAAACAGTACACAAATGGACTGGGTTCCCAGTTTCCCACCCACCAGCCTGATACTACTATTTCTCTATCGTCATTGCACGAACTGAAGAATTGTTGGAGGTACGAATGTTCTGAAGGTTGGTGGGCTATTGCGAATCAAACTCCAAGGGGGAAAGGCGTAGAACAGGAATCGCTAGCACACTCGCAAGCCTGACAATTTGGTAAAACATGCTGCCAGCACTTACCTAAGCAGTCAAATACTATACTAACGTGTATCACATAATTATGATTTATATTCGACCAGACAATCATAAAATTTAGAATTTAACCCAGCTAAAAGTTGCAATCTACATGCAAGAATGAACTCAAATTTGTTACATTTTGGCTAGACTTGCATTTCCGCAATTCGTTCCCACAGCCGAAGACAAGATGGACCAAGGCCCAACCAGCCTCCCCGGGCCTGACAACTGAGCCTTGCGAGATCTCACTGTCCGATCGGCCCACGGTCAACGATGCCTCCTTGACTGCAAAACGTGGCCCGCCTCTCAAAGCCTGCCTAATCATAAGGTGCAATGGTGCATAGCCAATAGCACACAGTTTGCACCGATCCATTGTCTTAAATAAATTAATTAATTAAAAAAAAAGTTGCCTAAAATTTGAATGAGAACAACATTGCACAAAAACCTCTGCTGCAGATTTTCATATACGAACAGAAAATAGAAACATAAGATATCTTCATTTCACAAACCTTGTGAAACGAATAATGTGTAGAATTTCTCCGCACTAACCTTACACCTACAGAGTTGATTGTGATTTAGCAGTACTTCATAATGTTCCATTCTTAGTAGTGTGCAGCATGTTTCCACCTCCAAAGCCCAAATTCAGGGTGTTACATTTACCATAAAACCAAAACATTTCTATAGGAGTGAAACATCGAGGTTGAAAATCTCAACAGGATACAAAAGCTCGCAATTATAAAATGCACACATTTTGAGATTTTGTGTAGTAACTCTGCTTTTACGTGTGAGTAGAGTTGTTTTGTTTTTTCAGAAGGGGTGTGACTAAAGCTTTCCATCGGGTGAGTACATGTCCTCCAGGTAAATTTTCACAACTTAGAGCAAATTCAAATATAGCATGACATAACCAACAGTCGTTGTTGCTACAAAAGAGAGTTAGACTAAGATAACTTTGATCTAATATTTGGACTGGAACACCTGGATAAAGAAAACTAATTTTGATTGGATTTTGGATGGCACTTCAAAGGGTTATGCTAGCTACAGAGCTACTCTTCTGAACTGGAATCAGTCAAGGCAATGTCCTCGTCCTCCCCCTCTCCGTCCTGGTGACCGCTGGGCTGCTGGTCCTGTGACTCCCCACCGCCGAGAAACTGTTCCGCGTCATAGATAGCTTGCTGCTGGAAGTTGCCAACGTTGAAGAATTCAGAATTGGTTGGGAAGGCAAAGTAATGCGTCGGCTGGTTGGCTGCGCCGCCAGCTGCGGGCTGCTGCGGGACCATCCACATTGCTGCTGGCTGCATCATCTGCTTTCCATCACTTGCCGTGCCGGGGCCAGGCGCCGGTATGGCGAGGAAGGGGATGGCACCTGGGGGCGCCGCCGCGGCCGAGACAGGGGCGATGCCGCTGGACATCGAAATCGAGCCGCCGCCGATGCCTTGGAGGAGGGGGTCGGCGACGACGGGGTGGTAGTAGGCAGCGGGGGCCGCCGTTGCCTGGTGCGCCGCAGCGCCGGAAGCAGCGGCGCGCGTCGGCTGGAGCTTGCGCCGCCGCTTAGGGGCCGACTGCTGCTCGTCGTCCGCCCCAGCGGCGGGCGGCTCGGCGGGGAGGCGCAGCACGCCGTCGACGGTGGTGGCGATCGCGGGGACCGTGCCGGTTCCCGTGGCGGCGACGATGGCCGGCTCCGACTGCTGCAGCAGCCAGCGGATGGTCTCGCCGTCGGACTTGTGGCCTAAGTCGCGCGTGAGGCGGGCTACCCTCGCCGCGCACGCCGCCGCCATGCGGATGCGCCGCCCGCGGCCCTCCACCTTGGTGTGCCGGTCGCGGTACTTCGGCGCGGGCTTGGCGAGCTGGAGCCCGCCCAGGTACTCCATCGGCACGGGCTCCGGCTTCGGCAACATGGCGGAAGAGCCCATCGCGTCCATCCCCACACCCGCCGCCGTGCCGTTGCCGGCCGCGTGGTAGAGCACCACCGCACCCTCCCCGCCACCGTCCGCCGGCAGCGACTCCATGAGAGATCGGATTGGGGCGCCTTCGCTTGGGCTTCCGTTTCACCCCGGCTTCTTCGATTCGGCGCCTCTCTTTTGATTTGGCGGCGGTGGTGTCTTTGGGCGGAGTCCGCGGCGTGGAGTTTTATCTCTCTCTGGAAGGTAGGTCCCGCAAGGTAGGGTTCAGGGGCCACCGGCTAACTGGGCCCGGGCGGCCGAGCGGGGACTGGAAGAATCGGCCCACGACAGATTGGAAGGCCGCGGCAAGTATTAATGGATAAACACAGGTGTGCTTACTGAATAAATTGCTTATTTAAGCGCCTTTTAAGGTTCCAGCTGGATGTATTCTGTCATGTGGCCCTCCATGTTCCCCTAAAAAAAAAAGGTGGCCCTCCATGTACACTTTTTAGTTTTTGATGGCACAAAGAAGAAGACTCGGCTGTGAATCTGCTCTAATGGCACAAAGGATTCCTGGTACATTTTTAGTTTTTGATGCTGAATTTGAAGTTTGCCAATTTTTTCTGTAGTAGAGTATGGCACCAATTTGGGGGCTCATAAGTTGACTACTAAATATCATCAAACAAAATAAGGAATTCTAGCGAGTTCCAATCGTTAGTCTTACCTCAAGTCCTCAACACTTTCGTTCGATTCACATAAAATTCTTTTTGACCTTTTATCTAAAACAATGACTGACTTTCTTTAGGGTGAACAAATTCCTCATATACAATCAATGTATTCCTTTCTTCACACACATGCTTGTATCACAATGTTTCCTTCAATCAAAAGCGATAGCGAAGTTTGCCAATTTTTTCTGCAGTAGAGTACGACACCAATTTGGTGGCTCATAAGTTGACTACTAAATATCATCAAACAAAATAAGCAATTCTAGCGACTTCCAATAGTTAGTCTTACGTCAACACTTTCGTCCGACTCACAAAAAATTCCTTTTGACCTTTTATATAAAAGAATTGATTAACTTTCTTTAGGGAGAACAAATTCCTCATCACAATCACGTGTTCCTTTCTTCACACACATGCTTATATCACAATGGTTCCTTTACTATCAAAAAGAGATAGCAAAGTTCTACTCATGCGACCCATGTGTAGAGGCGTAGAGGGGCTCCATCCGACAAGGTAGATTGGATGCGTCATATGGAGCTTACAAACAATTGTGATTGAAACCAAGGCAAGGATCCCATATGACATGATTCAAATGGAGGAGTTATATTGCATCAAAGGTGTTTTAACACTATAGATCCTGGCGGTGAAACCAAATTTAATCCTGCAGCAAAATTTTGGATTTTCGCAATAAGGTTATTTTCAATAGAAGTTTCATTTTTAATAAATGACATGTTGTTGAAGTTCGATTTGGGGAAAATTTTTTTGGTGTGTCCACACACACCTCACTCCTCTACTCTTGTATTCATCATATTGCTTATAGGTCCTTTACATCTTAGATATTTACATCAACACTCCCCCTCAAGATGGGCTAAATATATTCAACATGCCCATCTTGTTACATGATAGCTCAATATCCTTAGGACCTAAACCTTTCGTGAGACAATCAGCTAGTTGATTACGAGACTTGACATACTCTAGCTTCAAAGCCCCACTATCCATCTTCTCCTTGATGAAGAACCTATCAATCTCCACATGCTTCATTCGATCGAACTGAACGGGATTATTTGCAATGTTGATTGCAGCTACATTGTCACAATGTAGTCCCATAGTCTCATTCCTCAACACCCGAAGCTCCTTCAAAAGGCCTTTTACCCACATCATTTCACAAAGAGCCAATGCCATAGCTCTATACTCCGCCTCAGCCGTAGACCTAGACACCACGGTTTGCTTCTTGCTTCGCCATGAAACAAGATTACCTCCCACAAACACACAATATCCAGATGTGGATCTCCTGTCATCTCGACTACTTGCCCAATCTGCATCACAATAACCTTCCACATCCAAGTGTTGGTTTGCTCTAAACCAAAGTCCCTTTCCAGGAGTCCCTTTCAAGTACCTCAGTATTTGATACACCACCTTCATATGTCCACTTCTAGGATCATGCATGTACCTACTCACCACACTCACTGCATATGAAATATCAGGCCTTGTATGGCAAAGGTAAATCAACCGACCAACTAGCCTTTGATATCTCTCCCTATCAACTGGATCACCTGACTCAGCACATAGTTGGTGATTCCTATCAATTGGTGAACCACAAGGGCGACATCCCAACATTCCAGTTTCTGTCAACAAATCAAGGACATACTTCCTTTGGGACAGAACAATTCCCTTTGATGACTTGGCAATCTCAATCCCAAGGAAATATCGAAGTGGTCCAAGATCCTTCACCTCAAAGGCTTTCCCCAACCTCTCTTTCAAGACTTTGATCTCCTCAACATCATCTCCAGTGATCACTATATCATCCACATAAACAGCTAAGATAATGATATTGGAGCCCCGATGTCTGTAAAACACTGTATGATCTCCATTACACTGAGAATAGCCCATATTGCACACCGCCCTCCTGAATATGTCAAACTATGCACGTGGTGACTGCTTCAAGCCATAAAGTGACTTCTTGAGTTTACATACCTTCCCAAGAGTTTGTTCATTTGCAAATCCAGGTGGAATTTCCATATAAACCTCTTCTTGCAAGTCCCCATGGAGGAATGCATTCTTTACATCTAGTTGATGAAGAGGCCAACCAAAGTTAGCTGCACATGAGACTAAAGTCCTCACTGTACTCATTCTTGCCACAGGAGCAAAGGTTTCATCATAGTCAATCCCATATGTCTGACTATATCCTTTTGCAACCAACCTTGCTTTGTACCTGTCCACCTTTCCCTCAGAGGTTTGTTTTACTGTAAAGACCCACTTACAACCCACTGCTTTCTTTCCTTTTGGAAGATGGACAAGTTCCCATGTCTTGTTCTTTTGAAGGGCACTCAACTCCTCCTTCATTGCTTCCTTCCACTTTTGATCCTGTTTAGCACACCTCCAGTCCTTCGGAATAGACACTGTTTGTAATGATGCAACAAATGTCCTATATGCAGGAGAGACACTAGAATATGATATGTAATTGGCAATGTCAGTCTCATCAAAACCATAACGAGGAGGAGGTTTTCCAGCATTAGTTCTATGATCTCTACGTTGTGCAAGAGGCAAATCTATATGATCAAGGATGGGAGAGATATTACCAGTTGGGACTGATGGCCTTGGAGGAGAGGAGTCCATGGAAGGGACCGGAACTGGAGTATCAGGTTGTGGTTTTGGTTGTGGTTGCTCCCCCTGCTTCTTAGACCGCTTTCGATGATATACTATGGTCTGTTTCTCCCCCTGGTTTTGACTCTCCTTACCTTCCATGCTTCTAGTAGGACACGGGATTGTCCCAACGACCACCACCTCTTCCTCCCCATGATCATCACCACCCTCATCATCATTCATGCCTTCCTCATTACTCCTTTCATCAGTCACCTCCTCATCACTCTCCGAAGTCACCACCTCATCACCACCGCCAACATTACCACCAACACTACCACCAACAATAGCACCACCACTAGCTCCATCACCATCTCCACCATCATTCTCCCCCTCTCTACAGTCATCCATGAGGACTGGAGAGAACTCATTGAGAAACTGATCAAGATCACCTTTGGTGGCATAGTAGGGTTCTAGCTCACGAAATGTCACATCCATACTCACAAACAATCTTCGTCCAACAGGGTTCCAACACTTGTATCCCTTCTGATTAGGGGCATACCCAACAAATATACACTTAACTGCTTGAGGATCCAACTTGCCCACCGAAGGTCGATGATCCCTTACAAAGCAAACACAACCAAACACTTTGGGTGGAACTTTAAACTCTTGCTGGCCTGACAAAAGCTCAGATGGTGATTTCATACCAAGTATTATGGATGGTGTGCGATTGATAAGATATACAGCCGTCATCACCGCTTCACTCCACAAATACTTAGGCACATTCATTTGAAACATGAGAGATCTTGCTACCTCTAATAGATGACGATTATTCCTCTCAGCCACACCATTCTGAGGTGGGGTGCCAGGACAAGTGGTTTGATGAATAATCCCCTGATCTGAAGTGTATGATTGGAATTCATTATTCACATACTCAGTTCCATTGTCAGAACGAATAATTTTGACTTTTGCATTGAACTGATTAGCAATCAACTTATGAAAGTCTTGAAAACATCTAGACACCTCACTCTTGTGCTTGAGCATATAAATCCAAGTCATACGTGTATAGCAATCAATAAAGGTGACAAATGATTTTGCACCACTCACAGAAATAACTGAGCAGGGACCCCAAACATCAGAATGTATTAACATAAAAGGTTCACAACTACGAAGACCAATACTAGGATAAGTGGATCTAGTATGCTTGCCAAGTTCACATGCATCACAAACTAGTTTACTCTTGTCCACTCCCTTAAACATAGCAGGGTACAACTGACTCAAGCATCCAAAAGATACATGTCCTAACCGACGATGAAGTAGCAGAATTTCCATCACATTCCCTTCTGCAGTAGCTGTCAGTGCTACCTCCTCATGATTGATGAACCACAACCCATTACGCCTGACTCCAGTTCCAATCCTTCTCCCAGTCCCCCTCTCCTGAAAGACACAAGAGGTTTCATCAAAAATTACTATGCACTTGAGTTGATCAATGATAGAGCTAACAGATATAAGATTGACTGGAAAGGATGGAACATGCAAAACAGATGCAAGACTAAGAGATGAAGTGCACTCTATAGACCCTATACCATGAATAGGTTGAGATGTACCATCGGCGGTTTGAACAGATTCGGAATGAACATATGGAATGTATGTTTTGAATGAGCTAGATATGCCCGTAACATGCTTGGATGCACCAGAGTCAATAACCCACTCTATATGATTTCTACATGATGATGCAAGTGCCTGTGCCTGAGTACCTTCGCCCATGTGGGCGTAGTTGGCAAGGTTACCGAAGTTGCTGGTGTGGGAGTTCACTGCATCACATGGGGTGGAGCTCTCAGGAGCTTTGCCTTTCTGCCATTGCTCCCACTGCTTGACTTGCTCCCCTGTCAGAGTGATTGAAGGAGCCTCCTCAGTCATAGCCACATTGGCTCTAGGGCCAACACGACCTCTACCTCGACCTCCACCACGGTTACCACGACCTCCTCCATAGCTCCCACGAGTACCCCATCGACCTCCACGAGCCCCACCTCGACCACCTCTATTTCCTGGATTGGGACAATTGTAACTCATGTGTCCCTTTTCCCCACAGTTGTAGCATTCTCTGTCTTCAACTGCAACATAGGCGGGCCTCATCGGATTATTGTTACCCATCATTCTAAGTCTGTTTTCTTCTTCACTCATGGCTTTAACCGCTTCATTCATAGTAGGAAGGCTCGCCTGGTGGCAAAAGGCAGCTCTCCTACTCTCAAACTCTGGGTCCAAATTCTTCAGGAAGTGAATCACTCTCCTATCCTGCACCCACTTATGAACCGCCTGAGCATCTCGTGGAGTCTCCATTTGAAGAGGAGCATAGTAGTCTAGCTCCTCCCACAAGTACCGAAGCTCATATGCATACTGCTCAACTGATCTCCCTGCCTGTTTCACAGCATCCACCTTGCCCTGAACTTCCATCATTGCCATTACATTTCCTTTCCTTTAGTACATGCTACTCAAGGTTTCCCATATCTGTGATGCCATACGCATTGCTTCTACATTCTTGGCAACAGAGGGAAGCATAGATGCCAGCAACCATGCCACTATCACAGAGTTTGTTGCATACCAAACTTGCCACTCAGCACTGTTTTTATCAGCTGGCTCAACACACGTCTCCTCTAGATAGTTCTCCACATGCTTGCCTGCTAGGAGCACCCGTACTCTCCTGGACCAACTCAAGTAGTTTTTACTACCTTCTAGCCTCACATCATTTGGCACAAGCTCCAACTTCAACTCCGTTGGCTGTAGCTGGACCACCGGCTGGACCACTGGTTTATTACTACTAAGCACACACATGTCTATGAGCTCCTTAATCATACTCCTCATCTCACTCGTTATGAACACCGAATCAGCTTTCTCACCGTTACTACTGCCATGCTGATCAGACATTGCCTTTGCATCCTGTTCCTCCTTCCTCTTAGCTTCTAACTCTTCTGTACTCATGCTGACAACTCAGAACACACCACACTGTCGGATATTCCGGTTTACTACCGGACACTCCGGACCTGATTCCTCTTCACTCCAGAGAGGCCCCACCGGACACTCCGGTCTCTATCCGGACACTCCGGCCTCTGCTTCTTCCACCTCACTCGAATCACAGCACCGCAGCCTCCATTCTTCTTCTCTCCCCAATCGCCTCCAGATTCACGAACAGCAACTCGACCACACGAGCCTCAGCTTCCACAATCCCCAATCGCAGCAGCAGCCACACGCAACTAATTCCTCAACACGTAGCAGCAACACAGGCCACCAATTCCTTTCTTTTTCCTTTTTTTTTCTCCCTACCGACACCTCCTGCAATCCTCAATCAATTTCTTCTCTTCCCTTCGAGGCGCATCCAGCAGCACCGCTGCAGCTCCACACTCAGCAGCACGGCACATGCCCGCGGGCTCCTCGCCTTGCGCGTCCAGGCCCGAGCGCACGTCGCCCCGGCGCACCAAGCTCGCGCCGCCCCGGTGCACGGAGCTTGCGCCGCCGCCGCCAAGCTCGCGACGCGACGCCTGCACCGCCGAGCACGCCACCCCATGCGCCGCCAAGCTCGCAACGCACCTGCGCACTGAGCTCGCCTCCGTAGCCGCAGCAGACGCCGGCCGTTCTCACACACTCGCCGCGTCGTGGTACGACGCCCTAACCCTAGCTCTCCTGGCTCTGTATACCATGTTGAAGTTCGATTTGGGGAAAAAAAAATTGGTGTGTCCACACACACCTCACTCCTCTACTCTTATATTCATCATATTGCGTATAGGTCTTTTACATCTTAGATATTTACATCAACACATGTCATATCAATATTTTAGATGATATGATAAGTTAATAATGAAGAGTGGGAGAAACCAATTTCATCCAGATGAAACCGGGTATACACTATTTCCAAGACTGTAAACTATTTCCAATGCTACGAAACTCCTTGAAACTGGAATTGAGAGTTAGCATTTCATTTCACATGCAAATCTGATCAATCACTATGCATTTAAGAGGGACACCAAAAACAAAAGTACAATTGAAGAGGGACGTTTCATTTTTACTCTATGACATATCGATTGTGGAAACAACGAAATAAAAAGTCCCCATTAGAAGTAGCAAATTGGAGTAGCCAAGGTCACTAACCTAATATGACCCCAATGTACCGGTTGAGATAACACTCTCATCATAGCAAATTAAGGGAGGACAAATACTCACCTAAAGACGACATAAAGACATGATCTCAGCGTCATGTTGTTACTTACAACCTGTATATTATATTTTCTCGTGTGGCGATAGCTTATTTCATTTCTATGCACAATGGTTTCCACGCTTCTCATGTCAAAATGCTACTAAGAGCACCAACAATTTGTTTTGATCAAACTCTTCTTTTGTTCACTGTAAAAAAAAAAAAAAAAAGCTCCTTCGCCACGAGAGAGAACTCAATTTGATATGCTGTTGAGCTGTTCTCTGTGTACCCCCAAGAATGCTACGTGTCCGTGCCCATGGACGGACCAGCTTTTGGCGTGCCAAAAGATTGAGTTCAAGGCTTTTTTTTTTTTTTTTGAGCAGAACACAAGAGCTTGTATTACAATCTTTGGTTACAGCTCCATGGAGCCAATCCGGAATGTAACCCACACATGAACACACTCTATTGGACGCGGTAGGCATTTTCGCGCAGCGGTGTGCCGCCGAGTTTGCTTCCCGTCCAACTAACGATACATCGAACGTCCAAGCTCTTGTATCTCTTGACACAGGCCTGAAATTGTCGAGAGACAGGGAGTAGCAGCTCGTATAGAATTTGCCAGCGAGCTGTTGTCTACCTCCAGTATGACCCTGTCGAAGCCCAAAGCCACAGCTAGGGACAGGCCATTCCTTGCCGCCAGCACTTCTGCCGTTAGAGCATCAGGCAAATGCTCCAGCCATCGCCCTTCCGCAGCAATAGTATCTCCCCTTTCATTCCTGATTATTACACCTGAAGCACCGGTACTAGTGTCCATCAGAAAAGCCCCATCTGAATTTACTTTAACCCATCCAGTGTCAGGGGGCTTCCATCGCTCCTTCCTTCTTGCTTGTTGAGGTATTTTATCTCCCTTCATGCACACTAGGTCTTCCAGCATTTTGGCAACATGCCTGGTTGCTGCTCTTGGACTCCGCTGCTTGGCTCCATGGTTTCTAGCATTCCGGCCAGTCCAGAGAGACCATATTCCACACACCAACATATTAGCATCTTCTTCCGAACAAAAATTACCAGATAAGACATCCTTCGCCCACGTCACCGGGTGCAGTGCAGGCATTTTGACGCCAGTAGCTCCTCTCACGGCCTCCCAGAACCTTTGGGCATATGTGCATTCCATCACCACATGATACATGCTTTCTAAAGGATTACCACAGGCCTCACAGTGACTTTCTTTGGCAACATGTCGTCTCCTCAGTTCAGCTTTGCTCGGCAGAAAATTATTAATCACCCGCCACCAAAATATACGAACTTTTGGAGGGATTCTCATCTTCCATAGGACCTTCCACCATTGGCTCTCGTCAGACGTAGCTGCAACATTTTCCTTCAGAATTTGTCGCTGCTCCGCCTCTTTTTTTAGAACTCTGTATGCAGATCAGACAGAGTAATAACCACTTTTCTCAAAAGCCCATGCATAGAAATCAGTTTCCCCATGAATGGCTGGCTTCACCTTCAGAATCTCATCTGCATCCATGGCAATGATTGATTCTTTAACAAGTACTTCATTCCACACTCTAGTCCCTGGGAAGAACAATTCATCTACCCTTGCAACTCGAGCTTCTTCCAGCCTCACTCGTGGCTTCAAAGTGTCAATGCCCGGTATCCAGTTGTCCTCCCACACGTCAATGGATGAACTAGGACCCACTCTTTTGATGATACCACGTTTCAAAATATCCCTGCCATGTAGCATGGCCTTCCACGTCTCTGAACTTTTCCTTTTCCTTGTTGCCGATAGAAAATCTTCATGAGGAAAATACTTCCCTTTTATTACCTTGGAGCAGAGTGCATCCGGTCTTATAATCAACCTCCAACCTTGCTTGCCCAACATGGCTTTGTTGAAAAGCTAAAGATCACGAAAACCCATGCTGCCTTGCCCTTTGGATAGTGTAAGCTTTGACCATCTCTGCCAATGAATCTTATGGCTATCAACCGAACTCCCCCACCAATAATTTGAAATGTATGTCTTCATCTTATCACACACTTTAGTTGGGAGTTTAAAGCAACTCATCGGATAAGTTGGGACACCTTGTGCATTTGCCTTAATCAGAACCTCCCTTGCAGCACAACTTAACGTGTTTTCTCCCCAACCGCACACAAAACCTCTAACTCTGTTGGCCACATAATCAAAAGTCCCATCTGCAGCTGTACCGACTGCTGTTGGGAGGCCCAAATACTTCTCTCCCAGCGCCTCTGTGCTAATGTTCAACACACCGTGCACCAGCTGCTTTGTGTCATCCTCACAGTTCCCACTAAAGAAAATAGCAGACTTCTCCTTATTCACAAGCTGGCCAGATCCTCTGTTATAATCGACAAGGATAGAAGTTACCCTCCTCGCACTTCTTTCAGTAGCTTGCATGAATATTAGGCAGTCGTCCGCAAAAAGCAGATGTGATATCCATGGCGCATGAAGACTCACCCTCACTCCTCGAGATATATAGGCTGGGCCGCTGTGCTTCAACATACATGAGAGCCCCTCAGCACACAGAAGAAATAAATACGGTGAGATCGGGTCACCCTGTCTGATGCCGCGAGTTGGAATAAAAATTGGGGAGTGCGAGCCATTCACGCGTACTGTGAAGGATACTGAGGTAACACATTTCATAACCAGGTTGCACCATCTATCTGAAAAACCCAGAGATTGCATAACTGAGAGCAAATAGACCCATTCCACTCGATCATAGGCCTTGGCCATATCTAGTTTCATAGCACAGGCACCCTGTTTCCCTTTCTTGTTCCTCAGGTAGTGGATACACTCATAAGCTATCACCACGTTGTCCGTAATCAGCCTTCCCGGAACGAACGCACTCTGTTCCTCAGCGATAATTTCATCAAGGATAGGCCTTAATCTATTAGCCATAGCCTTGGAGCATATCTTGTAAAGAACCATGCAGAGAGAAATAGGACGAAACTGTGTAAATTCCTGTGGGCTCGCCACCTTGGGAATCAACACAATCACCGTCTTGTTGACGGCTTCGGGCATGTCCCCCCAATTTAGGAAGCCAAGAACGACATCCATAATGCTCTCCTTCAGAATGCTCCAGTGCCTCTGGAAGAAACCCGCTGTAAAGCCATCAACACCTGGCGACTTGTTGGGTTTCATCCTGAATAGCGCCACTTCTATTTCTTTTGGAGAGAAAGGCATGTCCAGCGCCTCATTCATATGTGCCGATATTTTCCTAGGAACAAAGCGGCACACCAGGTCTGGTTGGAGATTTTCGTGGGCCGTAAACAAATCTTGATAGAATTCTGCTGCCAGTCTTTCCATCTCCAACTGTTCACTGCACCACACGCCATCAGCACGCCTCAAACCTTTTATTTTGTTGGTTCTGGCTCGAGCCCGTGCTTTAGCTTGGAAGTACTCCGTATTCCTGTCTCCCTCTTGCAGCCATTCTACCCGGGATCGTTGGCGATCCATGATTTCTTCCCGGGCAACCATTTCCGAGAGTTGCCTCATAAGGGAACGTTCTCGGTTTGTTGGACCCCGATACAGTGTGTCGCTTCTCTCCTTCTCAAGTTCATCTCGTAGCCACTTCAGTTTCCTCCGGACAGAGCCAAACACTTCTCTATCCCACTGTTTCAGAGAGCCTTGCAGAGCCATGAGAGAATTAGAAAAAGAATTTAGATCACAAACACCCGCACTTGGGTCCCAAGCTTGGTGGACAAAAGCATTGTAGGACTCATGCCGTTGCCACATATTTTCATACCGGAAGGGTTTAGCTCCTCGTTTTCTTCCTGTGCCAACTGCCACACTGGGCCGCACCTCGATTAAAAGAGCACAATGATCAGATTCAGCGAGCTGAATGTGGTGTACCATCGTATCTCCCCATCGGTTCAGAAAAATACTATCTCCCAGTGCACGGTCCAGTCGTGCCTTCACATTCCGATTACCTTCTTGCCTGTTGTCCCATGTATAAGGAAGTCCATGGTAGCCCAGGTCAAAAAGGTCACAATCTGCCACCACATCTTGAAAAGCGACCATCTGCCACTGTTCACGATCGTTGCCACCAATTTGTTCTTCTCCTCTTAGTACTTCATTGAAATCCCCTGCACACAACCAAGGAAGATTCAGCTGCGCACGAAGAAATCTCATAAGGTACCAACTCTCCTTCCTCATATCCCGCCGGGGTTCACCATAGAATCCCGTGAGCGCCACTGATGCCCATCGAGCTGATCGCTAGACAGCACCACATCCATATGAGATTTTGACATGTTCTGGAGATTAACCACGACGTCTCTTCGCCAAAACAAAACCAAACCACCTTCCAAACCCTGAGCTCCAACTGCAAGGCCATTTGGGAAGCCTAGCTGTTGTTTGAGCCCCATTGCTCTATCTCTGCACATTTTTGTCTCCATGAGGAAGACCACTCTGGGCTTATGCATCTCCACCAGCTGGTGGAGTTCTTGAACTGTCTCGGACTGCCCGCAGCCCCGACAGTTCACACTTAACAGATTCATTGTGCCCGGCGGGGGCTGTCCATCGCAGCCGCCGCCGATAGTGCAATTTGATTGTAGTCAGACCTCTTCTGCTTTTTGGCCAGTTCCTCCGAACCACCCTCCACCGGAACTCCCGAGCCATCTAACTGGTTAACCCTTGCATGTACCAAACCAACCGGGACCAGCGATGTTGTGTCATTCGCCGGTAAATTCAAATCCGGAGTAGGAATAGGACTCGAGGCCGAGACTTTGGATTTCCTCTTCCTGGCAGGCTGCCTCATGTCCTTTTCTTGAAACAAATGGCGGCTAGAGTTGCTCCCCTCCGGAGCTTTCTCTTTGACCACCGAATTTGTCTGTCTCCTCATTGGGGATATTACTTCGTCTCCGTCTCTTTGAGTCGGCGCAGCGCCTGCTGAGGTCGTCGCCTTGCCCTTCGTGTTCACTGGTTCAGATTTTTTCTCCATATTCTTGGCACTTGGGCCACGTGTGTTGCGAGAGCCAGTAGAGGACCCGCTTCCAAATGATTCTGCAGCAGCCTCGGCAAAACTTTGCAATTTCTTCCTTCTATCATCCGCCGCCCTCAGCGGTATCTTGGTTTGATAGGGTAGTTTTCCGTCAGTATCTTTGGGTGCCGGTGTGGGACAATCAAGATCAGAATGCCCAATGAAACCACAGGAAAAATAGAAAAAAAGGAATTTTCTCATATTGCACATCGAACCACCTGGGCTCCTCCGTTCTGCTCATCCTCAGTAAAACCCCCCTTTGGATAGCCTTCTTCAGATCAATGGAGATGCGTGCACGCAGGAAGGCACCACTGGCTTTTCCATCACAGTCCACGTCCATCTTCACCACTCCTCCGAGCAGGGCCATGGCTCGTTCTCCCCTTGCCTTGTTCATCCACCCGAGGGGGAGGTTAAGGATACGAGCCCAGATTTCCATACGATCGAAACGTATCTCTGCCGCACTCAACTTCTCATCGTACGGTTGCAAGAGCACGGAGTACTTCCCCACAATCCATGGCGAGCCTCCCAGGGCACGGTCTCTATCAATTTGGCACCCAAACTCAGCCACGAACAAGTTCTCAGATTTCTCACCGATCGATCTGATCTTGAGACCATACGGGTCTCCCCATGCCGATCTCATGGCCGACAGGATTATACTTCCATGGAGCGTCGACGGAGACAGAACCTTCCCGAAGAGCGCCCACTCCACAGATGCATTGTTTCCTCCATCTTCCTCATCACTGAAATCGGCGATCATTCCTTCCTCTGCCGTCAGATTGAGCTTTTGGAGAAGATCAGTGACGCTGGGGTTCGGGTTCCCCCCTCCTCCCCCGTCATTCGAGGCTCCGGCCGATGCCATGGATCACGGCTTGGTCCGGATAGGCAGGGTGCCGCGATCGTCAAAACGAAGGCGCACAAAAACGATCCCAAGACTAGGTCCTAAGCGGCGCTGGTACCCAATCGAGGTAGGTTTCAGTTGTGTGGTCGACGGCGCCAGGAGCGGCTAACCGGCGATATGCGGTGGACGTAGAAGACTGGATCGTCGACAACGTGGCGTGGACGCCGCGACCGGAGTAGTCGACGGCGGAGCAGTCTAGATCTCACCCAGATTGAGTTCAAGGCTGGGGACACCCATTATCTAAAGAAAATCTTTTGGCGTGGCTCGCCAGCTTGGCCCGTTTACTAGTTCCCCACTCGGACGGCGTTGAGAAGAGTCTCCTCCACACCTTCGCCGTGCCCGAACAGACCCCGGCCCGATCCGGAGCACGCACACCGCCCGCGCCGAGGCGCTTGACCCGCGCGAGCCAAGCCCACGCCACGCGACGCGACCACCACCATCGCAGCCGGCGGCCCGCGGTGCAGCCGGCGCTGACCAGGCCAGGTCGCCGAGACCCCGCGGCGGCATCGTCGGCCGTCTGATTCCCCAGATTCCCACGTCGTCCAGCTGGGCCCCAAGCCCACGCCTCGAGCCGTTGTCGTGTCCGCCCGCGTTCCCCCCTCACGTGCCGTGCCGGAATCTCGCAGCGATCCAATCCAACAGATGTGCCGAGCACGAGCAGCAGCGCTGCAGGGCTGACGCTGACGACGCCGCGCAGAGGTTTCTCCAGAAATATATAGATCCACCCGTCTCTTCCTCCACCTCGCCCGCAGCCAAACCAGCCAGAGCTGTGCCGTGCCGTGTGGAGTCCACTAAGTCAGGACCGAGTCCGGGGGAAGCCTCCGCCACGCCGGCGCGCAGTTGCCAGCTTCTGCCCGGTCCGGTCCGCTCGTCGACGTTCTCTGTTCGACTGGACCGCACGAGCGGCGGCGACCGGCGATCGAGGCGGCTCGGCTTGAGTGAGCGACAAAGATGGAACGCAAGGATGTCGGGATCCTCGCCATGGACATCTACTTCCCGCCCACCTGCGTGCAGCAGGTGATGCTTCTCCTCTTCCCCGCTCTTCCCTCCCCGTGTTACTGTCTCACGTTTATGCTGGTATTTTAGCGGTGCCGTTGTTGCGGCCGGAGTTGAGTCTGATCTGCGGCTCCGGTGCACCTAGCATTGCGGCATCGGGATCGCAAGGTTTATGGTGGTGATTGGTGAAAGATTGTGCTTTTTTAGGAATTGACGAGTAAACATAGCTAGATGGGTCGAATTGCCGTCGATTGCTGTAATCTTTCATGTTTGCACAGCAATGCCGTCGCTCGGTCGGTCAAAGGACTACCAAATCAGTAGTTTAAATTAAATGTGAAACTCCAGTGTCCATGGATCCAGGTAAAAACAGGGGAGTGAGGAAATTTTGAGTTACACGGTACAAGATCCGGGCTGCTGGTGTTTTGCAGGAATTAGGCTCGATTTTTCACTCGAAAGTCTCATAGCCGATGACTTGGATGCATGTAGGAAGCACTTGAGGCTCATGACGGAGCGAGCAAAGGGAAGTACACCATTGGCCTTGGCCAAGATTGCATGGCCTTTTGCAGCGAGGTGGAGGATGTCATCTCAATGAGGTATGCTTTGCATTATTATCCTCGAGTAAGACCATTGGTCTGTTCTCATTTGCTTATATGTTTGGCGCTCTCCTGATTTCAGCTCTCACGAGAGTTTCTTTCCTGCAGTCTGACAGTTGTCACTTCCCTTCTGAAAAAGTACAAGATTGATCCGAAGCTAATTGGTCGTTTGGAGGTTGGCAGCGAGACGGTTATCGACAAAAGCAAATCCATCAAGACTTGGCTCATGCAGATTTTTGAGGTTTGTTGCTCCACATATGTGGAATCACTTTAGTAGCATCCACAGTTCTGCATGACCACACATATAGAAACATTGTTTGGGTGCATGCCCAGCTTTCTATTTGTTTTGACAAGAATGTGCTGACATTTGGCTTTTATATGTTTGATCATGAATGAACATCCAGTCTCTAAATTTCTTTGTTCTCGCAAAAAAGCTAATTTTTGTCGGCATTTGTTCACAAAACGCAGGAGAGTGGCAACACTGACATTGAAGGAGTTGACTCCAGCAATGCGTGTTATGGTGGGACCGCAGCTCTGTTGAATTGCGTGAACTGGGTCGAAAGTAACTCTTGGGATGGACGCTATGGTCTTGTCGTTTGCACAGACAGCGCGGTTTGTCTTCCAACCTTCCCTTTAAACATGAGTTCATTAAGTTTCTTTCAGTTTCTGGTGGAACAGAAAATTACTTTCTGCCATCTTACGCTATCGTTTACTGTGATGTTCAGGTTTATGCGGAAGGGCCAGCTCGTCCAACCGGGGGTGCTGCTGCTATTGCTATGCTCATTGGTCCTAATGCTCCCATTTCTTTTGAGAGCAAATATAGAGCTTCGCACATGGCTCATGTTTATGACTTTTACAAGCCTGATCTTGCAAGTGAATATCCGGTTAGTTTTTGGATCCCTAAGCCATTTATATTATCTAATTTTGGCCCTTCCCTTTGACATAATGGGAGGGGTTCTTCCCTCCCTGGTGGATGTCATATTTGTAGAGTCAAATTTTACTTATAACAGCAGATAAATTCCAGGTTGTTGATGGTAAACTATCCCAAACATGCTATTTGATGGCTCTTGACTCGTGCTATAGACAATTCTCCAACAAGTGAGTTGATCTGCCTCTTTTCCTTTCATCTGGTTGTGATGATGTTTTCTTATCACCGAATAATAATTTCCCCGACCCTCCACTGTTATTTCTAAATAGATATGAGAAGCTTACAGGGAAGCAGTTCTCAATTTCTGATGCAGAATATTTTGTGTTCCATTCTCCGTACAACAAGGTACGGTTCAAATAAGTGAATAACTGATGATTTTAATGAAGCATAAAGCCATGAAAGTTTACTATTTTTTTTTATTTCTGATTTAGTGGCCTTGTGAGATTTGCTTATTATGTTCTTCTGTTATCTCAGCTTGTACAGAAGAGTTTTGCTAGACTTTACTACAATGACTTCCTGCGCAATTGCAGGTTTGCATTCTCTTCTCAACTTTACCCCTGTTTCTGGTATAATTTGGGTTTGGCCTTCTTGTTTGTCATGGAAAATATTGTGTGGGGTTCAGTTCCTGAAGAGTTTTCAAATTTCAGTTGCAGATCACTACTATATATTTTACACAATGAGTCCCAGATTAAGTTTTCTGACTAAAATTATTTGTGCTAGCTCTGTTGATGACGACGCTAAAGCAAAACTCCAGCCATTTTCCAACTTGACGGGTGATGAGAGCTATCAGAGTCGCGACTTGGAAAAGGTATGTTACAATTATGTGGGAATATCATGTTGTTGATTTATGATCTGATGGAGTTCTTTTCTGTGAAATTTTCAGGCCTCGCAACAAGTCGCAAAGAACTTGTACGACATCAAAGTGCAACCCTCCACTCTACTTCCGAAACAAATTGGTAACATGTATACTGCGTCCCTTTATGCTGCACTGGCATCCGTGCTATTCAACAAGCATGATAGTCTGGTGAGCCCTATATCTGTAATTTCTGTCATTTGTATCTGTCGTCCTTGGATCCTGATAGCTGGCTACTTTTACTGTTACAGGTTGGCCAAAGAATTGTCATGTTCTCTTATGGCAGTGGCTTGACATCCACTATGTTTTCGTTGAGGCTAAACAACGGCGAGGGTCCCTTCAGTTTATCAAACATTGCTTCAGTGCTTGATGTCACAGAGAAGCTTCAGTCAAGACATGAGGTAAGCCCTTCTGTTCCTGCATAATCATTCGCTCATTGTAAGCTTATATGCTCCTTTAGTATTTGTCTTTACATACTTTGACGTATTTTCTCCTGACACCTGCAACCAGGCCTTGCCTGAGAAATTTGTTGAGACGCTGAAGCTTATGGAGCACCGATACGGTGCAAAGGATTTCGAGACAAGCAAAGAAACGAGCCTGCTGCCACCTGGCACGTTCTACCTCACCAAGGTTGATTCCATGTACCGGAGGTTCTATGAGCAGAAGCCAGCTGATGAAACTATCTTTAGTAAAGTCAAGTGCTGCAACGGTGTGGCGAATGGCCACTAGTGGCGTTCCATGAACTGCATGGCTCCTGATCGTGCCCTCTACCCGTTGTTCCTTAGAAGTCGTGCTCCCTACTTTGATATGCTTATGGTTAGCATTTTGCTCTAGCCTAGTGTGCTTCTCAAATAATTATGCTGTTACAGCTGTTCCCCCTAGGTCAGCTATTTTATTTTTATGTGTTTTGTATTGATCTGACCTGTAAAATTCTATGTTGACATTCTGGTTTCATTTAGGTTGTATTTTTTTTTCCTCATTGGTTAAGCTTCCAGGAACTAATCTGGGAAAGTACTCTGTGATCGGCATGTGCTTCTTTGCATGTTCGCTTCGCTGCTTTGCAGCGGCTGTTTTGCAGCAGCTACAGTGTTCGTAGTTATTTCTTCTGCAACTGCTACAGTAAAACGGCTGCTTCGCAGCGAAACGAACAGGCTGGCCCTGGTCTACCCCCTGTATTAAATAATCCAACTTATTAGTGTTTGATTATACAAGCTGGCTTATATAAGATGGAGGGTAATAAGCCGGTAAGGATGTTTAGCAGCCCAGATTATGAAATACTTTGGGTGATATAAGGCACACTAAGCTACTTTGGGGGCAACTTATGGGGTTATTTTATAATATAGGTGTATACATTATCTAATATGGTAATATAATCTTTTTGTTTGTTCCAACTTAAGATTAAATAAGTTAGATTATATAATTTAAGCAGTAAACAAACATGCCCTGAGTTCAGTAAAAAAAAATGATGTAATGGCTAAAGTGGAACTGCTAGAGCCACGGTGCTTTTTGCCGTTGCCTGACCCGTCAATCGCCGGACAGAGCATAACAAATTCTCTGCAGAAATTTGGAGGGTTTCCAGAACAGTTAATTGAAGCAATAACAGTTGGGTTCTTGAACAACTTGCATGTACCTAAATGCGTGGCATATATCTTCAAGCTCACAGTTCTCCAGGGTTAATTCCATGATCAAGCAATAACCAACCAAAACATGGCAACCCAATGATGCAAAGTTACAGTAGGACCAGCAACGACCAAATCCAATGTAACTTTTAAAGTTCCGTCTCTTGACCAAACAGTATCAGGAGCATGGATCCTGTAAACACCCAAAAACTGGATAAAAGAAATATCTATATCTCGTGCTAATTGTACATTGCTCTGCCAACATCTATTACAAATCTAAACATTTTGATTGAAGAAACATGAAATGAAAACAAGTGTGTGTAATGACACAAAAAAATGACTGTTCCTCTCTATTTTCTTCATGGTTCCTGTCGACATCCACACACTTCGACATTAAAAAAAAAAAAGGATCACACTGCCTGCTTCCCTTTCCTAACTCTATCTAGTTCTGCCTCAGCTTCTTGCAGGGCTGATTTCAGAATAGATACTCTTGCTTCCAGCTCCTCCACTGTGCCCCTCTTCAGAGCAGGCTTGTATGGTGTAAGGAAGTGTCGGGAAAAGTTTTGCAGAGCTTGAACACCACATACCTGAAAAATGCATCTTCAGGCACTGACAAATATCATTAGTGCAGATAAGTGAGCTAGGGGTATCACGGTTACTTACCTCCTCTGGAAGCAAGGGAAGTTTGGTGATGTTGAAGTCGTCATATAACATATGGAACTGATCAATATATTTCTGCTGCATTTTTACACGTGCCTTTAGCAGTTTTGACTCAACAGCTGCAAGCAATAAAAAATAAGTACACTAGAACAATAGAACCTTGCCTTAAGATATTTTGTGAAATAATAAAGTGAACGCGGTGTATTCTACATTGCCAAGAAATCTTCAAGTAAGTTTGTCAAACAAGGTAATTCTGTACCAACCTTCCTCGTCGAAAATAACTTGATTGATGATAATATTGTGTGAGTCAATCTCAAACTTGGCTAACTCTTGCACCAATCTCTCTGTTTCATATAATGAAAGAAATTCCGGGATACAAACACATACAAAAGTTGTCAAGTCCTGAGAAGAAAAAACAGATAAATTAATTAAAACAGAAAAGGATATATTATCTTCAGCATTAGATGTTTACATAACGTAGAAAGGCACAACATAGGCATCCAAAAGTAGAGAAAATAAGGCAATCCAGAATGGATGGTAATTTTATTTTTAACCTGTAGGATCCTCATGTGCTTAAGTTGGACTAGTAAATAAGTTATCCTGCGAGGTTTACACAGAGCACAACTGTTGGGCGTTGTGTTCTGTGCAGTGAATATAAAGACTGTTCGTTCTGGGTATGTACTGAGAACCAAGTTGCAGTTCTACACCTGTGACCTCCATCAACAAATTTGATTAGATCTTAAGATCACCAGCACATCATTTAGAACAGTTCCAAGGGGAAAACAAAGCCTCATTGTAAATCTAATCTCACAATTCTAATGTCCCCGTGTGTAAGTTATTTTGGGTTTCATCTCTAGCCTATCTATCTAGCATGGGACTAAAAGGTTTTGTTGTTGTATTGTGTGAGTTCCCATGTGTTCCCACTGTATCTTTTAATTCAATAAGAATTGTATGATCTAACTTCCCAAATAGCCTATTTTATGAGTAGAAGAGGAATATCTCTGCTTCTCTACAAGGATGCCAAACTTACTGGATCTTTAAATTGCCTATTCACTTGCTCGATCACGTCCTTCATACCCTCGAGTCTTCCAAGCATTGCATCCTCGTTCAGGTCGTCACCAAGACCAAACATTCGAGTGGCCTGCACAATTGATTTAATATGGTATTTTAGATACTTACAGGCTTCCATAGAGGCAGGTTCAATGAAAATTCACAGTTATGAAAGCTTAATTTATGTACAGTTATGGAAGTTCATCACAATCTTTGTAGCAGGACACACAATTCCTCTATTTGTTATAACTTATGATCAAAATATCGGTATGATAACATGTTATTTACTGGAAAAGTGAATTAGCAAAAGGCGACTGAAAGACATGCCCTGATGATTTTCCAAAACTGTAATTCTCAAGTAGCCTGAGATGTATTAAAAAAAATACCTGATCCAACAGACCACCAAATCTATTTTTTAACTCCATCACTTTCTCAAGACCCTTCTCTAGGGTTGCTGGGAACTGCAGCAGCCGTAACGTGTGCCCTGTAGGAGCAGTATCGAAAACGACAACAGAGTAATCCATTGTTTGGACTAATCTGCAATAAGGGGAAAACATCGTATTTCAATAGTTGCAAGAGGCCAGAAGTACACAAGGATCCATAATTTTGTTATAAACACTATAATAATGATACAACCATTCGTTATAAACTCTGATGGTAATAATAATAATGATACAATCATAATCTTAACTGCACGAATTTATTGGACTGAAGAAAGAGGAAATTTGGAAGAAAAGGGCAGCAGCTTGACTAAAAAATTGATCCTTCTGAGTGTAACAGCTCATATTGGGAAGAATGACAAACACCAGGATAGAGGAGACTATTACTTTAGCATTTCAGCAAAACTCATAGCTTCATCTACTCCTGGAATTGCATTTGTTAGCTCTGAAAGGAATCCCTCCATTCCTTCGCCGGATAAATCATCATTTTCTACCTTTGGATCAATTTCCTGCAATTATCTTTCGAGATTAGGTTGCTGAGTCAAAATACCAGTTGTAATAAAATGAGCAAAGCTCTCTTTGAAATAAAAGAGTTAAAATAATGAAAATAGCATACAAAGGAATCGAAGAACCTTGTTGAAAAGATATTCTCACAGTGTCGTGTTCAACATGGTTGAAAGTAGGGCACAAAAAAAAGGAGGAAAAGGCTAAAATCCCACACCTTGTCATACATTTAATTTCTATACAACCCAAGTGGAACATATATTAGATGTAACTGCTAGAGGGTTGGTATGTTTCCTCTGCAAGCCAGTGTTTCCAGTTAACCTCAGTGGATATATACATAAGAAAACTACTTCATACCAAGTCACCACCTAATCTTCAACTTACACCATCAACAAAACAAAATAGAGATGAAATCAGCAGAATATTATTCAGCAGAAGTGGAATGCCCACATGGAAAGTTCCATGAACCTACAAAGCCTTATCGCTGAGCAACGACCCAGTTAGTGACCCACATGCCACAAAGTAATAGCACAAACACAGACTACCAGAATTGGTAACTTTCCAGTATGAATAGTCTGAATGAGCCCCTATGGTATGTTGTCTAAGAGACTAAGACCCCCATACATAGCAACTAAAGGGAAATGCGCCACTTTTCTACTTGCATTTTGTCTCTCCTCTTGCACTGCAATACGGCACCACACCAACCTCCCCTAACAAAATTCGGTGAAGGCTACGATCCTAGCCAATCGCCGGGCCAAGCCGTCTACCCATCCAATCACGATGAATTGGGGGGAATCAAAAGGGGACAAGAGCTTTGATTTGAGCCGATGAGACGGAAAGAAGATAAATCGATTTTTGCTTGGCTTACCATGGCGTAGAGGTTGGAGAATCCGCGGACGAGGGTGGGGAACTTGGTGAAGCGCTGCTGGAAGGCGTCGCTGAGGTTATGTGCGGGGTCGGTGGAGATGACGAGCACGGACTGGCGGACGGAGGCGAGGAGGACGGAGAGGATGGAGCTGCATGTGGTCTTGCCGACGCCGCCCTTGCCGCCGACGAAGACCCACTTGAGGGTCTCCTGGTCGAGGAGGTTCCGCACCGTGGGCTCCGGCATGTCGCCGGCGTCCACCACCGCCGCAGACGCCATTCTCCGATCCCCGCGGGGTGATCGGCGCGGGGGGAGATGAGATCTGGAGGCGAACGGCGGTGGCGCGTTGTGGGTCGGGCTGGCGGGCAGGTGGGGTGGGGACGAAGAATTGTCTAGGTGGAAATTCCTTTCCTCTTCTGGGTGGTTTTCACTTTTTCACCGTCTTTTGGTGCTGTCAGCCTGGCTTGCTGGTCTTTTCACTTTTCAATTTTCATCATCATCTTTTTGATGGTTTTCACTACCGTATTTGTTTGAACTATTTGTTCCCGTAGTATCATCTTTTCAAAAAGAAAAAACTCAAATAGTATTAATATTTTGATATGCTAAATAGGGACCAAAAGGTTTTGCTTATAGATGAATTGAAAGTAATTTGGGCATGGTTTGATTGACTTTTTGCTGTTTGTGTTCTTGTTTGAAAGATGATATAAACTAGTACTAGTCATGAGGGCCTGAGGCTACCATGCTCTATTCAAGATCTAGGCCTTGCACACCTGCCATCAGAACCTTAGATGCTCAGAAATTTAGAATCAAACATCTAAGATTGACTCAACAGTTTTTTTAGGGTGCCATCTAAAGAGATTAGAGTGCCTGTAAAGGCTGTAGCATATTGTTTGGTTTGTTGTCGTACTTTGCTAAAAGTGAGGCAAACAAATTGCTTTGCACTTTTGGCAAATTTTGCTAAAAATGAGCGTCTATAACGAGGTCTCAGTGTGGCAAGCTGTAGTTGTGGCAGAGACCCAAATGACCACCTTAAAAAACTATACGTGACAATGTTTAACGATAAATTAAACACGCCGTTAAGTTTGATTATGGTTTCAGAAATTTGACTGAAACAACATGGCGGGCCGGGCCAGTCCCGGTCGGTGCCGCGCCGGACGGATCAGGCGCACGGCCCGAGTCGCGCTCCTGGGCGAACCAGCTAGGCCTAGAACCAGCACGGACGGACACGCCACGATCCACGCGCCCACCTACGGCCCCACCGAATCCGCGGGAAGCAACGGTCGGTACGTACGCACGCGAATGTTACACGCGCCGCGCGCCACCGCACCGTCCCCATCGTCCGGTCCGGCGCCAGAGCCGCGTGGCAATGGCGCGGCACGACAGATAGCGGCGGCAAGCAAGCGCGCCGCCATGGCCCCGCGGGCTGGAGCTCTCCGATCCGTGCCAGAACTGTTCACGCACCAGCAAAATCACCGAAGCTGATTCTTTTTTTTTTTAGAAAAAAAAATACACATGTCTCTCTCCAACCACAAGCTCCGCTAAAGCAAAAACAAATACACGCACACGCTCCATCCAATATAGTATGACGACAACGACAATGCCCGTCCGCTCACTACTACTAGTAGAAGAGGGAGTTGTAGGTGGACATGGTGGCGGCGATGGATGCGACGCAGATGAGCAGGGACGGCAGCAGCGTGGCGTTGAGCAGGGCGCCCTGGCCGAGGAATCCCGCAAGCGTGATGGTGGCGTCGGCCACGACCCGGGCCAGCGTCCCCGCCTCCGTGGACAGGAGCCCCCCGTTGTAGGTGCCGCGCGACAGCCGCGACGACATCACCTGCGACAGCAGCGACAGGTTCACGCCCTCCAGCACCTCCGCCGACACGAACGTCAGCAGCGCCGAGCACACGTACTGCGCCACCGTGTACGTGGTGCCCGTCAGACGGAAGCTCAGCAGGATGCCGGCGAGCAGCACGAACTCCGACGCCAGCAGGATCTGCCGGTCCTCGAACATGTTGCTGATGTAGGTGCCGACGACGGCGTTCACGGGCAGGACGGTGAGGCCCAGGATGGCGAGGAACACGGCGATGGTGCTCGTGTTCCACCCGAAGTAGTAGCTGGTCACCACGCTCGACTCCGACAGCAGGATCTCCATCGCGTATTTCAGCATGAAGTAAATCAGCAGCTGGACCTTTACTGATGGCGTGAGCAGCCTGTAGGCCGAAGCAACTGAAGAGGCTGGCCTAAGCGTGGACGCTGCGGGCGATCCCAGCTCGCCGTGCTCATCTTCGTCATTGGGCAGCAGTAGCTGTTCCGCAAGGCCCTTCTCCACTTCCTCTTCCTCCACAAATCCTGTGAGATAATATTTGTTCAGATAATTGTTGGAAAAAAAATGCAGAAAGATTGAGAAAATGTTTAGATAACCGTTTAAAAAAATGCAGAAAGATTGAGAAACTTCGACGTGCACTCAGCTTTTCATTCTGTCAGACTTACTTGAGCTGGTGGAGGAACCTTCACGATAAACTTCGACGTCAGGGTCAAGAGCTGGCTCCTTGAACGAAATCCACAGCCAGACCAAGTACGCCAGCCAGCCAACCGCCATGACCCAGCCAGGCAAGGTGTCCTGGTTGATGGTGAAAATGTAGAACTTGGTCTTTGTCTGAAGCAGGCCGGCAAGCGCAGGGCCGCAAGCCATGCCCAGAGCACTAGCACTGACGAACGCCGCAGAAGCCTGCATGCGGATCCTAGGAGGAACACAGTCACTGATGTACCTCCTGTTCACAGCTCTTGCAGACCCCAACCTGCAAAAAAGAAAAGAGAGGAGAATTTATTCGAACCCATCGCTTGTTTTGTTGAATTTGTGCAATTTATCAGCTCTCCGAGCTCCACAAAGGTTCAGAGATAGCAGCAACTGATCTGTACATACCCGCAAAGAAGCCGACCGACGAGGAGGAGAGTCAGGGAGTTAAGATCATAAGCCAACGCGTACAAAACATTGCCTAGAAGAAGCACCACACTGCTGAACAGCAACGGCCTGAAGTAAGACTTGTTGGACCACGCGCTGAAATAGACCGAGGAGAAGACCTGAGCCACAGCCATGGAACCGATGATGACACCGCAAACCGTGGCAGCGGCGCCGAGGCTGGTGGCGTAGTCGTCGGCGGTCGGGACGATGATGTAGGTGTTCACCATGTACAGGAAGGTGTTCACCAGGTTCAGCACCAGGGAGATGAAATGGTACTTCTCTTGCTCGATGTGCTGCACTTGTGAGGTTGAGGTGTCCTCTTCCGCGATAAGCGCGTGCTGCCCCAAGAACCGCAGGAAGTTCGTCGAGTTCGTCAGCTTGTCTGCTGTTGTCTTTATCAGATCAATTATGGGGTCCTACAGATGTCACCAGATGCAAATATCACTGTTAATCGCATAAGAAGGTGCACACAAGAACTCTGCTGCACTGACAATAGAATGACAGTGTTAAACCTTTGGAATGGCCAGTGGATTCTGGTCATAGATATTCAGATAGCTTCCTTCACGCTCCTCGAGATCGCCAAGGTTGCGAGACAGTGCTCCAACAACAGCTCCAATTCCCTAGTTGCTCACAATCGAAGATTTTTTATTTTCAACACTTCGACATGTGTGACGGTGAAATCAACATGACTGAAATACTGATCAAATAACTCACCACATGTTTGAAAACCTGTTGCAGTTGAGAATACGGGTGATTTGATCGGCTTTTGACATAATAATCTGTAAATTTATATCCCAAGCGTTCATCGAATTTCTTCAGGATCTTCCGAACCGCGTTAGCGTTCAGATCGACAAACTTTAGAAGCTTTACGAGATCCAGACCAACTTCCCTGTAAGCTTGTCTTATTTCTGCAATCTCCTGCAGAAGTGGCAAATCTTGAAGTCTTGCCTTGTTCTTCCCTAAATCTTCAAGCCTTGCTGCGATCAATCCTTGCTGTTCTATCATGAACAGCACGATCTTCTCAATCTGAGGGAAAAAAATACATGTGATCATCTGGTGGACGGGAACTTTATTAATTTCTTAACCAAGAGGTCGATTTACAATTGTTGGCCGGACTGTATGTACCTCATCGTCAAGCAACTTTGAGAAATCCTTCAAAACACGTCGGCGGTCGTGGTTGCCTTCTTTTGTTTGCTCTGTATATTCCTTCACTCTTCTCCTCAGCAGGTTGTAGTTAAAATAGTACCTAGATTCAGGCAAGAAATGAAAGCTGACATCAATGTCCTCAGAAAAAGGTTAAAGTCAGGATCATGGGACAATTGTTCCATAGATGGGCATCCTAGTAAACTGCAATGCATGGTCTAAATGTGATCATGACTAAAACAAATTAGGAAAACAGATGAGGCAAGTCCATACTCTTCCCATCCTGGAATTTGATCTGTTGTCAGCTTCTTGGAGAAGTTCACCATTTTTCTTCCAAGTGTATGACCTGCGTGGAATAAAAGAAAAACTCTATGATACTAAGCACCATAATCAGCAATGAGAAAACTTGTTCAATCGGCTTCTTATTGATTCATCAGTTAATCGCATACCAGCCAAGAACAGAACGTCAAAATTCTATATCTTTGAGGTAACGAAAGAATCACAGAAATATGGAACGTAAGGTACCTAGAAATGAGAACCAAGATACTGCAGCTAATTAGCTCCTGGACTCCTTTGTGTGTGCTAGAGCTAGGGAAATGGATGAACCGTATGATAACATCTAATGAGTAATGACTATATATAGCTTTTGTTTTGGGTATAGAACTGGTTTAATGAATAGTTTGTTTATAGGTTTGAAACAATCGATCCTGAGACATGATGAACAATAAATCTTGTTATGCACAGCTGGACATCAAATGAACTTTTTCCGGAATACAAAAGAAAATATACGTATTTATGTTTGACTTTTGTTTTACCATTTCATAGAGGCCGCCAACGAAATATGGACCTGGATTGGAATGTCCAACAAATATGAACAGTAGTAGTATATGCTGGTATTCATATTACAAGTGGTTTATTTGTCATATAACTCGCCTGCCTAGATTGAAGGCCCATAGCCAACTGTTCTTGAAGTCTCCATGTATATTTCTGTGGCGACAAACTGTAACAGCTCATGCTTGTTTAGCAAGATCTTTGAATGATAGTGTCTCCTTCTTATTCTTCCTGCCTTCAAGAACACTGATACTAGTAGGCATTCACGTGCCCATTTATTAAATGAACTAGTACCAGAGCTGCTATTTCACTAACGAAAAACATATCTGACCAATTGATAGTGGGTACCAACCCTATGTTTTTCTTTAGTTTCCCTTTGAATTGATAAAAGAGGAAACATAAAGGTGGAGGATCATGGCTATATTGCTTATTATCCGTACACCTGGTTTATGTGGAGTCGACTACAGAAAATAGAGCATTTTAAATCAAAAGTCAGCATGGCTCAAAATATTTTTACAGAAGTCAGCTGTTTCTTTATTGTGAAGAGGATCAGGATCCATGGAACAAGCCTGGCACTTCCTTCCCGGGGAAAATAACAACACACAACTCAAACAAGCAATGCTGCCAGAGTTGACTAGCTAATAAAACAGAGATAATTTGCTGGTTCCAACAGAGATAATGATTGTTTAGTTTGTGTGTATAACTGCCGTTACCTGGCAGAAAACAATTCAATTTTGCCAGTTCAGAACACGAAGGCAAGACACTACTCCGTGGTTTCACACGATAAGGCTGGACGTGACTTTGAGTGTTTTGATAAGCGTAGAGGCGAAGCACCAGCGTGTTCGGTAGGCTGCAGCTGCAGAAAAATAACTGCGAACACTGTAACTGCTGTTGCAAACACTGTAACTGCTGTTGAAAAAATAACTGTGAACACTGTAGGTGCTGCAAAACAGCTGCTGCAAACGAGTCGAACAGGATGCACGTTGTGCCAGCTCCGAGAACCGGACGAGCATCCAGGTTCGGAGGCTCAGAGCAGACAAAGAAACTCTCAGGCAGGCTTGATGCAATGATGCCTTTGCCGAAACCAACCGCGACTGCTTCAGTTTTTCTGCGGCCGAACAGACGCGATGGGATCGTTTCAGTCACCGAGCGAACGAACAGACGCTAGACAACTGATGTTCTCGCCGTCCTCTGAATAGTTAGCGCAAACACCAAACAAAGCAAAAGGGAAGAGCGAAAAAGGAAGGGGGGAAAAAAAGAAAAAAAGAGAGGAGGGATCGGAACGGAACGGCCAGGCCCACTTTCCTTGACGGGCCCGCGCGTTAACGGTAGAGACCCAACTCACGGGCGCACGAGGCAGCCCACTAGCCGCCGCGAGTCTCGCAGTTTGCCGAGGCCACAACCGCCGGCGCGCCGGCACTACTCCCACCCGAACCCTCCGCCACGCCGAGCCTGTCGCCGGCGAGGAAGAGAGAGAGAGAGAGAGATGGGCGTGGGGGGCAGCTTCTGGGACCTCCTGAAGCCCTACGCGCGGCATGAGGACGCGGGCTACCTCCGCGGCCGCCGCGTCGCCGTCGACCTCTCCTTCTGGATCGTCTCCCACAGCACCGCCATCCGGGCGCGCTCGCCGATGGCGCGGAGGCCCCACCTCCGCACCACCTTCTTCCGCACCCTCTCCCTCTTCGCCAAGGTTCGGTTCCAATCCCGCCGCTCCCCTTCGCGCGGTTCCCCTCCCCATTCTGAAGTCTTGCATTTTTGCCCGTTTCTTGATCTCGCCGACCGTGTAGTTCCCCGTCCCGCGCTCATGCCATTCTGCATTCTGCACTTGGTGTTTCGCGCTCGCGAAGATTTAATCTTGTTGGGATTCAGTTACTGCCGTGTGCTTAGGTTCTCGATTTCTTCAGTGCCCGGACTCAGTCTCTGCATTTTCTGTGCAGATGGGTGCTTTCCCAGTGTTCGTGGTGGACGGCGAGCCGTCGCCGCTCAAGTCGCAGGCGAGGGCCGCGCGCTTCTTCCGAGGCTCCGGGGTGGACCTGTCCGCATTGCCGAGCACAGGGGCGGAAGGGGAGTCCAGTGCGACGGCTTCTCCAGTCAAAGGGAGGAATGCTGCCTTCACGCGATATGTGGAGGAGTGTGTGGTGAGTTCCCATGATTTGGCAATGTTGTGTTCCTTTGAGCAATCCCATGATTCAATTTGGTTTATCTCAAAAAAAAAAAAAAAATTCAATTTGGTAATTTTAGAGCAACTACAACAGTTATGTATAGACAGTCTCTAAGGGTGTCATCATCCAAATCCTACCTCCAACTGTCCGTGAAAGCGGTCTCCAAATATAGGCAGGACCAATTTTCCCCCATCTGCTTGCCACATTTGGCGAAGATTTACTCACTCCCAACCGAGCCGTTCCCGCGATTCCTTGGCGCCATCCTGCAAGTCCCTCACCCTTTCTTTGCCGCCTGAGCATGCCTGGCGAGGTTAAGATTCAGTTTTTCCACCGCCGCCAAGGAGCTGGGGTCGCAGATGCTGTCACAGCAGGCCTTCTCGCGGGGGCGGTGGGGGAAAGCGGCGGCTAGTCATCTTCCATATGAGCATCAGCCTATCCTAAGCCATCCCCCTGTCTCTCCATTGCTAGCACCGAGCTCCACCTGCCATGGCCAATCGTCCCTGTCGCAACTGCTGTTCCCTATAGCGGTATAGCCACTACCCAAGTTTCCCTCTCAAATGGGTGCACCATAGCCGGGAGCTCGTCCATGGCAGACAGAGCACGAACGCCTCCGCGTTTCATTTTTGCTTTTCTTTTCTGGTATTCCAAAAGTGGCGTGATATGGGCCCACGGAAAAAAAAACTGTCACCGTTCCAAAACGAAAAACCCTCCTGCCATTCAAAAAAAATAAAAAAATCCTTGAGTTCCAAAATGAAAAGTATTAAAACAATGGCATTGGCCTGGCCCACAGAAATGCTGTGCATACTTCTAGCCTGTCCGACCGGACCATCCGACCAACGTTAACAGCCTCCTAATGATGTATAGTAACCGCTGATTAATACTAGACGTACGGCCGGGTCGGACGACCCAGTTGTATGTATAGCAGGACTCGTTGGTCCATAGAAGTGGTGTGGCCACATTTGAAATAATTTGGAAACCAAAAATTGTGTACTGTTGGAGGAGATAAGTTTTTTTTACTCCCAATAGATCTTTGGAAACTCCGTAAATCAATATTTAGGGAGTATTTTTTTTTTTTACATAACTGTTGGAGACGCTCTTAGGCCTCGCAGAACATCTGGTTCCTCTAACAGCTCTGAGACTCACAATCTCTGTAACCTCGTCCTCCTCATTAACACCGAAACCTCTCTACCCTCCATTTCTGGCTTCTTGGTAGATACAAACCTTGCAATGAGTTTGCTCTCTTCCATTTGAAGTAATAAGGGTGATCATGCCGTATGCCCTATGCGAATCCTTTAAATTGAATGAATTCATATTTGTTCAGAAAAAGGGAGATAATGCAGCCTCTTGTAAATATATTGTCCGTCTGTAATTTTGGTTACTTTTCTGAAACTTTTAGGAAATGCTTGAATATCTTGGAATGCCTATACTGCGGGCTAGTGGTGAAGCTGAAGCCCTTTGCGCTCAGTTGAATAATGAAGGTCATGTAGATGCTTGCATAACAGCAGACAGTGATGCTTTCCTCTTTGGAGCTAAGACTGTAATAAAGGTCCTCAGATCGAATTGTAAGGTAAGCATTCTATTGTCATTCATTGACAAAAGTTCCTTTTTGGGGTTCATTTTCTCTGTGCCATTGTCTCATGATCCATCAACTTTTCTACAGGAACCTTTTGAGTGCTACCACATAGCAGACATCGAAGCTGGTCTTGGATTAAAGAGGAAACAAATGGTAGCCATGGCTCTTCTTATTGGCAGTGACCATGATTTGCATGGGGTGCCTGGTTTTGGTGTTGAAACCGCGCTTCGATTTGTGCAGTTATTTGATGAAGACAGCATTTTAGAGAAGTACGCGTCCTACTTTAATGTGAATTTTTTTATTTATTCTTTTGGCAGAATGACATTCCCCCGGATTGCATATCTGAAGTTGACATCTTATTTATTATTTTGCAGGTTATATGAAATAGGTAGGGGGATTTATCCATTCCTTGAAGGATTTGACAAGCCACATATTGATGATCTCCCATCACCGTCCACAAAAAATCCAATTGCAAGATCGCCACACTGCTCACATTGTGGTCACCCGGGCAGCAAGAAAAATCATATGAAAGTTGGGTGCAATTATTGCTTGGTGGATGCGTTAGAGAATTGCATGGAAAAGCCAGCTGGGTTCAAATGTGAATGTCCCAGTTGTGACGAGGTAGTCTCATTTTTCTGCAGTATCGAAATTTATGTGATATTCTTCTTTGAGAATCTGTGAGCTATTGAAGTTTTGTGATATCGATTTCAGCTGCATACTCTTGTTCAAGTACACATAATTTTTTTTTTGCGCTTGTTTAACCACATTTTGTTTATTTTGATCCCTTCGTTCACAAGATATTATATACGGCACATATTCATTCCTTAGGTTATGGTGAATTTTGTATCCATATTAACTGTTTGTTCTGAATCTTGAACGTTAGGCACGGAATCTGAAGGAGCAGATAAGACATGAAAACTGGCAAATCAAGGTCTGCAAAAGAATAGCTGCTGAGACAAATTTTCCAAATGAGGAGATCATTAAATTGTATTTAAGTGATAACAATTTGGATAGAGGTAAAGTCAGTATGGCACAAAGCATTAGAATAAAGAATTCAGCTTATTCACATGCCTGATATTTCTGTTTCCGCGCCTATTTGTGGTGGTCTCAATAATTTGTCCTCATCGATATCTTCTAAGTGAGACTTATCATCCTGTTTGCAGAAAATGGTGTTCCCTTGCTTACTTGGACTAAACCTGATGTTGAAGCTTTGGTTGAGTTCTTAACTTATAAGCAGAACTGGGAGCCATCTTATATTCGACAAAGGATGCTTCCTATGTTATCAACCATATATTTACGTGAGATGGCATCATCTCCATGTACATCTATGCTTCTTTATGATCAGTATGAATTCCATTCAATTCAACGGATTAAAATAAGGCATGGGTACCCTTATTACTTGGTCAAATGGAAGAGAGCTACTCACGGAATGATTTCCAGTGAATCTATCAAGAAATCGGAGATTGAAGAGGAGAGGGAGGTAGTGTTGTTGGATGATGATGAGGAGGAGGAGGCCACAGTAGCTTCTGAATCTCCTGAGTTGTTAGATGAGCCAGATTTTCCGCAAGTACTTACTGATGATGGTTGCTGCTTTCTATTGACTGATGAAGACATTGGACTTGTCAGTGCTGCTTTTCCTAAGGAAACAAAAATATTTCAGGAAGAACAGGTGCACAATGGTTTTCTTTTCTTTACTGTGATAATGATTAAATGTGCAGCATCTTTTGTTCTAGAAACATTTATCTTTTAAATCTTAGCTTTCATTGTTTACTGACTACTCAAAGAAAAACCAATGTGATGTTTTTGTTCACTGCAGCTAACGTGTCTTTTCACCGTTGCAGAGGCTGAAGGAAGGTAAATCAAGAGCACGGAAATCCAAATCAAAGTTACCAAGTAGCGCGTTGGAAACACCTAACGGTCCAAGGCCTAGTGGAGTTCAACGTAGTATCAAGGAGTTCTACCGCTCGACGAAAGGGCCAAGTATTGAATCTGGGAAGCAGCCAGTTGGTGAAAGTTCCACAGCAAAGGCAATCTCGAGAAAATCCTCAGATACAGACCTCAGCAAGAACCAGCCCCAGTCTATCCGACGACGCCTTCAATTTGACTGACAACTGGACTGCCTTTGGTCGTCCGCTCACTGTTGTACATGTTCCAGTAGATGTCTTGGCTGGCGTAAATTATGCAGCCCCTTTTGTATAGTAGGAAACAAATTTTATCTGAGGAAATGGAACAGATTAATGCAATTCGATTGTCTGAACCTCGTGTCATCTGTAAATAGGATCGGTTGTTTGGTGCTACTTCAATTCAGGGCTCAGCCGAGTTTTTTTCTCCTCTGAGGTCTGCTTGCCTGACACAAATAGTAAGAGGATAATCCGGCACGTTTATGTCCAGAAACTAATTAAATCGAGTCTCTGAAACTACAAGTGAAAGATTGTCACATTCACGCGTCAAGAATTTGTTGCTCCTCCTTGGGCTTGGACGTCACTGCATACGTTGCACTAGAGTTACTACTGAAAGTGAGCCAATCCAAGGCACAGTTCCTTCTTTGACCATAGAACAAACTTAATTTGACTCCTGGAGGTTTATGTCCTTGGCTTATCTTTATTTTCCTCACTGTACATATTACCTGTCACTGCATGTGTCCGTAGCCCCTATTTGGAAGCTCAAAATTCCCTGACAATAGCTGAAAGAGTTCGAGCCGTCTCACCAGCAGGGAACGACGACTGACCATGCGACGGAAACTGCTTTCTCAGGGAAGTGTTATCTGGTCGCTGTTTCACATTTCCCTGACATCGAGTGAGAGAGTATCATGGACTCATGCTTGCCGCGTTCGTGGCGATGGAAATGGAACGGAAGCAAGTTGTGAGGTACGAGAACGACAGTGTGAGCTTCCTCCATGCAATTGGGTCGAAGGCCATCCCGGCCGTACGTGCCGCCGATGATGCTGTCTATGGATGTCACGTCATGCGTTAATGCGTAAAGGAACAATCGTAATAGGTACTACTAATGTAAACAAAGGATCGTAAATTCGTAGTACTGGATACTGGAAGAGAAACTGGGTGTGCAAGGCCTCCTCCTTGTTTAACCCGCGTGTGCGACGTATCGATCGCTGCTCATGTACGTCAGAGCCCGCAATGTCAAATGGTCAGCGAGTCAACCAAAGGTTTCTAGCAGGGAAGTTTTAAGGTTTCAACTCTTGAAGCGTCTGGACTTCTAGGTCTCATATGTTCAGACCTGACCAGCCTGATGTCAACCTGAAGGGAAAGGGAGCACGTCCAAGAGAGAACAAATAACACCTTTTCAGCCGCCAATATGATCAGCCTTAATTCGCCGCGACCTGTGGAGAAATGTTTGACCTGAAAACATCTCTGTCGCTTTCTATTGCTCACTCTCGTCCTATCACAACTGGTGCCACTAGCTTGCAAGTAGCACGGGCAAGTAGCTTCGAGGTTCTGGAGAGGAGACCAGTCATACTCCCTACGGTTTTCTGCTCGAACTACTTGCACGATCGACTGTAGATGTTGGTGATCCGTCCCACTCCGACAATAAATTGGAAGAGGGATTCAGACGGGAACGACGACCGCGCACGCCGCCGCGACAAGAACCACCTTTTCGGAGGAAGGCTTAGCTCTCCGGTCGCTGTTACGCAGTTAAGCAGGCAGGCAAGTGGCCGCAACAATGGAACGAGTTGGCCGCGCTTGCTCGCCGCGTTCGTTGGTGGACGCCCCGACGTCGAGCAACTTGTGGAGAGCGACGGCGTGAGCTTCCCGTCCGTTCGCCCCGCAAATGCTCCCGCGCGTTCGTCCGTGCCGATGCTGAACTGCCGCTTGCTTTACGTGTTTGCTTCGACGGGATCACGCACGCACGCATTCATCGACCAAGAGGTAAGAATTTCAGCGCTCGTGAGATGACGAACCAGTCTCTCCAATCCAAAGGTTGTTCAGTGCCATTCTCATCGGCTTGGTGGGGCGCTGGGCTTGTTAGAGCATGGCTGAACTGGATTAACTGAGTCAAGTGAAATTCGAAATTATGCTACTACTAGTAATAGTGCGATTAGCCTTCCATAGGAAGAAGTGGTTTGACATGGCAGCCGTCGTCCGGCGTGATGTCAGCTTGAAGAAAGCAGACCATAATCGACAAATATCGCCTTTACAGTCTGCACACAAGGCTTCCATAACTCAGTACGGAATATGACCAATCCAGAAGTACGGAATACTAAGGGCGTGTTCGGCGTTTTAGAGTCTAAAATTTAGAGGGGTTTAAACAAAAAGAATCTTGTCTTAAATAAAGTTTAATTACAAAACTAACTGCAGAACCCCCCCTCTAAATCGCGAGACGAATTTAACGAGGGTAGTTAAGCCGTGATTAGACGATATTTACTGTAGCATCACTGTAGCAAAACATAGATTAATTAGGCTCATTAGATTCGTCTCGTAAAGATGTACCCATCTGTAAAAAGGTTTTGTCATTAAACTTTATTTAATACTCATAAATAATAAGATTCTCTTTAGAGCTAAATTTTAGAGGGGTCTAAACAGGTGCAACGAACACACCCTACCAGTCACTGTTGATTATAACTCAAAATCATATCCTCAATCACTGCTTTAAGACATTGACCCAAAAGGAGAGAGGACGGTGAGGGCTGGTACGGCCAGGTTCACTGGACTTTGCAGAAGCCGTTGCTTGCTTTCTCCTCCTATAGTACTACTACTTGCAACAAGTAGCAGGGGCGAGCAGAGTTGGCTGAAAAGTCGGACTAGTCCGGACATCAGTACGCACTGATACTGTTGATCTGTCCCACTCGTTATGGAAATCGGGATGCCGGCAACGGGAAGACGACCACGCAAAGCCGGTCAGCCACTTCGGGCGCTACGACAAGAATCACCTTTTTGTGGGTGTCCATCGCATTCAAGGCGTCAGGCAAGTTGCCGGAGCGCGTTGAGGTCGATCGACGTCAAGCAACTTGCGAAGCGCGACGGTGTGAGCTTCCTCCCTCCAAAGGCCAGGAGCCCGGCCGCGCCGAATTGTTGACGCCGCATGAATTTCACAGCTCAGAAAAACGACCAAAGGCGTTTGGTAAATAATTCCATTCCATCCCGTTCGCGTGCTTATCTTCGGCGCTTCAGCTTAGCGTTTGCATCTAGTGCTCGACGAGTGAGAGTCAAAGAGAGGAAGTGACGATCGTATTGACTTTTGATGCTGGAACTTTGGCCACCGTGTCAAAACTAAGGTTAACTGAAATCAGGAAAATGACCAATGCAGCTCTGACACATGATGAAGTAGTGAAGCAAAGGACAAGACCGATGTTGTTTCTGGTTTATTTAGGTCAAACCCAAGCAGATATGATGTCAAACTCAACTGGATATGAGGTCGCGCATCAGCTCATGGTATAGCATAGCCAGGTTGAATTCCTCGGCCATACTGCACTTTCCATCTGTTTCGCCACGCACCAATATCTCAACAGACGGGGCGATTATGACAGAATTTCACTACAAAAATTACCAAAGCAATATACAAGACCACGGCCTTTGAACTCAATTAGTGAATGAGAGTAGTTACAAACTTACAAGTTGACTTACAAGGTTGTAGCTTTCCAAAACAAGGAACGGGAACCTTTCGCCATGGACAGAAACGAAGAAAAAAGATAGACAACGATACTACTTCCGAAAACTGCAAAACATCTGATGCTCTGTCTCTCACTCATGAGACAATCTACACTCATGAGACAATCTATCTAGAACTGTACAGTCAGCCTAGTCCTTATCTCAAGAAACACTCGGCCTAGTAGCTCCACAGCGCTATCTCTGCGCCGGCAGACTCGCCGTCCTCCCACCACGCCCCATCGGCCGGTGGCTCCACGAGCATCCCCTGCGCCAAGCTCGCGTAGTACGACCCGACGTGGTCCATGCCTCCGAACATGAACCCGTCATCAAACTCGAACACGACGTCGCTCGATGGCGCAGCCGGCGAGCCCGAGCCACCTTCGTCCTTCGCGTCGCCCGTCTCCTCCTCGGGCGACGACGGCGCCGCTGGCGGCGAGCCACAGCCGTTTTCGTCGTCGGACGTCGTATTTCCCGCCGTTGTGCGCCTCCGCAACGCCTCGACGGCCTCGGCGACGGCGCGCTTGACCTCCCGCGCGCTGGACATGCCCCCCGACGACGCCGGCATCAGTGGCGGGAGCAACCACGCGGAGTCGGCGAAGTTGAGGCACGCGGCGCGGCCGGAGAGCGCGAGCGCGGCGGCGTCGTGAGCCCGCGCGGCCGCCTCGGCCGTGGCGAAGGTGCCGAGCCAGAGCCTCGCGCCGCGCCGGCCAGGGACGCGCACCTCGCACACCCACCGCCCCGTCGAGCCCGCCGTGCCGCGGCGGCGCACGCCGCGGTACACCGGGTGCCGCGTCTCCCGGAACTTGGTTCGCCCCGCCGGTTTCTTCGGCGGCGCCGACCACACCGTCCTGTACTCCTCCTGCTCCGTCGACGGCGGTGGCGAGGGCGTGTCCATCGTTTGTAGTTTCTTGATCAGCTGCCTGTGGAGTGGAGTAGTGTGCTGGCTCAGCTCGAGCTGGGGTCTGGGGAACGGAGCTTGGAGTTGGAGTGGACTTGGGTGACAGGGTGAGAGCAGAGGAAGGAGGCGGGAAAGCATATATAGGTATGTGCGTGGTCGTTGGTCGTTACTCGGTGCTGTGGTGCTTGGTCAGTGCCGCGGGGAGTGAGAGGTGGATAGCTGGAAATGGAAAGGGGACAGCGTGGATGGCGGCGCGTGTGCCGGGGCCCGCCACCGAGAACAGGCCACTACCAGCCGCAGCGTCTGCTCCCTGTTTACTTGTCAACTAGGCCAACTACCTGCGCATTTGCGCGGCTAAATTTATTATACTATTTAAATATTTTGATAATATTGTATACGTTTAACATAATTTATTATTTTTATACTCTATATTTATACAATAGTAGAAATAGATTAGAGAATTGTCATCGTCCCTCAATTTGAGTGTGAGATGAGTCATCATTTGTCTTGGATTATGTCTTAGCTAACTCATTGTATTTGATTCTTTATTAGAAGCGAGGTCGGTTCAAATGTGCCATGCTAAACAACTAACATATATCTTAGTAGGAAAAAAGAACATGTCTTTTTACAAATAAATCTTATGAAAAAAAACGTGTCACGCTAAAAATAATAGAATGTACCATGCTAGCTAGACATATGATAATGTATTTTTATAGTGGTGTATTTAGAAATAGGAATTAGGTTTATTTATTTTTGGACTCGTGGTGGGTAAATTTTTTTATTATTTTGAATTTTTTTAGCCTCATAATGGCATGGTAGGTAATTTAGAAATAGACATGAGGGATATTTTTGGTTGTTTTTATTATTTAGAATTTAGCTATTTTTTACTCATAATGGCATGATGGGTAATTTATTATTCCGAATTTAGCTATTCTATAAATATTTATAGGGGTTTTATGATAATTGTTTCATAATGGCAGTGGTGGGTAATCTTTTCTTTTTATTTTCTCTGATTAATGTTGGAATTTCTAGCATTTTAGAGCGAACGTGGTGGCTCCTTTTTCTCCTCAATTATTTATATAACTAGTAGGCCTACCCGCGCATTTGCGCGGCTAGATTTAAACTATTTGAATTATTTTTGCATTATTTCAAAAGTTTAAACATAGTTTATTATTATTTTTATAGTATTTCTAACATAGCTGAAATTGTTTGGAGAAATTTCTCGCCAAGTCTTGTTTGAGGGTGTGATGATATTTCTAACATAGCTGAATATTTGAATATATGCATCCTTTATTAAACCAAAAAAACTGAATAGAATTGATATTTCTAACAAAACCTTCTTTTTTTTAATTTGTTTGATCAAGCCCTTCTGGTGATTATGATCTATTGTTCTTCTATCAACATTGTTTCATCTTGAACATGGTTCTTTTTCAAAATTGTTTTAAGAAAATAAGACATATAACATGATTTTAGCGTAAGAAAGACACAACACAAATAAAAGATATGCAATATACTTTCAGAAATAAACAATACCTATTAATTTTCCTGATTAGCCTATAGTGATGAACTTCTTAATTTTGGCTCACATGTCTCGTCTCTACTTTGCAATAGCTCGTGTTTGCCATATGAGACTTTAGCTCAACGTTTTCGAGCTTGTTTGTATAATTGTTTGCATATTCAATTTGATAGTCTTGTCCCTTGTTTTTGTTGACATGGAGCACATAAGTGAATTATAAATGCTTGTTCCATGCTTTATAATATAGATCCATCCATCACAAAGCCTAGTTTGTATCCTCGTCTAAACATTAAAGTAATTTTTTTAAAATTGCGTTGACATATGATATTTTCGTGTTCAAACATCGATCATGGCGCTGCAGTGCACAAATATAGGTGTATGGCTGATAGCCATGGTTCAAAGACTTAGTTCTGATCAAGTGAGCCATTCGTGTCACCTGCGGTTACACTTACCTAAGATCACCTAAAGACCTGAACTCCATATACTTCTCATAGACCCATGACTTTGTGCCGAGAGGTCTACTAAGCGATGCCAATGATTTATCTCGGGCTCATGTAAGCAGATGGATTGCGCTCACGTGCGTCATAAGAGTTTAATCATATCTATCACATATGTATATTTAGTTAAAATAATATAATATAATCTAAAATTTAACAATCATATAGTCTTATAGTTCAGAATAGTGTAATGTTAAATGTTCTCTTTATTTTTCGTCAATTATTTTGCCTGATTCCGTATTTAATAGACATATGTATACATATTTACTATCTATATATTTATTTAATGAGGATAAATATTGTTAATGTTGAACCACTAAGGCATTACACATTGTGATTCACTGCAACTTATGTTTCAACTAAATTATATCTGGGCCAAGCAAGGCTTTGAACCCTATTACAGTGTATTTACCCAATATCTAAAGAGGAACTATATTTTACGTTCATATGATTTTAAATTTTACTTTGACAAATGTTCAATTGTATTTGAAATGTTAAAATCGACATCTATTTACTAGTTTTTATTATTTTGATTTTAGTTGTTTTTAGACTCATATATGATGGCATTGTAGGTAAGTTAGAAATCGGAATTAAGGCTATTTTTAGCTATTTTTTATACTCATAATGGCATGGTAAGTAATTTAGAAATAGGTGTGAAGGGTATTTTTGTCTATTTTTTATTCCGAATTTAGCTATTTTTTTGGCTCATAATGGCATGGTGGGTAATTTAGAAATATATGTAAAAGGTATTTTTGTCTATTTTTTATTATTCCGAATTTAGCTTTTTCATAAATATTTATAGGGGATGGCAGTGGTGGGTAATTTTCTCTTCATATTTTCTCGAATTAACGTGGGAATTTCTAACATTTTAGAGCGAATGTGGTGGCTCCGTTTTCTCTTCAATTATATATATAATAGATAGATCACCAAAATCTCCTCTGCGGATGCGGTAGACCGACCCTTCGTCTCGGTTTTTGCCTTTTCCTTCTCTTTGCTTACTGCCGCCTTACCCCGTTTTGGAAATCCGGTTTGACTGAACTATACTCCTAGGTCAGGTGGAAGTTTGAGCTGACCATCTAGGCGTCAATGGCCAAAGGTGCTTCTAGAGTGGAGAGACAAGGAGTCAAGGAATATGTTTTCTTTTGTGTTGACATGCCTATACTATCATTTTTCGTGGAATTGCGCAGATGCTCATCTTGGCGGCTGAAAACAAAGGAACTCTTAGTAATTATTACCAGAAGCAAAATGAGCTAGGAGTATTTTCTCCAATAAAAATAAATGAGCTAGGAGTAGTAGTAGAGTACTTTACTCGCAGCTAGATATTGTCAGTAGATGAAAAATTCAAGGACGTGTTTTAACTGGAAAATTCATTTGCGTATGGATAAACAGATCCTGCCAATTGTTCAAGTGGAAAATGGCTCTTGGCCGTAGGATTCAGGAAAGAGGCAGTGAGATGAGACGGCTACTCGTCATCACCGTGTCGTTGGAAAGGGACTCCCAGTGAAGCGTAGGATTTTGACGGGAGATCCAAGTGGAGGAGAAGAGAGAATTCAAAGAACCGAGTGGCTTCAACCAGCTGGGCCCATGACCAGACTGGTCGAAAGGACCAGCCACACCTTCTGGATTACCTCTTCGTCGTGAAAGTTACCGCTTCTAGTTGCCCAGCTTTGGTTGTCCACTCACACATGAACAGACGATCGAATGCCATTTTGGGATCGAGAACACTGTTTTCTGCGGTTGATGGAAATGTCCTGTTTTGCATTATGTCATTTTCACTGTTCTTTTTTTATAGCTAAAAATTGCATGCTCTAGGAATTGTTGTCGGAAGTGGAAAGACAAGAATCGCGGTTGAGAAATAAACTGAGCGAGTATATCGGTCAAAATATGATCTGCTGAAGCTAAATTACCGGGATGTGACTCGATTATTGTTACAGAGTCAAAAACAGAGTACATTTTTTAGTAACTCCAGAGCGCGCCGTCCGCCCCGCCGTCACCGCAGTCGCCATGTTCCCAGGCGGCCGGCGGCGGCGGAGGCTCCAGGAGAAGCGCCTGAGCGAGGCTCGCGTAGTACGTGTCGAAATCCATGTCCCCGAACCAGTCGGGCTCGAACATACCGCCGTCCATTGCCGCCGGCTCATCGACCTTCACAGGTACACGGTCCCCGGCCGACGCTGCCGTCGCGAAGGAAATGTCGGGCAATGACGGTAGCTCCGACACGCCCGAGGTCACTTCGTCGACGGCCCCGGCGGCGCCGCTGGCGGCCTCGCGGCGCTGGAACTCGGCCACGGCCTCGACGGCCGCGCGGCGGACGTCGGCGAGGTCGGAGGCCGCGGGCAGGCGCGGCACGGGGAGCAGCCACGCGGAGTCCGGGAAGTTGAGGGGGCTCGTCGACGCCGGCGCGCCGCTGCGTCCCCCGAGCGCCAGCATCGCGGCGTCGTGCGCGCGCGCGGCGGACTCGGCGGTGACGTAGGTGCCGAGCCAGAGCCTGCAGCCGCGCCGCCCCGGGACGCGCACCTCGCACACCCACCGGCCGGCGGCGCCACGGCGACGCACGCCGCGGAACACCGGGTGGCGCGTCTCCCGGAACTTGGTGCGCCCCGCGGGCCGCTTCTTCGCCGGCTGCGGGGACGAAGTCGAGGACCAGCTGGCCGCCTTGTTCTCCGAGGACGACGAGCCTGAGGAGGACGAGGAGCTCGAGTGCTCGTGGTGACCCATGTCCATGGCGGCTGCTGGCTGCTGCTGCTGCTCGCTAGTGTTGTCTCCTGGTGATTTGGTCGAGTGTTGTGGGAGAGTGGAGTGAGCTGCTTGCTTGAGCTTGCGCTGGAGCTTGAGTGTCGTTGTGGAGTGTGATTTCGTTTAGAGGCATATTTATAGGTATGCCTTTTGCTATGTGCGTTCATACGCGGAGAAGCCATGGCAGGGACACAGGCACACAGCTGGGTTCCATTAGATTCTAGGGACTAAAATAAAAATAGCTGGTGTGAGGACGCTTTCCCGGATGGAGGCGAGCGTGTGGGGGCTAAGAAAAGCCGCTCCGCTCGACAGTGGAGTTGCAGCGTGGAGGTCAAGGGCACAGGGGCCATCTAGGCCTTCCGTTCCAGCATACAATAGCATTTTTTAGCCTAGAAATTTATTCTAAATTATGTTTTTATTATAAATATATACTTATTTTTTAAAATTATTCTATATATAATTATTCATAGGTCTTGTCATTACTTATATTGAAGACCGTATTTTTTTTGTATGCATGTTATTCCAGCACCTCATAGGTAAAATGCAACTTATACCATGTCTGAATGAGATGCTATTTTTTGATTAAGCGATTACAAGTTTGGTGGTTACATTTAGCTTGTTCGGCAGTGTTGCTACTATTCAGCAGATACAGTGTCCACAATTATTTCTTCAACATCCAACACAGTGTTCACAGTTATTTCTTCAGCTTCTCCTGCCATTCAACACTGCCCAACAGCGCTATTGATCTTACACACTTATGTCATTTGTAGGTCCACCTGAAAAGTGGTACCAAATTAAAATTTGGGTGCTTTATAGGTCAATAGAAATTAGATCCAAGCAAAATGTGTACAACAAGTCTACATAAAACAGAAAAAGCTAAGATTAGACCTAACTTGCACAACTAATATCTTCGACGTGTGATATGAGTATTTCAAAATCTCAACTAATAAAAACTAGGCATTGACACACACCATTCAATTTAAACGTTGGACAATAAGGGTGAGGTGGGAGGGGCATATGCCCTGCTATCGGTTGTGTTTTGCCCTTGATTGAGACACGGAAGGACGAGACAGAGAAAATAAATATCAAAATTAACAATAACTAAAAATGACAATGATGTTAGTTGTTCTGCAGCTAGAAGATATGTATTGCTGTGACAATGAAAAAGTTTGCAAACGAGAAAGACGGTCCTTCTATATTACAACCGAGTACTTCTAAGCTAATTTTTCATTGGATATGGCCTTATATTGTCTATCACTGCAAACTAGTATTAGCTTCACACTGAAATTTTGGAGGAAGAATCCTATAAACAATTTATGTAAGATTCTTATTGATATTTTAAGGTCTATATTACACTTTAATAACAATGTAAACATGTTTAAAATAACTTCCCAATCATACGGGATACAGCTAGCTGGTAATAACCCACATGCCAAAATTCCTAAACCATGGGCACCGTCTCGTCCCCGGATAAAAAACCAGCGACAGCCGTTTGCTTAGCCGTATCCAGCCCGCAAGCGGCAGCTGATTCCGACTTCCGCACCTCTTCCTCCTGCTGCCTGCCTCCCGGGGACCAAAATTCGCCGCGCACGACCGACCGTCCTACGCGAGCGCGACGTCGATGGATTCGCGGATTGGATCGGTCCCATGACGCGACGCGGGGGACGGCGCCCCTCCCACGCCCCTGCCGCGGAAAAAATATCACGGGCCCGGCTGATTTTTGTTTTCTCGTTGACGGCGCCTTTGTTTATTGATTGCGGTTGCGGCTGCCGTTTTCTTGGCCCCTGGGGTTTCCGGAGCCGATATTTTTTTCCTGAGGCAGGCAGGTTCCGTGCAGGAGGGAGGATGCTGCTGTTGTCGCGTGAGTAGAGCATAGTCCATCCAGCTAACCGCTGCTTGGGCCTGGATGTTTGCTTCTTCACCGTGCTCTGTAAAGGTGAAGCATGTAGGAGGCACAGGGATGTGACGGAGACGCGTGTTTTTGTTCTCTGCTCCGTGGTAGTACTGTAGTAGATTCGTGGATCCGGATGGATCCTTGAGCTTTGGAGCCTTGGAGGGATGTGCGAAGGAAGCCAGTGGACAAGAATATAGCAATAAAAGTTTCATTTGTGGACGCTACTAATTATTTAGCAAGAATATCCATGGTGTTTATGTTTTTAGTTCTTTTGGTCATTCATGGGTTTTAGGGCGTTAAAACAGTTCTAAAGCCCGTAGTCGAGGAGCGAATTCACAACAGGTCAGTATTTTTGAATCAAACTATTTTTGTGGACCTTTTAACTTCCATGGTTTGACTGTAGTTCAGCTTTGCCTTCTTTCCATCAGAAGGCCGAAATGCATACACCAAGGTTAACACTATCGACCAACTCGACAAAACCGATCGCCAACGAAAACTTCGATTTTACCGATTTTCGCGATAACCGGTCAATTTTCGACGGAAAATTCAAATTTCAAATTTCGAATTTGATATCGACCAAACCGGTCGATTTTCACCGGTTACCGACCGGTTTGTGTCGGTAACCGGTCGGTTTTGTCGATTTTTGACGCAGAAGTGAAAATTAACGAAAAAAGGCTTAAAATGTTGGATTTTTTAGCATGATCTTTGGTAAAATATTATAAAAATGATTAGCCACACATTGAGAACATAGAATTGATCCCTAGTTTGCGAGCTATACCAAAATTTGATAAACTGCAATCCTTTATTTACAAACTATACCATTAGACATCTACAAGCTTCATTGACAAGCTATACAATCATTCACATACAAGCTTCATTCAAAAATCAGAAAAAAAAAAAGATGGAACCATCTCACCTCGGTGGCGCGCGGCCGCTGAAGAAACCGAGTCGGTAGCGCCGGTTACCGAGACGACATCGTCGGTAACCGGACGATTTCCCCGGTTACCGACGCCACCTCCACCGCGGCGACTCGGCCGCGGCCCAGGAATCGCCGCAACCACCGGTTACCGAGACGTATCGGTCGATAACCGCCGCCCGGGCTTCGGTTTCGCGACGAATCGACCGATTCCGTCGCTCCGGCGACGCTTCGACGGCGGCGACGGGCGGATCAAGCGCGGCGGCGTGCGTCGGCTTGGGGGAGTCGAGGGGGACCGAGGAGTGCTGCCGTGGGGGACCAATAATGGAGGTAGGGAGTGGATAAGGTGAGTTTTTATTTATTTTTTCATTTTTCTCGCCCAGAACACTTCGGAGATTTTTTTTGCCCAATCAAATGAACGATTCTTTGTTTATGGTTTCCACCAATCTTCTCCAAATTACTTCTAGTTTTTTTTTACATATTTTTTGTTCCAAATTTTTTTAAATTTTTAAAAAATTTCAAATTCGAAATTAAAAAATCGGTGAACCGGACTTACCGGACCGGACCGGTAAGTCCGGTTTTCGCGAAAACCGACCGGTTTTCGTCGATTTTGAAAACCTTGGCATACACTGCCACGGTTAGTTTGAAATTGCTCGACAAATAGAGATAAGTGGAAAGACAAGTGTTCACAGTGGGTGTCAATTTTGTATCTTCAAGAGGCAAAGAGGCTAGGCAGCGTTTATGCAATCTAGAGGCGCTTTTCATATATAGACCACCATCAAGGGCCCACCACAATTTCAGCCAGGCATGGATTCTGACCGATACCGTTAAGTTCGCTTTCCTCTTTGTTCGTGACATGCAAAAAGCTCACGGTCAACTATACCCGCTAAATTCGAAAAAAGCAATTCGTTAATTTCAGAAAGCCAAAGGGCATCATAAGTCACACAACTCGTTCAGTCTCATTACCAAAATCAGTATAAGCTTTGTGTCACCAACTTTAGGCGACAGAAGCCAAAAGAAGAAAAGGAAAAATACAGAGTACAATGGCCTCGGCTCTAAGAGCATCTCCAACAGACTTTGTAAATTAGTGTCAAGGGTAAATATAGAAAAAATAAGGTTAAAATGCGATCCAACAGACTCTCTTTCTTCCTGGCTATTCCATCTCCCTTGGTATTCCGTAGCCCCCGCTGGCCATCTTTGGCCAGCTCGCGCGGCTCGCCATCCCTTTCTTCCCCCGCACGCAGGCCACATGAGCAGCCACCGTCGTTGGTGTCGGAGACTCTGGAACTGCTACGTCGTCGTCGCTGTCGAAGTAGCCGCCGCCGTCGCCCATCAAACAAGACGAAGAAGTCCACCGCGGCCCTTGCCCACCTCCGGCTCGCTGATGCTAACCAAGATGAACATCCCAACTAGTCCTCGCCAGCCTGCAAAATCAAACACCAAAAATCCAGCGGAAGAGAGAAAATCAAACACCAATCCAACTTGGATGCAAGCTGTTAACCGGACATCTCAAGCAAGTACAGAGAAACGTCAATCGGCAGGCCGCAGGGTCCAAGTGTGAGAGCTGCATGCTGCTTGACGCGCGCGGCCTGCTCGCCGGCTGCCGCGTTGAGACGGGGGCCGCCGTCACTAGCGACGTCGAGGCCGAGCCCCGTGCAACATCGAAGTCAGCGAAGGTGCATCGTCTTCTCGTCGCCACCAACGCCCGAGAGAGAGAGAGTTGCTGTGCTGCTGTGACAGAGGGGTTGAACGAGTGGCTCATGTGCTGCGGAGAGAGAGAACGGGTGGATAATAAGGTTTGAAATGCTGATGTTAGAGAGGCTGTTGGGTTTCATCATCGTTTTGTTAGCTATTTTGTTTTACACAATAGCTAAATCATGTTTTTACCTGTTAATTTTTACAGAGTCTCTTGGAGATGCTCTAATAGCTCCAAAGTGGCATATCGGCGACGTTGTCGTCCCCGAACGCGGTGACGGCGCACGGCGGCTCCACGAGCATCCCCTGCGCCAAGCTAGCGTAGTACAAGTCCCAGCTCATGTCGTTGAACACGTCCAGTTCGAATGTCACGTCCTCGGTCGCCGGAGAGGACTCCTCTCCGTCGGTGGCGTCCTCGTCGTTGCTGTTGGCGGAGGAGGACGGCGTGGCCGACCGCGCGTCTTCTTCCGCGAGCGCCTCGCGGCGTTGGAACTCCTCCACGGCTTCGGCAACCGCGTGGCGGACCTCGTCGAGGCTGTGGTACGAGGCTGGTACGGTGAGCAGCCAGGCCGAGTCAGCGAAGTTGAGGCAGGCGCCGGCGCCGGCGATGCCGAGCATGGCGGCGTCGTGGGCGCGCGCCGCGGCCTCGGCGGTGTCGAAGGTGCCGAGCCAGAGCCTACATCCGCGCCGGCCGGGCACGCGCACCTCGCAAACCCAGCGCCCGGCGACAATCTGTAGATGGCGGGCAGGAGCAGGAAAGCGTCGTCCCCCAATCCTCAATTACGGTCGCCACTTCCTGGGAAGCGGACAAACGACTACTTTTTGGGCGACCCGATCAATGAATCCCCCCTGCCCAACTTGTGGGAGGCGCCTCTCGCGGTCTTGCCTTCCCGTCGTGCGGCACGCTCCAGTACTCAGACCCCAATCAGTCGCTCGCTCGGGTCGCGTCACGGCCAAAAAGGTCGCGGCTTCAATCAATCGACCAAAGACGAGGAAGGCGATCCCTCGCGTCGTCCTGTGCGCGTCTGCTCACACCCGCGCTGGCCGTTGGCGCGCGCACGGGGGTTCACGCGAGAGCCAGCCGATCCCCAGCTACGCTCTCTGTTGCTCGCGTGGTCCGGCTCGTGCGCAATCCTGCAATTTTTAAGTTGCCGGTTGGGCCGGGTCCGGTAAAGGGCGGGGGCGCGAGGCGCCGCGACGTCGACGGCGCGTGACGACGGTCTTGCTTACACTGCGGCCGCGACCCGGGCGGCGGACTTATGCGTCAGCTGCTTGTTTGGGCAGTTTGGGCTGCTGCTTGTTGTGGTTATCTCTGGGGGAACTTGGGTCCAAGTGGCTGATTAGAATAAGACAGGGGTTAGCCGTGGACGACTGGATTCCGGCCTTCCGGGTCAGGTTCAGCTGCTGATGAATGTCAAGAGACGGGAATGATACTTGGGATGTACTAAGCGGTGAGTCTTTTCTATACCGCGGATGCTAATCTTGTGAGAAACAGCTGCAAGTGGAAGGCGCAAAGGGGAAGCATCATCGTACTAACACGAATTTCTTTATTTTATTTCGGTTCTCTGAACGATCGAAGGCACTTTCGATCGGTGTTGAAATTTTTTAGCCGTGGATTAGTAGACAGTGATATTGGATTACTTGTATCCTATCTTTTCTGCCCGGTGCATTGTAAACTCCTTTTTGTACAATTTTGAGCACATCCAGTCACCTTTTCCAGCTTAAAAAATAACCAGAAGGGTGCACACGTAAAGGGGATTGTCATGGTGTCGGGTGTAACCGCACAACGTGCAGAATACTGTATTTTCAATCATTTACCGGTACAACAATAGTAATCACTGCCAGCCTAAGACAAGCTGTGATTAGCTATGTCAAATCACCGCTGATCGGCTTTCTGATTGTCGCACTGCTAACTAAGCAAACCAGAGACTGGAAGCCATTTGTGCAAGTACTATGTTCCATCTGCCCCTTCGTGCAAAGAACTCATTGCAAATTCAGTTGATCCAAAGACTGGCTTGGTGCTCACTGACCAGAATAGAGAACTTTTACGGTGCACCTAAATCGATGTGGGCCGTTCATTGTTTTAAATTCCACCGTTCAGATGCACTCCATACTATTTTGAAGCCCTTATGGTAGTATAGTGGTATTATAAGGTGGTATAAGAAATACAAGGGTACTGTTGGAAAAATAAAGTAGTGACGCCTCAGTAATTTTGTAGATCTAGAAAAAAAAATAGACATTGCATTAAATTTATTTCCCCAATCAGATCATCATTGCGTGCTCAGTTTTCAATCTTTTCGTGTTCTTCGTCTTCCTTGCGCGGGCTGCAGGCGGCAAGGCGGCAGGGCCATGAATTTGTCGACAATACGGCGCCTCCCTGTGGATTCAGTGATGGAGGCTTCCTTGTTCACAATTAGGAGGGTGGCGGCGGCGCCTCAAATTAGGGATCTGAACGAGTTTAATTCATTTATAGCTACATATTTCAAAGCTGTGGCACGTCAATTAGTAGAACATAGTGTTGCCTAGAATCACAAGACTCGATGCAAAAGTGTTGCAGCTGGTCGCGTGCATTCAGCCAATTTGGCATATCCAACTTGCCTAACCACATGTTCTGAATATAATCGCTCTCTTGAGCCACATGAATGCCTAATCTCCTTGTTGAATTGTATCTCTAGCGACGGATTCAGCAATCCACATCGTCTGCGCACAATCAAGAATGATTCAGCGGCGGGGATTCTTAATCAGCGTCAACTGCACTGCTGGCGGCGAGCAATGACCATTTTTTTGCACCGGCGGCAGTAGAAGGATCCATTCACGTTTCCATTTAATCACATAAACGAGGCTTTGCGACGGCCGCTCATCGCAGCAACGGATCGTCGACACTGCCGTAAATAGATAGGCGGCAAACTGGCGGGAGGCTCCCTGGAGACCTCGTCGCGTGTTGACCGGCGGCGGCGTGGCGTGTAGGTCCTCCGGCGGCGGCCTTGCGTACTTTTCCATTTGCTTCCATTTTTCTTTTTCCGTAACGATTCATGTGACGATGGTACTCCACGGTGGTAATCTGGTAATAAGTTTCATTACCGGACAATTACAATAATACCCAAAAGAATGGACGGATAGATTAGATTTATACTGCTTCCTCCTTTCAAGTAGTATAGGGCACCGTAAAGGTTCTCCCAGAATATCTTGTACATGGTAGTGTTCAACTGTTCAGAATGATTTTCAAAGAAGCGCCGCAATCCTCTGGGGTCGCCTCATGTTTTTTTTTTTTGAAACTACCTCATGTTTCAATCCAACAGGCAGGCGACTTCTCACTTGCGGCCTCCCGAAAGGCATTTCTGTGAAGCACTTTTACGGTGCCATATACCACTAGTATAATACTAGTGATATTTTAAAGAATAAATTTGTAAGTTATATATTTTTTATTAATCTAATTGACTATCGTCACCAAGGGGGACGACGCACAATTCCTAGATGCACTGGGGCATGGCGTTCCGCGTTCCTCGATTGTCTTGTTTGGTTTGTGACCATGGCTTACAGCGTGTTCGTCTTGCTGTTTTGCAGCAGCTGCTTTGCAGCAGCTACAGTGTTCGCGGTTATTTCTTTAGCAGCAGCTACAGTATTTTTAGCAGCAGCTACAGTGTTCGCAGTTATTTTTTTGCAACCGCAGCCGCAGCGAAACGAACGGGCTGTTAATTACTTCACCAATACAAAACAGCAAACCTTAATTTGATTACTGATTAGGCAAATTAGCAATGATCTGCCGCTAGCTGTCCCCCGGAAGCGGCAACGCACAATTGGAGGGAACGTCTGGCATCGCCCCTCAAACATTTGAAGCCACGTAATGGGGATTGATCTGCCGCCGCCGCCTCATAGGAAGTGCATTAGCTATGAACCCTAACAGGATCACAAAAACGATGAGAGTGGCCGATTCAATGCGATATTAGTAGTTTTGCCTTTTAAAAAATTAAATTAAAAAAAATCATCCTTTCAAATAACCACAAATTTGCCATTTAGTTTCTTTTCTAAAATACCCTAGTATTATTGATACCGTTTAGAAATACTAGTGGTATTAGGGTAGAAGAGAAACCAATCTGAACCGTCGGATGTTAAATATCACTAAGTATATACTAGGGGTATAAGGCACGGTAAAACTCCTAAGGTTTTGACCAGATGCATCGTTGCAACTCGGTATCAATTGAATATCCGTGGCTGACTACCTCGTGCTTCCAGGGAAGTCAAAATGTTCTCGGTCAGATTCGCGTTCTCCAGGCGTCCCTGGATGCTGCGGGAGAGATGCGCTTCGAGGTGTATAGCTGGCCAGGTGGGCCGGGCTAAAAGGGCCGCTAACGGCCCGGTCCGAGCACGGCCCAGGCCCGGTGGTCAACGGGCCGGGCCGGCCCACAGCCCGTTACGGGCCGTGCTTGGGCCTGGGCGTAGGCCCGTCGGGCTGGTCCGAGCACGGCCCGTTTAGCGGTGGCCCGTTAGCCCATTATTCGGGTCGTGTTAAATGGGCCAGCACGGTCCGTTTAGCCCGTTTATATTTTTAAAAAATAAAAAACAGTGTAAAAATATTTTTTTATCAGAGGACCGGCCCGGTCCGTTTAGCCCGTTACCCGTTTAGCCCGTTTAAAACAGACCGTGCCGTGCTTGGGCTTGAAGTAAAGGCCCGTGTGCCGGCCCGGCCCGGTCCGTTTATTATAAAGGCCGTGCCGTGCCTCTTCCTCAGCGGCCCGAGGCCGGCCGGGCCCGGGCCGTGCCGGGCCGGCACGGCCCGTTGGCCAGGACTATCGAGGTGCAGTTGTCAGCAGAGTCGACTGGATTGCTTCAGTTAATTCAGAGGAACCCTTCTCTGCATTAGCTCACATCTGAGGCGTTCATTTTCAGTTCAACGGTCAATCGATCTGGACCCACATGACAACGCCTCAGCCTCTCTCTCGCTCGCGAAGCTTCGTCACCCGATGGCCCCGGCTTCTTCGATCTGATGAGGGCGATAAGCTCGCCGCCGCGCACGCTGGCCAGCCGCCCATCGCTGGAGGCCTCGCCCGCTTGCCGCTGCAGCGCTGCGTTTCCTTCCGGCGTTCCGCGACGGCTGGATGGAGGCGATGTCTCGCCGTTGCCTCCGCAGACACCGCGGACACAGGCAGCGGAGATTGAGGCCGCGGTTCATCAAAATCCGCTGCCGTTCGATCGTTCGCGTCGATAACAAAGATGCAAGGAGGAAACGGAATCCGGATCGTGGCCTTAGCCTCAACTAGTGTCCTTCATAAATTGCTAATCTGTTTGATTCCCTCTCTCCTCCCGTGGCGCGGCGTATGGCGGATGGACCGGCCATTCGATGACCTCTCGGTGGTGGGTGGCGGTCATGGTTGCCTCGCCGTGGCGCAGCAGAGGGCAAGCCCTGTTTGGTCAGCGAGGCATCTCCATAGCGAGGAGCACGTCCGGTCTCGTTTCTGCTGTGGCTTACAGGGATGGTGGCCACCTCAGATAGAAGCTATCTTAGCCTTTTCTTTGCAGATGGACAATCCAGATGTGAGCTAATGCAGAGAAATATTCCTCCGAATTAATTGAAGCAATTCAGAGAATCTGAACCCCTTGACCGGACACTGAGTCAGATATGCATCACACGCAGAGTATGCGATCATGGTTCCTAGAACCATTGTATCCGTGACGCCACTAGCCCACTCTCCATGCTCTCTCCAGTCTCCCCTGTGACAATTGACTATAGTTTGCCTCCTGTACCCAAGCAATTTTTAAGGGAAGATTGTATTGAGGCGTAGACATTTGCTCAAGGTCAACAACTATCATAACCGCCGAATTCGAAAAAAGCAATTCGTTAATTTCAGAAAGTCAAAGGGCATCATATGTCACACAACTCGTTCAGTCTCATTACCAAAATCAGTAAGCTTTGTGTCACCAACTTTAGGCGACAGAAGCCAAAAGAAGAAAAGGAAAAATACAGAGTACAATGGCCTCGGCTCTAATAGCTCCAAAGTGGCATATCGGCGACGTTGTCGTCCCCGAACGCCGTGATGGCGCACGGCGGCTCCATGAGCATCCCCTGCGCTAAGCTCGCGTAGTACAAGTCCCAGCTCATGTCGTTGAACACGTCGAGTTCGAACGTCACGTCCTCGGCCGCCGGAGAGGACGCCTCTCCGTCGGTGGCGTCCTCATCGTTGCTGTTGTCAGAGGACGACGGCGCCGCCGACCGCGCGTCTTCCTCGGCGTGTGCCTCGCGGCGCTGGAACTCCTCCACGGCGTCCGCAACCGCGTGGCGGACCTCGTCGAGGCTGTGGTACGAGGCTGGCACGACGAGCAGCCAGGCGGAATCGGCGAAGTTGAGGCAGGCGCCGGAGCCGGCGATGGCGAGCATGGCGGCGTCGTGGGCGCGCGCCGCGGCCTCGGCGGTGTCGAAGGTGCCGAGCCAGAGCCTGCATCCGCGCCGCCCCGGGACGCGCACCTCGCACACCCACCGCCCGGCATTGCCGCGGCGCCGGACGCCGCGGAACACCGGGTGCCGTGTCTCCCGGAACTTGGTCCGCCCCGCGGGCTTCTTCGGCGGCGCGGTCCAAACAGTCTGGTGCTCCGATGAGGTAGAGCTGCAGGGGGAGCTCGAGTCGGAGCTCATCTCGGTCTTGATTTGGCACATCTTGTTCTGAATCAGCTACCGGTTCCTGAAACCTCGGTTGTTGCCTTTGGTGTTGCTTCAGTGGTGAGTCGAATGGTTTGCTATGGGCATGGTGGAATTGGGGGCGCATATTTATAGATGAAAGCTGAAGCGGAACAGAGTGCAGAACGCGGGATGCGAGGGAGACAGCAAGTGGGCAAGCAGAGCACACAGCTGGAGATAGCAAGCAAAGGAAAGGGGGATGCATCCGCGAAGGCAACTTGCGAGCAGGGCTTCGAGAGTGACCTGATATTTTCTTTCTTTATTTCTTTCTTTACTGGTATAGCAGTACGACCCCACCACTGCTTTGCCTGCATCCCTCCTCTTCCGTTCCGTTATCGGTTTTTGGCCTTGTCAAACGTCACGCTTGCGTTATATGCAAGGTGTTTGTTAACTCTCAATTTTTAGAAACATGAGGGTGGGCACTTGTGATGTGTGGGACTCCAGACATCGTCAGTAGTCAACACATCGATGAAAAGTGTCTGTTTGTAATCAAGAAGTAATAAAAAAATCTGATCTAATGATTCGGCGACATAATGTGACTCAAGATCTGATGTCTTTGAAAATAAATCGAATGTGTGTATTTTTCTTGATATGTAATTTAAACTTTGCTTCCCTAAACAAAGGTATGTTTCATCTAAGTACCCCTCGTATATTTCAGTGTGACCTATTTTTGGGTTGGCCCGTAGTGAAACTTTCATCACTGCTTTTCTCAAATAATATGCCAACGCATATCAATTATTTTTAATTTTATTTCTACAATCTTACTACTATATTCAGTTTAATTTGACTGAGTAAATAGACAACTTTTATGCAGGTTATTCAGTTTGAGCTTGAACAGATCCACGATTCAGTACATTCCCATTAATACTTGATGCGACAAAAAAGCAACGGTGAAGTATGTATTAGTATGATGTTGTAGAGGGGACAAGAGTTAATCAACAAAGATCAAAATTAAACCAAAGAACCTTGTGCAAAAGCACAGATAAAATGAATCAAACGACCATTCGATTTTCTGGATGAAGTTGAATGACACAAGGGACACAAGGGTGTAGAACCACCAGAAACCGAATTCGTGACAATGTGATCTGGTAAGGGACTAATGAGAACCGTTGTTATTACGGCCCTGTTTGTTTCCCACCTAGATTATATAATCTGTCTCATATAATCTATAAGCTGAAACAAACAGGTCTCAGATTATAGCCAGATTATAGCAATTCACAGCTCAGATTATCATAATCTCATAAGCTGCTCTCTCCCAGCTTATAGATTATATAAGCTGGATTATGTAATCTGAGAGGGAAACAAACAGGGCCTATGTAGTGGTGAATTTGTATTGCATATTAATTTCCAAAAATGGAACTCCCTATTAAGTCAAGAACATTTTTAGAGGAAACAGGAGGATCATGAAAAACATTTCAAATAAAAAATATCCATTTACATACTTCATCCGTTCATTTTTTTTTTGACGACATAGTCAGGCTTGTAAATGGCCTCCTAATTAAAGCAGAATCTTGCATACTCCTAAGCTAGCTTGAGATAGCTCACAATGTCCACCTTAATCATAATTGACCATGGCAAGTCTTCCATATCACACCAAGCAACTGCAGAGCCACCACTGGACGCCGCTCTCGGCCAACCTCAGGCATCAGTAGATGACGGGCAAGAGCAGGAAAGCTGCCGCTCCTAAAGCGGGTATGGCGAATGCGTTGCCCCCAGTCCTCGATATCACTTGCCACTTCATTCAGGACTCCCGGGGAAGCGGACAAACGACCACTTTTTGGGCACCAAGACCCGATCAATCCCCTCTGCCTTGTGGGAGGCAGGGTCAGGGCCTTCGCGCCTCTCGCTTGCCCGTCGCGCGGCGCGCTCCCGTCCCCAGACCCCAATCAATCGCTTGCTCGCGTCGCGGTCGCGTCGCGTCACGGCAAAGAATAAAAAGTCGCGGCTTCAATCAATCAATCAGAGACGAAAAAGGCGATCCCTCCCTCCCGTCGTCCGGTGCGCGTCCGCTCACACCAGCGCTGGCCGTGGTGGCGCGCGCGCGGGGGCTCACGCGACGCGAGAGCCAGCCGATCCCCAGCTACGCTCTCTGTTGCTCGCGTGGTCCGGCTCCGGCTCGTGCGCAATCCTGCAATTTTTTAGTTGCCGCTTGGGGCGGGTAAAGGGCGCGCCCCCACCATGCGCGGGCGCGAGGCGCAGCGATGGCGACGGCGCGTGACGGTCTCTCGCTTACGCCGCGGCCGCGACCCGGGCGGCCTGGACTTATCCGTCAGCTGCGTACACACGCGGTTTGGGCAGCCAGTCAGTCAGCTGCCTGCTTTGGTTATCTCTTCGGGGACTTGTCGTTCCAAGTGGCTGATTAAAAACAAGAGGGAATTGTCGTTCGCTGTTGGATTCTGGCCTTCCGGGTCAGGTTCAGCTGCTGGTGAAGGTCCAGGAGGCGGGAAAGATACTTAGCATCTACCAAGCGGTGGGTTTTCTTAACCGCGGATGCTAATCTTGTGGGAAACAGCTGCAAGTGGAAGGCGCAAAGGGGAAGCATCATCGTACTAACCCGAATTTCCTTCGGTCGGTCTTGATCTTTTTGTCATGGATTAGTAGACAGTGATATTTGGTTACTTGTATCTTATCTTCGAGCGATTAGTTTATTTTCTTCACGGGTGCATTGTATCAGACTGCTAATACTTTTTGTCTAAAGGGTAAGTATTAAACTCCTGCTTGTCCAATTTCGAGCACATCCAGTCGCCTTTTCCAGATTTTAAAATAACCGAAAGTGTCCACACGAATAGGCGCTTTCTCATGTTATGGTGTCGGGTGTCACCGCACAACGTACAGCCTAAAAATAATCACTGCCAGCCTAAAACAAGCTGTGATTAGAGATTTCAAAGCAGCGTCCGTCGGCTTTCTCATCGTTGCTCTGCTAATCAAGCAAACAAGAGATCGGAAGCCATTTATGCAAGTCCCATGATCCATCTGCGCTTTCGTGAAAAGAACTCGTTGCAAATTCAGTTGATCCAAAGACTAGTTTGGTGATCAGTGACCAGAATATCTTGTGCTGACGTACAACTATTAAGATTGACTTTCAACGAAGAACGGCAAGCCTGGGGTCGTCTCATGTATCAATCCAACAGGCAGGCGACTTCACTTGTGGCCTTTCCCAAAAGGCATTTCCTTTGAGGGTTGAGGCTTTGACCAGCTCCATCGTTACAACTTGGGTATCAATTGAATATCGGTGGCTGACTAGCTCGTGCTTCCTCGGAAGACATTTTTTTTTTTCTCGGTCAGACTTGCGCGCTCCAGGCGCCCCTGGCTGTTGCGCTTCGAGATGCAGTCGTCAGCGCCGACGACTGAAGAGACTGGCATAGAGCATGCCCGCATGGCCGCATCACATCTTGCATCGAGTGATCGTCAGCCTTTCTCTGGGCATTCCATATGCGATCAACCATTGTATTCGTGAGTCGTGACGCCACTCTGACAATTGACTCCAGTTTCCCGCCTTGCCAACAGACAATTTTTAAGGGAAGACTGTTTAGATGGGTGGAAATTCCTCAAGGTCAACCACTATCATAATAGCCAAATTCGGAAAAAGAATTCGTAGTTTTCCGAACTTGCTCAGTCTCATTACCAAAAGCAGTAACTTTTGCATCACCAACTTTTGGCGACGGAACCCAAAAGAAGAAAAAGGCAAAATTCAGAGTACAATGGCCACGGCTCTAATAGCTCCACAGTGGCATATCCGGAATATTAGCTTCGGCGTCATCGCCGAACGCAGTGACGGCGCACGGCGGCTCCATGAGCATCCCCTGCGCCAAGCTCGCGTAGTACAAGTCCCAGCTCATGTCGTTGAACACGTCGAGTTCGAACGCAGAGTCCTCGGCGGCCAGAGAAGACTCCTCGCTGTCAGTGGTGTCCTCTCCGTCAATGGCGGGGGAGGAGGGCGTGGACGACGTGGCCGACCGCGCGTCGTCCTCGGCGTGCGCTTCCCGGCGCTGGAACTCCTCGACGGCGTCGGCGACTGCGTGGCGGATGTCGTCGAGACTGTGGTACGAGGCCGGCATCGCGAGAAGCCAGGCGGAGTCGGCAAAGTTGAGGCAGGCGCCGGAGCCCGCGATGGCGAGCATGGCGGCGTCGTGCGCGCGCGCGGCGGCCTCGGCGGTGTCGAAGGTGCCGAGCCAGAGCCTGCATCCGCGCCGCCCGGGGACGCGCACCTCGCAGACCCAGCGCCCGGCATTGCCGCGGCGCCGGACGCCGCGGAACACCAGGTGCCGCGTCTCCCGGAACTTGGTCCGCCCGGCGGGCTTCTTCGGCGGCGACGTCCACACGGTCTGGTGCTCCGACGATGTCGAGCTGCACGGCGAGCTCGACTCGACGCTCATCTCCTCCTTCAGTGGACACATCTTGTTGAGGATCAGCTCCCGGTTCCTGATTCCTGAAACCTGGGAAGTTTTGGATGCCTTTGATGCTCCTTGGTGTTAAGGACTTATGGGTCGACTTGTATTGCGATGAGCATGGAGGATTTGGGGGCGCATATTTATAGGTGATGGCTGGAGTAAAGCAGAGTAAAAAGCGCGGGGAGGGGGACAGCAAGTGGGCGAGCAGAGCACCCGGCTGGAGATAGCGAGCAAAGGAAAGGGGGATGCATCTGGGAAGCCAACTTGCGAGAAGGCTTCGACAGTGACCTGATATTTTTTTTCTATATTTATTTGCTTTGCTTATTGAGTTGGACTATCACAAAACTGCTTTTGCTGCCGTTATCCGTTTCCGGTCACCCATACCCGCGTCTCAGCAGCTGTTTTTGCTTTGGGCATGTTGCACGTCACTCTTGCTTGCTTAACGGTTGCTGTTTTAGGTTTCGACTTCTAGAATCATGAGACTAGGAACTCGTCTTGTGTGGGACTCTAGGTACCGTATCTAGGTCGTCAGCGGTCAGCACATCCATGAAAAGTTGCTGTTTGTCCTCAATTTCATTCTTTTTGAAAAAAAGAGAGAAAAAATATTCAATATGTCCTCATTTACATAAAACAGATCATCCTTGAAAGGCATATAGGTAGAACAATATATCATGACATTTCATCTGGGTGACTAGAATTGGCATATTTTTTTGTGGTGATTTTGTTGCAGCCACTCATCTGACACAAGAATTTCAAAAAAGAGGTTAAAGATCCTTTGAATTTGAAATACCTGATGCCGTTGGAAAATTGTAAGAATGAACAATTTGGATGAAAAGGGCTAACAAAAACATGTAAACATAAACTAATTGTAGCTCAGCACATAAAATTTCAGAGTCAGTCGTGTGAATGAGCCCCCACTACCGTCAACAGGCAATCTTGCATTCAAAACTTCGCTGAGATAGCTGCTCCATTTCTACCTTAACCAATTCGCCAAAGCTTGTTGTCCCGAGTGGCCAGAGCCAGAGGCTCCGGGGGCGTTGCCCCTGTCGGCCCGGTTCGAGCGGCGGCAACCGCGGTACTTTAGCTCGCTACAGTGCCACGTGCGTACTGTAGCGAAATATCTGTATTGCGCAAAAAAAAATCCCTTCGCTTTCCCTGGGTCAAAGCACATGGTAAAGACTCGCGCCGGAGCTGGCCAGCTGAGTCCCTGTGTAGGATCAGGGAGGGGGTTCGGGGGTTTTCTCGGTCTGCGTGAGAGGCTCTTCTCCTTAAGCAAATGCTGTCGGAGGCGGTCTTACCTCCGGTTGAGTTTTTTTTTTTTTTTTTACCTTAACCAATTCACCATTCAACCATAGGAAGCTCCAAATCCACCGGACTCCTCGCACCACATGACCCATCCCTGAGATGGCGCCGCTAAACCCACACCGCCCACTATCTCCGGCAACCCGGTATCAGGAAAGGGCATCTGAAGGAGCCGTGGCGACTGCGTGACCCCAAAATCCTCCATCCCACTTGCTACTCGAGCCTCGAAGGAACAGGACAAACGACTACTTTTTGGGCGCGGAGACCCAATCAATGAATCCCCCTTGCCCAACTTGTGGGAGGTGCCTACCCCCTCTCTCCTGCCCGTCGTGCAGCACGCTCCCGTACCGTCGTCCCCCGACCCCAATCAATCGCTGGGCGTCGCCGGCCAAAAAAGTCGCGGTTCCGGTTAATCAAATCCAAAGGAGTAGTGCCTTCAGGCGCACGTCCGCTTGCACCGGCGCTGGCAATCCAATCCATGGCGCGCGCGAGCCAACCGATTCCCAGCTACGAGCTCTGTTGCTTGCGTTGCTTGGTTTTCGCCTCGTGGTGCCGCCGAGCGCAATATTTTAGTTGCCGTTTCGCCCGGCCAAGGGGGCGCCCGCCCAGGCTGAGGTGCGATGGCGACGTCGCGTGAGGGGCAGTAGCTAGCTTGCCCCCGCAGCAGCGATACGGTGTGAGCTTATCCGTTCCGTCCGCGCTCCTTGCACACGCACGCGCTTTCCGGCGGATTAAAATAAGGAAAAGAGATCCCGGCCGTCCGGGTCATGTTCAGCTGCTCTGACTGACGGTCCAGCTGAAGACGTACTAAGCGGTGGTTTCTCTAAAACTGCCGATGCTAATCTTGCTGGAGCCAGTTGCGAGTGGAAGGTGCAAAGAGGGGGAGCATCGTCGTTGTTCTGATCCGTAATCTTTACAGAGAAAGTTCGTTCTATGAAGCATCGAGTTCACTTTCGGTGGACGTAGATTTTATTAATCACGGATTAGTAGATAAAACCGGGAATTTTGCACGCAGATATGCACTCCGTCGTGGTGCTGGGTGTCAGTGCAAAACGTGCAGAATACCGTGTTCAATCTTTTTAACGGCGCAAACTGAAATCATCACCGCATGCACAAGCTTATCAAATATCTCACGGCTGTGCCCATCAATATTTCTGATTTTTATTCTGCGGATCAAGCGAACCGTGATGTCATTGTCACGCTGAACATCACCAACTGGGCACCGTATTTAACATCCATAGGATTCCAGGAAAGCGATGTCTGGGCAAGTACTATGATCAGTACACCATCTCTTGCAAATACTCCTAACTCGTAAAAAATTCGCAAGAGTCCGCTGTCCAGAGTGATTAGTGCTGACGTGCGAGTGTCCAGAATGACTGTCAACGAAACATGGGGGTCGCCCCATGTTTCTCACTTGTGACCTTGCCAAAGGGGATTCCTTTGATCACCTCAATCGTTGAAGCTCCGTGTCTATTGAATCGATGGGTGATCACCACTTGCTTCCTCAGAAAGCGAAATTTTCTTGGTCAGACTTGTGCGTAGTACTACTTGTTTTAAGACGTCTTGCAGTAGAGATGCAGATGTCAGCAATGATGTGTCAACAATCAAGTCTTGTTCGAGTGGTCGTCTGCCTCACATGTCTTTCGAAAAAGATCATCTGCCTCACAAATCACACATGCCTGTTCGAGAGTTGCGGCGCCACGGCCATGGGATGCTGCAGGAGGAGACCCCGTCAACTTGACAAAAGAGCGTGCGGTTATGGTCGCTAGAACCATTGTATTGGCGACGCCACCTGACATCATCGCCCCTTTGACGACTAGATTCCTAGTATGCACTAGTGGGATCCGGCGCGCGAACGCGCCGCCGGTCTAGTTTTTTATTCGGTAGTCTCCGTTGGGAAAGAGTTGTTTTTAGACGGAATACGATGGTAAAGAACTTGCCAGTTTTAAATCATGGTATGGTAAATTAATCAGCACTAACAATGTATAGATAAGAGAGAAAGAAATAATACAACTGGCGTACAGACAAAGTATATTGAACAGGTTATCAGGGACATAGGTTACACATGAATAGGAGCATAGTAGTTGTATGTACATAACATGAGTACTCATGTAGTAGATGTTTCTATCTTATAATTGATTATGTTACACAACTAATCTTCAGGCGCCCATTTGTTAAATTGGTAAGCAAAAGTACGACACTAAGGAGGTACAATTTAGCTTAAAATTGGCCAAAAAAAACATATGTGGAGGAATGAATGAGAGCCGCTGATAATCAATATATGAAGACAGCATTTGCAAGTTAACACAAGGGCATCAGCAAATTTGGAATTTAAGTACATGCGAAGCATTGGTACTTAACCAACAGGAAACCTAGCCACATCAAACATGAATTTACATAAGAACACAGAACTAAACACCCCTGGCAGTTTGCATTACATAACATAGCACACCACTATCTAATCTATCCAAGATAATGGTGTGATATTAGCCATCAACAAGCATCGTCCAAGCAACAGGTAGTGTTGAAAGTCAGGACCATCTTTCAACAGCGAAGGGACATCTTAAGCACTGCAGGGTTTTAAAAGGAGGCATCAGAGATGACTGGCATGAACCAATGATGGAGGATCAAGAGAAAAATGGTGGAAACTAACAATCACCTTGTGCTAATGCCTTCTCAGACCTCTTAGATGACGACATTTCTTTGATTCTTTATCATCAACTGGGGTCCAAGGGAATTGAATCCCTGTCCCTGTGAACAAAATGGAGTGTTTCAACATCATAGCTGAGTAAAGAAGCACGGTCATCTGGACTCTGCATTTTAATAAAATAAATATAGCAGACCACATTAAAGTTAATTCATGGCCTCACCAGCCAGTTATCAGTCGTAGAAGCTGCAACAAAGAAGATTAGACCTATACTAAAAGTGAAACCAACGGAAGAAATTAGCACCCGATCATTGGGTTCATCTTCTCTTTGCTACTATCTTTTTTATTTTAGCCGCAGTTCACATATAAGACAAAAAGACCAATCCTCATGTACAAACATTACACAATAAATGTTTTTAGACAGTCAAGATGTTAATTTCAAACTCACGAAGATAGTTGCTTGTTAGGTCTCGTGTGCTGTTTGGGTAGGCCAAGGAACATTTTTCTATCTGAATATAATCTACACAAATTTTACCACTCAACTGTATTTATCCATAAAGAAAACTGAGCTTCTACACTTTTAGATGGATGATGCAGGTCTATTTCCCTAACGTAGACAATGTATCACACACAGTTGAAATATGGATGGATGACATGTAGTTAATAAATAGCACAAACCCACTAAATACATCAAACAGCCATGCCACCACAAGTATAGGAGAAAACTATGAGCAGGATGAGATTATGTCAAGTATGAAACTATGAGATATATATGTATTGAAGTTACCGATGCTCAGCCTTGACTCAGTTGGGCTAGATATAGCACCCCATAACTTAGTTATGGACATTATAAAAGATAGTTATATAAGAGTTACCTCTGACCAATACACAAACTGACGTATTTGATTTAAGACAGTATGATGTCAAGGTGGATGGTAAAGTGCATGCTAAAAATCCATTTTTTAAAAATAAAAATTAAATACCATCATTAAAGTATCGTCTCTTTGTTTTCTCTCTTTTATTATCAACACAACTTAAGGTAATAAATACCCTATTTGACTGATAAAAGAAAATGCACATCCAAAGCTTAGCCAGGCAATCGCTGCAACTATTCTCAGCCAACATACACAGCTGTTTATTAGGCACGTGACTATGGAAGTACGATGGATAGGAACAGATTTGCCACTGCATGATTACATGCTTCACAAGGAATGAAATGTACCTTGGAGACAGCTCAAAGCCACGCATGACAACGCAGTACCTAATTTATATCCTGCAAACCAATGATGAAATGTTTAAAATTATTCTTACATTTATAATTATGGCATACTGAAAGCATTTGCAATTCGTGTCATACTGAAAAGTAAAACCATCAATGTGCAAAATATGCCGACACCATGAGCAGAAAACAAGCGAGCAGAGAAAGCTATCTGAACGTAGAAGGTACAAAGCAACCATCAGCAGCAACACCAAAAAATCCAAAGCAACATATAATGACATATCTGGGCTCCTAGCTATATCCCTCTGACCTTGCATTATATTTTCCCTCTCCATGGGACATATGTATCACTCATGCTCAGAGCTTAGTGGACTGACATGAAGCATAAATAAACATACTCATATGTATAGGCAAACGGCAACCTATTTCTAACCAAACTGTAAACGTGGTCTTAACTCCTTTGAATGCGAACCTAGCTAACAAATCCGATTCTAAGCCACATATAGATTCCAATCAATTTTCTAGAATATGATACAGACTAAAACAGATGGTATAAAAATGCATACGTAGCAACTGCACAACCATGCAGGAAGTGAAAATATATGCACACGATGGATAAAAGCAGGGAATCTACAAATCACTCCAAGCCAAGGACCACATATGACACAGGCTGAGAACTGACCTTCCACAGCGAGTCAACCCACAACAGTCTCATTTATCTTGATCAGCCCAGCTGCTTGATCAGGCTCCCTGATCTTGCACACAACATGAAGAAAAACTATTGGCAAAGCAGAACGATTGACCAAATAAATGCAGAGTAGCATGTAGACACCAGCTTATTGCAACTAAAAAACCACTTCTTTTATTTCACATGCAGCCAGGAGCAAAAAAAATGAAAAAACTGGTAGAGTTCTCATTTCCATGTACAAATTAGTACTTGTCTGAAATTAGCATACTAAAAAACTGGCTACTGCTTAGCGTTTGCTAGAAACCTGTTACAAAGTAATATTCTATGTATTACTTGGATATATTAAAATATAGAAAAAGCGACCCTTAAAATCTACCCCTAGCATGCTTCATTTGTCAGTTTTTTTTTTGTAAGGATCAGTTTTCAGAGAAATACACGCCCTTCCCAACCTGAACAATCCACCATTTTTTTTTGGGTCCTCACGAGCCAAACCAATTTACTATTTAATCAGTGGCATGTGATGAGCATCACGAAATGCAAAACTGATACTAAGCAGTGAAGATGAATACTATCACCTGAAAGCTGTCAAAAGTAAAATAAACAGCTGAAAACATGCCGAAGTTTTCAAACCGTTGACCCTTTCAAGGCATAGTTTCTGCGAAAGAGTATTTCACATTGCCTTTCTGACAAGGCATGCGCAAAATTCTTTGGACCACTTTCAGACAGGAATTATTCAGATGAGCTATATGTACCGCTTGTTTGAGAAAAAAATTATATTTATTGGTAAATACATCTCCAATTCTACATAAATGACAGATATCTAATGCCCATACCATTTTCAGCTTATTGAATTCTAAAGGAATATGGGAAATATTAGCAAATGAGTAATTCTAGGCAAGTTCATGCTTGAAGTAGAATTAGTACGACAACATCTTATAATAGGCTTACATTGCTTAAACTAAACCGATACATGAAAGCATAAGACATCCTTAACACAGGAATAAACTTTCAGCTGTATCATAGACAACACCTATGAGCGTGCAGAACGACAAGAGGAGGCTCTTTTTGAAACCTGGGAATACACCTATGTCATCTTTAGATTCTGCTTAGCATTGTTTATATAGTATTTTCATCTTAAAGTATCAAGTACCAAACAAAGCTGCAGTCCTGAATTTTTCTCCGTGTGGCCATTAATGACTCAGTACATTCAGAAACGATAATGTAGGGTTATATTTTTGACATATTGTACAAAAATCAGATGATATAACTAATGTCATGCCATAAATAGTATATACAATAAGAGGATGTTGTCCTAATTAGCAGGTCAAGGACTCAAGAGAAACATGTGAACATATGAAATCGACATCATGATATTATTAAGGAAAACTGATTGTGACCCAAGATTAGTGCCCTAACCCCCTGCTGTTCGGTCAAGAAAAGATTAGTGCCCTAACAATGTACCTAAAGCGATGCAAGGACAATGAGCCACTGGTGGCATTTAAACAATCAATCTGTAAAAAAAGAAACTATCAGGGCCTTGTACTAATTAGAATGGCACCAAATTTGAATGGCACAGCATATAACTTTCATCTCGCATGTTCCAGTATAGAAACTAATAATGCCAAATTATAAGATATTTTATATAATTCGTTTTTTGCTTAATTTAAAACTATTGGAATAATTGCATCATATCATGTTGCAGAGATTCATCAAAAGGGGTGGGAACCAATAAAACTAACTATCACGACCTTGTATTAACCAGAATGGCACCAAATTTGAATGGCACAGCATATAACTTTCATCTCGTCTGTTCCAGTATAGAAACTAATAATACGAATATAAGATACTATATATCGTTGGGTTTTTCTTCATTTCAAAAAATTGGAATAATTGCATCATATCGTGTTGCAGAGATTCATCAAACGGGGTGAGAACTAATAAAACTAAAAATGTAATATCAGGGCAGTTTTGAAGATAAGAATACACGCAACAACCATGTTCAGTGCATAGCTGCAAAAAATTAATGAGAAGGCATAAGCAACCCAATCTATCTTCAGTCCAGCACATGTTGGATACTATCAGTAGAATTGTTTCATTCTCAGGATTGCTTAGTCTTCCAATAACTAATACCACCGATAAAATTGAGCACCAAAACCAACTATTCTCCTGTTGAAGATAGCCTCTTCAGAAGAAACAGTATGTTGGCATGAGGACAACATAAAGAAAAGAGTGCCTGAATCTCACCTACTGAAAAGAGGAAGGGGCTTTTGCTCCAGAATGAATCACAGATCAGATTATGGATAAGCAGGAGCATTATGGTTATATCACACTATTTTCAATTTCTACATGACGATAGTTACGAAAAGAGAGCCACCTGTGTAATGTGATATGGAAGTCAAAAGGTTAACTTATTTGAAAGTAAATATGGAAAATCAAGGATTTGAGGAGGGTGGATGTTTTAACCTGAACATCTAATAATTCAAGATCGAAGCACAAAAGTGAAGAAGGACCTGCATCACAAATCGATATACAACAAAAGATAATTAGCAAGAAAGGTAGAAAACTTCACAAGAAAATATACTTAGGAAAGCTCTTAATCTGCTGACCACTTCAGTCTTGTGTTCATTAAATAAAAACATAGGAAGACACAATAGTAACCGGACACACAAAACATCGCCAAACTGCCAACAATCTGAGATAAAAATTTCTAACAGGAACAACTAAAATTACTCTATAGCAATGCAAGTTTGTAAAATGGTGGCACAAAAATATTTACCACGACGAAGGGGCTTCATCTTGCTTTCTTCAATTAGATAGCAGCTGATCCATCCATTTGATCCTTTTATTCTCTGCCCCAATTTTCTGCTTTCCCTGCAGCCCATGATGGAAGCAATGACGAAAACCAGTGATGACAGAAATAAGCAGCAGACCAAAATCCCCTAGCCAACCAACCTCGCTTCCCATGGGAATGCTGTTTGGGCTGTAGTGTCGCCGGTCATCTCGCTTCCAACTCCAAGACCGGAGGACACTGGCAGGGGAAGAGGAACATTTGATAATGAGCCTGAAAATTTAATGTCACGAATCAACCATAGAGCAAGGCACAACTATCCTCACCTAAAGGAAAATTAATAAAATTCTAAATCCCTAGCTCCAAATCCAGACAACCTTCTTTCCATCGTTCCCATCCTCTCCTGCATCCTCTTTGTTAAGGAGATCCTAGAAGGCCAAATCAGATGGAAGAAAATTGGTCATCACACAAGAACAAAACAGGAGGAAGCAAGATCACAGGCAACAAAAAGATCTTTTTAACCACATATAGCCTGCTGGCATCAACAATACCATGAGCTCGCATCGAGAATGAAAGGGAAAAGGACCGAGGGGAAAAGAATCAATGGAGCAGAAGAGAGGAAGCTCGCCTAGAGGGGGTCGTGCTGCCTCTTGCTGCAAGATGGCGCCTTCGCCGGCACCCTTGCCTCCACGTCGGAGGTGGTCGCGCCGCTGCCCTGGACGGAAGAAGGAGGAGGTCGCGGTCCAGGCGATCCTGCAGCCGCTGCGGCCGCCGGAGCGCGCCCGGACGACAGCGGGACGAGAGCATCCCAAGCGCACGTGGCACCTCGAATCCGCAGCGGAGGGGCGCGGGGAAGGAGGGAGAGGTGGTCGCTGGCGATGAACGAGGTCGTCGGCGGCCGGCGGCGGCTAGGGTTAACGCTGGCGGAAGGAGCGGAGGAGAATAGGTGAAGTGGAGACACCGATGGATCAATTTGCAGCTACCGCAGTAAATTTGACGTGCCGCTTCAACCAACGAAGAGCCAGCCACGCGTCTATACCGTACATTTTTTTTTACCGTGGACTCTTTTCACCCAACTCACGTACACTCTCCGGATGCAAATCGCACGGTGGAAATCTCCAAATGGCTGTGAGCGCGTGCTCACGGCCACGACTAGAGAAGGAAATACTTTGCCAACTGACAATTTTTAAGTGAAGTCTATTTTTGTAAGGCGTGGACAAATTTGAAGGTCAACCACTATCATAACCGCCAAGTTGGGGAAAAAAATTTCGTTGATGTAGAAAGTCAATGGACATGCTCTGCTTTCTTAACTTCCTCTGTTTTCATTACCATTACCAAAGGTTGCAACTTTGGATCCCCAAAACTTTCTTAACGGAGGCTAAAAGAAGAAAAAACAAGAAGAGTACAATGGCCTAAGCTCTAGTAGCTCCAGAGCGGAACATCAATGACGTTGTCATCTACGAACGCCGTTGCCAAGGATGGCGGCTCCATGAGCATCCCCTGCGCCAAGCTGGCGTAGTACACGTCCCAGCTCATGTCACTGAACACGTCCAGTTCGAACGTGGAGTCCTCGGCGGCAAGAGAAGACTCCTCACTGTCGGTTGTGTCCTCGCCGTCAGTGGCCGGGGAGGAGGGCGCCGACGACGACGCTGCCGACCCCGCGTCTTCTTCCGCGAGCGCCTCGCGGCGCTGGAACTCCTCGACGGCGTCGGCGACCGCGTGGCGCACTTCGTCGAGGCTGTGGTACGAGGCTGGCACGGTGAGCAGCCAGGCCGAGTCGGCGAAGTTGAGGCAGGCGCCGGCGCCGGCGATGGCGAGCATGGCGGCGTCGTGGGCGCGCGCCGCGGCCTCGGCGGTGTCGAAGGTGCCGAGCCAGAGCCTGCACCCGCGCCTCCCCGGGACGCGGACCTCGCACACCCAGCGCCCGGCATTGCCGCGGCGCCGGACGCCGCGGAACACCGGGTGCCGCGTCTCCCGGAACTTGGTGCGCCCCGCGGGCCGCTTCGGCGGCGCGGTCCACACGGTCTGGTGCTCCGACGAGGTCGAGCTGCACGGCGAGCCCGACTCGCAGCTCATTTCTTTCTTGATTTGGCACATCGTCTTCCGATCTGCTGGTGTCGACTGGATGGTTTGCTTGCTCTGTTGATGCTTGAGTTGTGTCTCGAGTTGGGTTTGCTATGGGCATGGCGGATTTCCAGGCGCATATTTATAGGTGGTGGTGTGAGCAGAGTAGAGAACGCGGGAAGGGAGGCAATCAACTTGTTGAATCAAGTGGGAGAGGGAGAGCAGAGCACCCAGCTGGTGACGGCGGGGAAAGGAAAGGGGGATGCATCTGACTGCAAGTTGCAAGCAGGCTTCGAGAGTGACCTGATATTTTCTTTATTCTCAGTACAGTAGTATTATTATTCGTGTAGTACGACCACAAAACTGCTTTTGCTGCCGTTATCCGTTTCTGTCTTTGGCTTTGCATCTCCTTTCCTGAATCCCAGGCTCCCAGCAGCTGTTCGTTCCGTTTAGCACTAAAGTTTAGTTTAAAGTTCTTGTTATTTAAAGATATTAAATAAAATATAATTACAAAATTTTTTGCAGAAACTTATGCTACTTTGCGAGACGAATCTAATGAAGGTAATTAAGCTGTGATTAGGCGATGGTTACTGTAGCATCACTGTAGTAAAACATAGCTTAATTAGGCTCGTTAGATTCGTCTCGTAAATTAGCACCCATCTGTAAAAAAGTTTTATAATTAAATTTTATTTAATACTCTTAAATAACAAGATTCTCTGGACTAAACTTTATGACTAAAGGAAACGAACACGCCCCGTCAAACGTCACTCTCTCTTTGATTAGCATGGTGCTGATAAGGTAAAGAATAGGTTGCCGTCTGCGATTTCGATTTTTGGCACAGCCGCAGAACTGTGTTGTGTCTTGTGTGGGACTCCAGGTATCTACTACTCCCTCTGTCCCAAAATATAAGGGTTTGTTGATTTTCAGACTTCACGTTTGACTATTCGTCTTATTCAAAATATTTATAAAAATATAAAAATAATTATGTTATATTTAAAGTATATCTATTGATGAAACAAATCATAACAAAATAAATATTATTTTTATAAATTTTTCAAATAAGACGAATAGTCAAACGTGATGTCTGAAAGTCAACAAACCCTTATATTTTGGGACGGAGGGAGTAGAAGACTAGAACGTCATTGGCCAGCACGTGCATAAAGAGCTGCAGTTTGTAGTCCATTTTACATAGCCAAATAATGAATATATATATTTTTGGAAAGGGAATTTGGATTGTGTAGCATCTCCGTACAGAGTTGTACTGTACTTTTTTAGACAGATACAATTAGTATTGCAGAACTGCGTATGAACCCGGCAAAGAAACTTGATTAAATCACGCGATTTGAATAAGAAAGGTTTGAGCTATTAGTTCAAAAGAAAAACTTGGAATTTCAACCTTCAACTCGATTATCACAACAACAAAAATTGGAAAAATTGGAAGATCTAACCATGGTGTGAATGCGTGATACTGATACAAACCGAAGGACACAGTGACTGAAAATCCAAGTTGTTGGCCCCGTTTGCAATTCGAAGAAAAAAAGATGACTCGGTATGGATCTAATCTAGTAATCTCCACACCGTGCGGCGCGGCGGTGCAAATGGGAACATCAAACGGGTTAAAATTTTCGTCCGCAATCAACGCACAGTAGCAATTCTTTGACGACAGCGGCGCGGCGACCCCACATCGCGGGATGCCTCTCGACCCATCCCGGCGACGGCGACGTGAGCGAGCCGCGGCACCGAAAACCACACACACCAATCCCCGGCGTCTCGGACAGCCTCGGTATCGCAAAAAGGCGGGGAGTAGCCGGGAAGCTGCTTCAAGCGCGTGCGGCGAATGCGTCGCCCCCATCCCGAGTCCGACGCCACCCCACTTGCTCCTCCTGTATGTCATCCCACTTGCAGCAAGCTCCCGGGGAAGCGGACAAAGCCCAACTTTTTGGGGCGCCATATGCTCAATCAATCCCCCCTGCCCAACTTGCCGCCGGTGCCTCCCCCAATCACCCACCCGACCCATCCGTCGCGTCCCGGCCGGGAAAAGTCGCGTCCCGTGTTTTAATACGAAAAGGCGAGCGAAAGCGAGGCCGGCCCTTTGCGTCGTCCGGTGCGCGTCCGCTCGCACCCGCGCTGGCCGTGGGCGCGCGCGTGAGCTCAGCCAAGGCGCAAGACGACGGAACGCCGCTCTGTTGCCGCAAGTGGTGGTGGCTGGGACCTGCGACCGTGACATTTCTTACGGCTCCACTTGCCGCTTCGGCCGGTCAAGGGGGCGGCCGCGACCGCGCGCAGCGGCGATGGCGACGTCGCGTCGCGTGCACCGACGCAGGCGGGCGGTGTGATCATCAGAGCTAAATGGTGCTTGGAGATCCATCCGTACAAGGGAAAAAAAAAAGAGAAGTCGCCCTTGAATAGTCAGAATATTTGTTGCCTGACCCTGTTCGTTTCTTTTAGCGTTAAATTTTAGAGCCTTCTAAACAAAGAGAATCTAGTACTAAATAAAGTTTAATGACAAAACCTTTTTACAGATAGATACATCTTTACGAGACGAATCTAATGAGCCTAATTAATCTATGTTTTGCTACAGTCATACTTCAGTAATACTACAATAACTATCATCTAATCATGGCGTAATTACTCTCATTAGATTCGTCTCGCGAATTAAACCAGGATTCTGTAGTTAGTTTTGTAACTAAACTTTATTTAATATAACTTAGCTAAAGTTTAGAGCCTATGCGCCGAACACCACAATGTATGAGCTTATCCGCCCGCGATGATGCGTGCAGACGCGCTTTTCGCATGGCCTCGTGTGGTTCTCTCGACTCCTACTACCTCTTCGGTGATTAAAAAATACGGGAGCCGTTCGCGGTTTGGGTTCCGGCTCAGTCAGGTCTAGCTGCTGCTGACGACTGACGACGGACCTGAAGGATACTTTTTGAAGAGCCGGATGCTGCAGGATACTTTTTGAAGAGCCGGATGCTGCTAATCTTGTGGGAGCCAGCCCGACTGCAAGTGGAAGGTGCAAAGGGGGAGGTATCATGGGACAATCCCGTATTTGTTTTCAGCAAAAGGGTTTTCTTTTACTGGGTGCTTTGAACTGACAATCGGATGCACTATCCGTCCTAGTTAAGACTACTTTCTCTCCCCAACCTCAACAATCGGTGATTAGCTAATCGCTGATAGGTAGGAGTAGCTATCAAATGTGAAAGTGTTTCTTTTATCAGGATGCATTGTATTGGACTGATAGGTAGGAGTAGGTAGATTAGAATCCTGACTGATCATGTTTTTTTTTCCCCGAACAATATCCTGACTGATCATGTCCCTGGCAAACATCAGGTTCCATTCGCACCCATCTTTTTCTTCATCTCTGCATCTTTCCTTTGTGAGGCATTGTCCTGAGATTTTTCTCACCTTTTCCTACTTCAAAAAATAGGAAGTTTGCGCCGTTGATAGTAACATGTTATGGTGGTCTTGAATGTCCCCTGCAAAACGTGCGGCAGCACTATACGCGACAGAAACAATCAGGACATACGCAGGAACTAAGCTGTAATCCCAGATGTTACAGCTGTGTCGATCGGTTTCTGATCGTTATACCGCGTATTAAGCAACCGTTGATGTCACTGTCAGCTTGTCATTGTACGAAGAAAGAAGGGCATCAACTGCGCACAAAAGCAAATCACACATCTGGGTCATTGTACGAAAGTGACGTCCGCAACTGCGATTGATGCCCTTCTTTCTTAGAATTAAGACTTAAAGTTCGTTTTGGAAAATAAAACCCGTACAGGCTGTTCGGCATGCTGCAGCTGCGGCTGCGGCTGCAGAAAAATAACTGCGAATACTGTAGCTGCTGCTGAAGAAATAACTGCGAACACTATAGCTGCTGCAAAACAGCGAGAGGAACAGGGTTACATCTTGCATAACAAACGAATGCTCATGCTTGTGTCACTGCAGTCTGCACTCTGCACACATCATCGTAACAAGGGGGGTCACACTGTTGATCATCAACATGCCAACTTGGCAAGTGGTCCGCTCTTGTTTCGTTTACTTTGTCATCAACAGCTGATGTGCTCTTGCTGTTCGCATGTGCAGTCTCAGTGCTGACGTTTTGCGCTAGCGTTCAGATTGACCGGTCCCGTAGCATGGGAAGGCAGATTCAGCCTAGGTCGCCCCCTGTTTCGATCGAGTAGGCAGGCGGCTTCTCGATCGGTTGACTCTCACTGAAGCCATAGAAAAACGCCTTTGGTTGACTTCAGCCTTGCCAGTTGCAATTCAATACTCCTACCTCATCAAAAGTCAAAATTTTCCCGGTCGGACTTGTTCGTTCCAAGTCGCCTCTCTCGGCACGGCGTCGGGAATGATGTCAACGGTGAGAACTCGAGACTGGCATGGAGCATCCGCCCAGCGTTCGTCAGCTAGGACGTTGCGGCGGCACGGGATTGGGAAGCAGGCACACATCAGCATAACCATGTATTACTGTGGCATCTTGCGCTATTTTACCACGGTGATGCATGGATGGGCAGGCGTTGAAGATTTCTGACTCTGGGCTGGGGGGTCGTCCGTCAGGCCTGTTGGGTCTTTTCCTTTTTCCAGTGAGAAAAGAGGGGCGACAGCAGGTTTAAACGCGCGTTGCATGCATGCCTGAAATTGCTGGGCTTCAACTCGTCAGATGATCGACAGCCCAAGTTAGTTAGGCCGGGCCGTATCAGATCCAACGGGCCTACTGATTTTGGCCCACTGCTGCCATCTCGTCTGGTGGGAATAGAATCACCTTCGGATTCAGATCCTCTGAATTGCCGGTCAAAATTCAGAGGATGTACTGTAGCTGGAATTACCGCATTCCTCCATCATTCGATCCAGAATAAACGGCCCATATTAATTGCTACAGTAGCCGTGATACAGTAGAAAAGGTCGCACAGTAACTCGGAGGTACTGTTCAAACAGTGATTGCTACAGTACTAATTAAGATAACTATTTTCTCTCTCACGAAAATTATTGTAGCGAGCTACAATCCTCTGAATTTTTAAGAGAAAATTCCCTGTATGTCCTCAAAAAAATGAAGCTTCCTTGTATGGCCCTCTCCAGATTGAACTTCCTCCTGAGGCCCAAAACCATTTTAGAGTTCCTTCCATGGCCCTACCGTTAGTTTTGAGATTTAACGGTGTTAAATAGAGGTTGAAAGTACCATTTTACCCCTCATTTGAAATGGCCTTCATTTATGTTCAAATAAATTGTGTTGAAAAAGAGTATTATTTTACAACTGTAATTTATTTCAAAATTGTATATCATGGCTTGTTATCGGACAAAGAGTTGTCTATTTGGACAAAAAAAATCATAGCCTCATACAGCCACATACAAAGTTTCACAAGTGCATAAGTTCATAAATAAATAAGATACACGCTCAAATGCATAAGTTCACAAATAAGTATGGTACGCGCACAAGTGCATAAGTTCACAAATAAGTACGGTACGCACACATACAGCCACATACAACATTGAGGGATACATGCAAAGCCGCATACATAGGAGGGACTAAATCAAGATAGAATTTAGATGCTGAGTCTTCTTTTGTTTCTTGTGCTCATTGCGGGGCTAGCAGGAGCTCTTTTGCTTCTTGTACACCTTGAGGGGCTGTCAAGTTGGACTTTTGGATTGTTTGTTGCCTTGAGAGGAACCTCTTTCTTCTTTGTTCGTTTGCCCTTTTTTGTTTGCTTGCCCTTCACAGGTTGTTCTATGTGTAATGGAAGGTCAATGGAGTAGAAACGACATTTCGTGTTCCTGGAAAGGGATTTTTGACGGTAGGAGTAACAGAAGGCCATCGAAGGAAGGCAAAGTTCATATTGGGCCTTAAAAGGAAGTTCAATCTGGAAAGGGCCATACAAGAAAGTTTCATTTTTTTGAAGGCCATACAGGGAATTTTCTCAATTTTTAACGCTACTGCAGAGGACCCGGATCCCCTTCGCCTACGCCTTCCCCTTCCCAGTTCCCACTTTCTTTGCAATTATCTAAATCTCTTATTCATATCTCTTTTTTTGCGAGGGCTCTTATTCTTTTTTTATTACACAGTACAACTCAGACACTCATAACGCACGCACACTCACCTCTATGAACGCACATACGCAAATCCTACCCCTATGAGCATCTTCGAAGACTGAACCGGCAAATCCTCCAGATTGACGAAGTCACCACTGACGCCTCACTGTCGACGGCCACGTCGCCTACCGCTGAAAGTACAAATACCGTTAAATCCTAAAACGCTCCCACCGGGAGTCGAACCCAGGACCTCAAAAGTGCTGCTCGAATGTCTTAACCATTAGACCACAACCCCTTTCACACGAGAGCTCTTATTCATATTTAACATCAATTTGTTAGACATCTCTGGTATTTTCTAAGGAACAATTTGTCGAACTTGTTTAGTACAGCTAAATCAACATGCCAAAAATCAAAGCGCAATCAATGGGTGAGTTATTGGCCAAATCTAAGAATAACCAACGTGGTCTCTCTTTTTTTTTTTCGTGTAAGCAGCGCGGCTGCCCCAAATAAGCCCAGAGGGGAAACAGAGATAGAATTTTTTTCAAAATAATATTTTTATTGTCGAGAATTACATAAATAATACCGAAAAAGGAGAAATTTCAAAAATAATACACAGTCGTACGTTGGTTGCACGAAAATTAGGTTTTTGTACGTTGGTCGCACGACTACGCAGTTTTCGTGTGTTGGGCGCACGACTATATGTTTTTATGCATTGAACGCCCGAAAATACACTGTATATGAATACCCAAGCATGTAGACTAGTAGTAGTACGTTCAACGCACGAAAACTACTTAATAAATTTTTCGTACATGCATTTATTGTTTCTCATTTGTTTAGGGGTGGATAGCCAATATTGTGTTGTTTGTAAGGTTTTGGTACGTGAGAGTATGCAATAACATAATTTAATGTACTCTTACGATGTTACTATCAATATACATAGCCATCTAAATACTATACATTTTATGGATTATGTATTTTTTGTTGTACACCATACACATATGATTAATTTGCATGTCCCAAAACAATTCCGAAATATAAATAGTTAAATACACATCAATACTAGCTAATTTTCATTTACAGCACTACTTTCTATTATATTTATAAGAGCAAACTAGCTTATCCTAATGTACACCAATCTATTTAGTTAATCTAATAAAAACAAAATAAATTACATTTATTCTACTCAATTTACATATATTCTACTAAATTTACATCTATTCTACTAATAAGGTAATCTAATTAAAAACAAATGAAATTTACATATATTCTACTCAAGTAATCTATGTTGCCTACCAGTTAATATTCTAATTTAAACAACTCTTGAGGAGAGAGAGAGACCGGGCAATAATTGAGAAAGGGAGGGAGTAGTCGTGTGTTGGTTTTACTACTACTTAATTTTGGTTCAATCAACACACGACTACTCTCCCGTGTTGCGTATAGGGTCAGTTTTCGTACGTTCAACACACAACAATTAGTATTTCGAACATTGAACATACGAAAACCTAATTTTCGTGCAACCAACGTACTACTACTCAATTTTCGTACAACCAACATACTACTACTCAGTTTTCGTGCAACCAACGTACGACTGATCGAGTATTATTTTTTAAATTTCTCCATTTCTGGTATTATTTCTGTATTTCTAAATAATAAAAATATTATTTTTATAAAAAATTCAACAGAGATACATAAATCCCTTAGTATGGACAACGCGTGCCTATCCTACTGTGCTGCTGGAGAGAAGAAGCCATGCCCCCCTACGGCCCGGAGGAGGACGGTGTCGCTGATGAGGCGTCGCGTGGTTGGAAATGGCCGGATGACGGCTGGGCCGCGATGACGCCGAGAGGGGCACGGAGCAGGAGGGCAGGGTGGCGGCAAGGATGGAGATGCTGGTGCAGGGGGAACGACGGTGAACCTGGAGCTGCAGCTTCGCTGGACCTACGGGGGGCCACGCTGTCAAAGACCACGTGCTCGATTTTGACCCTGGATAGGAACGGGAGGCTTGCAAAGCCACGGCAACGTGGAAACAGAATGGGAACTTCATGGTGCCGCGCTTGATCTCGTCTTGGACGGAGGCGGCTCCTGAACTAAAGTAAGTGGGCAAAACGTTTATTCACATATAAGAGTGGACAGATCGCACCAACATCATAATGACAACTTGCCAACTTCTGTTTGAGACAAAAAAAAGAGATAATCCCTTCTATGCCATCGGAAACTTCCCCAATCCCTTTTATGCCATCAAAAAGTTCGTTATCCCTTTCATGCCATTGTCTTTAAACTTTTATCCCTTCCATGCCATTATCTTCGTATTTTCAATTTATTCTACACTTTAATATAAAAAAACCTCAGTTCGAAACCTCTAAAAATCATGCTGATTTTTTTGGTGGTACATCAAGTTTATAGTCAGCCATTTAAGCTGAAAGAAATCAAAATAGTTCAGTAAAATGTGAAATAAAATTCTTCCTATTAAGCTAATTTGAAACTCAATTTAATTTTTTAGGGCATCTAAAAATTTCCTAAAATTATCTGAAAAATAACCTAAATTCACATTTAGATTGGAAGAACATCAAACAGTTTAGAAAAATTTGAACTAAAATTCTTTCCAGAAGATTAGCATGAAACTTAATTTTAATGTTTAGAACATGTAAACATTTCACAAAATTCTAGTACAAATTACCTAAATGTTTAGTGGACAGGACCATGTGAATTTGGGTGGTTTTTACTAGAATTTTAGGAAATGTTTAGGTGCCCTAAAAATTGAAATTATGTTTCAGACTAGGTTTATAGGGATAATTTTAGTTCAAATTTTGCAATACTGTTTGAAGTTCTTCCAATTTAAATAGTTGCCCCTTAACTTGATGTACTACCAAAAAAATCGACATGATTTTTAGAGGCTTAGAACTAAGTTTTTTAGAGATTAAAGTACAGAGAAAATTAAAAATATGAAGACAATGGCATGAAAGGAATAAAAGTTTAAGGATCATGGCATGAAAGGGATAACAAAGTTTCCAATGGCATAAAAGGGATCGGGGAAGTTTTCAATGGCATGGAAGGAAATGCCCCCAAAAAAAAAAGTGTTATTACTTAATTTGGCAATTGTTTTCGAACTGTCTGTGGGCATGATCAAGACATGCAAACAGTAGTGAACGGCTACAAGTTTAATTACATTTAAACTAGGATGGCTGCCCACGCATTTGCGCGGCTAGATTTGTTAAATTATTTAAATTATTTTTATATTGTAGGAGTTTGAACATGGTTGTTATTATTATTTTTATAGTAATACATTTTCAGCATTGCTAAAATTGACTGGTTCTCACCGACTCTGTCAATTTGAGTGTGATAAATCATCATTTATCTAAATGCCATATTTAAATAACCAAAATTTATAGGTACCATGTATATAAAGGTCGTCATTGTTATAACTGGTGGACAAAAATACATGGTCAAAAATAGTGAACTTGTAAGTATTGTGTACATGGCTAGAATAAAAGATAAATCAAGAAAACAATATAAAACAATAGATATGATATAAACTCAATCATAACATGTAGCCATCCTTTATTAAACCAAGAAATTTAAACAAAACCGAACTTCCATTTTTTTCATAGTTGTTTCATCATGCTCCCTCTACTTATTTTGATCAATTGTTCCTCCATAAGCATTCTTTCATCTTGGACATGCTTCTATTTTAGTTTTTGTTTTTTTTTAAAATAAGACACATAACATGATTTCAACAAAACAAAGACACAACACTAATAAAGTTATGCAATATACTTTTAGGAAATAAACAGTACCAATTAATTTTCTTAGATTAGCCTGTAGTGATGAACTTCTTAACTTTGATTCACATATCTCGTCTCTCACACTTTTAAGCTCTTTGCAACAATGCATGTTTGCTACAGGATACCCTGGCTGAATATTTTAGGATTTTTATAATTATTTTTATATTTAATTTGATAGTCTTGTTTTTTTGTTTCTGTTACTGTGAAGCACATAAGTGAATAATAAACACATGTTCCATGCTTTATAATATGAAACCATCCACCATGACTTCTAACTTGTCTCCTCATATCACCATTAAAATATTTTGTTAATTGTATTGTCATATGATGTTTCTGTGTTCAAACATCAATCACAGCGCTCAAGTGCATATATGGGTGTATAGCATATAGTATCCATCGCTCAATAGCTCAGTCTTGATCAAGCCAACCCCATGTCACTCGCGGTTACCCATACATATAGGTTCCTTTAAAGACTGAATTATATATGCTTCTCGTGGATCTATGACTTTACACTAAAGAGATCTACTTAGCGCTGCCAACAATTATCATAGTACTATGTAAGTGCATCCTCGAAGATCATTATAGTTGCTTAAGGTCATCCAAACTTTAACCATCATATATATTTATATATTTGGATTATTTTCAAAAGTTATGGGTGTATGATCTTAAAATTCTATAATATTGTCACCTTAATAGTGATATTTACACTTTGTCAATTAGTTTTTTTTGTTTCCGTTTTAATAGACACGCATACACATGTTTATGACCTATTTACTTATTGAAGATAAATATTGTTAGTGTTTAACCATTAAGGCATTACATATTTAAAAAATAAAGCATTGCAACCCATGTTTCAACTAAATTATATCTCGGTGAAGTAAGACTTTGGAGTCTAATAAAAGGTGCATTGTATGTAAAGTTTTAGCTAAGGATGTGATTTAAATTATTATATTGTTTATATTTTCATGTGGTTTTCTAAGGTGTATTTTCTAACAATTTAAAGAGAAATATATTCACTTTCATTTGATTTTATTTTTCCACTTATGCTTTGAATATTAAAATATATTTATTTGCTAATCTAAAATTGAAAAAGCGAGTAGTTTAGAAATAGGAATTAGATGCAATTTTTTTGCTATTTTTATTATTTTGAATGCATCTATTTTTGACTCATATTGGTATGGTGGGTAGAAATAGGAATTAGGGGTATTTTTGGCTATTTTTGATTATTATTATAAAATTATTTTTTAGACTCAATGGCATGGTGGGTAATTTAGAAATAGGCGTGAGGGGTATTTTTAACTATTTTTATTATTCCAAATTTAGTTAATTGTTTTAACTCATAATGGTATGGTGGGTAATTTAGAAATAGATGTCAAGGGTACTTTTGTCTTTTTTTATTATTCCGAATTTAGGTTTTTTTATACTTAAAATGGCATGGTGGGTAATTTGTAAATATGTGCGAGGGTATTTTTGGCTATTTTTTATTATTCCGAATTTAACTTTTTTACAATTATTTGTAGGGGGTTTTGTGACTATTTTTTTCATAATGGCAGTGGTGTGCAATTTTTTCTTCTTATTTTCTCCGATTAACGTGAGAATTTCTAGCATTTTAGAGCGAACGTGGAGGCTTTAATTTTTGATCAATTATATATATATAATAGATTACATACATGCAGCCTGAGGCACTTCTCTTCTCATGGCACATGACAAGCGCATTTGGTACACAATTGCATCTATGTGATTTTTTTTATAAAAAAAACATGGGATTTTGCAGCAAGTGCAGTAGTACCATGGTAGTACATAAGACGATCAGACCACGCACTATAGATTGCTTATACATTCCAATGCGCCCTGTGAACAATCAACAAAAGTGAATTTATTTAATTAAAAGATGCGTACACGAAAGAAAACCTGGGCAGAGTGGCATCTGTAGATACCACCGACGACAATGAAACAACTGCGGCAGTGACCCACGTAACTGGTACACGTGGCGCAACATTTATTCGTACACATCGCACAGGCATCGGCTCTACGGGCTGGTTGGAAACTGAAGCAAAAGGATCGGCAGTGACGCCGGCGCCCTATGGTGGGCAACAGTTCGCACAACACGCCATATGCATTGCCGAGCAGTAACTGCAGTTGCAACTGGGATATGTGCACCTAAAGATATAATTGAGCCGACGAGCTTTGCCATTGTTGCCCGCTGCCGCTGTCTGTGCGGCCATTTGCAGGAGCAACTGCGCTACCGCCAGGACCAGCAGGCAGAAAATAACCTTCTTGTTCTTCATAGCAGCCATCGGTTGGGTTGACGGTGTACTGTATGTAAGAATTCACAAGGGAAAAAACAAGAGTAAGCGAGATTTGTACTATGATATGATTGAGAGCCTACAAGGAAAGAATGATGAATGAAACGTGACAAAGGTAGGCGTTGCATTACCAACCTGATCAACCGTCTATCAGCCCCTCTGCAAACTATTGTTAACCTTGCTGCAGACGATGAAGGATCATGGACGGGCAGCTCTTATTTATGGGAGAACCATGGAGGCTAAAACCAGCGACCGAAGAAGGGAAAACCAGCGACTTGGGAAGCAAAAACCAGTGGCCGAGAAAGTGGGAAGGAAGCTGCCATTTTAAGTAACAATATCCATTTATGCTTGGATGCATGCACCGGATCCAATGGCTTGTCTTATGTTTAACGGTTCTATTGCATTTGTATGACAGCATAACATCACATGCTCAACAGCTATAGGTTGACAGCATAACATCACATGCTGCACACTAATAAAAAAAATCAATTATTGGTAACTGGTTAGCGACTATGACTAAGTCTCATGTAAAGTAGATATTATTCTCTGGTGCAGTTCCTAGATGCTAGGGCACTCCCGTGCTCTCCTCGCTAGTAGGCTTGATCGATATCACGATCTCCCTCCTGCGTGGTCACGTTCCATCATCCTTGATCTCGGTGACCAAGGCACCGTTGATGCTGCCCTCATGTTCGACGATCCGGGGTGCCTTCAGATCAACTCCTGTATTGTCACCTGGCTCTACACCACCATCTCCAAGGACCTTCGCGGAATGGTCATGGTGCCGCTCCCGATTTGCACTCGATTTGCAACCTTTTCCTCGACAACGTCATGGAGAGTGCCGTCTACACCCAGCGGGAGTTCCACAGCTTGCACCAGGGCGACCTCTCCTATCTACAGTAACGCAGGGGAGCTCGCCTTCATTTACGGTGCAAACTTAACTATGCCCATAGCTGGAGTACAGTTTTTTTGCTTCGTATAGAAGACTCATGTAACGATTAGATTAGCTTCCCTGCAAACAAAAGGAATCAGTTCTTTGGTAGTGAAAAATTATTTTTAAGATTTTTAATGTAAAGCTCCAACTCTTATATTGTTCAAAATTTCTTCAGTGGGAACAAAGCTTCTTTTTTTTTGCAACAATATCTTCTAGTATATATAGAGCTGTAAGCAAACTCGTAACTATTGATCTTGCTGCTGCCTTAAAATCCCGGCCACTAATTGCTGCTGCTCTCTGTGGACCGAGTTTGTTTCGAATTTCAGGCGCCTGACATTTAGGAGCCGCGTTAATATAAACACAACTGTGCACGGTCAATAACGTGCATGGCAGAATATCCGTTCCAGAATCGATTATTTGTCCCTCCACCGATCGACCCCGATGATCATCCGGGTACTCCTCCGGAGTCGTCGATCCTCCTCGACCCGGTTGGCTACATCGACGCCCGCTGCAACGCCACCACCGCCGGCTGTTTGACGAGGTGCGGCAACCACATCCTGGTGACCTTTTGGCCGGTCCAGCCGCCGCGCGTCTCACCGCCCACTGCCCTCGCCTCCCTGTCACCGTGTTCGGACACACGCCCAAGATCGTCACCACGGAGGACGACCTCGTCCTGCTCCGGGTCGACCTCCGCCCTCGCGGCTCCTACAAGGACGACGACATCTACGACTACTTCGTTTATCAGGCCGGCGGCCGGAGCAAGCGGCCGTTGCTTTACATGATCCCCAGGGCCCCCGTCCTCGAGTTCCACGACGGTGAGCCTGTCCTGCTGCGCTGCCGCGATCGCGACATGTTCTTCGTCGCTATACTCCACCATCGGCTTCTGCTATATGGAGCACTAGGCAGCCTTGAGAAGTTCGATCTCCACCTGTACAACTCCACCACAAATACATGGAGCACCAGGCCGATGTACTCACCAGAGCACTTCGAGTCAGTGGCGGACCCAGACCAGTAAAATTAGGTATGCACAGTGCGTAAACAGTAGTAGAAACAGTAGTAAACAGTGTATAAACAGTACCAAACAGTGGATGAACAGTGCTTCAATTCGCGAGTTTTAGGGTATGCCCAGGCCTACGCGGACCACCCCGTGGGTCCTCCACTGCTTCGAGTCCACCTTTGTCTTCTCGAGCAGCAAGGCGATCACTTTAGGCGGGGACCTTGGTTCTGTGGGCTGGGTCGACCTCTGTTGGGGCATCCTCGTCTGCGACCTGCTAGGAAGCAGTCGTCATCTTCGCTACATCTCGTTGCCGTCGCCAATTGTGTCCAAGCCGATCCAGGGTTCTCCGACGTATGTTCGAGACATCATTTGCATCAATGGTGAAATCAAGTTCTTTGAAATGCACATATTCCAGAATGATGAGTGTCCCTACATCATTGATGGTTGCAATGCTCGGACCATGATTCTTTCGAAGTATTCGAGCTGGGAGGAGGACTGCAGCATGCAACTTTCCATGGAACACCTGACTCACCCGAGATGTGCCGAGTTGCTGAGTCCTTTTCGGGGAAGAAAAGAAGATACCCAGTCAGTCTCAATGAACTATAGCGTTGGTTATCCTGCGCTGAGCTTGCACCACGATGTTGTTTACATTACAAACAAACTTCGACCCAGTAACCGTGTGGAAGACAGAGCATGGGTGGTTGCTGTTGATATGAGGCAACAGACCAGACAAGATGTGGGTTATTATTGCGCTGGAAGACTGGTGGCGGGATCCTCTTCCACCTTCATCCAAAGCGGGATATTTAGTATTTCTAACTTGTGAGGAAGAAAAGTGGGGGATATCATCTTCATACAACACTTCATACAGGTACCCCTCATGAGGACGACCGTGACGAACCGTCTCCGCCAGACAGCCGTGTGAGTTCGTCACGGTCGCTACTTTAAAAGTGGCCTTTCATGGTAAAATTCCTACAACGTATAGCTTTAATTTATGATTTCTTGTGTAACAAAGGTTTGATGTACTTTATTAACTCAACCACAAAAAAATTGATCCATTCAACCAAGCCTACTAATAGATCGTTTCCTTCTGCCATTGTGTAACCTCCACGTGGCACACTACAAGATTTTTTATTTTTAGTGGGCAACAGTTTGGTGGCCAAAACATTTCTATGACTATAAAGGCATATCTTTACAACAATTTTTGCCAATTGCTAACAATTTCTATATACTAGGAACACTACAAGATATTATATTTTTAGTGGGCGATGGTTTAGTGGCCAAAACATTTCTATGACTATAAAGGCATATCTTACAACAAATTTTGCCAATTGCTAACACTTTCATCCCCAAAACCCATCACCAACACTAATTGAAGATACATAACTACTAAAAATAATTCAACACATGCATAGAAATTACCATCAGGAAATATATTACACTCGTAGTGGATAAGACATATATATTGATACAACAAGTTTTTCCTTAGAATCGAATTGATCGGACAATGATTTTGTATGAAGATGATATATTAAGGAATTTAGCATACACTGATTTTGTGATAAGGCAATCTCTTTACCCATAAAAATAAACACCGCACATGTTCCTCATTTTGTTTGGGCATAATATGTTATATATACATGTGAGTCTCGATTATTGTCTAGTGATTGAAAAATAATTATGTGATGTTTTATAGAACATTCAACAATATTTCTTGCAATATTAGCTTCAACTAGCCCTGCTCACTTGCTCAGCTAGGAGTTACCTTGAAAGTGTTACCTCGAAGTCTAATATAACATTGACGTTGTACTTAAAAAAAAATATTGCACCTCTAAGAAAATGGAGGTAATTTGTCAAGCATGTTGTGCAAACAAAATTAGTAAATATTGTCGATGGAGTGAGTACTGCAAGGAAGTAATATTTGTTAATCCAATTAGTCCCATTTAGCCAGCTCAATTACATGTTCGAGCATAACATACAAATGTTTTGATCCTTTTCTTATTACTAGCATTTTGCCCGTGCGTTGCCACGTGAGTGACATTATAACTTCTTTATTCTATGTACCTAAATGTTTATCTCATCAATATCATACTTTTACTTTGTTCTAGAAATAAAAATAGTATTCTTCTAAAAATCTCAAGGATTTATCAAATCTTTAAGTATCTTAAGCAATCCAAACAATGCTTAACAACTACCCATTTTAGCTTAATTTTAATTCACAATTCTTGGTATAATTTTTCGCTATAATTTCAACATCATATTCTACACATGTCAAACTATAACTTCACAAACTTAAGTGAATTTTGAACATAAAAAAATATGTTTTTAAGACCAATGTGGAGTCATAGGCATTAAGCAATGGGACAGAACAAAAAAAGACCAAAAAGGAAAACAAAAACAAGCGAATGGTGGGATTTGAACCCTAGTATGCAAGGAGCAAGTAAACTACACTAAGCAAATGCCTGTTTGTAGCTAAGTGAGATTCGTTTTTTCTTTTATAAAAAAAACAGGCGCGGATCTTTGAGTTGAACTCGAATTCGAGATAAATTCGGATGGTGGTGGTCTGAAATCTGAAATTTGAAGCTGAAAACTTAGGCTGACAACCCTTTTTAGACTTATTAAGTAGTAGAGAATCTGCAAAGAAAAAAAGATGGAACAATATGATTATACCTATCCCTTATTCCTTGAATCAGACGGCAAGTAAAAAAAATAAATGAATAATCTTCTAATCTATATCTATAGAGATTTGTACATATATTTTGACCGTAGATAAGAATGAGCATACCAAAAAAGTTAGGCTAATAGGAAATAAAAACAAAACATCACACATGCGAAAGAGACATTGATAGGACTATAGGACTCAAAGGTCAGCAAACAAAAACCTACTCTGATTGGATCAAGCCTGAAAGGATGATCACTTCAAACATGGGTGATGCTGGTTGTTTAATGTATTTATAGTGTATAGGATTCACTTTCAAAGCTATGCTACGCTCATCTCGTCGGATTCTCTTCTGACGCTTGATGGGCAAGGTTTGATTATATTCTATTGGGTTATGTTGCTGGTAGCAGGATTTATTGCACAACATAAATTATCTGACGTGTTACTGAAAAGGAAAATTACTTCGTGAGCATATGGCCCGTTGCGCACCCGGTAGTTGCCGTTATGCGGATGAACGGCGTGAGCTGGGGATCGAGTAAATGAAGCGCGCGGCGCACGGGGCATCACTCTACGCCTCTAGGGGGCAGACGTGGTTCGGTGGTGGTTGTAAATTAAATACAAAAAAGACAGAGCAGCTCGTCTTTCTCCCTGCTTGCTGAGCTTCGCCACGCATCTCTACATGCAGATGGCTGACCCCATCTGCTGCTGTTGCTTGGAGGAGGGCACGACGCGGAGGCGCCCATGAGCACCAGGTCCTGTCGCGCTTGCTCCTGCTGCTACTGGCGTTGCTACGCTGCTGCTACGGTTTCAGTACAGAAAAGCTCCATTGCTGCAACTATGAGCTCAAAGCTGTCGTCAGATTTCACTTGAAGAAGCCATCTTTGCATTCGGTTCACCTTTTGTTCACGGACAGTGGGACTTCTTGAGGAACAGTGGCACGCCGGCCGCCTTCAGGAAACGCAGCAGGTGCGCGGCGACGTCGGACCACGCCGGCGCGACCATTGCCTCCGCGGACAGCACGGTCGACACTCTGACGCGGCCGTCGAGGCCGGCGGCGGAGAGGGCCGAGCGGAGGTTGAGCATCGCCGGGACGAGGAAGTAGGCATTGCCGGGCCCGGGGAGGCGGCCACACGTCGTCGCCGGCCAGGACGTGCGTGATCCTGGTCGCCGGGAGGAACCACGCAACATGGGCGATGACCCAGAGGTCGGCTTCCTCCTGGAACTCGGCGATGTGCTCCAGCTGCTCGTTCGGGTTGGTGGGCAACAGCCCCGCCGTGCGCCGCAATGGCGAGTACCCGGGCACCCGGAAGCATAATCAGCATCCGGAGCGTCTTCGCACACCTGAACGCCTGCCCCCGCCCCCGCTTGACGCTCCCGCTATGGGTCCACGAATGACGCTCGACGCAACGGGTAGGAAATGGAGCCGACGGCTAAACTAACGCCGCTACTTCTCTCCGCGTGAATCTCAGTACACCAGAACCCCATGGACGGTTGGATGATGGGTGTGCACGTGACAATGTGCTCACGAAATCCGCTCTCTACTGAAAAATGTAGTGAATCATGACGTAAAGAAGGAGGGTTGTCTTTGAGTTTTTGAGGCCTCGGTGCGAAATGTAAAAGGAGGCCCTGTCGGCCACCCTACCCATAGTTACTCATCGACGGGGCTGAAAGAAGCAGCCTTGAATGCCGATGGATTGATGAAGATGCAAGCTTGCTAGAAGCCCGAAGGGAATGGGCAATTAGTGGTGGTGCTAATCCTCCAGCAAGTAGCGGTGGACAGATAATTAGTTTTTTTTAGGGAACGATAATTAGTGAATCACTAATGGTGTAGCAGAGGATTAGTGCGCCGGGAGTATTAGCAAAACACTAATGGTGTAGCGGAGGATCAGTGCGCCGGGAGGATTACCGGAGGATTAAGAGTGCGGAGACGCTATCTTTCCCAGTTATAGAGTTGTAGAGAAGTTGTGCAACAGTTATTCTTCAGGTCAATCCAATTTAATGTTTCCAGATGACTGATTGTTGTAGACGGTGAATATTAGACCAAAATTGATCATACTTTGATTGTATTTTGATAAAAAAATGTTGATTTGCACACGTACAGCCATCAACATTCGCAATTTCTTTTTGTGAGTAGATGTAATGTAACACTTATTTTCATCCTCGGCTAAAACAAAAATAAATGTGTCCAGCTGATTTCTTGTTCACTTGAAACCCTTGGCCCCCTGATTAAGATGTTGGAGCCAGTTGAACAACGTACCCAAAACCATCATGAAGAATTTAGTATTGCTTGGCTGTCTTGGCTTACTGCTTTGTTAATAACTTATCTAGAAGGGCTCTGAATCCATTCATTCACTTGTCCTCACATGTAGCAGCCCTGATCGTGACCGTGAGGAAAACTCCAAACAACAGCTTTCTCGCGGAATAATGTTAGTAATAAAACAGGGCAATTGGGATCATAATATACTCGTATTTCCTGCAATACGCCGTATATGACCGGCATTCATCACTGGTATATTCTCCATGATCTCATGATAATTGGTACGGAATTAATTTTCTTGCCGTTCCAATAGTGACATGGATGGTATTTGCCATGTCGATGGATGATATGCCGCACACTTGGCAGCGGGAAATCGAGTGGCAGAAGGCGACAACCACGTAGGAGCTTCGGGCGAGGATGACGATCTCCTAACAACGGATCAATGTTTATGGGGACGATCTGACACGAAACGGCCAAGGCATCTAACGCCAGTAGGTGACAATTCTTCAGTTCGTCAAGGGCTTGAGTGTGGTGATAAAACAAATTGCACAGCACGAGTGGGCAATCATTTGGGTGGTAAACAATGAGATTTGAATGCACTAAACAACATTCTGTTGGCATCCAAATGGCCAATAATTGCGTGCAGATAACTAGTTAATCAAGAACTCGTGTGTCCGTATACCACACCAGTTCGACCAGGAGCTAGCAGCTCGTCGCAAGGTGTCATCCGCAAAACGACAGGGGAAACGACAAATGGATCAAAGGAAATTTTTAGTTGGCGACAAATGCATGGAAGGAAATTCAGCGTAGTAGTAGATGCCGTTCCGCTCTTTGGTGGACTAGCGCTTCTTCGCACGCTCTCTGCAGGTGTATATAAGCACGGAGCGCGAAAAGGTAGCAGTGAGTGTGAACTCGATCGAGATATCTCGCTACGAGCTCGAGCTACCTCCAAACCAACTAGCTAGGTATATATCCATCCGTGTGTCCGCGACGCGAGTTCATGGCGGCGCAGGAGAGCGGCAGGACAGCCGCAGCCACGGTGGCAGCGTGCCGCGCGCGCCGGTTCGTCGGAGTCCGGCAGCGGCCGTCGGGGAGGTGGGTCGCGGAGATCAAGGACTCGGCGCAGCGCGTCCGTCTGTGGCTCGGCACGTTCGACACGGCCGAGGACGCGGCGCGCGCCTACGACGAGGCGGCCCGGGCGCTGCGCGGCGAGAACACGCGCACCAACTTCGCCGACCGCTGCCGTCACGGCGCGGCCAGGGCCAGGCTGAGCAAGAACCTGCAGAACGTCATCGCCAGGGCGGCCGCCGCGGGCAGGGCCACGGCGTGCGCCGGAGTGGGCGACCAGTTCGCGCTCGCCGCGGTGTTCCGGCACTGGCAGCAGCCGACGATGCCTGTCGCGCCGCAGCAGCAGTGCGGCGGCGATGAGGCCGAGACGGCGCACGTGAAGAACGCCGTGCAGCCGAGCTTCGTCGTGCCGAGGCGGACCGAGGCGCCGCCGCCACCGACGACGGCGGTTGGGGATGGACACATCTGGTGCGCCGACTTTGACACTGACACCGCGGTGGAGAGGGGCGCCCAGGAAGGGTCGTTCAAGGTTTCCTCGTCCGTGATCGTGCCGTCCACGTTCAGCGCGTCGTCGCCGGAGTCTTTCGGACTAGATGACTTCTAGTACCTAGTGGCAGAACGAAACCCAGTCACCTCGGCTCAGTTCTTGTGCTCGTCGCGCTTGCTCCAAGAGTGTTGATATGATGCAAGCGACATGCTGCCTGCCTGCATCGCTAGCTGTCCTTCCTAAGGAAGAGATACTAGGGTTACTTCTCGTTGTACGAAACGTGCTCTCAGCCAGCAAGGCACCATGATCACGCATGTTCTGATGTTCATCTCAAACGAACGATGACTAAAAATAGATGGAAAGTTCGCTCGATTAGGTGGCGTAGCATTCTGATGTATCATTGTCATGTAAATCTACTACGATCTTGAACTTAAAATATGTCAGTATTTTCCGATACAGTTTCAGAGTGATGGTGACTGGTTAAGGAGAGGATGGATGATTCAAACGGAGGGCTATATGGGCCAACTCGTTTTATTACTTGGCAGGCCTTGCTGGCCCAATCGCAACTCATAATGATTTTTTGGTTTAACATTCGGCCCATAAGATTTTGACCTTCTTTCAGAGAGTCCACAGCTGGCACTCAATCGGCCAGGATTAGGAAACCAGCACTCTGAAAATATTCAAAGTCTGATATAGGGCATGTTTGGTTCCCCGCCATCCATCACCACGTCTAATCTGTTGGTGTTGCTTGGTTCTGGCTGCCACACTAAACCCAATGCAATATTGCATTTTTTTTATCACAAACCCATCAACTTTGATAGTATTTCTGGTTGGTCTAAGGTCTCCGCAACGTGGAAGAATACGCGACATGAAGCTACGGCGCACAGTGACCCGGCGCATTCGTCGTCACCTGTCACCACCGTGTCCCTGGACCGTCCTGCAAGATCACGCCCGATCAGCGATCTGTTCGTATCCGGCAGTGAGATGCCAATCTGCAGTACGAACGCAATAGCGACGCATTTCACTTTACGAAACGTTTGCAATTTGCAGGAAGGATATGCATGCGGAAACCCCCGTCCGATTTGCGGCGCAACATCGACGCGAGCTATCGCTGAAACGCGGGGTGTGTCCGCTCATCATCACGGAGTGCAATTCACTTGAACCCTGTCTTACTCGTCGGTAACAGTGAGCCCTGACTCTGGGCAAGTTACACAGTGTAACAATGACAGGATCTGTGAGACCAGCTTACTAGTTGTCTTAGAAAATTCTTTCGTGTCTAGCCTTTGTTTCCTCACCAAGCTTCTAAGCCCGATTCGCCATATCAGTCGTACCGTCGTAAAGTCATCGATCATCATGCATCGGTAAACACACCCTGAATTTAGAGTGTCTGATGCTGAGCCGGTCTAGTTGTTTTTCTCCATTGCAATCACAGTTCTTTACAAGATTGTGGAGGAGTTTTTCAATGAAACAGCACTTGTTTACGAGATCATGGGATCAATCATGGCTGCTAAGCAGACCGCCCATTGGCAGGGTCTCGAATATCTGGGATCCATGAGATCATCATTGGAACTCAAAGCCGGGAGAGGGAGGTCAAGGAGATGCTAAATTGCTGGCCATCAGTGGCTTCGATTCGCTCAAGATAGTGGGTTAAGTACCTAATCTACCTAGGTCAACTAGTGCCCTAGGAATAATCTACTAGTTCCACTTTATGCAACTTATCAAGAACTAGAAAGGGCAAGTTGGAGTACTCTACAACGTTGTCAGAGGCTACAATTGGGTGGCATAATTTATTGAAGAGTCAATATGTTGAGATTACTCAAGCGCCTTCAAAACTTAGATTGTGACCAGAGAGCAATACAGGATTCGAGCACCCGAAAGGTCAAATCCAGTTGATAATCTCAGTACACTAGGGAAGGTTATGATAGCATACTTGGCGTGTGCTAAGCATAATATCCAAATATATGTACATTTTATTCTGTAGAGCTATACACATAACAAATAATTATTGAACCAATCATCACTAATTACTGAAATTATTGAACAAAATTTCATGATCATTTTTTAAAAAAAGTGATTATTGAACGTTAAATACTGACATATTATAGCATCGTCATGTGCTCGGTTCAGTAATCCGTCAACGGTTTCTTCAACAAAAATTACTGGGTATAGAATAACTATATTTAGACCTAGGGTGTTGAATAGTGTATATACACTTATATTTATATAAAAAGGTAAAATTCCACACTTCTAAACTGTTTGAGAAGAAGGAAAATTGTTGTAGAAAATTGTTGCAAAAAAAAAAAAACTAAAGTTGAGGTCAAATTGGTACTCTGTCCCTGCATGTGTTTCAAAACGCAAACTTTAAATATTTTGACAAATGATATATAAGTTATGGTACCATTATAATTGTATTTAAATGCACATTCATATTTTTAGATTTTATAGTTATGATTTCGTACATAGAAAAAATTATAATCAAAGTACAACTTAGGAGATTGTGTCAAGTATGTACTACTCTCGGTGTCCACAAAAACAAGGCTTTCCGAAACTTTATTTGTAAATTATTGAAAGAGTTACACATCAGGGCAATTGGTTTTACGATAAATTTTGTAACATTATGTTTGTGATGTCAATCTTTATAGGTTTTTTCTTGTCTGTCATATTTTGTAAATTATTGAAAGAGTTACATATCAGGGTAATTGGTTTTACGATAAATTTTGTAACATTATGTTTGTGATGTCAATCTTTATAGGTTTTTTCTTGTCACTGACAGACGAAAGCGAAAACCCTTATATTTGCGGACATGATAAGAGACTTTGGAGAGTTATAAATGTGATGGCTGCCTTTGCAAAATAAGCGTGGCCCCGTAGCATTGACGCCGCCGGGGTGGCAGGTGACACGCCCCCCGGTCAAATCACCGGCTGCTCCTCGCCGGCACGACATGGCTAGCTTCCTTTTAGTGAACAGTTCCTATCCCACTTAACCTGCCATTAACTCCAAACCGGTCCCTTAATCACCCACCGCAACTGCCGCGTCCCGTCATGCCCGTGGTCTGGTCCCTGGCTAGAAGGAGAAGCCGGAGGGGAGCCGAGAGGAAATTAAGGGCCGTTCGCCCTCCGATTGGGCCGTCCCCCTACTTGCGTTCCATCGCGGCCGGTTGGTGCCGAGGGATAGATCTGCGCGCCCCCACGCGAGAAATTGTGGGGGAAACGACCCCGCCTGCGGTCAATCTGCCGGACGGGCGCCCAGACACGGACAGCGTTTGAAGCTGCCGGGCGCGCGCGCACATCGCCGTAGGTCAGGCGATCATCGGTTAACAGTAGAAGTTAACTTGTGAGTGTGACCGATCGAATGTGCTACTAGTAAGCAGTCAGTGCAGGCGAGTTACACGACGAACAAGTTGCGATTTCAGGGATAGAAAGTCGATCAGGCAGTGGGCAATGCGCGAGACTTTTCCAACTTTGGAGAGTTTGGACCATCTACAAAGCTCCGGGCGCATGCGTCCAACGCGAACTGGCCTGGATGGACGTACCAGTACAGGGTGGCCGGCGACCGCACACCACCAGACCGAGCATGCGGCCGTGCGTGCGCGCGTGTGCGTGTGCGTGTGCCCGCGCCGGGGCATGCATGTGTTAGATGCCCCGTCACTCTCGTGTGTAGCTAAGCCGATGGGTTGAGTGCGTGAGCCCCCGCCTACACGACACAATCTCCCGTGCATGTGCCGATCCCTCTCGCCGAATCTCCAGTCCACCGGCCGGTAGCGCGAGCGAGCCCCCCGCCGGCCCGCCTGCGCCCGTGCGCCTGTCGCCGCTCCATTGGCTCCGAACGCGCGCCACGGTCGCGCGCGTCGTGCAAGCATATGGTCCTGGTCCTGCGCTTTGAGCTATTCGCCACGCACGCGGGTGGTGGACTGGACGTCGTGGGTTTGCGTCGCGACGCCGGGGCGCGCGCGTTCCATGGCTTCTGCTTTGCCCCGGCCGGACGCGGGCGCGAGACGACACGGCACGGTCACGGTGGGATCACGAGCGGGACGGGCTTTAATTTGCCTTGCCCGCTGCGTTGCACACGGGTGCGGTGGATTTACGCCGCGCTGGGCGCGTTCCATCGATCGGCGCCGGCCGCACGGGCTGCCGGGCCCGACGGCTTCTGCTTGCCCCGATAGAGCGCATGCGCGGAACGGCACGCCACGGCGCAGTGATCGAGATCACGAGTGGGACGGCCTAGCTAACGATCGAAATGAGAACCAGGTGCGTGCGCTAGCTGTAGCTGATTAATCATGGCGCCAATAAGTCACGACGCTGTCCAGCGCATCGCGGCAACCAACGGAACTACTAACTAACCGACCAACTAACAAACGAAGAAAATCAGCCAAACCTAGGAGGCGGAGCTAGTCGCAGCGATCGAGTGAAGTGCTTAGTCAGCCACGACCGAGATGAGATGCTCGAATCATTCTGCGAGCTAGGCTGGACGCCTGGAGATATCTTTCCCCTTCCTTCGTACGTACGCCGCGAGCCGTGTGCATGGCTCATCGACGAGCGTCGTCGTCGTCGTTTAACAGGAAAAGAATAATCAAAAGGCAAAGGAGCTAGCTACCTCTTGAGACTAGTTTAGCGGCAAATTGCGATGGATTAGCACGCAGGTTCACTAGCGTGGCGGAGGAGGAATATTCTATACATGTACTGCAGTTCGTAGGCCAGATATATTCTTTTTGACTGCCAGTTCGGTGCCGACATGCCAAGCAATAGATTAAAATCTGTTGCGCTCTGGGGCGCTCATGTGTGCGCAGCCAGGTTCTTATGAAAAGGATCAACTAATCAATCAGTTCCGGCCCTCTGGTCTTTATTCCCTGGGTCTTTACAGCCAATGGTGGCGCGCCAGAATCCGCCGACAGCCAATGGGATGCCCGTCGATCGTACGAGCCATGGCACTTTACAAATGGAGGGAATTTCGTTCCGCGTTAAAACGGCCCTTGGGATCGTCGAAAACTTGAAAGGACGACGGCCAGGGTAGCCTAGCCTCATGTGCTGCTGACTGCAAAGGCTAGCTAGGAGCTAATCAGATACTCCTATGTTCTTCTCTCTTCAAATCATGGCTGGCTGTTTCCTCTGGTACTACTCAGCTGCTCGTACGTGCTCCAAGGTTTAAAAATCGTTGAGGCAGCATACGAGTGGCTGCTCGTTTCCAGGGGTCTAAATTTTAGAAGGTCACATTAAATAGAATTTTGTTATTTAGAAATATTAAATAAAGTTTAATTACAAAACTAACTGCAGAACCTTAGGTCTAATTCACGAGACGAATCTAATGAGGGTAATTAAGCTGTGATTAGATGATAGTTATTGTAGTATTACTGTAACAAAACATAGATTAATTAGGCTCATTAGATTCGTCTCGAAATAAGCATTCATATGTCAAAAAGGTTTTGTCTTTAAATTTTATTTAATGCTCTTAAATGACAAGATTCTCTTTCATTTTAGAGGTCTAAAATTTAGAGAGGTGAAAACGAACACCCCCGAACTCTCAAGTCATGAGTACTTAAATACACAAAGCACGAATATGACACGAAGCGGCCTTTTCCCGCCCACCATTACACTAGCTGCCTTCCTAGATTGACATCTCCAAACAATATCTAGGCATAATCATCCGAACGTTCATTTTCTTCGCTAATTTGATAGCTTCCGCTACAAGCATACATTTATTTGTTTTATTTTTGCTAAAAGTGTGTGACAAAAGAATAGTTTATTAGGTCATGTAAATTGATGAAATAACATTAATGGTGTGCGAAACCCATGTCGCAACCAAAAGCTACTAGTGAAGCCCCAATCAGTAAAAAGCGCTTATTTCTAAGACGAGGTCAAAGATGGGAGACGGAGCTTCAGGTGAAATCTATCTATATATATAAGAAGCCCCAATCAGAAAAAGAAGCCACCACGTTTGCTCTAAAATGCTAAAAATTTCCATGTCAATTCGAGAAAATAAGAAGAGAAAATTACCCACCACTGTCATTATGAAACAATTAGGCACAAAACCCCTATAATATTTATAAAATAGCTAAATTTGGAATAATAAAAAATAGCTAAAAATACCCCTCGCACCTATTTCTAAATTACCCGCCATGTCATTACGAGTCAAATAATAATTAAATTCGAAAACAAATAACCAAAAACACACTTCACACCTATTTCTAAATTACCCGCCATGCCATTATAAGTCCAAAAAAATTTAAATTGGAGCTATAAAAGATATCTAAAAACATCCCCAATTTTTATTTATAATTTACCCAGCATACATTATGATTTTAAAATAGCTAAATTATACGTGATGAGTAAGCAAGCTGAAAAAAAGTTATGACGATGACCAACCAATGCCATGACAAACAAACAAGAGGGGGTGCGAGAGAGGTAGCGCGTGACGGTCATAGCTTATAGCCGAGAGTAAAGGTGAGTGAGAACCCAAAAACAAATTAGAAAGAAGGACGGGAAGAGCCTTGAACAAGAGGACGGTGAGCTGGCAATCTGAACAACAAGATGACCAACTTACCAATAGGAAGGCGAGGGAGGAAGGCGTGACGCGTGAAGGTAGTAGTCCTTGTAAGAGTGGGCGACAAGTAGGGGGGCGGGTTGGCAGAAGTACGAAGTACCAGATGAACAAGTGGCCAGACATCAAGAAACGGTGACAACTAGCTGAGCATCATTACGAGCAGGCAAGGGATTCGACCGTAGGAGAGAGCATATAAAAGTTTTTACAAAATATCATGAAAAACCTACATACAAGTTTATAAAATTTATACTATTATCGATGTGAAAACAATCAGTACAAATGCGCGGACAGCCATACTAGTTATACATATAATTGACAAGAAAAATAAGCCATCACGTCCGTTCTAAAATGCTAGAAATTCCCACGTTAATCTGAAAAAATAAGAAGAAAAAATTACCCACCGCCGCCATTATGAAACAATTAGTCACAAAACCCCATATAAATATTTATAAAATAGCTAAATTCAGAATAATAAAAAATATCCAAAAATATCCCTCGCACCTATTTCTAAATTACCCATCATGTCATTATGAGTCAACTAATAGCTAAATTCCAAAAAAATAAAACAATAACAAAAAATACACTTCACACCTATTTCTAAATCACCCGCCATGACATTATAAGTCCAAAAAATAATTAAATTGGGGTTATAAAAGATAGCTAAAAATATCCCCAATTTTTATTTCTTATTTACCCATCATACCATTATGATTTTAAAATCGCTAAATTATACGTGATGAGTAAGCAACCTGAAAAAAAGCTATGATGATAATCAGCCAATGCCATGACAAACAAGCGGGGTGCGAGAAAGATAGCGCGTGACGGTCATAGCTCATAGCCGAGAGTAAAGGTGAGTGAGAACCCAAAAATAAGTTAGAAAGGAGGACCGGAAGAGCCTTAAACGAGAGGGCAACGAGCAGGCAATCTGAACAACAAGATGACCAACTTACCAGTAGGAAGGTGAGGGAAGAAGGCGTGACGCGTGAAGGTAGTAGTTCTTACAATAGTGGGCGACAAGTAGGCGGGACGGATAACGAGTTGGCAGAAGTACCAGATGAACAAGTAAGCCGGACAACAAGGCAAGGTGACAACTAGTTGAGTGTCATTACGAGCAGGCGAGGGATTCAACCGTAGGAGAGAGCATATAATTTTTTATATAAAATATCATGAAATACTACAAGTTTATAAAATTTATACTATTATCGATGCGAAAACAATCAACTCTTTCCACGGGCAGCCGTACTAGTTGTGGGTAAATATAGATATAGCAAATTATAGATGACACAATCCAATGGAAAATTATAAAACCGGGAGGGGGGGGGGGGGGGGGGGGGCATCGTCCCCTGTTGGCCACAGGCCCACAATGTTTTTTGATCGGAGGAGAGCTTCCTACGATCTACTCACATTTACAAAACACAAACCCAAAGTTTCCCGATTGTTTAGAGTGTTAGAATGGGAGAAAATGTCGACTTTTGCCCCGACCTTTTCTCCCTAGTAAGTTGACTACATCCTTGTATCATTGTCAAAGAACCCCTACTCTCATGACGGTGATCTCTCCATAGACATCTATACTAACACTAACGATCCATCGCCACGAGCTAACGGCTTTCTCTAGTTTTGGTTTGATTGATTTACCATCTAAATTTTACGTTAGTGTAATGTGATCATGTAGAGACTATTAGATCATGTGGTTAAGTTCTCTGTCAAAGTGTCTTACTTATGTATCAATTCTAGAAGATTTTTGCGATGCACAATAGCATTAGTATTATATTGATCATATCATGAATTGTAACATAGTATCACAACCTATCACAAAACACCAATGACCATAGTAGATCCGGCCCTAATTGTTGTAGAAAAAAAATATGTTACTACGTGGCAGCCCTCCGAGCTGTTGCGGCAGGGGAAGAAATGCGTCGCACTGGCTGACCTGGCATGCACGTGGCGGCACACGTGCGGGATCTGCAATGATGAGGAGGGAAAGTTTATCGGGCGGGCGGGAGCACGTGAAGCCTGGGGCCGAGCAGAGCACAGGGCATGCGTGCTGCCACTCCAGTTACAGCATAGACATGCCCTGCCCTCATCGACGCGGCAGCCAATTTTCTTTTCCGTGCCAAGAGAGAGAGAGTGCACGGGCACATGCTGCTTTTTATCTCGGAAATGGCGTTCCAGCGATGGACTTGCCGGCGGAGGCGATGATGGTGCGGCTGAGCTGACACACGCGCGGCCAGCCAGGGCTCGCAGCCAATGCGGGGCATGTGGGACGGCCGGCGATCGATCGAGCTTCACACCGACAAAGTTACGAGACGTGCGAGTACAGTTAGCGCGAGTCATGTGGTCTTACACTACTATCTTCCGGTATTAGTCTACACTCCAAAACATGTTCAGATGCTTAGCCAGAGTGGAGGGACAACCTGAACTTCGTGAATCCGGCACAAGTATTCTCGTATGCCCCTGAATGCCTGTGAAAGTACAAATCCCATTCCCTTGAATGTAGAATGTAAACAAGTTGTGGATTGCATTCGCAAAAGAAAAAAGAAAAAAAGGGTTAGTGATTGAAGATCCCCTAGTCCCAGTAACCTCTCTCAAGTTAGGGATTGAAGATCCCCCAGTCCCAGTAACCTCTCTCACCAATTGAGGTGTTTTTTAAGGGAGATCTGCATATAGTTTGTGTTGTTAATCTTTGATTTGGATATAGTAGTATTGCATCAAGGACGGAAGAAAAGAAAAAGAAGTAAACCATCGACCTTCCAAATCTGGAGACTTAAATGGAAAAATAGATGGTGTCATGGATCCGATCTTAGTAGCAGTATTTAACAAACGAAAGGCATATCTTAGCAGGACTATAACAGGCGCAAGACAAAGTTATCACAGATGATATATAAATGAAGCCAAACATGAACCATTTTCAATAAGCGCTTTGCAGATTAATTTCAGCCTTTCGGTTCAAACATCAATCCAAATTTAACCTTGATTAAATTAGGACAGCAGTGTGCCATTTTCTTGGGATCAACATCAGTCCAAATTTTACCCATTTCTTCGTCTTTCCAACTTCCAAGGACCCTCGGCAGTGTTCTTAGTTACAGGTCAGTATACAACCATTGCTGCAGTGGATGCGCTATTATATTCGTATATTGGTTCCTAGAATTCTTTAAAACCACACGCTGAAACTTTTCTAGTGCAAACCAAAACCACACACTGAAAACTAGCACAGCCTGTTACTGTATGCGTCATTGTATTCCGTGGGCGCGTGGAACAGAGCTCAAATTTGGAATTTTGTTTATATAGCAATATCAACCATGTTCCAAAAGCACCGAGAAACAGAGTGTGCATACTGCATACATAAAGGGAATAGCAACGTCCAAAAGCGAACAGAGATGTTCTGAGAAAAGAGGGTGCTACTAATAAAGAAGCAATGTAGTAACTTCTGTTTGGGACACAGAGAGCATCAGAAAAACAAATAAGTTGAGACAAGCCAGTACACCACACAGGGCCAAGAAATTCTTGTTCGCACATGGCAGAGATAATGACAGTTAAATCATGCAGCATTAATAATGAAATCCTACGATTAAAGTTTCCACTAACGGGGAACAAGAATATTCAGTCGATAGATGGCTTTTTTAGGCAAGAAAATTTTGTTTGGCATTGCTCTGGAATCTCATGGGTAATTTTGTACAGCGGGGCAGTTACTCTTCACTGTAAAACTCTTCTCATCTCTTCGGTCTCTCAATTCAAAGAGGAAAAAAGAAGCTAACGGTGGGAGGGAGTATGGAGCTTTTGCATTCTCCAACTCCCAAAAAAAGGTCGGTAAATTACAAAAACTAAAGAAGACAAAAAAAAAAAACCCTATATCTGATGAATTTTCGATGCTATCACCCCTGAATTGAGCCTGCTCCATTGTCCGCGCGCGCTAGACGCAATCGGCCACGGCCATGAGCAATGTGCTCTGGACCTCTGCTTTAACCGCCTCTGCATGGTTCGGTTTGTCGTCGTCGACAATGCCGCCGACGACGTGGTAGCCGTCTCCACGCACGGCGCCGTTGATGAGCTGGCGCGCGCGCTCCGTCTGCTCCGCCCAGTCGGTGCCGAGCACCGCCCGCAGCATGAGCGCGGCGCACACGAGCTGCGCGGCAAGCATGCCGCCCCACATCCCGCGGAAGTCGAGGCCGGCGGGCCAGAACGCCAGCGCCAGCGCCACGGGCATGCCGACGCCGTAGAACGCCGAGACGTTGATCCTCGCCGCCTTCTCGGGACGCGCGCTGCCGCGCAGCACGCCGCACCCTGCCGTCTGCGGGCAGTTTCCCAGCTCGGCCAGGCCGAGCAGCGGCAGCGCCGCGGCGGTGAGCTTGAGGATGGCGGCGTCCGTGGTGAACATGCGCGCCCAGGCTCCCCTCACGGACACGGCGAACGCGCACGCCACGAGCCCGAGCGCGGCGCCGAGGCCCAGCCCGACGCGGGCCACGAGGCGCGCGCGCTCGGGACGCCCCGCGCCGAGCTCGTGGCCGACGCGCGTGGACACGGCGCAGCCGAGCGAGTGCGGGAAGATGTATATCAGGGAGGTGGTCTGGATGAGCACGCCCATGGCCGCGACGGCCGCCTTCGGGTCGATGAGCACGCCGCAGAGGAGCACCATGATCTCGTACCACCACCACTCCAGGCATACCGACATGCAGCTGTGCACGCACAGCCGCACGAGGCTCCACCACTCCTGCTCGGCGCCTTCCTTGTCGACCGTCGCGTCGGCGTCGGCCGCGTCCTTCTTGATGGCGCCGCCGCCGTCGACGTCATCATCATGGTCGTCGTCGCCGTACATCCCGCGGAAGTACACGTACGCCAGCAGGAACAGGAGGAAGTTGAGGTTGGTCCAGACCCCACCGAGCGCGACGCCGCGGATGCCGAGGCCGAGGACGCTGACGAGGAGGAAGTTGATGGGCACGTGGAGGAGCAGCGCGGCGGCGGCGCCGTAGGTGAGCGGCAGCGTCACGGACTGCGCGCGGAGGTAGATGCGGATCGGGTGCAGGAAGCACTGCACGGCGAGGTCGGGGAGGCACCACAGGATGTAGGCGTACGCCGCGCCGGCTATGTCGGGGTCCTGCCCGGCCGACACGAGCACCCGGTGCATGGCCACCCAGAGCATGGCGATGGGCACGGACGCCGCCAGGAGCAGCACCACGGTGCGCCGGAGCGCGGAGCAGAGGAGGTCCTTGCGCCCGGCGCCGAAGGCCTGCCCGCACACCGGGTCCATCCCGCCGGCGAGGCCGGAGAGGACGGAGTAGCCGGTGATGTTGGCGAAGCCGAGCGCCAGGGAGCCGCCGGCGAGAGGGAGCTGCCCGAGCCGGCCGAGGAACACCATCGACACCAGGGACCGCAGGTAGAACAGGATCCCCGCGCCCACCATTGGCCCGGTGAGGCAGAGGATGGCGGCCACCTCGGCGAGGACGCTGCCGCCGCCGCCACCGGCCGCCTGCCTCGGCCGGTCATGCAGCTTCGGGTAGCTCTTCGCCGGCGATCGCAGCGACCGGTGGATGCATTGCGTCGGCTCAGGGCAGTGGCACGTTGCCATGGTAGCAGCAGTGTGCGCGCTGCGTGCAGTGCCTGGCCTCTGGTTTGTTTGCTCTGGAGAGGCCAGGTTGTGTGTTTTCCTGGTAGCAGAGCAAGGGGACTGCCACCTTTATATAGCCTCCTGATTGACATTCTATCTAGATTTCGATGGGACCATCGAACAAAAAAATGTCTAATTGTAAAGGTAAAACAAATTGCTCACACGGCAGAGAGATCCAGCTGGTAGCCACAAACAGTGATGCCTATCTTCACATAATGCGCGAAAACTAAGAGGTTCCTGGCGATCAAAACAAAATGTTGTTGGTGTACTCTAGTTCGCCAACACATCATCTCTAACTGATTCAGTACTTACCATCAGGGGTGCCTTGGTTCATGGCGATGGGAACAAAGAATGCTGGTGTGGCACTTTAACAAACCAAAGCTTCAAACAAAGTACCTTCATGTCACGCAGCGTTAGCTTTGATTCTGGGACAACTTGATTTTTGTTACGATTAGCTATCATTCACTAGCAATTCTGTTGAGCCCGTTGGGATCACTTATGATTAGCTATCACGCACTGCTTAGCCGAGCCAAAGGAGAGCCGCACTCCACACTGCCACGCACATGGAAAGACAATCAGGTAGCGGAACAATGTGAAAGTAGTTATACAACAAACAATGTTCATGTTCTCACCTAAATATAGATTTCCCTTCTGCATAATATGTATATTGTAACGTAGAAAAATAATATTGTTTTATCTTTTTTTTCTTGAATACGCAGTAGAATGTAGATAGTATGGGAATGTTCGGATTGAACCAATGCTCGCATTGCAAATTTGCACCACACCAAAAAGTGGCATAGGAATACGCCAAATGCATTCCGACGGTAGTTGGGGGGCAAGCTGAGCCTAGGCTCACCAATGACCGGCGCGCTCCTGCGTGGTGAGCGCCAAAGTTTTGGTGTCGTGTGCTTTCGCGTCAATCCAAACATGCCGTACATTTGGCGTAGGAACGCCAAATGCATTTCGCTGGCAATTGGGGGCAAGCTGAGTCTAAGCTCGCCAATGACCGGCACGCTCTTGCGCGGTAAACGCTAAATTTTCGGTGCCGTGTGCTTTCGCGTCAATCCAAACATGCCGTACATTCTTAGTCTCATCTAGAGCCAAAAATACATCAAGACAACATTTGAGTACCCGCATGTAAAATCCGCTTCTATACACCCAAAATTAATATTTTCTTACTTAATTTTCTTGTCAGCATATAGTTGTGCATGTAATATTATTTAGTCATGACCACTGACCACGCTTTTTTCAGTCCGGTAAGATCCTACTACGAAAAATCATGATTCCAACATGTGGGTGATACAACATCACTACAATCGTAACTACAAGTGTGGGTATTTAAATTTTTGCCTTCCAATATGATCATACTAGTTCAAATCTCAACAAAAAAAAAAATGATCAACATAAGGTGTAAGAGGATCTAGTGGTACTATAAAGAAGAAGAAATAGATATATAATCACACCTCAACCAACTTGCATCGAGTGCAGCCCAACAATCAGATTAGTGGATCGGACCATGTTAAAAGCTCTGCTCTGCTTCAAACCCTTCACAAGGGCATATCTAGTGAAAATCTTGATCATCTGTCCCTATCTTACATTTGAGTATTCAAAGAGCAACAACACATCTCCAACAAAGCACCTATTCCTCGAATAAAATGAGAGTCCTCTATTTTTTCCAACTCACCTCTTAGATCGAGGAGGTCTCCATTGACTTTCATCAGATGGAGGGCATCCGCTACCACTGGCGCGCGTGTTCACTTTTTTTTTTCCCTTCCCGCTCCATCTCTTTGAAGGGGGTATGCGGGACCAACAAGAGTTGGGGGTGTATTTGAGGGCTTTCTATGCGTAGGTGGAATTCTATTTAGAGGGATTTCTTGATAGATGCTCCAAAATCCTAATCTTACATGTCACAATTTGAGAACCTTGAATCCACTAGCTAGAGAATTCAGTTCTCCTTTTGAGAGGGAGATATAATTGGCAGTTCGGCAAGAATGCCTTATAGGGTGCTGTGATACCTGATGATGTGATGATGCACAACGGAGCAAAAAAAAAAAAAAAAGACAGTGACAACCGTCGTACCATGAGTGACTTCATCATTTAATTAGGTGTGGTCGTGACTTATGGGCAGATGCCAAACAACTTTCTTTCCCCCTCCAAAACAGGCCATTCTTCAAACAACTTTCCCATGGTGCTTGAGCTATCTCCCGGAGTGATGATCAATTTTCGCACATGCAATTTTCCTCTAAAACGCTTGACGTGACCATTCCTTGTGGTGAGGTCACAATAACTCCTATTTAGCAGTGGCGTAGCCAGTGGGTAGTCCATATATGCCCAGGACTACCCTGACTTCTGGCGAATGAGCCACTGTAGCTACTGTTTATGAATATTTAACGCTGTTTTAAAGCTATTTAGGACTATTTGACACTATATCAGCAGTGAATCAGCACTATTTGTGTGATGTCTGCCTACCTGGCGAATCAGACCTGGCTCCGCCACTGCTATTTAGTGGTTGTTTGCGGTGACAAGACACGAGCACCGTGCCATTTCAAAATATAAGATGTGCTGTCTTTAAAACCAAACCAGTTTGACTATTTATTTGTTGTATTATACTGCACGAAGCAATAGACAGCTGATCATAGTAAACTACTTTTAAAAGTAAAAAAAATAGTGTAATTTTCCAATCATACAATGTGCATGTTTTCTAGTAACTGATGGAGGAAACAGAGTATGTGTGGGTCCAACTTTGTTGCAAATTATCCTTGTGGAAAAAGAATTTTGATTACTATTTTGCTAGTGGAAAATTTCATATTTTTTGGACAGGGAGTTATAAGTCTATCTGTCCATGTGTCTCCTTTAGGCGAGCACAAAAATATAATACATACAGTGCATTCTGGCCTTCCACGAGACTGAGAGGTCGCCGATTTTAATAGATGATATAACATAATGTTCTCTGAAAGCATGATATAACATGAGATACTGTCAAGTGAAATAGTATACTCTATATACGATTTTGGTGCTCTAACCAGTCTCGAAAAGTCAGAGTTGCTAGAATATTCAGATAGGATTACTATTGCAGAAGGGTTTCCCGTTTCCGAGCTGAAGATTGCATCCAAATTCTTAACATTTTAGTCTGAAGAGCTGCTGCAGCTCCCAAGGTGTCCTGGGATCTACCTCCAGCGAGGACTCAAAGATCAGCACCTGCAGGATACAGATGTTACTCGCAATAGTAATGTTAAGGTTGACCTTAATTGTTTATGCCTGATTTCTTAATCTAGCTAATCCAAAGATATGCCGATCTGATACTCGATATCTCCATCGAACGCTGACAAATGTGATTCCCTGGATTGCTAAGTATACGCACCTACCGTCGGTTGCCAGTGTCCTAGTCATCCAGTGTGCTTGTACAGCTGAGTATTAGCGTGTTTGACCTTGTGCACATTGTCACGTTTAAGAAACAGCGGGAAGTCAACGGCGGCCCGAATCATTATGCTGTATTCTTATACTACTCTGGTCAAATAGTTCTCCAGCAATGTAGTAGCAGTAGTAGTTGCCAAGAACAGCATGTGATTAAGTTGGTGATCAGATCGTCATGACCTGATAGAAGATTGCAAGTGCGATACGGTCGTCAGGTGGTTTGATTTGATTTCAAGCCTCCGGCCGAGACACCTCGTACTGACCATCCTTGCTTGATTTTCAAAATGCGAATTTTCAACCTGAAATGATGATTCAGGCCCCCGCCGCCCCCAAGAAAAAAAAAAGGATTCAGTTGACAGACATAAATGAAGATCGATAATGATGTACTACTAATAGTATTAAACTTTCGCAGATTGTTAAATTATTGTGAAAGCTGACAAGTCAAACCCTGCTCCAAATAGCTTCGCTTCTTTGGAAGAAAGTTGCGTTTTTTCTGAGCTCAGTGGGGGAAGTTAAAGTAGTGACATTGTTAGGCTATGGTCGTCTTGTTTCTAGACTAACTTCGAGTTTCAACCCTGAAAGAGTTTATGTAATTTATCAAGTTCTATCTATCTAGCTACCCAGTAACAAGGTTTTAGTAGTAGATTACTTGGAATGTGCCAGACGACGTGGACCACCTTGTCAATCAAACCACTCGCGAGTCGACGTGTTTCTATATGTTATCTGCGGCGGCAAAGACCAATCCTTTGGTGTGTCTTATTCATAAGATCACAGCATATGAGCAGAATTATGCAGGACTCTGCAAAGTGCAGCGTATGAGGAACATTTCCCATGGCTCAAGTTGAGGCGTAGCACTGTTCCGTGGGGGCTAAAGGTTCAGCGTCGGTCGAACTGATGGTCGCCGTTAGGACATGACAGACACTTGCATTGTTTGTTTAGTACTACACGCACACACCAGCTTATCCTTTGCTGCCGGAGCCAATCGGTAGTCGCCACGTTAGCATCGTCCTCCATGGCCCCGGTTTCCTGATGCAGCGACGCAGCCCAAAATAGTGAGTGGTAAGTCTATCATGCTCCATGACAGTTACGGATTCAGAGACTACATCGGCAATCACTGCAAAAGTGCCAGTGAGGCGGACGGGCCCAAAAAAGTGCGGCCAGGCCATGATGAAGGAAGGAAGGAGCCAATGAATGGCATCGCAAGGGGAACAGGATATACAAATTTGGCAGGTGGTTTCCTCATTCCTCCTGCCATGTTAACCGGCTGGCTGGAGTGGCCGCGTTTAACCGGACAGCGGCGCAGCATTTGTTGATAAGGATATTCATATATGTATGTGTATGATGCAGGAGCACGCAGCAGCAGTGGCCGTGCACTGGCGGGAACGCGATGCAAGCTTGTCACGGCCTGATGCATGGGCGCCTGGCACCCACAGAACATGGGGGCGGATTGAATGCCCAAATGCTTCCAAGGAGGTACGAATTCTCAGGGTCCAGGGCTGCTACGGATCTCAGCGCACACATGGGAGCTGGGGCTGGGGCTCCATTGCTGTCCATCATCATCGCATTGGCATTTCTCTCGCTCTGCAACCGTCCTCCCCTCCCAGCTCTGCATGCTTGCAAGTTACAGGCCAAGTACATGTGTGTACCGGTGACCATGTCGCGACAAGCGCGAATCACAGTGGCTGGCTTCAGCTGCAGAAGGAATTCTCGTCTTTGTTGCGCGGCGTCTGATCGAATCTATCGACGATAGATACGCGGTTCTTTGTGGCTGGATTTATTGGAGAAGAAACTTGGTCATATGTGCATATGGGAGGGAGAGGTGCAGGCAAGACTGCGAGAGGATAGGATGTGTACAGGCTTGTGACCATGACATGACCACGGGATCGGATAAGTGTGTATGCTTTCGCCACACGCTGGATGATGAGGAGACAGCTCGCCCGCCTCCCGGGAGCTTGGAGGGCCGGGCAATTGGCATTTCACACTTGTAACTCTGCAGGACTCAATACCACGTCCCGTATTCCTAATTTCCTATCCTGTCATCTTCAGTGAATCTTTGCATGATTCTTGCGCTGCATACTAACATACTACACCTCGCTAGCTATAGATAGTGCCTTGCTGTCCGCACAAATTTCTTCCAGCCATGTCACATTGTTTCCTGAACTAATTTGCACGATTCTGAATTATGCAGCACTGCTGCAATTCGATCACCCCCTTGCTTTGCACGAACAGGGGACGACGATCGGTGGCAGATGGAGGACTGCCGCTGTTTCGCTCAACAGCGATGGCCAGATCTACCCCCTCGTGTCGTGTTTGTGTGGCACCCACGGCAAATTGCCGTTTGTTAGGATCGGAACGCCGTAGGGTGAGGCCTGGCTACGCTAGGCAGGGCCAAACCACAATCTAATGATCCAATGATTCACACGCGCGGAATTATCTCCGCCTAGTCCTTGGTCTCGTCACTTCAATACAACAACTGCGTAACGCCATGGCCGGCCAGCCCTGCCCAATCGAAGACCTAACGACGATTAAGACCGTAAAGCTGGGGACAATCATGGCGCGCGTGCAGGACGCTCGTGCAGCAGCTTAACGACGCCGGCACGCAGGACATTCATGCATCCACTGCTCCGGCACGGCCCACCGTCTCCCTGGCCTGCAGGCCATGCTGCATATGCCAACCTAAAAGGGAGGGGAATAGGACTCTTACTACTATACCCAAACAATAGCAATTGTTGTAAAACTTTTCGATCTCAACCAACGAAAAAGGTTGAACACCCTCTTCCATTTCAGAAATGTACTAGCAGGGCAGCAGCTTGTCAAAAAGAGAAAAGAATAGAAAAGAAAAGAAATGTAGCAGCAGCTGACATGTGGTACACGTCCGGCCAATTTATCTTTTACCCACGCCGCGTGGGAATAGGAGGAGGAAATGTGCGTCGTCGTCCTAGAAAGGACCAGGGATCCTGCTGTCGTGCCCAGGCGCAGCAGCCCACTTGAAGTGAGACAGTACACGATAGATGCAGCCATGCGTGCAGCTGGTCTCAATTGTGCATGGAAACCGACCCGGCCGGTGGGGGAGGAAAGAAAGAAAGAAAGAGAGAGGGGGAAAGCCTAGCAGCTGTCTATAGCTCGCTTGCATGCTAGGTGTGGTCACCCCGCGGTGGTCCATCGCACGCAACCACCGCGACGCCAACATCTGAGGCCACCGTTCCATCTCCATCGATCAGCCGGTGCGTAGCTAAGCTCACCGCTGCCGCGCCATCCTGCCGTCGCACGCAGTAACTGGAAAGGCTAATCAGCTGCCCGCTCCCCAATTTCTCCGCAACTACCAGCAGCGGCGGCAAACCCAATCATATGATGTACTACTAGTACGTGGAGATCAGATCGGATCAGAAAGCTAGAGCGCGCTTTGATTTGGCACGGAGGAAAAAGGGTTTCCGGTAGATGCTAGGCCAGGCAGGGAGCAAGCACGCATGTGGGCGCGTCACCTCAGCGCTCGCGTCGTCGCGACCGAGTCCGCTCACGTAATGTCATGCATGGGCGCGCTGCTTCCTCCCTTTCCCTGGTCTCAGCTGACGACGATTCGTTGATGGCGTCGGCCGCCTCGGGCCGGCCGGTCGCCGGTCGTGTCGGCGGTCGGTCCGGCACGGCACGCACAGGTTGGCCGCTGCCATACGAGGTGCGTGATCTGACGTCGTGCTCGTGCGCCTGTCCCGCCCCGCGCGCGGCGCGCACCCGCCCGGAAGGAGCCGTCGTCAAGTGGCGCTGATCGATCAATCGAATTCATTACATTTTCCATTTTGTTTCCGGATAGACTATAATTCATCATTCAGTGTCTGCCACTCTCGACACACTGGCTGGCAGCGCGCGAAAATTTCCGCCCGCGCGCGCCACCGATCGTTATCCGGACTCGACGACGACGGGAAATAATCATGGAGTGTTAAGAAGCGGATAGGGTGTGCATGCACACCCGTCATTCATTTCCTCCGCATGGACCGTGCCATTTGGATCTTGGCCGGGCGCGCTTGTACGTACGTACCACTGGCGCGTACTGCAGCCGCAGAGCAGCGACGATGCCAGCTAGCTGCATGCGACGAGCGAGCAGATCAGACGACGACGACGCCAGAAGGCCATCGATGATCGATCGGGTTGTTGCAGAGAGAAACTTGGAGGCTGATGCGCCACGATCTTTGTCCCTGGCCATAACTGCGGCAAGGGATTTGCATGCACGTTTCCGCGCGCGCGCGCGCGTCCTCAGCTCGCCGGCCAACGCAACGTGATAAACATCCGGATCAGCAAGTCGGCGCCCGCCCATGCTGCAGTGTGCTCCCGCCGGCCGGTACGGCGCTGCTTTGAGAAAACGGGGGCGTGTCTTACATGCCTTCGCAGTTCACACACACACAGGCAGACTTTTGATAAGACTTTGATTTCCCTTTTCTAAAATAATAATAAAAAAGAATGCGTTTTCATTTCCTGGCCATGCATCTGTGAGAAGCAGAATCATACACCAACAACAAAAGCATATCCAGACCATTCTGAACAGTTATTTTTGCGATCATGGACTTCCGTACGTACGTCACGTAAACCCTATCGATGAGTTATGCCATATTTATTTTCTGCATCTTCCATAGATTCAGCTGGTGCTCTCTCTGCATGTACGTATTGACCTAGTAGTAGTAGTATGATTATTGTTATGACTATGTTTGTAAAAACCACGTCTCTAAACTGCATAGAACTTCTTTGTGCATGACGCTATACTTACGGATAAATGATTCATTGACCGTTATAGGTAAGCATCAGTCTGCAGTTATGGTGACGCTTTGGTCAGTGAAATCTTGCATCTCAAACACACTTGTTTGTAGGTTCACAAAGACTTTCTGCATTCGATCATGTATGGTATATGCAAGTCCCTTTTACTCCCTTGTTGTGGACTAGTACTACCTAGTAGGAGTAGCTTGTGCAGTTAGATCACCCATGCTTTTCTGACCTAATCTCAGTAGACTTTCTCAATTCAGAAAGTCATGGGTAGTAGCCATTGGCAACCCAATCCTGGACGCCAAAAATGATTGCTCAATCTTCAGTGTTAATTACTGCCGTCCTAGTTCCAGAACCATGTAAGCATGCTACGTACCTAGGCTCTTATCTTCAGTTAGTTCTGACTTGCACTCAACAACTATCTGACGCATTCAACTAAGTCTGAATAAACCTTTCTCTCTACCAGACAATGTTAGGGCCGGGTAGAGTCCAGGCAATGTGAAGGCGACACGTCGTGACGAGCTCAAATCCGAGGGCTCCACTTACTGTGCACCAGTGAAGGTGGATGAAGGGCAACAGTTGTGATGTTGGATTGTTCGAAGCGTGCGAAGGAGGTTTATATCAAGATTGTTCATGATGGCAGGCAAATCACTCCTTGGTCCCTCTGCAAGGCACCAAAACTTTCCTGGTTGGCAAAAGAATCTCGAAGAAAGGCCGGTGTCTGACCATTTACGATTGTTTTCACCTAACCAGAATGTGAGATCCATGTCCTAGTGTTCGGTGTAACCACTGAACCCGTAGCTAGGGTTACTGTGCGTGCCCCATATGGGCAAAAAACAGCGTGCATGCACAGTGGGGTGAACAATGTGCACGTCCCCTTCTCTGGCACAATGTTTATCCTGCGTTTGGATGATTGGGTCGGGAGCAGGCAGGGTCAAGGATCAATGGAGAAGGTACTAACTGGAAACTTTTGCTTTTCATTTCCTGTACTTCCAGATCGATAACTGCGCGTGATTGGAGGTGGGAGTAGTGGAAAGAAATGGAACATGCCAGGACCTGTTTCTGTCCATTGGTTCGATATTGCATGTTACTATAGCATACTTTGCACAGTAGTGTAACTCTAAAAGCATGTTTGGTGGATAAGAGAAAGGATAGAAGATACCAGCAAAAAATCTGGTAGAGGGATGGGGCAGAAATCTAGCTAAAAAATGTGAGTATATATGCATCAATGCATGTGTGTGTCTTGACTCTTGAGGAGTCAAGAAAGAAGGTCTCCTAGCAGCTATAGTGTAGGAGTACTTCTCTGAAGACTGTAGAGCGCGCGCGTGCATGTGGAGTGGAATATAAGCATGCAGGGAGGCATTGAATGGAAACCTTCCAAGATGCGGCCATGATCACCCAGGTCCCATCCATCAATAACTTGTGTCCCCCGCCATGAGATTAGGCATAAGACGTCCCTAATTTACACCGGCACGTACTGGAAGCGAGACATGTCGCACGTTGAGCCAACAGTGAGGATCACAGTAAAAGCACCCTTCCGATCCGGCCTGTATCCTCGCCCGTTTTTAGAGTAGCTCGTGCATGTCTGGATCGATGGGTTCATGTCTCCATCGTCTCGCAGATCTGGCACCTAACTCGTCACGTACATGTCGCCGTTCGTGAAGCAGGGATCCTGGACTTTAGCTGGTCGACAGACTGGTTAGCTGGTCACTGCGGCATGCTCGTGCGTACGGTGCCTAACACTTGATGAGCACGAAGCAATGCTACGTCACAGGAAACTAAATTCCACGGATAAATGAAGCATTGCTGCGACAAGCTCACCAGGCTTTGTTAGCTGTCCTGCTGTGATGCGACCGGACAGCTCAATTGTAATGGAAGTTGAACGTCGCTGCTCGAAGCACGGTCGGTGACGCGCACGAAAACGAAAGTTTGTGGCGTCCTGCTTGGATCTGAGTGAGAAACCGTATGCGCGCACGGGCTGAATGCAGGAGCTGGGAAGGAGCCGGCCCGTGTGATTCCAGACTCGGGTCGGCAAGGCTCAAGTGAACGAAACGAGAGGTAACGACTGGGCTCGGCCTGCGTACCTGCAACGCGCACGCAGAGCGGGACGGGCCGCCGTGAAGAATTGGCCCATTGTGCTACGTGGCTACTGGCTAGTGGCTACGGCAATTTGAAAGTCACAGTATTGGGCTTATTGCATTTTTGTGTCAGTTGTTTTTTTTTAAGAAAAGGGAATATGTGTCTGTTGGTTCAAACGATGATTTCCATAAATCTGAAATTAGTATTGCTAAAAAAAATTCTGAAATTAGTAGCAATCCAACGAATCTACTACAATGTCAGTTGAGAGGGAGGCCTCATCGTGGTGATTCTTGACGCAGACGCAGGAACCTTGGCAGTCTTGCAATCGTCGTTGGAACTTGGACAACCGAACCGAACACATTTTACAACTTTTTACTGCCCAATAATTCTTTCACCTGAAAACTAGCAGCTACGCCGGGAGGAAAAGTGAACTAGGTTCACCCAGGTCCAGAAATTGGAAACCATTTCGATACCCGAACAGTACTATGTTGCGAGAAAAGATGGGTTACATGCAAGATTGCAAGGCTCAGGACTGGAAGCTTACTTCAACAGGACAGACAGTAAAAGAAGCTGCTCCCAGCATGTGGACTCCTCCCAACTGCATCCAGAACGAAAGGAACGAATAGCCAGGTCATCACTTCACTAGCTGCAGTGCTGCACCAAAAGGTTCAGCCAGAAAAGGTCCCTACATCTGGAAACTGCCATGACCTGTCTGAGCGAGAGATGCTTCGAACTTCGAAAGCCAGTAGTTGTAGTACTAGTACTACCCATATTGCAGTTTTACACGCATGCAGGCAACGCGTGCGGATCTCCAGATCCCAGACTCCCATATCTGATATCTTGACTGCTGCTTCTCGCCTGCTTGAGAGCCGGGACGGCCACCATTCGCCCAGATACCGTTCGTTCCGGGCGCCATGAACGCAGCGGCGCAATAGTACGTGCTCCCACGCTCTCTCAAAGCACAGGAACAGACATGAAAGGGGTCTTGGCTTAGTGGTTAAGGCATCCGAGTAACACCTTTGAGGTCCTGGGTTCGACTCCCGGTGGGAGCGAATTTTCTAGGATTTAACGGCATTTGTGCTTTCAGCGGTAGGCGACGTGGCCGTCGACAGCGAGGCGCCAGTGGTGACTTCGGGAATCTGGAGAATTTGCCGGCTCAGTCTTCGAAGATGCTCATAGGGGTAGAGTTTGCGTATGTGCGTTCATAGGGGTGAGTGTGCGTGCGTTGTGAGTGTCTGAGTTGTACTGTGTAATTTCTAAAAAAAAAAAAAAAAAAAAAGCACAGGAACAGGCCACACAAAAAACACAGTGCACGAAAACGTTTCCAGCCTACTGGTCAGCCCCACCCACTATGGCCACCACTCTAGCTATCTCCCTCTCCCGCCAATTATTTGCAGCAACAGGGGGCACGCATCATGTGGCCGGTTCCCCTGGAAAACACACCGGCCCAACCCTCATCGCAACGACAAGGAAGCGGTCACCTCACCTCCTCTCGTTCGACCGTTCGAGTCGAGGCTTCCAGCTGTGCGTGCAGTGCGCCAGTGTGCGCGCGCTCGAAAGCGGCCAGGGCGCGCGGAATGACGGACGGACGCGCCGCCCAAGTGGAAAACACAACGCCCTGTCGTGTGCTGTCGTCCTCTCCGGCCCTCCCTGATCAGGCGGCTACGCAGCATGGCACTTGGAACGAGCAACTGCTCCCGGCTGGATCCTGCACGCTCGCGAAAAGATCGAAGCAACTGCTCTAACCAACTCCGGGTGCAATGCGGCGGAGAACGCTCGCTGAACGCAGGCGAGAGAGTAGTCAATGGCGCCGGTGCAGCCGACGTATTTATGTACGTACGCTGCCGCGTGGAGATCCGGAAGGTGCCGAAGCGTGTGTCGCGCTGCGCCGCAAGGATTGGCTCGGTATTGTTTGTTGGTTGGTTTCGGTACGGGCGAGCGCGGAGGAGTTGGTGTGCGCCTAGCTACCGCCTGCATGTGCGCTCGCCGCCGGCCGCGCGCCTTTCGGTTGCTGTTCATGTGGGAGCACCGATCGAGCACGCACCAGGGATTCCTAACCTCATCCGGTCGTCAAGCGGTGACTCGATCGGGCCGCGTTCGCACACGGTGGACATGTTTGGTTGCGCGCACAGAAAGTAAAGAACAACGCGCTGCCGACGATGAGCAGTGGTCGCGACGCGTCGTGGGAGTGGAACGGAATCTGCTGAGGGCCTTGCCTCGTACTTTCACCTTCCCTGCGCCGCTCGTCTCGTCCCAACTCGGAAGCAGGTGCCGGCGGCATGTGGGCTTGGCCTATCGGCGGCGAAGAGAAGGAGTGCTCTCCGAACCGTGATCTCAAACGTGTCGAATTCACGGCCGGTCACATGGCTCGGAAGTTCAGCAGCAAGCAAAACTGGCGGAGTGGAGTCCGTGTCGCTGTCTCGCTAGCGAGCTACTATTACGACCAACGGAATTTGATGGCTCGACAACGACCGCGTCCATCGGCTGGATAACAACAGTGCGCAATCAACGCGTGCATGGAGAATTGGCGATCGATCGATGGACGGATGGATGAGGCAGGCAGGCAGGAACAGGCCAATCAAGGCCGCGGAATTATAGGCCGGAATTCTCGCTGCTCGCCCCGCCCCGGCCGGCCGGACCGCAAGCGGAAGAGCGGCGCTCGTCCCGTACTTCAGCTCTGCGTGCCGCATGGGCCGGAACCTTCCAAAAGTCCACTTCCATCGACCTCATCATTGCCGTTTGCCAACTCACCCACCAGTCCCCCCTCCCTCTCTTTCCGTGCCCACTCTCGCCCCCTATCTCTCTCTCGTGCCAGATGACGAGCTTTTGATTCCGTTCTGGCCTCGCCTCGCCGGCAACTTGCAAATAACCTATGGCGCGTAGTATAACGAATCGTAGCTGCAGGTAAAAAGGCAGGGTCAGCGTTTGGTTTTTATATGGGCACGGGCACCGATTGGGCCCTGGAAAGCGAGCTTCAGGAACCGCTTTGGGTCTGTGTCTGGTCTTTTAACGTGTAGCCCGTGGTCGTCTCTCTTCTTCCATTGGGAGGAGGGAAGCAGCCGACGGATCAGCTGTGACCTGCATTATACTATTACAGAGGTCCAGATCTGAGCGTATTCTATTGTCTCCTGAAGGAATTCTTAAGTTGCTGGGAGTACTAGAAGCTGCCAGGGGCGGCGTTCGGAGCAAAATGCAGGCTTACGGTATGATCGAGCTTGCTGTTCGTGGAATGCAGGAAAATTGGTCAGTGCCAGTGGTCGGAGTTCAACGTGTTGCTACGGCGAAATGGTGGACACAAGTGAGGGCAGCAGAATCTACGGAAGCAGAGGCATGGCTAAACTGAACTCTCCACTTACACGGATTCAGCAACGTTTTTGCTCGGAGCAGAGGTAGACCACCTTCACTGTGGCGGCCGACGGCCTCTCGCCTGGACTCAACTGAGCACGCGGGATGGCCGGCAATAATGGTGCCCGGCGCCCACAAAACACAAGCCCGCAGCCCAATCAATGATGCCCCTGCACTGCACACCAAATCTCACTGCCTCACTCCTCCCTCTCTCTCATTCAGTGATTCTCACTCTGTCCATTTGGAGTAGTCCTACACATTGCACTGGAATGGAAATCAAGCAATCATCGCAATTGTACACAAACGTTACGAACCAAATTTACATGCTATTTATATATGTGTGTGTATGTGTGTATTGTCATGGAAAATTCTTCTTCATCATCAGACCACCACTTATTCGCTGGCACTGAACAAGCTTTGGATGGATCCTCATGAGGAGGAGTAAACTTGACTGACTTCGCTCACTGACTGAACACACTCACTGGGGTCTCTGTTCTTTTGGAGATATAGCTATACAATCGAAAGAAAGAAAATGGAAGAAGAGGGAGGAGAAAAGAAATGGAAAGAATCGACAGAAGGAAGAAACAATGGCACTAAATGATGATCAGGGCGGAGCGGGTCGCTGAAGAACAAGGGAGGTACCGTCTGATCGAGCACCTCAGAAGAGCTCCCAGTCGAACCGCGGGATCGGGTTGGCCGCGGACGCCGGCGAGGTGGTGGTCGCGGCCGCCATGGTCGTCACGGTGGCCGAGGACGTCGACGGGACCGACGACAGCAGGTCGAACTCCCAGCTCGCCGTGGGCTTCGTTGGCGCGGCGGCCGGCTGCTGCTGCTGCTGCTGCTGGAAGTTCCGCCGCTGCGAGACGGGCGGCGGGCGCGGCGGGAGGTGCGGCGCCCGGGCCTTGGCGTTGCCGTTGCCGTTGGCCTTGGGCGCCGCCGCGTTCTTGGCGCGGATGGCGTCCAGCGTTTCCACGTACTTCTGCACTCGCTTCTCCTGAATCATCATTCGTTCGCTCGTCAGAGTTGCCGCGGGCTAGCTGGATGCAATTATGGAATACGAGCGAGAAATAGCAAGAAGTTAATATTCCGCGTTCGCCCCCACCTGCATTCGTCGCTGCACCTTGACCTCGCCCTCGGCGGCGATGGAGTCCAGCTTGACCAGCTCGTTCATCAGCGCCTCGGTGAGGGTCACCACGTCGGCGTCCACCACCATGCCGCCCTTGCCAACGATGGTCTCCAGCGCCGACACCTGCTTGCACCGGCCAAATTAACCACCGAAATTAATGCACTACGTACGTCACCGGCCAAAATCAAACGAGAATCATCTGCCGTGAGCTGGTGCCGGTAAGTTGCTCGACCGATTAATTGATGGTTGCTTACCTTGGTGGCGAGCTTGTCGACGTCGAGGCTGATGCGGGAGATGGACTTGGCGGCGCGCTCCGCCTTGTCGGTGCGTCGCTGCTCGAGGAGTCGCTTGGCCTGCGCCGCGGGGTCCTCGAGCAGCACCATCTTGGAGCGGTCCCTGACGCCGGCCATGTCCAGGAACGCCTTGGAGTCCCGCTCCTTGTCCTTGTACACGACCTTCTGGTCCTCCGGGTGCAGCCCCGTCTTGGCCGACAGCAGCTTCTTCAGCTCACCTGCATCACCACCAGACCGTCTCAGTAAGAGAAGGAACAGCTCGACCAGATAAACTTAGCGCCGACCGGCCGGCCGGCCAGGTGCATTACGTACCGAAGGACGCCTGCGAGTTGATGTAGATCTCGTGGTAGACGGCGTTGAACTTGACCTTGACGCGGATGTTGGGGACGGGCGCGGTGGGCGCGTCGGCGTCCGGGCTCCGCTTCTGCACCAACATGCCGCCGGGCCGCACCTCCCACTCGTCCTCCTTCACCGCATCCTTCGCCGCCGCCGCGGAAGGAGGAGGAGGATTGGAGGTCTCCTTCATCGCGTTCGGGAATGTACCTCTGGCCTTGGCGCGAATCATCTTCTCATGGTACGCCCACGCACCCCGCGCCCGCGCGCAGAAGAAGAATCAACCGCTCCCGGCAGGCAACCAAGGACAGGACGAGCGGGAACTCTCTGCTCTCTCCAACAGAAAAAGAAAAGATCTCCGCTTTGGCGGCGCGGACGACTCTCCTCCTCCTGCTGCCGCGAGACGGTGCAAATTTGGAGGCGCCGGATCTGGGCGCGGCGGGAGACACGGTTTGCAGCTGCAGCGCAGGTGCCGGCTCCCGGGCCTCAATTGGGGAAATCAGGATCAGGGGGGCGGGGCTGCAGGCAGGCAGGCAGAGAGGTAGGTGGGGGGTTAGGAGGTGAGGTGGGGAAGAAAGAGAGGAGAGGAGAGGGACCGGAAAAGGAGAGGGAAAAAAACACGGCGTACAACTCAGGGACAGGGCGGCAGAATATTTATACCGATAAAAAAACACACACGGCATGCGAGCGAGCGACACCACGCGAACACGAACGAACAGGGCAAGCAAAGCAAGCGACCATGTCATGTGATTGAGGAGCCGCCAGCCAGAGCCAGCCGAGCCGGAGCAAAAGCACCTGCCGATCGATCGCTTCGTTTCGTGACGTGCGGTTTTCGCTCACCGTGTACGGAGGGAGGAGACGACGGCGGCGCGGTGAAAACCGGCGGGTGGGGAAGGCTTGCCCGGGATGGCGGGTGCTGGCCCTGGCCTGGGCCGGCCTTAGCCTCCAAGCAACCGTTCTTCGCGCGGGCGCCAAAGGTTTGCCACTTACCCGTCGGCGATTGGGCGGGCAACGGCCGCGCACCAACCGCTGCTTTGCTTGGCTTTGCGTTCCTTTCCTTTCCCCTGCCCACCTCGATCGCTTTCCTCCTCCTCGGCCGGTGCCCGCTTTCAAAAGGGAAGAAGAAGAACACGAAGGGCTTCACGCACACTGCACGTCTGCAGCGGCAACAAAGCTGCCGCCGGTGCCTTTGCCCCCAAGTGTTGCCTTGAGTAATAATGGAACGCGATCTCGACAACCTTCGCAAGCAGGATCATTCGATGACGCATCGGTTTCCAGAACCAAAAAGGATATCGGTTTTTCCAGGGAAACACTAGTACAGGAGTACATCCCTTCTTTGCGTCTGCAGGATTTATGACGGCCGGCACGCGCAACTAGTGCTGGAACACCGGTGACCTCATTCCAATTGCCGCGTGATGGAGGGAGTATGATGAAACCAGTAGTTTTGTTGTACTGTCCGTGGGCCCGCTGCTCACATTTCGGTGATAAATAAGGGCCGCCCGAATGCATGCATGATGGCTTGGCTGCCGATGAGTGGCGTGTGCTCGAGTGTGCGTGCGGCGATGAGCAATGGCCGTATATGGCAACGGCCCTGGTTCCCAAATCAGTCGAAGCGCGCGACACAGGGATGGTTGCCTGCTGCCTTCCTTCCTCGTCATTGCCGAGTCCGGGGAAGCGTCTGTCGCCGCAGCGCTTTTCCTGCATGTAGGCTGAGCGGCATGGCACAGGCACGGCTCGCGATGCGCCCTGACTGGTCAGATCGGGATAGAGCTCAACTGAAAAAAAAAGAAAAAACCGTCGTTTTTACTGTTCCACTTCTACTGAAGTCGAGTACTCCCCATGGGGAAATGTCGGTGCAGCACTCCTCGCGGCTACTACGCCCACGGGGCGGAGAGGAGAGGGCGAGAGGCGCCCTGCAAACTGATCCGGGCCCACGCCGCGCCGTCCAGTGGTGTGTCATTTTGCACGGGCGCGCGCGCCAGCCAGCCACTTCCGACCGCGCCGCCCGGACCCCACCTGTCACAGATCACACACGACCCGGCCCCTGGCCCACCCGTCGGTGGCGCGAGGAGCAGGCACCGACAGCGCGCGCCCACGTGGCCCGCGCACGAGCTGCCCACGTCGGCACGTGCGGGGCCCTCCTCTCCAGCCACGCCACCGGCGACGTGATCGGAAAGCGACGGCGCAACCTACGGCGGCCGGGGCCCGCGCGCCGGTGACGACGCGGCACCCACCCACGACCGCGTCTCCAGTTCTCCACCACCGACGACAGTACTGCTGTAACGGTAACATCAGGTCTTGCCTCACTTTCCCCGCCGGTCGCGTCAGACCTCATGGCCTGTAAAAAAATGGAGCCGGATCTTTTTCCGTCGTGCGGCCGCGCACACGTGCAGTTGTTGAGCAATTCTTAACTGGCAAGAGCAGCATGGAAACTGCGTGCGGTGTCGGCTCGCCAAGTGGATGTTTGAGTTGTTGACTCTTCTTCGTTTCATTCATCATCACAGCGCATCCGTCCAAAGCCAAGCCTCCTTGGCCGCTTTCGCAGCTCGATCGGCGGCCATTGCAAATTGCTGATGCGGCCAATTGCGATGTACACGTACGTACTCGTGTAACTAACTTTGGATACCGCCCGTCATTTTCGGCGATGAGGATGATGATGGCCAACGTTCAGGATGGAGCTCGTGAAATCAGTCACGTACTGAACTACTGCCACTATACTAGCGTTGAATAGAAATTGCAGCGATGAAGAACTCATGGCGTGGCGAGATGGGTGAGTCCATGTCCACGGCGTCTCCAAGCTCCTCCGGGCCGGCTGCTTGCCGAATTGCATCAGCTGACTGTCAGAAGTGGGTGCACGCGGAGCTGCTCGCCCATACCGACACCCGATTCTTTCAGCTCATGTCACCCGCTCGTGGTTTCGCGGAGGCGACAACCCAGTCGCCATGTCACTCGTCCGTTTCCTTTCCCCGTCGAATGCGTCTCTGCATGTACAAACCGCGCCTTTGTAAACGACGAAAGCCTAGCTATATGCAGACAAATTTGCGTTCGCCCGCTACGGATTTTGTATCCACTCGCGTACTACGTACGTGTTGCTGACTTTACCTGCTCAGCTACTTGAGTGTGTGGTACTCCTATATAGGTCATCTCATGACCGTATCTGCTGCACACGCCAGTTTTCAGCTGCATACGATACGAGCACCGCTCGTGATGGACCGCGTCAGGACTAACTGGTGGCCTAGTAGCCGCACGGATGGCGTCCACGATAGTTCGATGATTACTTGTTCAGTACTCGCTCGATCCCGCAGTCGTTGCGCAAATAAATTAGCCGCAACTCGTGCTTCCGGATCTAACCAACTGACAGTACCGCTGGTTAGGGCATGTACAATGGATGACATCAGCTGTCTAGGAGAAGTGCCAGGTAGGAATTTATCTAAGTTGGAGGAAAGAGAAAGCCGAAGAAAGAAGAAGCCGTCGAGCATGCACCAGACGGTCTGTCTGCGAGAAAGTAGCCTCTTATCGACGACTCAATGCCTGTTGTATGGATGCCGTCTGCAACTTCACGCCTGTGGCCCGCCCGCTTGATCCGCTGCTCCAATCCTCCATAGCACGACACTGCAATCTCGCCTGTACAATCGCTGCTGCGTCTCTCTACAAATCTCTCACAACGATTTAATTTTCGTTCAGCTGTTCCTGTGCGATTGAACAGCCTGTTGCGAACCATTTTCCGGCACAGTCTGCTCCTGTATGATTGGACAGCAAAATAAACTAGCTAGCCATTCCCGAATTGTTTATCTACAGACTACACAGTTACATCTTGCATTGAAATTTTATTGTGGCATTGTTTATTCAGTAGTCTATTCAATGGCACAATAATAATTTATCTATTTCTTCTCCAATACTATCCTTATTGTTGTTTTCACGTTGGTAGAAGCAAGCAACACAAAACAGCCTGCAGAGTTAAATCACATCTAATCACCGTATTTTTCAGGTGCATGCAAGAATAAAAATGCTGGAGGATCTCAAATAGACAGCACAACAGACAACTATTGTAGAATTTTTTTTTTCTGTTTCTATAAATGAGATGGAATTATCTTAGAGACAACAGCCGTCTGAACCATTGTACATGCCCTTACCAGTTGTACTCTTAACGAGCTGTAAGTTGGACCACAATAGAAAGATGCAAATCAGCAAATGGTAGGGTTACTGACATTTGATCTGATCTTCGTGTGCTTTCCATTTATAATCCATGGAGGTGAATCAGCTTCGCGGTTTAACCGGGTCAACGTCTTCTTGTCCGATCGAGATCTATGAATGTCAGTGAACTTAGTTCTGCTAAGTGACCTTAAGCATAGTCCAGCATTAGGGTAACACATCAATCAGAGTTTTTAAAGTCGAGATGCACGCAAAAGTTGTAAAAGTACAAGAACTAAGCAGGAAGCAAGAATATCTCTCGCAGTAGGGCTTTAACAGCAATCATAATGCTGTGCATCTTTAGCCAATAATATGATGTTGCTTCTGTCCCTGCGCCATAAGCTGTGCGCCTGGCTGCCTGCCTTTGCTTTTGTTTTTGGGATACTATCATCATCAGCGCATAATGTATTCACAAATCGCACTTTTGCGAGCGTGGTGGATCGATCGACCGATGGAGATATGCGCACCTAAGATGTGCCAAAATATCATCAGATTCTTCCGAAGCTTCGAGGACGAAAAAAGGATTCTCCTGAAGGTTTAGTATATATGATTTCGGAGCATCTAATCAGTGTGATGTCCTTGTTAATAAGCATCGCAAATTTCACGGTCCTCGCGCTGCGCGGGGACGAATAGAATAGCCAATTCACATGGGAGATTCTGAATGCGCTGTTACGTTTGGTGTTTAGACCTACCATACCAAAGCAGGAGTACTCGTGTACCGTTCTTGTTCAAGTGTAAAGAGAAGTTGTTGTGTGCGTACAAGAAACAGCATTCCACTTTTTATATACGGCGATCGTCATACAAACGCAAGTTCTGAGTTCTGAAGAGATTTTTTTTTCTTGTTCTATTTCCCTAAAAATAGACGCACCAATCTCGGAACCATACAAAATAGAAAGGAAAATGCAGCATTTTGTTCTGTCGGCTGCAGAACTGCGTAGGCCGCTGCCAACTCTCTTGTCAACTTTCCTATCCTTCCCTAGTCTCTGGACTCTTCCTTTGGGGACATTTACATATGTGGTTCACTTTCAGATGTCAATTACGGATTCGGTCCTGTTTTTTGAACTTTACAAATTCGGTCTTGTTTTTTTAACTTGAAGCTGCCGTCAGGGTCACTTTTTGGATGCCGTCAAGTAAAGAGGGTTTTTGGATGTAAAACAAATAAGCAAACTATTGGAAAAACAGGAAAAGACCATCCAGCCCCTGGCCAAATCCTCTTCCCTCAGGCTGCCCGACACGACCTCCTCTTCTTCCTCTCTCTCTCTCTCCTGTGCTCTAACCCTAACCCTAAGGCTGCGGCGAGGGAGACCGTGGCGAGGGACGCGCGGGCTAGCGAGCGGAGGCCGCCGCTGCGCGGGCTCGACGGCTACCTGCTGCAGGACGCGGCGAGGGGGGGCTCCCGGGCTGCTGCAGGACGCGGCGAGGGCTGGCTTGCGTTGCAGGCCGCGGGGGGGCAGGCGTGCGCAGCAGCAGGCCGCGGGCTGAACCGAGGGAGTGCGCAGCAGGCAGCAGGTCGACGGGCTAGCAGGCTGGTCGCGACGCCACAAATCTGTTCACTCCATGGATGAGAGGTGTTAAAGATGCCACAAATGGGTTGCTAGCTAGTTGAAGAGTCTGCTGATTGTTGCTGGTTGCTGGATTGGTCCTTTGCTAGCAGCAATTTCATGGATTTGTACCTGACATGGGAGAGAACAGGTGAGAGAGAGAGAAAAGGGAACAAAGGAAGAGGATAAAGACGACGTGTCTGGTGGGGCCAAAAAAAAAGGCGGTAGGGGTCTGGTGGATTGCGTCGCTGCTTCTTGTGTTGGAAACCAATTAGTTTGGGCTGGGCTGGAATAAAATTGTTGAGAGAAATGAGGAATTATAACCAAAAAACAAACAAAATCCTGTCAAAAATTTTAATACAATTTTCAAAATTATTTATATTTAAATTATTTATATTTGAGCATAAACTTATTTTGAATTTTTTTTTAAGTTCCATGATGTGCTGCCGAAAACAGAACCAGATTTGCAATTCATTCTAAAAAACAGGACCGATTTTGCAAAGAGTAGATTGGTCTTTTGGCAAGCCATTTAACACCGTTAGCAGCTGATAACGGAGTAGGACCTCCTTCTAGCTTCAAGTTCAAAAAACAGGACCGAATTTGCAAAGTCCAGAAAACAGGACCGAATCCGTAATTGACATCCGAAAGTGAACCACATATGCAAATGCCCCTTTCCTTTGGAATTAGTTGGCTCCACACGCTTCTTTCTGAACTTTTTATTTTGACGACATGAGAGTGTAAAAAGAGAAATATGTCGGTCAGTTTTTTATAAGACGCTTAATATAAAGTAGTTCAATCCACTCGCAGGCCATTTTATCAAGCTGAATCATCCAAGAAAGCTAGCAAATTGTATTATACCTGCACATTTAAAGGGGAAAAAAAAGGCATCACTAGTAGATATAAAAAAGAATAACCCTGCCCCACCCTTGCAAATGCTGGTTCTTCAACTAACTGCAAAACCAGAAGCACATGATACAGATGCATGACGTGCTCTTCCTTTAACACCACACCTAGTCTTTGCCGTACTCTTGTCGTTGTTCATCTGTTGGTAAGCAAGCGCGATTCGTCCATATCTTTATGAGGTCGTAATAAAACATCCATAAAAAGCTAGTTAAGCATAGCCAACGACATACAGATCGTACCTGTCAACATTGATTAAAGGAAACCAGTGCCAATTAAGCATGGCCCCATCACCATTAGCCCTGATTTAGACCTGTCATTGTTCAGAACAGTGACTGCCACAAGTTGTTCAGTAGCTTCCCCACTGCACATTACAGCACATGGATCAGCAGAAAATGATAAGGTCTTCAGTTTGGTTTCGTAGTCTCAAGGTAGAAGCAAAGTGGAGAAAACTTTCCATAGTTCTCACATCGATGTAACGTTGCACCAATGCACGTATGCACGAAACGGAGAAAGAAATGCTGGTGGTAGGTCAAAACGAGATCATCACCCATCATCCACGGTCCAATTCCAACTTCTTTTGCTATTCAGAGAGAACGAAGTGTGCAACCCTTTGGAGGAACACCCATACTAGCTGATCAAAGGTCCCTGTGTCTCCTTTTCCTTCTAGAAACCACCCCGATTTCGACGCGCGAACCTAGGAACGAACCAATCTCATCTTAAAAACCACCGGCGCCAAACATGAGTTTTGTGCCGGACGCTTGCTTGACGTGGATAAGTACCTCTCCAAAGCGTACGGACTTCTCTGGTCATAGAAGAAACCGCATCCTCTCATAAGCCTCAACAGCAAGCACTGTTGCTGTACCTAAGAGCCACTTGCCATTAGGTAAGGCTGTGCTGTAAGGCAAGATCGATCGTGCCGCTGATGATCCAGTGATTTGTCTGAAAGTGACACATGAAACCAGTGAGCTGTATCAATTACAGGTATCAAGTCCACCGTGACGTGTTCAAAGACTTGTCAAGATGCAGCTGGCATGAGCCAGATACAACTGGAGATTAATTAGGAGGAAGAACAAGGCGCAAGAAAACAAACCGGGCAGGTCATTCTAAAGATGCAATCGATCGTGGAGTATCTGTATATGGTCTACAGGGAGAGAAACGGCATAGCTTCTCCAAGGTGTTGGCAGGTCGCATCGAGTTCTGATGAGCAGTTACCGTCGCCGATCGTCGACGTCGCCAGAAGCTAACGAAACTTCCTGGACTTTCGCAGGCCCGCGGAAAGCAACGCCGTATGCTGCGCAGATCTTTTTACGTAGCAGTGTCGATCATTGGGATGAGATTACGAGAAGATCGTCTACGTGGAAATGGGATTCGTGCAGTGTCAGCTACTCTACTGAAACGTTTTGGCGAGAGGTGCCAAGTAGCCGACAAAGCCCATGTCGCTGTCTAATGGGCCAATAAGTCCAATAACACATGGGCTCCGCATGTGTCGGCCTGGTAGGAGAAGTTGGGCTTCTAGGTCTAGCTTAACTGGGCCGATCAACTGCGTTAGGTCGTACTGGAGGTCCAAACCCACCCGAACTCCGTTGTTTGGGTTCATCACTTCCGAGTCCCGACGCGCCGCCGCCTCGCCGCCGCCGCCGCGGTCACCATGAGAGGCGCCAGCCACCGCCGCCCCGGAGCCCGCACCTCGACCGCCGTTGCGTCTACTTCTAGCAAGCGCGACCCGGAGGAAGATTCCGACACTGGCCCCGATGAGTTGGGCGACGACGAGGTACGTCGGGGCTCTACTCTTTTCCTACCTCGTCGAACGAGTCACGACGGGCTTACCGGACTTTGCTGGCCACACAGGAGGTTTCCTCATCGTCGAGGTCGGATTCAGAGTCGGAGAGCGACGGTGACGATGAGCTGGAGCGCGCGCTGGCTGACGTGCCCTTCGGGGAGCTGCAGCGGGCTCGAGCCGACGGGTCCCTCGCCGCGCGGGCTGCTTCTGCCGCCGCCGCGGAGAAGAAGGCTCGCAGGGCGAGCAAGAAGAGGTCTGGCTGGTGGCCATGTTGTCGCCATTTTTATTTTTTTTACCAGTACCAGTGCTGTCGCCTTTTTAGGATCTCTGTTGTTCGTGATGCCAGTCGACGCTGATGGGGTCTTGTGTGTGTTTGAACAGGCCGATGGAGATAAGCACAAAAGTGCGGCCGCCAAAGCTCAAGGAGGTGATCCAGGTTCCGAAGAAGGTCAGTTTCGCTCCAATTTGGTTTGATTTGTGTTGTGCCGCGAATGCACCAATTTGATTCGATTAACCCAATGTATGTAGCAACACTAACAGTCTAACACGCGGTCGCTACGAGTCTTCGACATTCTTGCTGCTGCAGTGTAATTGTTTCATCTGATATCTCATTGGATTTTATTTCGCTTCATCCTATGTGTTCTGCTGTTTATTTATATTTAGCTCACAAGAAATGGAACTATGGAATTTTCATGAGTCTATTGACGATATACGCTGCAAACCTGCAAAATATGTTTGTGCTATATACCCCCTCCGGTCAGAAAATGGTGACGCTTCCGACTGGGGCAGCAGTTCAATTTGGCCTGGGTTTTTGTGTCCTAACGACATCATTGTCCAAACGGAGGGAGTATTTGTTTTAACTTTGGATGCATAGCCCTGTTGAAGCAGTGGTCTGTTGGAAAACTCACTATGATGGGACTTTAGTCAAATAAATAAATTGTTAAGTGGACTGATGTGCAACAACATTTGTGTTGCAATAGATGCTAGGTAGATTGGAAGTAATGAACCCAAAAATAAATTAATGGTTTGTATAGTCACTTTCCTTGCTTTCCTTAATTTGCTTAATCTTACCTTGCCTAACAATTATTACATGTGAATATGTAACGAGCTGGTTCGGTATTGAATAATCAGTGACTATTGCACCACACCATCTAAATTCACGCAGTTACAAAATTCTCTTTTCCGTAGGTTGTACGGGATCCAAGATTTGAACCTATCCATGGACCTCTTGACAAAGAAGGGTAAGAGTGAACGCATGGACACATATGTAGTTCTTTTGTGTCACACAATACAATTATAGCCATATTTATTTGCTTTTGTATCTTTGTATTTCATTTTTTTAAGAACAAATAATTAGGTTGTGTTCTTTTCAATGTAAGGCTTTTTAAGCACATCTAAATCTGCTTCCTGTTAGAGAAAATAGAATTCATACAGCTGGCCTAATTTACTTTGTTGATTGCTTGAACTTCCATTCATTTCCCATTTCATGGCATACATCTTGAAGGTCAATTGTCTTTGGTGTTATTTTGTTGTTGGATGTGGCATAGGCTGGGCTTGAAGATACCTTAAAACTTTCCTTCTGACATATGCAGGTTCAGGAAAAGATACAATTTCTTATTTGATGATGAATTCCCTGCTGAAAAAGAGGTGTGTTCCATGTTCTTATTCAAATGCATCAGTAGGAGCAGTTGTGTGCATTCCCTCCATGATAAAAGAAATGTTGTTAATAAATACCTTATGTTGGCTACCTAAAGACAGCTATAATTGACAAATATTATTTATCCTGCATTGTCTTTTATGCGCAGAAACTCCAAAAGATGATTAAGAAATCGAAGGACCCAAATGCCGTTGAAGAAATGAAGAGTCGCATTACATGGATTGTAAGTGTTGCTTCTTAATATGTTGGCATTATTACCATGAAAAGTAATAGGTTTCAGAAGGATGTGAAATTTGTGACACTTGGTGAATTAAACTTCCCAAACGGCCAAACATCAAGTTAGGTCCTGATATTGAACATTGAAAACTAAATCAAGTCATATCTAAACTAGGCAGCAAATCCATAAACTCATCTATACCAGGTAAAGCTCAGGCCATTACTAAAGTGGCAGTGGTTGAAAGCGAGCGGAGCCCATTACTCGATTAGGGAGAGGTTATAAGCCACTGCTCTATTCCCGACTAATGCTAGCAAATTTGTTGGTCAACTGATTGTTCTGGTATCAATCTGAGAAGTTGTAGTTCCTTCCACTATCTTGAAAATCTTATCAATAGGCAATAGTCATGTCGGCTATAATGCATAGCCAGAAAAGCTTATTTGTGAAACTGTTGAACCTTTGTATTTGTCTAGAGCATGTTTGAAATATGATGCTTTATCATCATTTGACATTGCTTGATAAACTGGAGGAGGATCATGAAAGTTTTGATTTTGGTGGAGTAAGGATAAGATGATGCTCGCTATCTGACCTTGTTAGAAACTAGCTGCGACCTGTGGTCATCCAATAAGGAATTGACAACTACAATCTGATAGCTGTATTCTTATATTTGACATCATAAAAACTTTCTTTTTTATTGGTTCCTTCTATTTGAACTTGTCCACTTGGCAGCTAGTGTCAGCAATGTCATAATCTCGCTTTATTGTGGTGATTTATTTAGTTTATTCTTTTATGTACACATCTACAGGATAAGCAGTTGAGATCTCATCCTCAAAAGAACACTGAATCAGAAATCCTGCGTGAACATATCAAGAAAGAGAGGGAAGCAGCAAAAGCCGGAAAACGACCATATTATCTGAAGAAATGTGTGTTCCTCAATCCCAGCCCCTCTTTCCCTTGCTTGCTGTCTGGTTTTATGCAAACCTTAAAAGGACTTTCATTTTCTTGACCAGCTGAACTTCGCCAAAGGAAGTTGATGACCAAGTACAATGAGCTCAAGGTAAACTTCACAAGTTTTACTGGCAGTTTTTTCCCCTCCATGCATCGGATTATTTTGGCTTTAAATTCTTATATCTTGTGTTCATCTCTCACAGGAGACTGGAAAGCTTGATGCCTTCATGGAGAGGCGGCGGAAGAAGAATGCCTCTAAAGATCATCGGTACATGCCATACAGAAGGAATGGAGGTGGTGCTCAATAATGTATTCAGTAAAAGATTGATATTTTAGTGATCCTTTTAGCGCTCACTGAGCATTTAGTGTCTTCGGTTCAGTGTTGCCCAAAAGATCAATCAGCTGCTGAGAATTTAAGTTTTCCACGGTTTATGGCTGAACTGTGGTTGCCAAATGTTACTAAAATTATTTTTGGATATAACGTTTTTGTCTTGCTCACTCCATTCATTGCAAACGTTTGTGCAATCCTATCCAATGCCCTAGCATAAATCGACTATTCCTGAATTGTGATGTAGAAGCACGTTGCAGGAGAGGGGAAATGCGGTGTTATCTTCCAGCTCTTATCAGCTGTAGCACCCGCTGTCATTGATTCCTGGTCTAACCCCGATAAGCAACACCTCGAGCGAGTCAAATACATGATCGATGCATCACAACAACCATAACTACAGTCTACAGCTGAGCACAGCGCCTGCAGGATGTCACCATTGCAACGAGGCATCTGCGATTTGAAACAATTTCTAATGAGCAGTAATAATCCAGTGACATTCATATCGCACATCCTTAGAATTAGGAGCTCGAAAATAATGTTTCCATGAAATCCTGGGCACACAAGGACCAGGCATTCTGCACAAGATAACAGGTATACATTTAAAAGAACAAAATGAACCATTTACAGAGGTGCAAGATGTTCCTAGAGGGTCAATAGGAACCAAAAATGCACTTACCCCTTCAGTTACATTACAGGACTGGAAAAATACTTAGTAAATGTAACCATACTTCTGTTTCTGTAGAATGAAAGAAAACTATTGACGCACATCTGTAGAAGTATCAACAACACTAGTTTGACGAATCTAGAGATAACTTCGAGGTGCTTTCTTCTGCGTGATATGTTGCGGCTTCACTACCACTGAATCCACGCAGAGACCACCTTTCGTGTGCGTGCAATCTATTTGGACCATTGCGAACCGGATAGTTATCGGTTCATTTGAATCCTTCACAACAAAATCGCCGACATGGTGATTGATCCAGATACCCGGATCAGTTAAATAGCACTTGGACTGAGCATGCTGTCCATCAGAAGTTGTCATTTGGAAGCGCACTGGCTTTATATCCCAGCCATGGATGTGCTCTGAGCTGTACAATCGTCGTCCAAGCCGCTTGAATGGTCTGCCTAGATGAACCCGGAAAAACAGGCTATAAGTACCTTCCGGGAAGCAGAATTCAACCTCCCCTCTCACCTCAAACCACCAAATATGTGAGAGATAAGCAACTGTATGAAACCTGCAGGAGAAGCCACAAACTTCACATGAGTTCTCTGATCCATAAGAGTTTGGAACAGTAACTATACTATGATGCAACTGCAGAAGTACATTTGTTGCTTAAGCATGGACTAACACAATCTTCTAGTTTAGGATTATATAGATCAGACATTATCTTTGAGAGCTTTCAATTTTGTACTAGTACCTTGATTCATCATTTGGAATGAAGTTCCAGTATCTCCTATCATCAATGCCCGTTATTGAAAGTACCCTAGAAGAGATTGACATGCAGACACCTCCACCACCCTTGTCCAGCCAGAACTCCTACACAATGTGCCATAAAATTTTTACTGCTAAGTAACTACAACAAAATTTACAGATACAAGTAACCCAACCTGAAGATGCTAATCAGGCTCCAAAATACAAACACAAAGACACTGCCTTTACACAAAACATACTCAATTATCCCGCAATTTTAGTTTGGCATAGCACAATTTGGACAATAAAATGATGCATCATAGAATTTCACGGAATTAGAACATCATGAAAGAAGGTGCATACCTTTCTACCGCCATCGAAGCGGTTACGGCGGCAGAGCCGCGCGTACACGTCCTTCTTGGGCAGCGCCTCCGCCTCCAGCGCCGCGGCAGCCGCCTTCGGTCCTTCCTCGCAGCCGGCAGCGGCGACAGCGAAAAGGCGCGCATAGTTCCTCGGCAGCTTGGACTCCCACAGGCCGTCCCCGGACGCGGCGCCGCGGAACGTGCGGTTGAGCCGCGCCATCCGGCAGATCTCCGGCGGGTCCAGCCGGAGCAACACCTCCGCGACGCAGTTCTCCGGCAAATCCCCCAGCACCGTCCCCCCACCTCTCCGTACACCTCCAGCAGACGACGCCGCGCCGCCCATGAGCCAAGAGACAGCAACTGCCCGCGCTCAGCTCAACAGTACAGGGTGAGCGACTTGGAGTGGAGCAGCAGGGACCCCGGCGACTTGGAGAAGGGCGGCGGCGGGTTACACCTCAGGGCCAGGGCACCCATCGCGATGGCGCTGTCTCGGTGGCCGTGCCGTCAGTGAAGGGGAGAGACCTCTCGGCGTCGTCGTCGTCGCTTATTGCTGCCCGAAGGCAACTGCCTCCCTGCTCCTCTCGCTCCTTCCCTCCCTCTCTTGTCTCAACCGTTTCTTGCAGCTGATCGAATCGAAGCAAACCGAAAAGCTGCACCTTTCCCCTTGTTCTCCTCGACTCTTCTTGATGAAGCAAGCTATTCTTTCTCCTTGTTTCTACCGATCACTGATTTGCAGAGGGAGATAAGCTGTGCCTGTGCGGCTTTCCGTGAATTGGTTACTTGGGGGTGGGGATTGCTGGGTTAGGCTGGTATTGGAGGAGGAAATGGAGTAGCAGGCTAGCAGCGGAGCGCGGAAGGCGCGGAAGGAGACGTGTGGAAGCGTTGGAACCTACAAAGCGGTGGTGGCGAACGGACTATTAGGATTCTCTGCTTCTGCAATCTGCGGCGGAAAGCGGTTTTCTACCCTGTGGGAAGTGCAACTTCTCTTTCTTTTCAAGGATAGGTGACTCGTACTTGCGGTGGGGTGAGGTTTTGTTCTGCCCCGTCAAAAATGGATGTCGATATCATCAACATTTCAACATCTTGTTCTCCTATCCCGTCCGGACGTAAAATGACATCAGGAGCTATTCTATGCATTGGTTTAATTCAGGCAACAAATATTCTGACTCTTCAAGGGCGACTTCTCTTTTTTTTTCCCCTTGTACGGATGGATCTCCAAGCACCATTTAGCTCTGATGATAACATTTTCATTTGTGCCCTATGAATAAGAAATGCAATGACAAAGTACTTCTGGAGACTAACAATGGAGATTTGTTTATGAGCGCGCAAATATTTCCTTGCTGAAAACAGCCATTCTGGCCTCTGCTCTTCAAAGTTCAAACATAAAGTCCGAAAGAGACGGTGCCAAAAGTATACTCGACAGCCAACAAATGTCTTCTCTGAAAATGTAATCTTTCAAGACGTCAAGCTGGCGATGACACCACAGACTACTTTAACAGTTAACTTAATGGCACTGGTAATTTTCAGAGTCCTCAATGTCTGATAGTCTTCCAATAATAATAATAATAAAAGAGGTTTCCAGAAGGCTGTATCAAGCAGTTGAATCCATTGTTGCTTCAGTCCTTGAATACGTCTCTCTCCGGCTGAAGTCATGACATTTCATTGGCGTACATTCATGGTCCTAAGGCGTAAGCCCGCTGTTTTGATAGGATAGGATGGTGCTGGAACTGGATTCTTGCAGCGTCAGTAGGCTCAAAGGGAATGGAAAACTGGACTTGTTAGTTTGCTGATCAGGAAATGAATGCATGGCTGCCTGTTCCTGATGTTAACTGCAGAGTCGCACACTGATCTGCCAAAATGTTAACAACTACTAAGTCAGCTAATGATGTTCTAGTGGATAATAAGTAGTAGCTTCTAAACAACGCAAATCTAAAGGTTTCGCATAGATTCTAAGCACTGGATAAGATCTAAAGCCATGGAGACAATAGGAGCAGCTCACAACAATTGCCACCTAATATGGCATTGACTATGCTTCAAGCCTGCATCAGATAAGCATCTGATCAGAATCTAAGGGTTTTTTTTTTGGCTTCAATCGAAGGCGTTAGATCAACCTGGTAACCTGCATGATTGAGCAATTATTTCACAAATTTATGGATCCTTTCTTTTTATTTTTCTGTTCTGTCTGTGTCAATTTGTTTCCATCTTGGACGGACAGACGGTTCACTGAAGCAAAAGAAGCAAAGCCGAGCTCAACTGGTTCAGTAAGATGGAGATGCAGCAATACTTAACAATTTAACATACCAATAATGGCTGGTACTTAGTAGTAGCATTCATGTTCTGGACGATCTTGATGCAGCAATAGTTAAATTTATCTGCTTCAACGCGGTGGAGAAATGGACGCAGGGGTGGCAGCTCAATGAGTCATGATCCATCAACAGGTGTTTGGTGGTTGATGCCTGCAGCTGTATGTCGAAAGGCATACAAATGGACGAAAGATGTTCTCATGCTAGCTTGAAATGGACATGACATCATTCTTTTCTTTCGGTGGATCAAATGGTTTCGGTGGACCCTGCTGAGCGTCAGCAAAACTAATCATAGGATGTTCAAGAGGAGATTTGTTGAAACTTTTAACTAAAATGAAGGAAAGTTTATTTGTAATGAGGAATTAAGTGCTTTTGGGAACCATCGCAATGTCAAACGGAGCCAAAATTTTATCCACGCTAACTGATGCGACAGAATAAACCTAAGCTTGGCAAGGTCCCTTGCCTGTACAATAGAATGTTCACCTGTGCGTTTGTTGCATGTCTGCATAATAAACAAATAAATAATAAAAGTGGTTGCAGAAAGAGCATTATGACAATGGAAAGGAGACGCCGACAAGAACATGGATCAACAAAAGAATCTATACCAGGTGGTGTGGATCTGAGTCAGCATTGGATCATGCGCCATTAAACTAACATGATTTCTTTCGTGATTGGTACATTGTTTAAGCAACCAATCGCATTGAGAATACTAATCCAGACCCCCAAGATATTTTCGGAGTTCATGCATCCCTCTTGCAATTGTTCACAAATAGCAAGTTTTTGACTGAAAAGATGGAGTACAAAGTACATCATCCATACGTTTTTTTTAACCTTGAATACCCATTTTTTCTAGAACTAAACAAATACGCTAATAGAGTTCTGAAAGTGAAATGGGGACGAAGAGGTATAAAACGCCCACAGTTTTTGTTTCCTCCCAGAATCAAATCAAGTGGAAGGAAGAGAAATACATTGACAAATATATAATACATCTAACTGCTCCTGCTTGCATTTCTCCAAAAACAAACAAACAAACAAAACCTGCTCCTGCTTGGCTGTATTGTAATAAAACTGGCAACCAAAATACCCACATAGACTTATCTTTGTGATAAAACTAAGCTGGACAGTACGTGTAAGCTAACAGAAGTTTTCTTAAGCACAGGAGGCCAATCAGGCTCATCTGGGCCATAGCCCAACATGTTCAGAGAGCTAGTGAAAGGATGGGGCTGCAACATTTGCCAGGAGCCTCGTGGTTCATCCAAACACCTCCTCATTGCAGACCGGGCAAGCCTGAGCCAACACAAAGGCAGAGAACACTAGATCAGATTATCCTCCTCTGACACCAAATTTGCAGCAAACCTTTATGCATGGTTCAGACAACGCATAATCTGAAATGGCCTATTCTGGGAGTTGTTTTCATAAGAGATATTCAAATGCAACAGGAAATAAATTCATACAAGCATGTATTAGCATCCACACAAGAAAGACAAGGCTTCTCCTTTTTTATTTTGGAGGCAATAAAACAACAAATTTTGAATTGTACCTTGTTGATCTTGAGCCAGCGGGTTATGCAATCTGCATGATAACAGTGGCTACATGGCAATCTTATAAGCTTCTGCCGGCTTTTATAGGTCGTTTTGCAGATCACGCACCTGCAGAAAAGATACCATGCAGTTATGTGTTTGTCAGAGATTTAAAGAGTGCCCAGTTGCTACTTTTAAATTTAAAAGGATGGACATATCTAACGAAGTAAAATTAACTGTCACGTACTCCTCAGTATTCTTTTTCCTGGAGAAAAGGTTACATTTGTGCTTGAATGGAACCAAATAGCATATCAGATCATCCGATAATCCTCTGGACTGGCTTCCTACTGCTTCCCCCAATGCTTGCAGTTGCTGCAATAGTTACAAAAGAAGTGCAGTAAGAATTCGTTAGAAATGATTATGATGCGATTGTGCATCGATGCTTTTTTAGATGATATATGTCTGGTTTCAGTTGACGAAGTTTTTTCTGTTGAAAAAAAGGATATGTAATGGCAACCCTATAATGAAGAATGCAGGCTACCCAAGACAAAAAGAACTCCGAATGCTGACTGCGCAGAGAATTCCGAAGTTGCATTATGAGTGGTTTAGACCGTGAAGACTTCTGGGTCTTATAAATCCAGGTTCTTGTTCTTTGATTTAGAAGATAACATATCCTGCTTGCTAACATTGTGTACTTAAACCTTAAAAAGACAAGGCCCTTTTCTTTTTTCTGGAATATATTTTAGGGCTACAAGAACATGGAAGCTGTAATCTTGATTTCAATGTCAGTGAGCATAAGTCAACACTGAATTTAGCTAGTTCCGATGTCTTGGCCTTGTTTTCATGGTAACAGCACATGGAGTCAAGTACAAGAATGGACCAGCCCATATCATGAAACAAGAATGCTTCAGATCTGCAGTCTGAACATTCAGTGCACATAAAAGGAGCTGTCCCATTTTATTTTATTTTTGAAAGTCTTGTCCCGTTATTTTGCTACGATCAGTATTAATTATATGTTTATTTTGGATGCCATCAACAATGATTGGAGCCCAGTACTACAGAAGGAATTCAGTAAAACATCTGTAGACCATGAATGTTCTATTCCCAGAAACACAATACTTCACAAAAAAGGAAAACAACCGCTGACGTATGAATCTATATATAGGAATCAATGCACTAAACTTTCTTAGCAGGATGCACTTAGTTTGTTGATATATGAACCAAATCACCAAAGTTTCTTCATTAAGGTACTTGTGTAAAGCTCAAACTTACTACTATATTCTTTTATGAACAGAGACATTTTTGGTATTGGATCCTCATGCTACAAAATATAAGAAATTCACATAGTAACATACCTCATATGACATATTATCCGGGTCAACATTGTCTTCCCTAACCTAATGGGCACACAAATCATCGCCAAGATTTCAGTTTGGAGTAATGGAGTCCCTTCCCATGTAAAATGGCTATCCCAAAGAACCAAAAAGTGGAAACAGAAGAGTGCCAATGCAACAAACCTGAGCTGCATTGTGTGCAGGCCTGTATTCAGTAGCCGGTGACGATGGCTCCAAGGACACGTTACCTGAAAAAAGAAATGCATCATGAACATGTGGTTGGTTGAGTACAGCTAAACGGAATCACCTCAAACGAAGCGAGAGATTCTGGGAGTGAGCTGTACCGGTGAATTCTCTCGTGACGGCTGAGTCGTGCGTGTTCTCCTCTTCCTGCAGTTGCCTGGCCAGAGCTTCGTCAGATGCCAACCAGGACTCGATCTTGTGAGTCTCTGAGGAGACGTGGACTGAATAGGTGACCGGAGTCGCCATTGATGAAGAATGAAACCTCACTGCACCTGCAACCAATTTGGCTGTGTGAAGGCCAGAACTAAACGAAGGGGATCACATATCGCAGATTAAAGCATTATTCAGTGAAAGCTGATATTTGCAATGTGTTATTTCCATAGTCCATACTGACCAATAACAATGGGTTGGGAGGAAGGACAATTCGCTACCAATCACTGCTCTACCAAATTTTACTCTTTAGCATGAACAATCAGAATTGCATCATACCGAATAGAGCTCTAATTTATCGAAATAACCACAGAATTTTGATACGGGAGTGTTATGATTCTCTCTCTTTTCCAAACAAGAAACCAATCACAGAAGAAACCAAAAAGGGATAGAGAGGAATCGTTCCAGTTCAAGAGAGCGCAAGCTTATCCAAATTTAGGCCGCCCTTCTCGAAAGAACAGGAAGGAGATAGCTGCGCCTACCTTGTTGCCGGCTTCCTCCGGATCAGCACAGAGTGATGGCGCCGGGGCCGCCTACGGCGCCGCCCTTCTCTCTCTTCCTCTTTCGCAATCGCAAACTGTGTGTGTGGTGTGGTAGCCAAAAAGCTTTATGCAGCCGACGTGAGCCTTCGTTGCTCTAAAGTCAATGCGATGTACTCGACCACTGATTCTTTTTTGTTTCCTTTTGCACTTTTTTCCTCACTTGTCTATTTTGACACACTCGTTCTTATTTTATAACTATAACTATTATTATCTAGTATGCAACTAATCCTCTTCACCTTCCTTCCTTTAATTAAACTTCATTTTAAAAAAATACTAACACCAAGTATCAGCCAAGCATGCTGTGATTTAGCTGTCCATGCGCACGTCACATCACCTCGCACTTGCAGTGTTTAACAATGCGGTATGCTGCTAGCTAGGCTCACACACAAGTTACAAGTGGCGTGCCAACCAAACCGGTGGTAGGTCCTCATCACACATAGGGAGTGGCTTTACAACTCACAGACAAGACGAGGGGCCCTTGCAGAACAGAAGCTTCCAACCGAATATAGAAAACTGGGGCGCAAAATTCCTTTCGGTTACTGTACTCCTTTGTCGCGTGCATGGCTGTTGTCCCTGCGAAGTTGCCCGTCAACTCGTTTGTGTGATCCTTTTGAGCTCACTCACAGGTCACAGCTGCTGTGATGTATACACCAGAAATAATTTCTTACTCGCATAGAAACGATTGGGAGTCTAGAAATGGTCGTAGTACTAGTTTACAACGGAAAATGACAGCGCCGTGGAATAAGTTCCCGGCAGGGCTGCGAAACGCGATCACCGTTCCGGCACTCGAAATATTTGAAGAGTAAAGTAGTAAGGGAAATGGACCACGATGATGACAGATTATGAATTTATTATGGTTCAATCAACTTTTTTGACCAGACAGAGGAACCGCCTTTTTTAGGTTTGCAGAGAGAAATCGCCAATTCGAAGCTGTGCGTGCGTTGGGCCTGGAAGGCCTATCTAATCAGCAGCAGCGGGCTGAAACGACACCCGGTGAGATCTTCCCAAGTTTTAATTCTTGAGGCCCAATACGTTCTGAACAGCCCATGGCTGGTTGCAGTGCTCACGGCCCACCCGTCGTGGCCGCGGATGATGAACCGCGCGCCAGCTCGTCGGTTCGGTGGCTCACACGCATGAGATGGCCGGCGCCGATGGAATCACCCTGCCGCTGCGCACGTAGCCGGTGAGCAACGCGAGGCTCGCGGACGCCCTCGCCACGAGACCAGAGCACGCAAGCGCACGCGTATATATAAATCGCCCGCGCGCCGCCCGTTCACCCAACAAGCCTACAGTACATACAGTGACTGCCACGCACGTACGAGGAAAACTCTTGTGTGCTTATTGTTTGAGCCACTCCACTCGGCCACTGATGGCGAGGACGTGCGCCGAGGCGTTGTCGCCGCTGCTCCTCATCGTGCTGCTGCTACTACTGGGGGCGCCGGGCGGCACGACGACGCGCGGGGCGGAGGCGCAGGCGTGCGGGGCGCAGCTGAGCGGGCTGGCCTCCTGCGCGCGCTTCAGCGTGCCGCCGTCCCCCGGGCAGCCGCTGCCGGCGCCGGGGCAGGAGTGCTGCTCGGCGCTCGGGGCCGTGACGCGGGACTGCGCCTGCGGCGCGCTCGACATCATCACCAGCCTGCCGGCCAAGTGCGGCCTCCCGCGCGTCAGATGCCGTAAGCGCTCCTCGCCTACACACTCTCAACAGCACGCGCCCTGATCAATCAGACTGAATGTGTTCTGTGGAATTTTGCTATACGTACTGACGATTTTTTTTTCTTTTAGCCATGAACGCAGAGTGATGACCAGAGGCTCCGAACTACAAGTCCAAGAAGGGAAGACGAAGAATAAGATTGGCCGTGCGAGGGTCGAAGCAACCATCAAGCTGCAGTCAGTGGTGAATAATCGGCGTCTGTCGATGCATGTCTGTGTCAGACCAGTTGTCCTGGATCGTTTTCGTTTCGTTTCTTGATTGAGGTCATGTTAGGTTCGGTCTGTCCTGTTTATTGATCCCATGGAATGGAAGGGAATGCTTGTTCGCGATGTCTTGCCTTTTTGTGAACTTCTGTGACCTCATTCCACGTGTTTTTGTACCATACTGTCTCTTTGCCCCCGTTTTCAATTTACATGATAAAACACATAAATGTGGTGGCGGTTGTGTAGGTGAGAAGCAACAACATTCGCAGAACACGTTTACACTGGTTTATATATAGTTGAAAAATAGAGTCAATCTTAACCCAAGACAAAATGTTCACATACTTTGTGTAAAACATAACATGCCGTCGCTCGTTTTCGTTTCGTTTCTGAAGTTCTGATAGGCTCAGGCTGTCTGCTGTCATGACTCACGTTTGTTACTGTCATCATGGAGTAGGAAACAAGGAAGCATGTGCATAGAGCAGCTGGAGCGCCATGAGCAGGAGGCACCACCGTTCACGATACGCAAGCAATTGTGCACGGCGAGACGCATCATGCTCATCATTATTATTCATTGAAATCAACAATCACGCATGGCTGTAAGGTGTTAAATTGAAGAAATATCCGGTGGCTCCACGCCATCCACCGTCTTCACTACATCATATAAAAGCAAAGTGATGTCTGATGTCACCACAAAAGAATTTGACCTTTTAAACATGGATTTGATAACAGCATCATTCGACAGACTTTAGTATTTACCGACAAAAGTCACAAGTATAAAACTCAACATCCAATTCTAGATGGGTATCTGTTAACCACCATCTATTCTGTAATCTGTTCTAGAAATAGGGCTTCCTGCTTGCTTGTTAGGCCAAGATCACTGAATGATGTGTCACCCTCACTACTGGTAAAAGTACGCCTTGGGTATGACCTTACCTGCATGATACACAATGGAAAAAAATATAAGACTATCGCAGCTGCATAGTTCTATCAGAACAATGAAAATGCAACATAAGAAACTACTCAGAAAGTTAATAGAAACCTCCACATTTCATAGTTACACAGAATCGAACTCCACAACAGGGTTGAGGGTTCTACAACCAGTGTTAACTGAACTATCACCAGTCATACCATTCCTCACATTCCTCAAAGGCTTATTCATTTTCTACTAAGTTGCATAGAGATTTGCCTGCCAAGTCTGTACTACTTCTCCATAATGCAACCAAATGATGGCCAGCTTAAAGAGATCAAAAGTCCAGATGGTAAAGTTTTTTAGCGTGGCTAGGATTTTCACAGATGTACCTTTGCATAGCCCACTAGCCTATCAAGTCTCCAATGCTTACCAGAAGCCCTTCCAGTAGCCATTATGAGAGATCGGTTGCTTTAAAGTTGCTTAGGTCTATAAACGCAAAAGAATTCCTGAGAACAAACTGACTGATAGGCAGCAACAATTTGAACCATAAAGGCAATGCCCAATACTGCAAGATATTAAAAATGTTATCCCCTGACAGCTCCATGCATCCAAACCGCAGCGATAGCACTATCCGGGATTGGTTTGTACAGCTTGCATGTAGCATGCCATAGTGAACACAAACAACAAATGAAAAATTTGTGGATGCTAATTAGAAGCACCATGGTAACATAAGCATGAAAAATCTAAAAAAAAATATTCCAAAGTGGTCGACACAGTGACATCAACCACTATGTTGACAAGTTGCTTAAAAACCACTGTTGGCATAATCAATCCAATTACTTCGGACAACTTTATCAAATTATCATAACGTATTATGCAGCAACATGCATGAGCAGTTGCTCGAATGTCTGTCAGGAGAAATACATCATGAATAAATCAATTCTAGTTGGCTATTAAATACTAAATAACAAAACAACAGAATTTCCTTTGTATGGGTAAAAATGAAATTTCATTAAATAACAGCAGTTAGCAGATATAATTACCAGTCTGTAGGTCCCTGGCTTGCAAGTCCTCCCAACGTCTAAGAAATCAAATAGGAACTGCAGTCAAACCAGGAAGGCAAAACAAGTATTAATGTCTCTTCACCAAAACAGAAAAATAGTTAAAAAGAATAAACCAGAATAGTTTCTCTGGATTCGGGCAGCTCAAAATCGTTTACCTGAAGTTTATCAGATTTAAGAAATCGACGTCCCTGTCGACTACCATCAGGCATGCGAACTACAAGTGTCACGGCACCTTCGATGTCTGGAGGTGGTTCCAAAGGCAATGATGCTTGCTTGGATGCGAGATTGGATTCTAGCTCCTATATTCATCAACCATGAGAGACAACATAACAAATTGTGAAGCAGATAACCAGAACGGGGGAAAAAAAAATAGAGATGTGTGAACGGATGTCATAAAATGTCTTCTGCAAAGTAGCACGGCTACTAGGATCCAAAACGAACATGGATATTGCTTGTAAATGATTTCAACCCAAATCATCTGCAGCACAGTCAACATTCTTTACAATTCCTATTAAAGATATGTTAGGCAAACCTAAACCAATCTCAGAACACATGCACGCACACGCACACCCACGCCCACACTAAACCAATCTCAGAAGTCAGAACACAAGCAACACACACACAAACACGCCCTAAACCAATCTCAGAACACAAGCAACACACACACATGCCCACACTAAACCAATCTCAGAACACAAGCAACACACACACACACACACAAATACCTACTCGGTGGTTATCCAACACTCTCAAATAAGACTCAACAAAAAAAAAAAAAATCTAACACTCGAATAATAAAGCTTATTGCCTATCATTCATCAAACTTTCAAATAATTTGAACAGAACTGTACCTCTTCCTCAAGTTTCTTTTTACTCCTTTCCTCCTCCTCTTGCTTCTCTTTTTCAATAGCAGCCTTTCTCGCGGCAGCTTCTTCCTGGCGGCGAAGCTCAGCCTTTTCTTGATCAGCTTGGAGAGATGCAAGGTACTCATCATCCTGTAAATCAAATTTCATAAATACTAGTCGCCCAATGTTGTGGCATTTGCACATAAATGGGTGAAGCTTAGACCTCAAACCTGCTGCTCTCGTAATAACCGTTGTTCGGTTAATTCTGGAGGTGGAGAATGCACTATTGGGGGATAATGAGTTGAGCTTCTGTGAGAAGGCATAGGGAAGGGATATGTTGGGCCTTCAGGAACTCCACCAAACATCGCAGCCTCAAGCATAACAGCTTCGTCATGTTCCTCAGCAGAAATGCCACCCCACTTTCACCAAAAGAAATATGTGAGAAACACAAGTAGATACTGTATAATGTCAAAGTGTTATCGGAATCACAGAGTAAAATACCTCCGATGGGAATTCATCTCCATTATTCTGGCGATCGTTCAAGTTACTGGGAGGCGGAAAATTTGGTACAGGGCTAGCATCTGGGTGCACTGGTTGTGCTAAGTCAGTGTTCTCAGAAGGGAAACGTCTAGAACGACGCCTAACGAGTGGTTCTTCTTCTACATCTTCAGCCTCCTCCTGTAAGCTCTCTTCATCTATTGGTTGCCTAGATGTTCCAGCCTTTCCTGAAGCTCGTCCTTGCCTCCAAAAGGAAATGAACCGTATCAGGAATGAAGTGCGTTAAAAAAAAAGTGATGCTGTAGTAGGATAGTTTTACTAAAAAGCTGGGTAGTAAAAGTTAATATTCACCTTCCAACTGTTCCATCTGCAATTCCCATGTCTGTTTCTTCAGAATATGCTCCCATGTTTACTCCCTCTGGATTTTGGTCTCTGTCTTGCTCTACTGTCTGAAAATTACTGAAATATTAGTTGCAGTACATCATAAGCAAGATTCACATAAACATGTTGGAGAAAAAGAGAGAACTTACATTTGTCAGTCCTTCACCATCCTTCTTTGAAGCTTCAATTGCTGCCCTTATCATTTCCTCTTCTATGTCATCATCATAGTCGTTAACATGAACCAATGGAGGAGCACTTGGCACAGTTGGATTTGGTGGAGACATATTGTTAGGTATGTCAGCATGACGAGCAGATGCTGCAGATGACAATCCCTCATCCTCGTCATCAATTATGATAGTTTCACGAACGCCACGGTCCTGTGAAGACTCGTGTCCAGTAACATCCTCGATAACAGGAGCCTGATCAGATGGACCTGTTTGAGGCTCACTATCCCTAACTTCAATAGGCACCTCTCGCGCCTCTCTAGGTTGTGAAACAAGTGATCCATGACTTGAAGTATCAGTGGAGCCAATTCTATCAAAAAATTGTTGCTGAAAATTTGGATCTATGAGAGCAAAAGGGTCACGGAAAGTTTGAGGGAAAGATCTCTGAAATGTATTATCAAGTGGTCCATCCACATCCATCATATCATCATGACTAGGAGGTGTGGTATTTTGATTGATTCTGTTCCTGTAAAACACCAACATATGATTGTCCATTAATCTGCCTGTCTGAAGCAAACAATGATCCAGAATGGATATGGCGAGAAAAATTGAAACACGTACAATGTGCTGTCTCCTTCATTGAAATGTGAATTAATGGCTTGATTAAGGTCACCACCGTGTTCCTGAGACACATTCATCAGTTAGTCATCATGCCTAGATGATAGGTAGAAGACAACAAAAGGCCAAATAGTGTTTTGCAGTTTAACTACAGTCTACAGTTTTGTGAGACAGTATCGATAAGATAATAGTTGGCTAGAATATTAAAAATTGAAAACCAAAAGGAATAGCAAGGTAGCAAGCTTTCATGTGTGTTCCAGCTTATAATCATGCACTGGTTTATTGGAAATGTAACAACCACTTCTGCATGCATAAACACTAATTCAGTACAGGAGCACCCCTATGTAAACTGGTACAGGAAATTTCTGCAAATGCTACATGTCTAGGTTCACAATCAGCCAAGTTTCTCTCATTTGGAACAAGAACCACACTCGAGCCAGATCATACAAACAATGTCCATCAACTTGGATTTCCTTTGGCCAAGTTTGGCCCTTTTCCGTCAATAGGGCGAAATCAAGGATGTGATCATTTCCATTTGTTACGAAAAAAAGGTGACTTCGATGAATCGTAGATAAAAAAGAAGAAGCAAAAATAGCAAGGGGACAAGGTAAGCTACGAGATTTGGTAACGCAATTCCATTCCATAACTGCGGTACAATTCCAGCATTCCCTAGAGCCCTCCACGGAGTCAAAAGGCGACGGAATTTAAGAGGTGAAAACAAATCGGGCGCCCCTCACTCCTGAGGCGCCGCATCGCATCACAACCAAGCCCAAACCCATCCGTTCCCCCACCCTAAGACATAATTAAAGACCACGCCCGACCCGACGCAACCAAATCCTCCACCAGCCGAGCGATCACAGCGAGATTCCGGCGCCTAATTGAACAAAGGGAGGCAGAAAAAGGTGGCTTTAGCGGTACCTCGAGCTTGCGGACGGCGAGGGCCTCGTCGGCCCCCGTGATGCTGATGAAGGTGTCGATCGCCTCCTGCGGCGGCCTCGCCATGGCGGGCGGACTCGGAGGCGGCGCGACGCCGTGAAGGGAGGAGAGAGAGTGGGGATAGGGGAGAGGCGGAGAGCAGGTGCGCGACGGAGAGACGGCACAAGGAGGACAGGTGCTTTGATCCCTGAATCAGCCAACGATGACTTGTTTGCTGAAGAGTCTTTACAGCACCAACCTTTTTATTTTTCCGAATACGCACTAGAACTGCGCGTCATTTGTATTAATAAAAAAAAAATTCACCTACAATGTCTTTACTTCGGTCAAGGTTATCTTTTTTATATCACTCAAGCTAACCTAGAAAGATATTATCGGACACGATTCTACTTTCGCAAGAAAGAGGCGAAGGCTGAAATTGTTCATATCATGTACCTATACAATTATCTATGATGATGAATCTTTCTAAAAATGACGTTAATGCCCAGAAAAAACAAGTCACTTGTGTCAAAAGTATTTTGTTGTATTTAATTATAATATACAATATTAAAGACATTTGATTCTCAACTGTAACGGTTTCTTATTTAATACTAACTTCGATGCAGCCCTTCTACCCCGCAGTCGTTGGGCACCCAATTTTTCCTCAAAGCGGCTGTTCAGTTGCGCTCGTGCCGCCATTGACGGCCAACAGGAGCCTCCCGAAGGAAAAAGAAACGAAGGAAGAAGAGGACTAGCAACTTTTATGGGCTGTGGACTGGATTTTCTGGGCTGTCACCGTAGCCCATAGTTGGATAGCAGCCTGTGGAAGAGGAGGCATGCCTGACCAAACGTCGTATGCCTCGCACTTAGGGTTAGTTTGGTTAGTGACCTGAGAAACTCACCTGAGTCAGGCAGCAACCTTTCAGACGTCTGCGGCTGACGCTCGCGCCTGAGGGGTCTCATCCAAACACGCCCTTAGTTTGACCTACCACCGCGCCTCGCCTCCATAATTCGAGCCAGATTGTAGCCTCAGGGAATCGGAACTTGGTTGAGTGCCGCTTTTGAGGAGCATGGACGAACCAGCTGGTCCCTTCTTCCTCTTCCCACATCTGATTTGTGCAAACTCCATCGCTCCACTTGCCGGCGACAAATTCCTGTGTAGGTCAAGTAGTCTACGACTGCAGGAGCTAGTGAATTTGAGCGCAGATGAGTGCAAGCATCCACGCAATCCCCATCACAAAAGGATCCGAAATCAATTATTAATCAGTATGCGGTGTTCACGGTAGGCTAAACAGGCCAGCTCGGCAAAACTGGCAAGCTGAGCTACCAAACCCAGTCTTACTCTCAGGCACAGCAGCCAAGACATGTAAGCAAAGCCATAATTTCTTCTCTCCCCAGTTGTATATGTACTAGTTGTCTTAACTAGTGCAAACAATATAATATGTGATTGAAACTTATAGGATAATTAAATCTTTGCGCAATCTATGTCCATATTTTCTAAGAAAATCAAGGAACCAAAAGATGGTGTATGTGAACAGTGAAAATACAGTGCAAATTGGTAAAATTTTGAACTTAAATTTTTGATGGAGTTTGTCCGCCCCCCCGCCCCCCCCTTAATTTCGTGTCCAGCTCCGTCACTGGATAATATTCATTACGTGTGGGATGATCCATTGATCGTTATGCATCAGTTCCATACAATGTTGGATTATCATAACTATGTCAAAAGCAAAACAATGCTCTGTCCACTCCTCCAACACCACACCCAGTACTATCTACAAGTAAATACCAGTAACATAACCACTCGGAAAAAAAAGAGGCACAATGACATAACGAAAGCTTTCTCAATCTCTAATCACCAACTAATGACATGACATTGATATTGTTATCCATTTAAGGTGGGTATAAGAAATACATGTCCTTTTACCAAATATAAAACCACTTGAGTAAAGTACAAGTCAAACGTGCCTGTTATACTCTTAAGGGCTAGAAAATTTGCCAAAAAATAGGGGCTAGAAAAGTTGACGTTGATCGTACAAGCACCATTAGGTCCAGATTTTTAGAGTTTGTGTTTATATTCATGTAAATATTTCATGAGATGTGTATATAGCAGGGAATGCTGGTTTAAGCTACTAAGAAGTGCTGGACTTCAACAGTTAATGCCATCCATGGATGACCATCTAGGGGAGTGGTGGCTGGAGGCGAGGAAGAAAGTGCACAAGGAGCGGAGAAAAGGTTTCGACGCAACAGTAGTAATCACAACATGGAAGATTTGGTGCCAAAGGAACGACAGAGTATTCCATGGGAAGGCAATGCTGCCGACACAACTTTTGCAGATAATCAAGGATGAAATCAAATGTTGCATCATGGCTGGGAACAATCATTTGTCGCGCCTACGGTTAGAATATGGCTAACAAAATCAGGACTAGAGGTCGATTAGGTTTTAGAGTGTGGGTTTTCTATGTAATATAAGTGTCGTTCACAAGGAGATGTGGACAGGAGGTATTTCATCTTGAAATAACTCTAAGATTGTACTAAACTCTATTTTCTTCTTAATGAAATGAGTGCCCAGACACGTTCTCGAAAAATATATTCATATAAATAACGATGAAAATAACAAATTGGTAAAGTTAGTTTCTAGCACTAGTAGCTAGGCGGTGAGATAAGAGAGTGTACGTCATATAGCATAGGTGAGAGACCCCACTGTAGTGACCGGTGGAGGACAGGGCGTGAATGAAGCATGGCCTGTTTGCTTTCCCGCCTCAGCTTTGGCGGCCTCGTGTTAGCGCGGCCCGGCTCGCCAGACCCGCGGGCCCATACCGCCAGCCCAGGTCCTATTGGGCTATAAGCCCAACCGGAGCCACAACCAAAGTCATGGAGCATCTCAACCCAAAAGACTAGCCTAATAGGTTGGGTTCTCTCCACCTTATTAGTCAGGCTCCCCCATCATCAATATCTGATGTGGGACTAAACCCAACACCTCGGAGTGAGGCACAGAAAAATAGCGCCACACTTGACTTCGCCATAAGCTAAACGACAAGCTGCTGGAGTAAAGGAGTAAACCGACAGAGTCAGTCCGGAGCATCATCCACCTATGAACACACACGAGTATTACACAAACTCATTCGTGCACAGCAATGTGCAGCCAAATTAGCATCATGCTTAACAAAAGATATAACCAGCAATAAACCTGCCCAGCTCTCTGATTTAATGCCAAAAATCAGCAATAGTTGATCAACCACCTGATTCAGCTTTGAGGTAGTTGGCCAAAGTGAGATTGTCCATCTTTAAAATGACTTTGTAAACTGATCCATGAACACACACGAGTATCTGCGGAAATTTGAGAACTAGGGACTTCACACATTCTGGTAGTGGGCGTGTCTTCCATTTTTCCAATAACTAGCATATTCCAGGGGTACTGTTCACAGGTTTCATCATCCAAAAATCTCAGCTCAAATTACACAATACATATACATTTTACATGAGCATCACCACATGAACATGAGGAACGTATATATGTATGCCACACACGGATACATGTCATAGTACATCAGTAATACATAAGGGGTAAGGATATATGTCATAGCAATTCATCAGTCTCATCAAGCCATTTAACTTCGCCATAGTTCTCTTCTACTCAGCACGCAGGTGGTGGTGTCCGTGTCCGTGCCCGTGCCTCTTGTGGTGCCTACGCTCCCTGACATCCGTCCCATGCAGCCGTGATGGACCGTCCAAGTGCAGTGCCGCCATCTCCTTGCCGCGCCGGTGCTTGTGCTCGTCCCCATGATGAACGCCGAGAAACACCTCGTGCTGCCTGTGCCGGTGGCCACCCTCCGCCGCGTCGGGCTGATGCTCGTCGTGCCGGTGGTGGTGGTGGTGGTGGCGGTGGCTGGGCTCACTCCTGTGCCCCTGGTGCGTATGATGCCTGCCGTGGTGATGGCGGTGGTGGTGGCCTCTTCTGTGCCTCATGTGCGCTCCATCGTGTGGCTCCAGCCCGAGCAGGTCCTTCCACCAGTCGTACAAGTGATTGAAGAAGCCTCTCTCATGCATCATCCACAGGAGCGTAGCAACTACAAGCCAAAATGGAGAAATATTGTGTTTGATAAGTACTACTGGGAGTATTGGTCATGTGGTTCATGACAATGAAGCGGTGAAAAGCGTACGTACCTGGGAGTACGGTGGCAAGAAACAGGACAGACGACATTATCATCCAGCTAACGCATATGTTCTGAAAATGGCATCTGAAGTCAAAAATGCTCGAGCATTTGTTCTTTCTGCAATAATGGTATGGATAGAGTTAGAAATTACATAAGAATATAAGCTGTTCAGGGGAAACGATCAGAGTCAGCAAATAACTCGTCGGAGATAACGAGCAAACTGGAAGGAACTGACAACCTGCACAATGTGCCAGTAAAGAAGGCAACCACACTGTCCCAAATCCAGCGGAAAAAGGCTTTGACATCTTCAAACAAACCCATTATGCCACCCTTCTTCTTGTGCTCAATCGGTGGACCAATCTAAGGGAAGAAAGAATGAAGGGCTTAGTTGCTTCTTCATAAAAACAATAATTCAGTATGAAGATGTATGAAATTATATCATGAAACCATTTGAAGAGGATGAGGATTTTTTCAGGCAATTGATTATAGAGATTGGTATCTAAAACTATTTGCAAATCTCAAATCTTACTCACAGGAGAAAAGCTAACGAAATACAGAAACCATGAGGCACAATTGTTTCAGAACCTGTGTTCCGTTGTTAAGAACTGTAGATGTGGTAGAAAATTGACATGGTTTTCTGTCAGCTTCACTGAAATTCGCGTCTTTAAGAATAGCTGAAATGGAGCATGAATGTATGTCATGTTAAAACCTAACACAAGCTAATTGACAGCATAACTGATGTTAAGCTCTTAGCACAATTTCCCACTAACCTGTACATGTATGGTTTTCGGCTTTATCTGTTGATGTATGCAAATTAAAAATCCGTGAAGTTACTTCATCAGGTTTCATGACATAAGACTGCTCCTGAAAAAGACATTGAGAAAAAACAGAGTATAAATCATTCTTATGGATAGTAAACAGAAACCGAGGCAGTGTAGCTTTTTGATAATATCAAAAGGCATTCACAGGGTCTACAACAAAGTCTGCCAACCAGGAATGCATGTAAATGCACCAAATATGCAGGTGATAGTAAATCTTACCTCAACATCAGCGATGCCACTTAAGCACTTGAACTACAAGAGGAGCAAACCAGTGATTAAAAAATAATATAATATTTGCAAATGGGCTCATCAACTCAAGAATAGGAACCACTGACAAAGTGCACTACTAACAATGCAAGATTATTGTGGCCTTCATAATTATAGTACCAAAAAAAGAATAGTTGATAACATAACAGCAAGAAAAATAGAGTTGTAAATTCCATGATTAGACGCATACCGTCAAGCTATATGAAGCCTCTAGTTGACCAACATTGCTGGTTGTGACATTTGCAACACCAATTTGACTTAAGGCTTCAAATGTAGGAACCTTACAGCCAAGGATCGTCCCAGGACTCCTGATAAGGAAACACGAACAGGGTTTGAGATGAAACACAAGAGTACAATGTTTTATGTTTCTATTATTTGTCAAGCAGAGCATATGTTTAAGGAACAAACACCTGTAACTGATAGTTTTTTCTTTATTGGACTAGTTTCTGGTACTTCAAGTAGGGTTGTGGCCTATCAATATAAACCCAACTGTAACTGATGAATCAAAAAGCATAAATGTCGTTCCTACCTCTGATAGACGTATTCAATATCGTCAGCACTTAGCTCTATCAGCAAATTGGTCTTTTGAGTTTGTGTGATTCCCACAGAAAAGGAATAAACACCTGCATTCTGTAAGGGGTGTATCAGAAGCTTTATCCAAAGTTGGCAAATGAGAATAGGAAAAGAGAAAAAACTGATGGAAACATAACTGGATGTTGATTGATCCTTTCAAATCTTCCTCCCACAACGTGTCTGGGTGTTTGGTTCTTACTTATTAGGTTTTTATCTTCCTGAAACAATTGATGACAATCTTTCAAGAATCAAATAGAATGATTTGATAAACAGATAATTGACATTTATGCCCTTATGGTGATCTCACTGGCACAAAACTAAAAGTGAAGAGTTACTCCTACTTTGTATGATACTCATGGTAGATTCAGAGTGCCTTTTCTTAAGAAACTCATAGTGGCCGTCAGTTAATGTAAATATTCTGTTTTTAAACATTCAATAGCATTAATATAACATATTTTTCCATACTGCAAGAAAAAAATAATCAGGGACCTATGGAAAGCTCTGGTTGCATTTACTATACAATTAGTTAATTACCTCCAAATAGGTCCAAAGCTGATTGAACAAGCAGCTTCCCATTGGTACTGAACAAAAATCAGGTTGGTATTTGAAACCCTGATAACCAACTCCGATTTTATTACATTCAAGACCGTTGTCTGTGAAGTACGATTGCTTCAACAGCATCCACCTTGAATATTCGTTCCCAATTACCTCCGGCTGACCACTACCTTCTCCCTTTATTGTAAACATTAAAAATGTTTTAAATCTACAAAATAGAGCATTGCAAATATGTAGCGTCAATGTGCATATCTTAAATTGATGGTGTACCTTCCGTGGAATCACAAGATAGGTGTCCTCATAATGTGGCATGCTTTTGTAAGCAGCAAAGTCACCAATAACACTTACTTCTAGGAAGTTGTCTCCAGAAACAACAGTCATATTATCTGGACCAACAATAACCTCCTGCAGTGCAATCGATCAAAATGCACATAATCTTAAGTTGACTCGTAAGTGCAAATATTCAAACTCTTAGTCTCTAAAATGGGAAACGATTTCAAACATCAACCAATAAATAAAGGTTCAGTACACCTAGGCTACCAAAATGTCATTTTAGAAACCTAGGTTATCATGGGTACGCCAGCTAAGCAGACAATAATTTTCATGAGCAATTCATATAATAAATTGTTCTAGAGACCACAAGTGCTACTGGTTGGACGTTCTGTAAAATTTATAGTCATACCGATACAGACGAGCCTTTCTTCACTTGTACTCTGATTGTAAACCCAAGTGATCTTGTCCCAATTGCAAAAACATGGAACCTGTTCATGAGAAAAATGAAGCAATAGATGTTACACATACTTACTATTGGATCTGACTGAACAAGGTTTTGAGAAAATGAAGCAATAAAATGGGAAAGTATTCGCTTATGTCATAAGTAAACAGGGTTTTGAAATATAAAGGTCCTACATCCATGCTGGTCGAAAGGGGGAGTAAATAAAAGTTGGTATAACATACTATTTGAAGTGTAATGAAGAATGTTAGTAATACAGTGGATGGGTCAAGATATTATTCAGTCAATAGTAACATCATAATATAAAACAGAAGCAATCAGAAATAATGTTGTACCATTCACCAGGAAATCGTACGCAGTGAGCCGTATTTCGTTTCCCTTTCAAAACTTTATCAACTAAAAAGTAGGTGAGTGCGAAAGATGTGTCATGTAGTGTACTCAAAATCATAAGCATACAAAATTGTATTTATGAACTTACCAAAATTTCCACAAGATGTACGAGCACGGTGTTCCCCACATGGACAACAAACAGGCTAGTACACCAAAGAAGAGGAAAATGTGAGTATCATAAGGGAGATTTTAAATTGGCAAAATTTGGTACAACACATTGGAAAAGTGTGGTTTTAGCCACGACACACTTCAACTCTTGTATTTAGCTGTGGCACACTCAAAAAGTGTGGTTTCATAGCTGCAGCACACTAAACAAGAAAAAAGTGATTTTTCCAACTTTCCTATCTCATTCCACAAAATACATTACAACTTGAAATTTTGCACAGTGATACATTGATGCATTCTCTATTCATATGTTTTTTTGCAGATTTTCCCGTGATTGTTCACATAGTTTGTTTTACACAGCAAAAATTATTCTCAATGAAACGTTATGTAAATAATCAGTATAAGAGCTGTAAAAAAAAACCCATGGATAGAGAATGTCAAAATATATCAATGTGCAAGGTTTCAAGTTGTAATGTATTACGTGCAATGACATAAAAAAAGTGAAAAAACACGTTTCCTTCATTTAGTGTGCTGCAGCTATCAAACCACACTTTTTGAGTGTGCCAAAGCTAAATACGAAAGTTGGAGTGTGTTGTGGCTAAAGCCACATCTTTCCGGTGTGTTGTAGCAAATTTCCCCTTTTAAATTATATCCAGATGTATAAGCAATGCACAAAACAAGTCGTTAATCCAAGCATATCTCCCATGTTTTAATGTGGGCTGCTGAAATAATGCTTATCACCAATCCACAATAATAAATTAATAACTTCTCAAGGGTGCCATATATATGCGCATTATGGGAACGATCATGAAAGGGCGAATATGTTTTAACTAATTTATACTGTTTGAACCAACCTGTGGCTGATCTCGAAACAAAGCAAAAAAACTGTGGCTAACTAAAACCTTTCTTTAATGATTTAAAATCTGATGGTAGCTTTAGAGGTGACATGTAGCATGATGCTAGACCATGTTTCAATTTTAAAGCAAAGAAGGATATGCTCAACCATGCAGCATAGCATGGGTACTTAATCAGGAGCCAATTTCAAAATAACAAAAGTTATGCCCGATCATGCAGAGTAGGGAGGTATAATGTTATCACATATCTGGATACTGAGAAACAAGAAATATATAGGTAAATGCTTCTAACCTCTGTGTGCTCGATTAGAGAACCAGACGCATTCCGTAACCTAGCCATGTTCATGAAAATTCATTGAGTATAAACAAAGTTGAACATTTAAGATAAATTTTGAGTCTATGAAGAACGCCCTGTAGGTATGGGCCTCAGTGACCAGGATTAGTTATACTGCAGAGCAATATCCAAGGTACACACACATCTGGCGTTATGAAATTGCGCTAAAATTGCAAGGATAAGTAACTGTAACGATCTAAAAACTGGAAAACAAGTGTCAAAATGATGTATCGACTGGAAATTACGAAATACCTTACCTTTCACATTGTTGAACAACATCAGCACCAGCATCTGGCTCACATTTGCGTGTCTCGACCATTTGTTCCTCTGGTCTGTAAGCAACATCCTGAAGAGACAAACAAAGATGGGCTTGAACAACACAGATAAACAATATTGGTTACCCCGGTCTGCCAAACTGTAAGAAACTTTACAGCACAGTCTGAAAAGAAATCACGGAGCACATCATGAACATGAAAACTTCGCAATAAACTAAAAGACTGTTATTGAAACTCAATATGCAACGAACATTTCAATTTCCTGAAACCAGACCCCATCAGTTGGCATCACATCAAAGCATAGCGAACGGCATCTAAAAGTCTGCCCAACGCTGATCGAGCCTTCCCCCAAACAAAACATATAGATGGTGAAACTCGTGGAACCAACAGCGCAGTGATAGATCAGGCACATGCATGTTGATGGAGCGGCCATGGATAACGACATCGTGCAGGTCTTGAATTGGAATGCGCAACTGGAAATTTAACGTACCCTGAGGTAAGTGAGGGCGTAGGCTGCGTAGACCGATGACTTGTTGATGGTGATGACTGGGGGAAACCGTAAGGTGGTCGGCTCCGCAGTTGCGTTCCCTTCCACCTCGGCGACTTGCCCCACCAGCGAAGCCTCCCCGCCGCTCTGCAATCACAAGTAACCGCCGGCCGTCAGTGAAAACGCAAGCACACGATGCGGGCGCAGCGGAAATGCGAGCGCGACGGAGGGAGGGTGTGGTGAGGTGGAGCCGGCGCTTACCGCGCCGTTGGGGACTGCCACGTCGACGACGAGCTTCATGGCGCAGGCGAGGTTGCCGCCGGTGTCCGAGTCGCGGACGCACTTCTCGACGCGGGACTTGGAGAGGATCTCCATGCCGCCGCCGCCGGGCTCGAGGAGCCCGAGGAGGATGAGGAGAACGACGGGGAGACGAGGAGGAGGAGCCATGGCGGTCGGTGCCGGCGGGGAAGCAGGCGGTTGCGGTGTTGCGGGGAGCGGAGCGTGAGGAAAGCAGTTGTTGCAGACGAGGGAGGGAGTGGAGGAGTCGCGGAATGCGCGAGAAGTGCCAGGTTTGGAGCCTGCGCGCGGTTTATAGATTGCTTCGAACGGGGAGGGAAGAGAGGCGGCGATTGGTGACCGTTTGGGTCTTCCGGGCTAGCTTGTTCGGGAGCGCCTGTGGAGTTCGTGCGGTTGCTGCCGCCCGGGAAGCGCTGGTTATGGTGGGTGGGGGGCGCGGAGTGGCGGTCCTGGGAGAAGAGGAGTTGCCGAATGAGCGGATTCCAAGAGCACTACCAGGTTTGAAACGGAACTGCGCACGCGGTTTATTGCTTCGAACGGGGAGGGAAGCGGCAATTGCAGATGGGTAACCAGTGTTCCTTTGTGGTTTGTAGATTTTTTTTGAGAAATTACACAGTACAACTCAGACACTCACAACGCACGCACACTCACCCCTATGAATGCATATACGTAAACCCTACCCTTATGAGCATCTTCGAAGACTGAGCCGACAATTCTCCATATTCCCGAAGTCACCACTGGCGCCTCGCTGTCGACGGCCACGTCGCCTACCGCTGAAAGCACAAATGCCGTTAAATCCTAGAAAATTCGCTCCCACCGGGAGTCGAACCCAGGACCTCAAAGGTGCTACTCGGATGCCTTAACCACTAGGCCAAGACCCCTTTCACTGTGTGGTTTGTAGATGTTCATGATTTCTTTTTTTTTCCTTCTCAGAACACGCAGGAATACTGTATGTCCTTTTTTTTTACGAGGGGGAACTATACGTCTTTTTTATTAAAAAGAAGAGCAAACCGATTACAAAACCATGTTTTAGCCGTGATCAGTGTTTAGATTATATCAGCGGGGCGGCCGCCCTGGGCCCCTAAATTTGAGAGCCCCATCTCATTGTCTGGCCCATCTTATCTTTACTAATTGGAGGCTTTTTTTGAAGCTCTCACGTTAATCGGAGGAAAATCCTAGAAATTCTGAGAAAAAAGCAAAATATCCGGCCGTCGATTTGGATGTTGGACAAACTATAACCATTGATCAACAATTGCAAACCCATGTTCCAGTAGTGCCATACCCTAGCCGCCTAACGCCGATGCCCTTTCATCTTTCCTGACACACCCCTTGCATCTTCCTCTATGTCTCCCTCTTGACCTCCTCCTCTTCGTTGCTACTCCAGGAATTCGCAAGCAATCAGTAGATTTTCTTCTAGCGCACACAACTTGAAGAAGCAAAGTAGGATGCGTTCAGCCTGCATGGCCACGGAGGGAGGATGCAAAAATACAACCGCCGCCACTCCTTCCGCAGATCACGTTGTGATGCCATGGGATCTCGCCACCATCCACCGGCTTCCTCTTCCGAGCCCCCTGCGCACCTGCGTCCCCGATCGGGGGTGTGAGCAGCTTGAGATCTGCGAGGATGCATGCCACGGCGGGGAAGGCGGTGATGGAAAGCGCGACGCCCATGAAGATGAGGAACGACGCGTACGTTGCCTGGTCAGCCCCCGAGATGGTGCAACGGCCATGAACAGATTAGTGTGTCTTCATCATTGCTAATTTCACTGTTAAAGCATCAAACATGGCCATGTTTGTACCATCAGAATAGCCAAATTACGGATAACCACAGCTCTGGTGACTAATGATACGATCTACCAGCATTGAAAATCCTCATCAGCTCTGCGGCATCCATCTCTGTTCCACGGCCTTCCGAGTGCCATCGTGTACATGATTTGAAACTGTTGTCGATCGTCGTGGTTGTGTTCACTGCGAGTCTGCAGTAGGCATTGTCACCTGTTCTTGCGTGGGAGGTCAAGGGCAGCGGAAGAAGAAAGTTCCTGCAGCTAGGAAGTACATGTCCAGACACGCAAGGCAGGAAGATGTGCAAAGGGTCGTCCAGCCTCACGCTGCTCCACAAAACCACTTAGATGGGAGGTGAAGCACAGTCGACAAGATTGGAACCTCCAATCTCACTTGCCTGCCATCATGTATAACCTTTGTCGCTAATCATACATGGGCCGCCGCTAACTCCGATCCTTCATGTGCGACTGCTGATGGCATAATCTCTGCAGCAAGGTATTCTGCCATGCATTTTCGATTTCTGAGATTTTGATGATCTGATTTTAATTCCTGTCTTAATCTTGGCATGGATGGGAAAGAAAAGGTTTGAAATATTCATGGGTACTACTGGCCACTGGGTACTGGATTCAAATGAAGCCAGTCAGTCTCGCTAGCACATTAAACTATTTGGTCATCAGTATAGTATCAGATTGCTCTATGATTCACAAAAGTAAAAAAAAACAAACATATTTTTGGATTTTTCTCGAATTGCCATATTATTACTTGCATGTCGCTCTCACCATTGGTCAGATTGAACGTATGTTTCCTTAAAAGCATGTGGATGTAGCATTCCAATAAGTACATTACATCTGACATCTGAGAGCTACAATCTTTTATTTTTAAATAAGACACGATTTAAGTGTATATGGTTATCTAAATGCAGTCAATCGATGAATGAGATGGAGAATTGGACGCATGGTTTATCCATTAATTTTTTAAGTAGTTGATCAGTCGTTTGAGTGAATTTACATGATGATTCATTAGTTCTACAAAGCTCGGCACGTCTTGATTCTACCAGAATAGTTTAATATTTTTAATACTCTGACATGTATTTCTTCCTATTAAATTAAGTGAATCAATTTCCGATTCTCACATCCAAAACTAATTTTATGCAGTTTTAGACACGCAAACTGAATAATTTGTAAACAAAAATCAGCATGGGATGTTTCAAATCTTTTTGCCCCTTTCTTGGAAAACTCTACGAACTTTTATTGTATCCAATCAATTAATATGGTTCCTCACATGTTAAAAATGTTCCTTTGTTTTAATTATACTGAAGGATTTTTCTTCTAATATTTGTGCTGGCCTATAGCATATAATTTAACCTGTTTTCAATTATATTCTCATTGGTTTAACTCAAAAGGTTTTCTTCAGTTTCTATTGCATCAACTGAAGAAATCTCAGTATATAGTCAAATGCTTTGTACATTTGTCATTTTTTGGTATATATATTTTGTCTGGAAGCGCCACAATATATAAATCCTCCTTTCTTGAAAGAAAGACGTTAGGACAAATATTTCAGTTCAGTTTTGCACAACTCGGTGAGATCTATGTGTTTTATTTTTTCTCTCTCATAGTTATGCTCAAATGAGGCATTTCATATTGTTAAATAATATGTTTTTTTAAAAAAAAACAAATGAATGCTAAAACACTTGCTATTTCTTCAGGATTCTCTTTCTTTGCCTGCATGGTGAGTTTTTCTTGATAAACCCTATTTGGATAACGTGTTTTATAATCCCTATGAGAATTTTTTCTATTATTAACGTATATCCATTTTACCCCCCCCCCCCCCCCCCCCCAAAAAAAAAGTGTATAGGTTCTTCCACACATTTTAGCTAAGTGAATGCAAGGAAGTTTCAATACAGTGGATGAAAGCACTATGCATTATCTTGACCAAATTATGCAACCCCTGCTCTTAGTAAATTTCATTCACATAAATATTCCTGCTTCAAATGTGATATCTCTCCATAATAATATTTGTGCGTTATCATTAAATTATGGTTTATTGCATAATCTGTTTGGAAAAGGCATGTCAAGAAAATTCTATTTGTTTAACATTTTGGTAAGTATGAATTTTGACATGTGTATTATGTAATCTGTTTTAACAGTACAACAGATAAGAATGAGGATGACCACCAGGCCTGACATTCTCAATAAATAGGCATGCAATACAACCATGTGCGTGTGGCTAAATTATAAATAAGTGATAAATATCATAGAAGCGAAGAATACTACTAATCTTAGTTGGCAAAACAAGGAGTAATGTGAAGCTTGGTATTTTCACTTTTCCATAGCAAAAAAAGTTTAGGTATCTAACTAAATCTTATTGATTATTGAAGTAAGATTAAGTAAGTTAACTCCCAATAATTAAATTGAAGTATAGTAGAATATAATTGAAGTTTAAATGTTCACATGATTTTGTTCTGGATGGGTACAGAATGGATTTTTTTTATTCTGATCAAGCCCATCAACCTGTGTAGTATTTGCATGGGCGATGTCTACTTTGCATGCCAGATTGGAGGGGCAAGAAAGTATAGAAAAGAAGGATCACAAATTTTAATTTATAATACTATCAAACTAATGAATTGTGTCACTTATTGGATTGTGTGATTGTGTGCATCTATTCTCACAACAAAAGAGTTAGAGTACTTTGCAAAATACAAATTAGAGTATATACTATGAGTTATTATATTATCCTTGAGTGGTATGCAAATTATAACTTGCCCATGATACAATGTTTTGTACCACTCAACTTATAATGGTGGTGCTACTTTAAGGATGGTAGAAGAAACAAATTTATAGTAGGAATCCAAATAAAACTTATATTTCTTAAGATTAACTAATATGCTCAAATTGCTAGCCTGTGCAAGTATTGCACGGGTTGATGGGCTAGTTATATTTCTAATTGCGCATGGTCAAAATTGTATAGCTATCCGTATTAGGCCTCTGTTGTTCCACTGCTGCAGCGCGAGACGAGTCCACTGGCATTCCGCTGCACATTGATACGTATCGCGTTGCGCACTCCAAGCCTGAAGGAGGTATGCATAATACGGTCTGCTCCCATAATCACTTATGCTAGCTAATTGATATGCCGGTAGTTTCTGACGGCATGATTGCTTAATTGATTTGATCATATATTTTACATTTCTTAGGAAGATCAAGTCGAGTAGAAAGTACCACCCTATGCCAAGGCTTCAGAACCAGCTGAACCTGAAAGGTAGGAGTGCGGATCTTGTGGTCTCCGTTGATGGCATTGAGGAAAGCTCCATGATCCGGCGGGAGCACCACAAAGACTTCAGGTAACAAACGTGTATCTCTACCTCTTTGGCGTTGATGCCAAGCTTGGTCACTATCGCAAGTTGTGCTTCCTGCGGCGGGATGTCCAGGCGATTTCCAACCACCGTTGCAAACATGCCCAGTATTCATACTCTATATCCAGTTGGTCGATGTCATTTTTCCGATCAATGTACATTACAAGCAAAATGACTATTAGTCACCAAAGTACTTGGTCACTATATGTGTATTGTTAGTCACAATAGCTAGTTTGTCACCAACAAGCTTGGTCACATTACGGTGGCTAAAACCTTGTCACTATATATATATATAGGGAAAAGTCCATTTTATTCCCCCGAACAATTCACTTTGTCTGTTTCACTCCCCAAACAAAATGATGGCTTATTTTACTCCCTCAAACAATTTCATTCGGTGCAATGTACACCCTATCAAAATTTGTTTCTTTTGTCTCTCATTCTACAAGTAGAATTTGAAGCTCAAATTTTGCATGATGTTAGTTGCCACAATAATCTATGTTAAAATATTTTTAAATTATTTTTCTGATATCATATTTATGCATATAATGTTAATTTCAATTGAACTATGTAAATAATATCAAAATAATATGTCATAATTTTTTTAATATAGGTTTTTGTGTGAGTTATCATCATGCAAAATTTGATCTTCAAATTCCACTTGTAGGCTGAGATACAAAAAAATACAACCTTAAAAAAGGTGTACATTGCACCAAATGGAATTGTTTAGGGGGTAAAATGATCCATCATTTTATTTAGGGGGTAAAATAGACAAAGTGAATTGTTTAGGGGAGTAAAATAGACTTTTTCCATATATATATAGTGATCAATAATTACATAAGTTGGTCACTAAAACTATATAGCAACCAACACAATCTTAATAACTACATATAATGTTGGTCACTAAAATCGTATATCCACCAAAAATCTCAAACTTGATCACTATTAATCAACTTTTAATGACCAACAAAGAAAATTTTTCCTTGATCACTAAAACTTGGTGACTAAAACCATGTTTTCTTGTAGTGGTAATAGGCATTCAACATCTGGTTGTGATTGCACGCCGGGTTGGAGCTGGGTCGAGACAAGGGGTTCCAATCGAAGGAGGTGGTGGCGAACAGTCCGAAGGCTCTCCGGAGCTATCCCTAAGGATAGAGCCGGGGCTGAATACTTGGCGCCCACGTCTGTGGCCGGGGTGTCAAGCTCCTTTGCGCCACCAGGCCCGAGTGCATCGTGTGTACATGAGCCGGTTGCCACATCAGCATCGCGTCCTGCCAGCAGTTGGCGAAGAGCCGACGCCGCCGATCACACTCAAATGACCGGCGGCCACATTTGTTGCAACTCAGGCATCTCGTTGGCTCACGACAATCTTTCTTGCGGATCCCCTTTTCTAGACAGCTGAAGCATCAACCAAGCAGTGCAACGGGTTGGGGGTACCGCACTTGCTGGGGTGCTTGCTGTCGGCCGACTCTTCACCACACACCACTCATCCTCATTGGGCGCGTCCTTCTGGACCTGATGAATCTCAGTGTAGAATGATTTGATCAGGCGAGTGAGTAGTGGGAAGCCGTTGCTGAGGGGCATCACCACGTCACGATAGGAGGCCCGAGCAGGACCACGGTTCTCAATACCCGAGAGTGATGAGCAGGGGCTTCCCAGCCACCAGAGATGCTTGCGCGGCCTAACTGAGGAGGGGTAGAAAGGGGGTGCTGGGGTGGGGTGGGAGGCAGGGGAGCCATGTCTTTTATGATTTTCATGATTTCAAATTGCAAAATCAAACTATCTAAATTTTGTTGAAGGAACAGTAGAAATCGAATGGTTGAGATCAAATTTTACCAGGCTCGTGGAAATTCATTATTGTTCTGTTTATTAGTAGTATGCATCTATTCTGAATGTTTGATAGTAATTGAACAAACTACAATGTAATTATAATATGCAGTAGAGTCCTGCTACAAGTCCGACTAGATTTGTGCAACTTCGTTACGACTGGAGGCACACATCACTATCAGTTGCAGCCATCATCACATTTCACCCCCATCACATAATACGAGTACTGCCGTCCATGTATTTCACAAAAGAACTTAACTATGTGTGGAAGTGATGATTCTCTCCTCTTCTGACATCGTAGTAATAATAATCCAACATTGTATGGAAGTGATGCATAACGATCAATGGGTCATCCGATATCATTCAGCTATATCTGTCCTACGACCTCTAGTGTGGCATATGCAAGAAGCCTGGTTCCTAGCCACGTCAAAAGATATGACACTTCCTAATACTGGTATCCCTCGAATGGAGGAAATCAAGGTGACAAGTGGTTTAAGAATTACAGCAAATGCTCACAAGATGCATACGAGCTGCTCAGCCGCGAGCAAAAGCAAACAACTGCAGCGCGTAAGAGGAACAGGCTCGTAAGTCATTTCATCTTCAGACCTTGGTACCATACTCCATATTTTGATGAACCGCCACTTGATTTTTTTTTAATCAAAGGGGGCAATTTGATTGATTCCCCGACTTCAGAAAAAGCCTGGTACCAGCAGATTCAGAGTTTATGTAAGAACAGAAAAAGGAATTAGGCGATCAACCAGATCCTAGGTTTGAAAGAACAGCTAGCTACTGAACTGAACGCACATCCAGTTGCCTTCAGAACACTTTCTGTAGCTAGCAGCTCCACATCAGCCAACTCCCCTGCTATTGCCTTCCTTGTTCCCTGCGTTTCCTGATACTGTCGCCGTCCATCTTCTGGCTGATCTTCATTCTCCAGACAGCCGCATCACATGTACTAATGCACAACAAACAACCCCATATTACTCGTTGTCTTCCAAAGACATAACATCGATGCTGTTATCCATTTAAGCTGGGTAAAAATAAAGGTCCTTTACCTTTTACCAAACATAAAACCATTTGAGTAAAGTACAAGTCAAACGTGTAAGTCAACTACTTCAGACCATTCTTATCTACTCAGCACGCAGGTGGTGTCCGTGCCCGTCCCTCTCGTGCAACTCCTTGCCGCGCCGGGGCTTGTGCTCGCCCCCATGCTGAACGCCGAGAAATACCTCGTGGTGCCTGTGCCGGCGGCCACCCTCCGCCGCGTCGGGCTGCTGCTCGTCGTGCCTGTGGAGGACGCGGTGGTGGTGGTGGTCATGGCTGGGCCCACTCCTGTGCCCCAGGTGCGCGTGGTGTCTGCCGCGATGGTGATTGCCTCTCCTGTACCTCCTGTGCGCTCCATCGTGTGCCACCAGACCGAACAGGCCCTTCCACCATGCAACTACAAGCCAAAATGGAGAAATATTGTGCTTGATGAGCATTTGTCATGTGGTTCAAGACAATGAATCGATGAAAAGCGTACGTACCTGCTGCGACTGCGATTAAGATGGCAACAAACAGGACAGACGATATTATAACGCATGTGTCCTGAAAATGGCATCTGAAGTCGAAAAAGCTCGAGCATTTATTCCAGCTGCAATAATGGTATGGAAATAATTAAAAATTACAGAAGAATATAAGCTGTTCAGGGAAATCGATTTGAGTCAGCAAATAACTCGTCAGAGATAATGAGCAAACTGGAAGGAACTGACAACCTGCATGTTATGCCACCCTTCTTGTGCTCAATCGGTGGACCAATCTAAGGGAAGAAAGAATGAAGGGCTCAGATGCTTATTCATACAAACAATAATTCAGCATGCAGATCTATGAAATGATATCATGAAACTATTTCAAGAGGATGAGGAATTTTCAGGCAATTGATTATAGAGATTTATATCTAAAACTATTTGAAAATTTCAGATCTTACTCTAACAAGAGAAAAAGCTAACGAAATACAGAAACCATGAGACACAATTGTTTCAGAACCTGTGTTCCGTTGTTAAGAACCGTAGATGTGGTAGAGAATTGACATGGTTTTCTGTCAGCTTCACTGAAATTCGCGTCTTTAAGAATAACTGAAATGGAGCATGAATGTATGTCATGTTAAAACCTAAAACAAGCTAACTGCCAGCGTAACTGATGTTAAGCTTTAGCACAATTTCCCACTAACCTGTACATGTATAGTTTTCGGCTTTATCTGTTGATGTCTGCAAATTAAAAATCCGTGAAGTTACTTCATCAGGTTTCATGACATAAGACTGCTCCTGAAAAAGACATTGAGAAAAATTCAGGCCCAATGAATCGAATGGGAGAAGATAAACAGAGTAGAAATCACTCTTGTGGACAGTAAACAAAAACCGAGGCAGTGTCGATTTTTGATAATATCAAAAGGCATGTAGATGGCCAAATATGCAGGTGATAGTAAATATTACCTCAACGTCAGAGATGCCACTGAAGCACTTGAACTACAAAAGGAGCAAACCACTGGTTAAGAAATAATAAAATATTTGCAAATGAGCTCATCAACCCAAGAATAGGAACTACTGACAAAATGCACTACAAACATTGCAAGATTATTATGCCTTCATAATTCTAGTATCAAAAAAATAGTTAATAACATAATAGCAAGAAAAATAGAGTTGTAAATTCCATGATTAGACGCATACCGTCAAGCTATATGAAGCCTCTAGTGTACCATTATTCTTGGTTGTGACATTTGCAACACCAATTTGACTTAAGGCTTCAAATGTAGGAACCTTACAGCCAATGATCTTCCCAGGACTCCTGATAAGGAAACACAAGAGCAGGGTTTGAGATGAAACACAAGAGTAGCAATGTTTTATGTCCCTATTATTTGTCAAGCAGAGCATACGTTTAAGGAATAAACACCTGCAACCGAAAGTTTTTCCTCTTTATTGGAACAGTATCTGGTACTTCAAGTAGGGTTGTGGTCTATCAATATAAACCCAACTGTAACTGATGAATCAAAAAGCATAAATGTCATTCCTACCTCTGATTGACGTATTCGATATCGTCAGCACGTATCTCTATCTGCAAATCGGTCTTCATAGTTTGTGTGATTCCCACAGAAAAGGAATAAGCACCTGCGTTCTGTAAGGGGTGTATCAGAAGCTTTATCCAAAGTTGGCAAATGAGAATAGGAAAGGAGAAAAAATAGATGGAAACATAACTGGATGTTGATTGATCCTTTCAAATCTTCCTCCCACAATGTATCTGGGTGTTTGGTTCGCATTTATTCGTTTTTTATCCTCCTGAAACAATTGATGACAATCTTTCAAGAATCGAATTAGAATGATTTGATAAACAAATGCTTTGTATGAAATTCATGGTAGAAAAATAATCTGAATGATTCAGAGTGCCTTTTCTTAACAAACTCATAGTGGCCGTCAGTTTATGTAAATATTCTGTTTATAAACATTCAATAGGATTAATATAACATATTTTTCCATAATGCAAGAAAAAAATAATCAGGGACCTATGGAAAGCTCTGGTTACACTACCTATAAATTACCTCCATGTAGGTCCAAAGCTGACCGAACAAACAGCTTCCTACTGGAACAGAACAAAAATCGGGTTGGTTTTGGAAAGCCTGATAACCAACTCCGATCTTATTGCATTCATTCCCATCTTCGGTGAAGTGCGACTGTGCCAACAGCATCCACCTTGAATAGTCGTCCCCAACTGCCTCTGGTGGACCACTACCTTCTCCCTTTAATATAAACATTAAAAATGTTTTAAATCAACATAATAGAGCATTGCAAATATGTAATGTCAATGTGCATATCTTAAAATGATGGTGTACCTTCCGTGGAATCACAAGATAGGTGCCTTCATAATGTGGCATGCTTTTGTAAGCAGCAAAGTCACCTATAACAGTTACTCGTAGGAAGTTGTCTCCAGAAACAACAGTCATGTTATCCGGACCAACAATAACGTCCTGCGGTGCAATCTGTCAAAATGCACACAACCTTAAGTTGACTCCAGACCAAAAATTTAGCTTGGTATAGTTGCAAATAAGAACACAAGAGCAGAACTGGGTTTGTAAGTGCAAATATTCGAACTCTTAGTCTCTAAAATGGAAAACAATTTCAAACATCAACCAATAAATAAAGGTGCAGTGCACCTAGGCTACCAAAATGTCATTTTAGCATCCTTGGTTATCATGGGTACGCCAGAGAAGCAAACAAGAATTGTCATGAGCAATTCATATGATAAATTATTCTAGAGATCACAAGTGCTACTGGTTGGAAGTTCTGTAAAATTTAAAGTCATACCGATACAGACGAGCCTTTCTTCAGTTGTACTCTGATTGTAAACCCAAGCGACCGTGTCCCAATTGCAAAAACATGGAACCTGTTCATGAGAAAATGAAGCAATAGATGTTACACATAGTTACTATTGGATCTGACTGAACAAGGTTTTGAGAAAATGAAGCAATAAAACGGTAAAGTATTCGCTTATGTCAGAAGAAGTAAACAAGGTTTTGAAATATAAAGGTCCTACATCCATGGTGGTGGAACGAGGAAGTAAATAAAATCTGATATAACATATTCATAGCAGTCATGTTCAGATAACATAGGAAAAATCCAAATCACAGCCAAGACACCAACCTTTTGTATTAGTAAGCCCAGTGGATGAGTCAAGATATTATTCAGTCAATAGTAACATCATAATAGAAAACATAAGCAAAGAGAAATAATGCCGTACCATTCACCAGGAAATCGTACGCAGTGAGCCACATTTTTTTTTCCTTTGACCGTTTCGTCAACTACAAAGTAGATTAGTGTGAAAGATGTGTCATGTAGTGTGCCCAAAATCATAAGCATGCAAAATATTATTTATGAACTTACTAATGTTTCCACAAGACGTATGAACACGGTGTTCCCCACATGGACAACAAACAGGCTAGTGCACACCAAAGAAGAGGAAAAGGTGAGTATCATGAGGAGATTTTAAATTATATCCAGATGTATAAGCAATACACAAAACAAGTCAAGATTACTAATCATGCCGGCGATTCCACTAAACAAGCATGCCACTATTTGTTTTTGTTAATCCACGCATATCTCCCATGTTTTAATGTTTGGTGTGGGCTGCTGAAATAATGCTTATCACCAATCCACAATAATAAAGTAATAACTTCTGAAGGGTGCCATATATATGCGTATCATGGGAACGATAATGAAAGGGAGAACATGTTTTTAACTAATTTATATTGCTTCAACCAAACTGTGGCTAACTAAAACCTTTCTTTAATGATTTAAGATCTGATGGTAGTTTTATAGGTGACATGTAGCATGATGCTAGATCATGTTCAATTTAGCAAAGAAGGATATGCTCAACAATGCAGCATAGCATGGGTGCTTAATCAGGAGCCAATTTTAAAGCAACAAACTTATGCCCGATCATGCAGAGTAGGAGCATATATCTTGATACTGAGAAAAAAGAATTATATAGGTAAATGCTTCTAACCTCTGTGTGCTCGATTACAGAACCTGTTGTGGACGCTTTCTTTGGGAAGCAGTACCGCACAAGGAAGAAGAAACATGCAGAGTTGGATGCGGATAAAAGTGGCTAGATAGGAGTTGGTTAGGATTCGGTTTATGCTTGCTGTTTAGTTGGAGTCAGTCGTTGTTTAGTTGGAGTCTTGGTAGTCGGTTGTAATCAGGATGTGCGGCTATATAATGCCAGTCATATTAAGGAATAAAGCAAATTAATCCCTAATACTCAGAGCCTCTACGGAGGGCGAGTTGGATTGATTTGCCAACTCGTTCTCCTCTCCAATTGCCCTACTATATCATCTGGTATCAGAGATCCTTTGATCTTGCGCCTGCAATCCGGATGTGCGGCTATATAATGCCAGTCATATTAAGGAATAAAGCAAATTAATCCCTAATACTCAGAGCCTCTACGGAGGGCGAGTTGGATTGATTTGCCAACTCGTTCTCCTCTCCAATTGCCCTACTATATCAGAACCAGTCGCATTCCATAACCTAGACATGTTCATGAAAATTCGTTGAGTATACACAAAGTTGAAAATTTAAGATAAATTATGAATCTATGAAGAACGCCCTGTAGGTATGGCCCTCAGTAACCAGGATTAGTTATACTGCAGAGCAATATACATGGTACAGACATTGGAAAACAGGTGTCAAAATGATGTATCGACTGGAATTACGAAATACCTTACCTTTCACACTGCTTAACAACATTAGCACCAGCATCCGGCTCACATCTGCGTGTCTCAACAAATTGTTCCTCTGGTTTGTAAGCAACATCCTGAAAAGACAAACAAAGACGGACTTGAACAACACAGATAAACAATATTGGTTGCCCCGATCTGCCAAACTGTAAGAAACTTTACAGCAGTCTGAATAGAAATCACGGAGCACATGATCATGCACATGAAAATTTTGCAAACTAAGACGGTTATTGAAACCCAATACGCAATGAACATTTCAATTTCCTGAAACCAGGCTGCATCAATTGACAATATGAAATCATAGCGAACGGGGTATAAAAGTTATGTGGCGGAAATGTTAAAAGTCTGCCCAACGCTGAGCCTTTCCCCAAACAAAACATAGATGATGAATGAAAGTCATGGAACCAACAGGGCAGTGATAGATCAGGCACATGTTGATGGAGCGGAGCGGCCATGGATAACTACGTCTTGCAGGGTAGAATAGAATGTACAACTAGAAATTTTACCCGGAGGTAAGTGAGGGCGTAGGCGGTGTAGGCCGGGGACTTGTTGACGGTGATGACTACGGGGTGCCGTAGTTTCGTCGGCCCCGCAGTAGCGTGGCCTTCCACCTCGGTGACTTCAGTGACTTGCGCCACCAGCGAAACCTCGCCGCCGCTCTGCAACCACAAGTAACCGCCGGCCGTCAGTGAAAACGCAAGCACACGATGCGGGCGCGAGGGAGGGAGGGAGGGTATGGTGGAGCCGCTTACCGCGCCGCTGGGGACTGCCAATTGGACGATGAGCTTCTTGTTGCAGGAGAGGTTCCCGCCGGTGTCCGAGTCGCGGACGCAGCCCTCGAGGCGGGACTTGGAGAGGATCTCCGTGCCGCCGCCGCCGGCCTCGAGGAGCGCGAGGAGGATGAGGAGAACGGCGGGGAGACGAGGAGGAGGAGCCATGCCGGTCGGTCGGTGCCGGCGAGGAAGCGGCGGTTGCGGTGTTGCGAGGAGCGGAGCGGGAGGAAAGCAGTCGTGTTGCAGAGGAGGGAATGGAGGAGTCGCGGAATGCGCGGATTACGCGAGATGTGCCAGGACTGAAGCCCCGCGCGCGGTTTATATATTGCTTCGAACGGGGAGGGAAGAGGCGGCGTTTGGGTTGGGGCTTGTTCGGGCGGTTGCTGCCCGCGGGGAAGCGCTGGTTGAGGGGGGTGGGGGGCGCGGAGTGGCGGGCGTGGGAGAAGAGGAGTTGCGGAATGCGCGGATTCCACGAGAACTGCCAAGTTTGAAACCTGCGCGCGCGGTTTTATTGCTTCGCGGAGAGGGATGCGGCAATTGCCGATAGACCGGCGTTCCTGCGGTTCGTAAATGTTCATGATTTCAAATTTTAAAATCAAACTATTTAACTTTTCTTGAAGGAACAGTAAGAATAAAATGGCCTAGATCAAAATTTACCGGGCATGTGGATTATTCATCATTGTTGTGTATATTACCGGTCTATAGTCTGAGAGTAATCGAACAAAACTGCCACACAAAAGTTCAAAAAATAATGTATCAGACGCCGTCCGTGGGGATCGAACCCACGACCACGTGGTTAAAAGCCACGCGCTCTACCACTGAGCTAGGACGGCTGTGTTTGTCAATAATTTATAAACAAATTAGTACTCATGTGCTAACTTCCAATACCTTCATCCCAGTTGGTTTCACTGAATTTGATCACACGAAAAATGGTGGCTGGCATTATGAACAACCAATAGGACCCGTTATCACTCGAGTTATAAACATACAAAGCCTGATAGAGTAGTTTACAAAACAATCCAGAAAAGAATAAAGAACTTGTCCATATCTACAGACAAACAGCCATAAAAAATGGTCTTCTCATTCCCAACACTACATAACAGAAAACGGATTCTAGGCGTTGCACTTCCACCTCGACGTCGGCACGCAGTTCAGGTAGTGGCACCAGTGGCAGCTATCGTACCCATTCTTCCCCTTGAAAAGCATCACCAGTGAAATCACGAATCTGCACAAGTCGTTGATCAGTTCCATGTTTGCACAAAAACAAATAACAGCTTAGTAGTATATTCAAAATGTGCCCAACATTAATCCAGAATCACACAAGCTATAAAATTACCAACAACAGTCGATAGGGTATACTGGACCAAATTCAGGCATGTTAAATCTTTATTTTCCAGACATGTTTGCAGCTGCATTCTGTTCCAAATTTGGGCAGAGAGTGCTCACTTACCCGATCAACAGCAGGACGAACGCAACAACCCACAAAACATACTGGTATGCTTTGTACTTGGGAGGCTGACTAGTCTGGGGCAACTCATGGCGTTCCATCCAACCAAACTGAGGTCTTACCAGCAAAACAAAACCCAAAAGAAAACCAGTCACGAATCCACCAATATGAGCAAAGTTGTCGACGTGAGGCAGTATCCCGATAGCCAAGTTGATCACAATAATGAACAGGAGAGTCAGTATGGCTGCTGCCTGCAAACAAGAATTTATGTAGATAAGCAAAATGATCATGAAGAAGCTGAATATAGAGAAAAGAAGAAGAAGCTTGTTTTTCGACAGTGTTTGCTGACCTTGTTGGAGTAGATAGTCCAGTTCATGAGTAGCTCAGAAAGCATGGATCCAAGCAGGCCAAATAAAGCTCCAGAAGCACCAACAGAGATGGAGTTGTTCCGTAGGAAGAGTGCAGACAACACGCTGCCGCCAAAACCAGATACTAGGTATATAGCACCAATGCGAACTTGCAGGCAGAAAACAGATGTCAGCATAAAATAGTTATGTGCAACACAGATACAAAAGCACACAATGAAAGATACAACTCTGGAATTAATGGCTGGTTTGCATTGAACAGCTTGGTAACAATATTATAGAAAGTATTTCAGGTTAAATGACAAGTATCTGGAAGATGCATGTTTTTCTTGAATACCCGAGAAAAGATGTTGAAATCAAGTCACAATTACAATGATCTAGTACTGATAAAAGCTTACCAAACCCAAACTGCTGTTCAAGGCGAATTCCAATAAACAGCAAACTTAGCATGTTCACAATCAAATGGATCAGGCCAACATGGAGCCAGATGCAGCTTATAAGGCGCCACCCTTGGTGCTGATGAACAATTTTGTTCCAGTCAAGAGCTCCCATTCTCTCCAAACTGGAAAGCAGAAAATTAGTGTCAACATAACCATCCCATAATCCTGATGAAATTCACAGTGTTTTCGGTCAGTAAGCTACAATCCTAGTAGTACTACATATGGTCATATGGAAGTTGGAACGGTTAAAATAAGTAGGCATGCAAGTATTGTCAAACAGATAACTCCAGAATGTATATTGTTTAGCTTATTCTGCAAAGGGCAGAGGTAAAACAGACGCCTACAGGAGTCCAAAGCCGTTCCCATGATTCTATCAAGATTAGAAAAAGAGACATAACAGTATTATAATGCAGGATCCTACGCCTGCAACATAACCATGTCACCCGGCTACCGCCACCTGTAAACCAACAGAAGTGCCGGAACTAACAAGTAACCATCATGAATATGGTTGCTGACAGCCTTTGCGATTGTGGTGCACTGGCACTGAAGAACTGCTAATGAAAGAAAATCTAAGGCATTTGCAGGTAAACCAAAGTCTGATGGAGTTGTTGCTTGTTGGACAACTAAATCGAAATTGCAAATTCTTAGATCAGTTCAAGCTAGTCGCGACAGAGATCTGAACGGTCACCATCACATCGAAAGTCGGAACTCCCCTGCCTCGCAAGACTCTCAAACCAATTAAAGTGAAAAGGACTCAACTCACGGAAAAGGCAATTAAAGTCTAGTAGGCGCTAAAGATGATGACATGATGCTCCCAGAGCGCAAGCTCTGAATAGCAACGGAAATGCTCGAAGATTTCGTAGCTACCACCTGCACTTCAGTTCAGACCTACTAGTACTAAGGAGTGGGAGCTCTAAACCCCAGAAACTACACGAAAATGCAACTTTTATGAAAATTAAACACGAAGAGATAGTTAAAAAATCTCAACTTTTTGTTACAAACATCACTCTATCGAATCGCAGGTCCTATTTGCAAAACAAAGGCCCAGAACTCTCCAACCTCGTCACCCAATTCCACCACAATTCGAGTCGAGAATTAGTATATCTTGGCACGCGAGCACCATTCATCAGCAAGAGGAAAAAGGAAAGCAGCTTGGTTTGTAACAACACGACAACTTACGTGGAGGAGGAGGGCCCGAGGAGCGGGTTCTCGCGGAGCGGCTGGAAGGAGAAGCGGCGCAGGAAGCCGGCGACGCATCCGCCGAGCGCGCTCCCGTGCTTGGGGCAGTTGTTCTCGTACATCTCGACGCCGAAGACGGCGATGCAGGCGACGATCACGGTGGGCACGAGCCACGGCCACCACTTGCGGTCGTCGAACCCCTCGTACCCGCCGTACCCGTACCCTCCCGCCGCCGCCGCCACGCGGCCCTTCCCGTCGCCGTTGCTCGCCATGGGGTGGGGTGGGGTGGTTCCCCTGCTCCTCACGTCCCCTGCCTGCTTTCCGGCCCGCCGCTTCAGTGGAGTGGAAGCCAAGGGGGGAGGGAGGAAGCTCAAGTGGTGGAGGCTGTTGCCGCTCCGGGGGGTGTCGCTTGGAAGCGAGGTGATGAGAGGCGCTTGCTGTGGAGCAGGGGAAGAAGAAAAGTTGTGCGGTGTGCGGCTCTGGGGACACGGCGAGCGACAGCGACGGCCGCGGGCCCGCGGTGGGTGGGGCGCCGTCAGGCTGGCGGCGGGGCCCGTGCGCGCGCGGGGACCACCGGGCGGTGAGGCGTTGCTGTCCGCGGTTCGGTTAAGCTGGAGGAGAGCGGGTGGGGTGGAGTGGGTAACTGCTCCGCGTGAGGAGGAAGAGAGAGCCGAGCGCGGCAGCTCCTCTTGGCGCGCGCGAGCTAGATGAGGCTGACCCGCTGCTGAGCTGAGCGGATCAGGCCGCGCGAGGGGGAAACATGCGCGTGACGTGACTGGGAGGAGGAGGAGGCGCGAAGCGTGTGGACGGCCGAGGTGGATGAGGAACCGAGCGGGAGCGAGCGACCCGGCAGCAGGCCGACACGGCACGGCACCGCGGGTGAGGTGAGGTGAGGGGGGGGGGGGGGGGGGGGGGGGGGGGGGGGTGGGGAGAGCGCGTTGAGGTGGTGCGTTGTCGCTGGGCCAGGTGGTGGTGTGTTACACCTGGCGGGCTGGCGCCGTCGCCGTCGGCTACCGTCGCTTTCCTCTGGGCCGTTACGTCACGAGACGAGACCGGGTAAACCCGCCGCTCGTACGTACGAGCGCCGTTCTGGATGGAGATTGGAGAAACCTTCTCGTACTAGTACTCTTCTACGCCGTGCCCGTGCTGCTGCTACGAAAATTCGTGCCAGGCGCATCGGATCTGGGGGCGGCCGGGATGCTTGGCCGGAGGAGGAACGCGCGGCCGACCGCGATATAACTGTTGCGATCCAGCTTTTTCCCGCGAGGATCTGATTGGTGGGATGGTTCGTGCGGTCCTGTGTCCTGTGTTGCATTTACGCGGGGCGTCCGTGCCAACTTGATGCGGTAAACTTGCGGCGGGAGTGGGGCCCACGCATTGTCGCGCCCTGACGACGGCGCACCGCGCACGCCACGGCACGGAAGCCGGGGAGGGGAACCGCTCCTCGTCGTCGTCGGGGGTCTCATGGAGCGACCGCGTCGTCCCTTGTCGCATCGACCTAAGAGCAAGCCCATCGCTTGTAGCCGTCTCGTGTCAGAGTTTTTCGACGTGGACAAGAGAGAAATGCCTTGTGACACATCCCTTGTCGCGGCTGCGAGCAACGATCACGTCATGCATTGCTCGGGGCCGCCACTTCTCCCAAACCTCTCTCACGTGAACGTGGTAGGACTCCTGAGCTGGCGTTTAACAGGCGCAGCGTTGAAAGGCCTGGCGCATGCGTGGTCGCGAGATGGGCTAGCAATGGCCTTGCTCTAACAATCCACGGCCGCTCGTTGGATCGCGTCGTCGTCTCTGATCCGTGTGGAGCTACGCTTTCTCACTGTCGCCATTCGCCAGCATGCACACGTGAGACTGTCAGTGCGCTTGCGTCGCATGGTAGGTACGCCCCATCTTTTTTTTTTTTTGAGTTGAGGTACGCCCCATCGATCGGGCATTCGATCGCGTGCTCGCTTCCGCGCCCAAATAGCTCGCATGTCGCGTGCGGTAGCTGTGACCATAGCGCCACCCATCACTGCGCCAACTGGACGAACAGTGACTTCTCGCTCTCTTTTCTTTCTTTCATCGCGGCATGCTGCTGGTACGCAAGCATCGAGCGCCCAGTCAGTCACCCACGTTGCGAAATGGCTACTGCTACAGAAGTACTGTACTGGCGCACTTCCGAAGTGAGTGGTGTGCCTAGCATCCACATGGCCGTGGCAGCATCTTGTGCAGGCCATCCACTCAAGTCGGTTATACTCGGCAGCATCTTGTGTTGGTTGGATGGATGGTTAAAGCCGACCGAGCCTCTCTGACGACGTCCCAACGCCTCAATCATTCCACTCGGCAGCTGTCCAGAGGACCCATTCACTTTTGGTGGCCGTTATCGCGCTTGTCCACAAATGGCAGCGTTTCTGTTGATTGCCCGTTGTCCACGAATGAACTGTGGAGTGTCTATTTTTCACATGCCAACTTAACTATTTTTATAATCTCCTTGCAATCCATGGTATACTTTTTTCTCATAGACCATTTGATCCTAAAAGCTTAAATCGGCTGGGTAAGAACGATGATGATTCACTTCCAAGTTACATGTATAGTTGCTCACGCACCTCCAATGTGAAATTGGCGTCCAATTTTGTTTTTTTTTTACTCTATGTCATGTGACTTCAACCCAAAACTTTTCTCGTTGATACTACCTCCGCTTCAAAATAGATGTCATTGACACAAGAATTAAAGAGACGTGAAAAATATGGGTGCGCACAAAATGAAGAGAAAGATAGATAGAGATAGAAATATGCATTGGAAAATAAGAATAACAAGTAATTTGAAAAAACTTTTGACGTCTATGCCTTGGTTTAAAGCTCGGCTGGGTTCCTTTCGATGATTAATGACAGCATCCCTATATGCATCATAACCAACGCTGTGGAGCCGTCGACCACCTCATAACTTGCACGATGCATCTGAAATTTACTAAAAATAGGTTATTAAATGGGTCCCCATGAACTGGTCCAAAGTTAAATGATCACAAACCCTATTATAAGCCTATAGGTCACTTTGGAACGCAGGTTTCTCAAAAGTTAAACAAAAATAAGAAAACATAGGATTGAAGTTACACATCAATTAAAATCCTACAAGAATTCACAACGCACAAATTTTTCCCTATGAAGCGTTTTGATGCAGCACATGAAAACACAAGGAAAAGTTTTCACTAGGACAAACGTCATGTTAGATTTCCTCCAAAATCTCTATAGATTCAAAGAGCTGCATAGGAAAATTCTTGTCGAATTAAAATTCCGAGTAGCACCTTTGAGGTCCTGGGTTCGACTCCCAGTGGGAGCGAATTTTATAGGATTTAACTGTATGTGTGCTTTCAGCGGTAGGCGACGTGGCCGTCGACAGCGAAGCGCCAGTGGTGACTTCGTCAATCTGGAGGGTTTACCGGCTCAGTCTTCGAAGATGCTCATACGGGTAGGGTTTGCGTATGTGCGTTCATAGGGGTGAGTGTGCGTGTATTGTGAGTGTCTGAGTTGTACTGTGTAATAAAAAAAAGAATTAAAATTCGTACAAAATTCTTCTGTTTTACCTTTATTTAAAGGGCATATACGATTTGGCCCAAATAAAACATATGTGAAGGCCGGCAACGCTTCTGGATCGCAGGCAAGAAGAAGTAAACAGCCCAAGCGAAACCACGCAGTCACGAACAGTCGTCCTGCGAAAGTAAGCGCCGGAACTAGCCCAGAACTATAGACCATCTCGGCCCAGTCAAATGACCCAACCCAATACACCTCAATCCACACGCCCTCACCATTCTTATATTTTTTCATTTTTTTGAGAGAGGGACATATTTTTTCCCTTTATTTAAAGGGCATATACGATTGGGCCCAAATAAAACATATGTGAAGGCCGGCGGCAACACGCTTCTGGAATCTGGATCGCAGGCAAGCAGAAGTAAACAGCCCAACCGAAACCACGCACAGTCCTGTGCGAAAGTAAACGCCAAAACTAGCCCAGAACAGTTAAAAAAAAAACTAGCCCAGAACCATAGACCATCTCGGCCCAGTTAAATGACCCAACCCAATACACCTCAATCCACACACGCCCTCACCATTCGGCCCCGTCCAAAACCTCTCCCAGTCCCCAGGATGCTCCGCCGCATCGCCCCCGCCCTCCGGCCGCCGCCGCCGTGCGCGGCTGCGCCGGTGGGGGCGGCAGCGGCGGCGCCCTATTCCTCCAAGTCCACCTCCATCCCTCAGAAGCAGCAGCGCGTCCGAGACCATGCCTTCGACGGCATCATGGAGGTCCAGAAGCGCGTCCGCCGCTTCCGCGCCCTTCATGCCCTCCTCCTCTACGCCGCCGCGCCCACCCGCGGCAGCGGCGCCGTGTCCGTGCCCTTCTCCCGCCTCGGCGCCCTCGCGCGCCGCCAGCTCCGCCTCGCGCCCCTCGAGGCCGGCCGCTTCCTCCTGCGCCACCCGCACGTCTTCCACCTCTTCCTCCACCCCGTCCACCGCATGCTCCACGCCCGCCTCACCCCGCGGGCCGCCGCAGCTCTCCAAGCCGAGGCTGACGCCGTCGCCGCCGCGCTTCACACCACCTCCGTCCTCCGCCTCCGCAAGCTCCTCCTCCTCGCGCCCCCGCACTGCCGTCTCCGCCTCGAAAACATCCGTATGCTCCGCCGCGATCTCGGCCTCCCCGACGACTTCGCTGACTCCTTCATCCAATCCAATCCCTCCCTCTTCCGCCTCACTCCCGACGGCTTCGTCGAGTTCCTGCCGTCCCCAACCGACTCGCCCGACCTCACCGTCGCTGCAGTTGAGCGCGCACGGGAGCGGCACTACCGCGAGCACCGCGCCCCTGACTCCGGGGAGGAGGACGCGCGTTTCGCGTTCCCCACCCGTTTCCCGCCAGGGTTTAAGATCGGCAAGTACTTCCGGATCGCTGTCTGGAAATGGCAGCGTCTCCCGTACGCGTCGCCGTACGTGGACGTCTCCGGCCACGACCTGCGTTCACTTGAGGCGCAACGCCGCATGGAGAAGCGTGCGGTCGCTGCTGTCCATGAGCTTCTCTCGCTCACCGTCGAGAAGCGCACCACACTGGAGCGCCTTGCGTTGTTCCGCGAGGCGCTTGGTGTGCCCAAGAAGATCAAGGAGTTCTTGCTGAAGTATCAGGGCATATTTTACATATCCACCAGGGGGAACCAGGGGAAGCTGCACACGGTGTTCCTCAGGGAGGCATACTACAAAGGGGAACTTCTGGAGCAGAATGAAATATATGAAGCTAGGCGAAAGCTGGAGGAGCTGCTCATGATAAGCCCGCAGAAGGCGAATTTGGACCGGATGTTCACCAGCATGGGGCGTGGATGGGATGAGCTTGGTGGCGGCCGCCGCGGCGGTGCTGAATTGAGGGATGAGTTTCTTGGGGATGGATGTGGCCGGAAAAAGGATGCTGATGCTGATGCAGCAGATAGCGGGGATGACTCAGGTGTGGAATCACTGTACATTGAGTGAGGAATAGGATCATATGATGGTACTGGGCACCAACTAGGGATGCTTGATTCTGAAACAGGCATCAACCCCACTTGGAAAGCTTAACTTGTTGGGATCATCATCCTCATTGCTGTCTGAACTGATAAGTGGCTGCGCTGTTTTGAGTCTCCAATGGGAGCTGAGACCTCAAGCTAAAGTTGATCCTGTAAGGAAAGTGTGAATCACTGAACTGTTCAAGTGAAGACCCTAGGGGCAACCGAGCATCCATCAGTCTGGTGTGAATTGTTGAGCCTCCTCCCTTTGTGCTCTCTCATGCAAAGATAAACCTTAGAGGCAGGAGAACACTCCTCAGAACTTGAGTCACAACTTTCTTTGCTAAGTTGGTCAAGTTGTTTCAGTATAAACTAACTGATGCAAGGAGTGGCTCCCTGTCTTTTCTTTGGCCAACTGAAAATTGTGCATCTCTAGGAAGGATAGTCCTTGGTTATGTGACTGTTTAATTGTTCTCTTGATTCTTGCTGCATTAGGTGTGCAAGAAGTGAAAATGCTCCTGGTCTTAACACCATTCAGGACCTTGATCTTATCTGCATCCACTAAGTGTGAACAAAGTGGAGCAAACTATTGGAAAGGGATGCAAACAATGTGACTTCATTGATACTTGGGAAGTTGTGTTGTTTCAAATCTGACTGTCATTATATTTACTACATTTACACTAAATGACTAATGGTTCCCAAGAAATTTAATTATTGCTGCTATCACATCTAAAATTTTTGGAAGTGTAATGATTCGGCCATTTTAAAATATGCAGATGGTTGATGTTAATACAAAAGTAATATTGACTTGATTTTTTTTTTAACAAGCCATTTTAAGCTGTACTGTTAGGTACATGTTTTGTGTTCCACATAAACCAATAACCAGCTTTAGTTACATGCCAATTTTTCTGATGTAATTGGGGCCTTTTTGTTTGGAAGATTGGACAGATACACCCAAAGTGGGCTTGATTTCAACTAAATACACCATGTAGCCCAGAAGGCATATTACATATCTTTAATCTGAGAGAACTCTTTGTGCTTATAAAATTGGAAGATGTAAACCTGAAATCATTCTCTCAAGTTCCTGTGCATTTCTAGCTGAGTCAGCTACTCCCTCCATTCTTTTTTTTTATGACGTTTCAGACAACAAGAATGAACTAGAAAGCTTGTCTGAAACGTCATCAAAAAAGAATGTAGGGAGTATGACATTTTGCTCTTTATGAATGAATTGTATGGAACCTTGATTCAACAAGGATCATGTCATTGATAGCATGCATCATCCTCCAATCTGGTGGGTTTCCATCCAGATTTTGAGTGGTTATGATCAAATGTTCTCAATCCAACTGGAAAAGACAGTTCTTGCTGCAACATGCTATGATAATCATCCAAAGTTACATACTCAGAGCTTCAGTATTGATGGCAGAACCAGCTGAATTTGACTTTGCTTGATTATGTAAGAACCATGGAGGTCCATCATCATGACAGTTCACAAGGACTCCCAACTCAGCTCAAGCATCTTGGAAAAAAGAAGCATCAGTCCTGCAAGAATATTCAGAAAAAGAACAATTCTTTCTTGCTGCCCAGAATTATCAAATGATACAAAGTTTAGGAAACATTTTGTGATCATGGTACACGGTTTACTGTGTGTGTCTATTTGCATGAGTCAAGAATATAACTTATAGCCCTATCTAATTGGGATATCGCTTCCCATCATCTTCCTATTAGGTCCATAACCATAACCCTGACTGCTGAACATGTGTAACCTTGTTGTGAGGTTCAGTAAAAAGGAATAAGGTCTCAGCTGTTGACGATTGTTATGCATGAGCCAGTTTTTGCCTGATTCGATACTGATACTCATCAAGTTGTTCTGACGTAAATATGCAACTCTAAATTAACTGATGCTACTAGCACCATGTTTTTCAAACTGTTGAAACCTGCTTTAGGAAATTTTCTATTATATGTCATCTGGCTTTTCAGACGCTGTTCCAGTTCTGTGTGCAGGGTTTCTTTCCGCTTAAAAATAAAAAGAAGCACGTACGTTTTGGCCTGAATTTTGCATCACTGCAGATTGGTGTCCCAGCTAGGAACCAAAGCTATTTAAAATTGAAAGAAGGATCAATTGACGGTGCAAAAGGCCTTGATGAAGCTTAGTATTGTAGGTGGCCTATGTTGTCACTTGTCTCTACGCTATTCACTGAACAGATACAAAATCATTTGAAACCTCTGGGTTGCAGCTACAAAATCATTTGAAACAATTCTCACTTGTGGATCTGTACTGCTCTACTTGAATTTAAGAAAAGGGAACAATTCTCACCTCTTTTTCCATAGTACAATCATTTGAAACCTCTGGATGCAAGATACAAAATGGGAGGCAAATAGTTGGCATACAATTCTCACCTAATACTGATTCACCTGATATGTGTGAAACAGATAGCAGCAACAACAATAACAACGACGACGACGATGATGATGATGATGATGATACGTCAAGGATTTCAAGAGCAGCAGCAACAACAACAACAATACAGAAAGTTGCAAATACAAATTCAAAGATCAACTTTAGATGCGCCAAAGGGTGGGCCCCATCAAATTGTTTTCTCCCACCTTTGTTTCATCATGGTGCGTCGCTCCACCAGATAAATTATATTTTACTGCCGCACAACGTCGCCATTTAGTAACTAAGAAAAATAATGAAGATTTCTTCTAAGAAAAATAGGGGTGGGACATATGCCCCAACTCCTACTACTTAGGGTAAACTAACTAAGAATGTTTGGTGTCAATTTAACACGGATAAATGTCAATGGAAGTTTTTCTACAAGTATGCTTATTTTTTATTGGGTCTGTCGCCATCTCAGTCAATTAAGATTTTGTGCAATTAGTTTAGTCCGTTTAGTTGTCTGGCTTACATGTAGTTCCGAGCGGTGTTTCCTTGAGCATGACAATACTTAATGTGGACAACCCGGTCCCAAGTTGGTGGTCAATATTTTAAAACAACATAATCAACCTTTTTTTAAATATTTGTCAATATTGTTAGGAAACAGTTTCAACATTTTTAGCAAAAAAAGGTTGAGCTAGTACAAAAAAATGTTGATTAAATGTGCTTTATTTCAAAATTTGATAATGTCCATTTCAATATTTTATATTTTCGTCTTGATTACAAATTTTTTTGAAATACTACATTCCAAAAATTGATTTTTTTAAAAAAACATAAAAATATACCCATGTGATCTTATTTTGTTGCATTAGTTCTAAGGAATTAACACGATGGTTCAAACGGATTAAAAAACGGAGTCATTGTTTAGAGAACAATTATTTAGAAAGAACCCAACTCAAATAACATTCCCTCCTATCAGAAGCTAACATGTGTCGCTTGAATAAAAAAAACATGTGTCGCTTCCACCAGCCGATTTTTGACTGATGGATGCAGATCGAACATATGGGAAATTTGACTGAGACCAATGTGCATTCTCAATGAACTAAGACTGAGCAAACATCTTTTTTATTAGTCTCCGTGTTGTATATGGTTTTTTTTTTTGCCCTCCATTTAAGTCAGTATTATTGAGGCGCAACAGTCTGTCGGTTCAAATGGGGGTGGGGGTAGCGACTTCAAAAATTGAAACCCAATGCGCACAAATCAGCGTGTACAAACACTTCACACCTCACCCCTACCACCTGCTCATACTACCGTTTCATTGGAAAGTGAGATCTTGACATTGAAACAAAGAAGTATGAAAGGCATTCGACAAATGTCATATTCATGGAATATGATTCACTTTCAAGATGCCTTGATGGTGAAATGTTGGAACCCAGGCTCAAACTCAGCCGTGGGCGAAGTTTGCTTCCGGCCAGGCTACAACTAAGCAAGCCCTAAGATTCCAACAACCGGCATCCTTTCGTGCATATGATTGCATAAAAGGGATGCCAAAGGCGACTCAAAAACGTCAGCAGCCTGTTTGTGGACGTTTTTGCAATTTTCTTCCTACTATGTTGTGCTCCATTAGATTAGTTACGGTTTTGTAAAGGTTGGTTAGGAGCTATGGGTTTTTAAAGCTGGTTTCTAAACAAAAGTTGGGTGGGATATGATCATGCCGTCCTCCTTTTTTATTAAAAAACTATTGTTGGCTCGGAGGCAGATATGGGTATTTTTCTTGATTTGTCAATAGATGAAGCATCTTTCCTCGGTCCGAAAGCTGGTTTAGGCCTCGTTCGGCAGCATAGGAATGATTTCCGTGTAGGATTCGCATCACGTATGGATTAAGTGATTCCATGTCTGTCACTTAACTCTACATTTTATGGGTTTGATTTCCACATCTTCTAATTCCATGACCCAAAATATTGTTCGGTTGATCGGGATCAAAACCTTTACAAAAGCTAAGCTTCTATACCATTCAAGCGTTGCGGTCGCGAGCGTCTGGGAGGGGGAGTCGTTCTATGGGGTCGGACACAAGGAACGATTCCTAGCGTTTTGTTGGGCGCAATGCCCGGATTTGGCTCGGTGGGAATCCAGCCCAGAGATAACCGAACGACATTTCCAGCTTACTCTAGGATTCTACCCAAACCATGTAATCCCACTGATTTTTGGCCCAAATCCTAGTCATTCCAGGTCAAACGAACAAGGCCTTAGTTGGATTGTATTAGCTATGTGGTTTTTAAAAGTTACTAAATGTGTGACTTTAAGAACACAAAGCGGTCATGTTTGGATTTTCTCTAGCTTTTAAAAGCTTGTTTTCTTAATGAGATCAAACAGATTCTTAATAATATTCGTTGGTTCGTTGATACCGTTCACTTGTTACATGAATCTGTGGCAGAAGCGAATGGGTTAACTATTCCTGATTTCGTTTCTATTAGAAAATGTATCTTTTTACTGATCGGAGGAATCGTCTTGAGTGTAGGTCCGAACCAGCCTACCTGAAATTAGCGAGCGAAAATAAAGACATCACGTATCACAAAAGTCGTCAGTCTACAGTTAAGCGTTATCGTCATTGCCTTGACGTACGTCGACCCTGTAGCACTTAGCTGCGCATACTCGAATAATGCCAGCGATCTCGTACTATCTACCACACAGGATGATGCTGTTCCAAATTTAGTTGGTTGTTTCCACTTCAAGCGCACGCCGACATGGTCGGTGAAGGGCAAAGGCGCAAAGCCGTGTAGCACAACAGTAGCAGCCAGCGTAGCAAGTCTGGATGCGATAGCGACGGGTCGCTATAGAGTGTTATCAGCGTAGCAAGTCTGGATGCTGGCTCTTTCTTTGTCTACCTTTTTGTTCGTTCGCGAGGGGCAGATCCAACACGTGAAAGATTGACGATTTCTGTATGATAACTGCTGCCAATTACCCGCCTGCCGTCAAACCGCATGCCAGCACTGACGACTTACGAGGGTTAATCAGTTGATCTTTGTGGCTGGGGTGTTTACATCAGCAGCTACAGCTTCGTTCTCAGGAAAAGCTTACTACTACGTTCATTATGGATGAACAATGTCTGGAGCCTGAAGTTTTTTGTTCTCCAGTGATAGATGGATATTGAGATGCCTAACCCCGTAAACAGGTGTGACAGAATCATGCACTAGAATAGTCCATCAGTGAAAACCAAAAAGAGAAGAAAAGAAAACGCTTTTTGGTATGTCGGCCATGTATACAGTGGAAAAAAGACTGTCTAATTTCAGACCGGTACTTGTCAGTGGGGGGAGGACTATCTATAGTCATGCCCGGTGATATTAGCGTGGGCCGAACTTTATGCCGAAAGCAGCACCTACGTGAAGCTTAAAACCAACTACACACCGGAAATGTGGTGGTTTTAGTTCGTTTCAGAGTATGCAAAATGGGACATTCCAACGTACCTGATCTGGACGACGACTTGAGCCTCGCGCGGACGGAATAATGTCGCAAGCCAGGGCAGCGTTTGGGCCCTTGTGCGTGCGCCGTCGTCAACACAGCGACTCCCCGGCGTCCGTGTGCCCGTACCATCGGTTGGACGTCATCTTCCGGAGCCCAAGGACATCTGAGGAGGACCGGCCGAGACGTCTCCGCCTCTACGGGCTCCAGTCACGGCTCCAGTCACGAAGCTATGCGCGCGATCGTGCAAGTACAGTTTTTCTTTGGGTCAAACTTGAACCTAATTTTGGTGCATTGCGCCAGTGCCAGAAAAGTGTCGAGACCCGGCTGCAGCATGTACCAGGGGTAGGCCAGGGGTGCGCAGCTGGTTGGGTGTTGCTGGCCTGTGGCGTGCAGGGTGCAACGCAAGGAGATGGACCTTGTGATTGTGAGCCCTCTCGACTTTGCGAGACACTGACGCTGCGAGCTGAGCTTAGCAGGAGATCAGGAGGGGCAGGCAAACGTCTACCCGACACAGTTTATCAGGCAAGCGGGTGATGCGGGACCCCGCACGTGAAACCGTATCTAGGGCTGTTCACCGGCGGTTTCAAGCCGGCCAGCAAACCAGCAGGACTTGGAGATTTGGGGGTGGCGATTCATCACAGTTACAGTACTTATTATTCTTCATACGAAGCTTTGCGTGGGCTGCCAATTTGATTACCGTTTTGGTCAAACAGCTGGTGAATTTATATATGTTGATGTTACTGATTACTGATGTGATGATTTACATATTTTCTGGTAGCGTAACGTAGGTCAATATATATGTTGATATTTTCTGGTTGATCAACGTGATCAGCAGGTTATTCTTCTCTAAGCAAAACTTCAGATACAACCCATCTGATTTTATGGCTATATAAAAGGAGCTGTATAAATGCTATGAGTGCTCATTCATGACTACTAGAACACAGTACACATCTTGCATATATATCAACTCAATCAAATGAACATTATGCAAACTAATTAAGAAACACCAAACGTCATGGGAACATATCTCTGATCAGTATCACCACTCTATCTCCCCATCCTGAATAACTAGAAGGGAAAAAAAAATCTTCACAAAATGGTTAAAAACAAACTGCTAGATAAGTATTTTGGAGAAGCCCTAGGGGACTTCAGTTTCTTTACCAGAGACTCAAGTCAATACCCGAACCACCACATCAGCATCAAGCTCGAGCAACAGTTAAACAGTTAAACATGTTAAACATGTTAGCTCAAGCAGTTGAAGCCCAGCGCACGGTTCGTTCTTGACTCAATCCCTGTGCACCTCACCCCATTGCTCTATGCAATATACTCCACGCTGTATAATTTATTTTCCTTTTCTTTGCATTTTGCCTCTCAGACACCAGCTGCACGCATGAGTTGCTTTGCTTGGTAACCAACCATTTTTTGTTCCACCATTCTCAAATGATGATCTCAAACCTACTTGTAGCATCTGCCACGGCCTAAGTTAAGCATTTGACATGGCATCCGGCTCCAGTTTTACGAGAGCTCGGCTACCGGAATCCATGTCAAATGCCCACTAGGGCAAGACGATGTTGGACTGGAGAGCGGACTTGATCTTCTGGATAGTGCAGGAGAGCAGGTTGCTGACGGTGTCGACAGACTCCACGGTGAGCTTCGCTGTGGGTAGGCTGTTCACCAGGATCTGAAACGCCACCGTCACGAGGGACCCGGTGTTGCCGCTCGCGGACGATGCACCGTTCGGCGAGCCCTGGGCAGGGTTCGACGACGGCGGGCTGTGGCCGTCCGGGAGGATGGCGAAACCGGAGGGGAGGAGGGACACATACGCGGAGTCGCCGCCGTTCATGACGACGTGCATGGACTGCACGTCCACCGGCGCGTACACCACGAGGGAGCCTGATGAGTCAGTGCATGTCTCTTGTAAGATCAGCATGTTGTTTTGGTTGCCACTTGTTGCCTGCAACATAAGAAAGTGTATTGTTACTACTACTGATAAGGGAGTTGTCAAATGCAATGCAATCTAGAGAGAAAATAGCACACATTCATGTATACAGTAGTGTCTGTTGAGATATACCTTCTAGATGTATATGCCGTGTAGTTGTAGTCACGGTATCTAGAGATAGATACGTCCAGATATGGATGTTTGTTGTAACTCTATCTGTAACCATCTTGTACTCCACGGCATTGCCGATGTATAAATATATCGTGCGTACCCCAGAGTTGGGTATCGCTTCTGCATTCTCACATGGTAACAGAGCCATCCTCCTCCCAACAAATCTAGCGATCGTTTTTTTTTTTTTTCCATGGCCTCTTCATCGTCCATGGCTCCCAATCTGCTGACCACCACGGTCACAGAGAAGCTGTCCCGGGACAACCATGTCCTGTGGCGCGCCCAGGTCCTCGCCGTCGTTCGCGCCGCCAACCTTGCCACCTACCTCGATGACAAGGCTGAGGTGCCGCCGTCCAAGCTGAAGAACGACAAAGGCGATGAGGAAGAAAACCCGGCGTATCGCTCCTGGGTGGCGCAAGATCAACAGCTGCTCGCGTTCCTGCTTACCTCCCTCAGTCGTGAGGTGATGGGGCAGGTGGCGCGGCTCACTACGTCGGCCTCTGTTTGGTCTACGATCGAGAGGCGATTTGCCTCTCAGTCGCGTTCGCGGGTGATCCACCTGCGGAACAAACTCGCGACGACGCGGAAGGGCGAGCAATCTGCTGCGGCCTACTTCACCGCCATGACGGGCTTCGCTGACGAGATGGCAGCGGCAGGCAAGCCCGTCGATGATGATGACTTGATCTGCTTCATCTTAGCAGGTCTTGACGCCGAATACAACCCAATGGTGGAGAACGTCAACGGGCGCGCTGATCCCATCTCTCTCAGCGACCTCTACGCCCAGCTGCTGTCCACCGAGGCTCGTCTTGACTCCCAGAACCACTACCAGGCCTCGGTGAATGCGGCGTCTCGTGGCCGCGCCCGCGGCGGTCGCACCCGTGGTGGGCGCACTAATGGAGGTCGCGGCCAGAACGGCGGCCGCGGCCGTGGCGGGGGCCGTGGTGACGGTGCTGCTGACGATCGCCCCCCCTGCCAGATTTGCAAGCTGACGGGCCATGACGCGTTCAGGTGCTATAAGCGCTATGACCGCAACTACGTCCCCGAGGAACGCACTGCTGCTGCGGCGGTGGCCTCCTACGACGTCGACCCACTTTGGTACACCGACACGGGCGCCACCGACCACATCACCGGCGACCTCGACAAACTCACCATGAAGGAGAAGTACAATGGTGGTGACCGCGTCCACACTGCTAGCGGTTCTGGTATGGCTATAACGCATATTGGTCATTCCACTGTTTCTACTCCTACTCGCAATATTATTCTTAATCGTGTTCTTCATGTTCCTTCTGCCACGAAAAATCTTGTCTCGGTTCATAGACTTACTACTGATAATGATGTTTATCTCCAATTTCACTCTAAATTTTTCTTGGTAAAGGATCAAAGAACGAAGAAAATCCTTCTTCGAGGGCGGTGTAGGAACGGTCTCTATCCACTTCCATCGCTGGAGAACTCGTCGTCCAAGTGCGTCTTTGCTGCTGTCCGGCCTACTTCGTCTCGGTGGCACTATCGTTTAGGTCACCCATCTTTTCCTATAGTTGAAAGAGTCCTTCGTCGTCATAGTTTACCGTTTGCTTCGGAGTCCAATAATAGTGAAGTGTGTGATGCTTGTCAATGTGCCAAGAGCCATCAATTACCCTTTCCCAAGTCATCTAGTGTGTCTAAAGCTCCTTTAGAGCTTGTTTTTTCAGATGTATGGGGCCGTGCTCCTAGTTCGGTTGGTCGGTTTGAGTATTATGTAAGCTTTATCGATGATTATAGCAAGTTTACTTGGATCTATTTGCTGAAAAATAAATCTGAAGTTTTCCAAAAATTCCATGATTTTCAGCAGCATGTTGAACGTCTTTTTGGTCGCAAGATTCTTGCTGTACAAACCGACTGGGGGGGTGAATATCAAAAATTGAGCACTTTCTTTAATCGCATTGGCATTTCACATCTTGTTTCGTGTCCTCACACTCACCAACAAAATGGCTCCGCCGAACGCAAACATCGTCATATTGTTGAAATAGGACTCTCTCTACTATCACATTCCTCTATGCCATTGAAATTTTGGGATGAAGCATTCACCGCTGCCGTTTTTCTTATCAACCGTCTCCCTTCACGTGTGATGAATTTCATGTCGCCCATTGAAAAATTGTTTGGACAAGCTCCTGATTATTCCTTTCTTAAGGTTTTTGGTTGTGCATGTTGGCCTAATTTACGACCATACAATGAGCACAAGCTAGCTTTTCGATCCAAGAAATGTGTTTTTGTTGGGTACAGTAGCCATCACAAAGGTTACAAGTGCCTCGATGTTTCTACTGGGCGAATCTATATATCACGTGATGTTGTGTTCGATGAGTCGGTTTTTCCATTCTCTCAACTTCATCCCAATGCCGGAGCGCTACTTCGATCCCAGATTCTCCTCCTTCCTCCAACTTTGCGCAATAGCGAGTCAGGTGGTAGTTCAGGGGATATTGATCATTTGCTTATGCCTACTAATGCCGCTACTGAGTTTTCAGGAACAACTGCAGTGCAGCATCAACTTGCAGATGGATATTTTCTGCCTCAGCTCGTTCAGGCCGCACGGGATCAGGATGCCACAGACGATCCTCCAGCCACAGCATCAACACCGAATCCCGTGTCTTCCTCGGCAGCTCCGAGCTCTGCCGCGGCTGGCCAGGCGGGCCCGGCCGTGTTGCCAGCTCTCTCTCCTGTGCTGAACCAGGCGGGTCCAGTGGGCTCCACGCTGTTCCCCGCTACGCCAACCGCCCAGGGTGCCGCGGCAGTCCAGGCGGGCTCTGCTGGGCCGTCCTCCCCTGCTCCGCCTGGACAGCTGGGGTCCACGCCATCCACTCCGGGACTTGTGTCCAACGCGGTCTCGCCAGCGCATCAGGAGGCGTCGCCCGGATCGCCTGCTCCGGCCTCACCTGTACTGCCTCCTGCACCCGAGGCTGATGTTCCAATTCCACAAGATGTGCTGCCTCCACCCCCACTTCGTCCACGCACTCGATTACAGGATGGTATTGTTCAGCCTAAGAAACTGTTTCCTGGTATCATTCGTCTTGGGAATCTTGCTGTTACAGGAGAACCAGATGATTTTCGTGCGGCGTTGACTGATCCTCGGTGGAAGCAAGCGATGGATGAGGAATTTGATGCTCTTATGCGTAACCAGACATGGCATTTGGTTCCTGCGCATGTAGCACACAACATCATTGATTGTAAGTGGGTATACAAGGTCAAGCGGAAATCTGATGGCTCGATTGATCGATATAAGGCTCGGTTGGTTGCTAAAGGCTTCAAACAACGGTACGGTATAGATTATGAAGATACCTTCAGTCCTGTCGTTAAGCCTGCCACTATTCGTCTTGTGCTCTCCATTGCTGTCTCCAGGGGTTGGTGTCTACGACAGCTAGATGTTCAGAACGCGTTTCTTCATGGTGTTCTGGAGGAGGAAGTGTTCATGAAACAGCCGCCTGGATATGCAAACTCCTCTTATCCGAATCATGTGTGCCGTCTTGATAAAGCTTTGTATGGCTTAAAGCAAGCTCCTCGTGCGTGGTATGCTCGGCTGAGTCAGAAATTGCAGCAGTTGGGGTTTCTCTCTTCCAAGGCAGATACTTCTCTCTTTATATTCAGTGATCATAAAGTGACAATGTTTCTTCTTATCTACGTTGATGATATTATTGTTGTCAGTTCCTCTGAGAGTGCTGTTGCTGGCCTCCTTCATAATTTGCGTGCTGATTTTGCTCTCAAGGATCTCGGTGACCTTCACTATTTTCTGGGTATTGAGGTTAAGAAGAAACAAGGGGGTATCTTGTTGACCCAAGAGAAGTATACTTCTGATATTCTGAAGAGAGTTGGCATGAAGGATTGTAAGCCAGTTACTACTCCATTGTCTGTTTCTGAAAAGCTCTCCTTACATGAAGGCATTCCTTTGTCTTCTACTGATGCTACACATTATAGGAGTATTGTTGGAGCTCTACAATATCTCACTTTGACCAGGCCTGATATTTCCTTTTCTGTCAACAAGGTTTGTCAGTTTCTGCATGCTCCTACAGATATTCATTGGACGGCAGTTAAGCGCATCTTGCGGTACTTGCAAAGCACTATGGGACTTGGTGTGGAGATTCGCAAGAGTTCTTCCTTGTTAATTAGTGCGTTCAGTGATGCTGATTGGGCAGGTAGTTGTGATGACAGGAGATCAACAGGAGGTTTTGCAGTATTCTTAGGTCCTAATCTTATTTCCTGGAATGCTAGAAAGCAAGCAACTGTTTCTCGGTCTAGCACCGAAGCGGAGTACAAGGCATTAGCCAATGCTACAGCAGAAATCATTTGGATTCAAAGTGTGCTTGGCGAGTTGAAGATTCCACAGCCCCGGGTTCCTTGTCTATGGTGTGACAATTTAGGAGCTACGTATATGTCGGCTAATCCAAGGTTTCATGGAAGAACCAAGCACATAGAAGTGGATTATCATTTTGTTCGAGAACGGGTGGCGCGTCGACAACTTGATATCCGGTTTATTTCTTCTGCTGATCAGGTTGCTGATGGGTTTACGAAACCCTTGCCGGTTCGGCAACTACAAGACTTCAGACGCAATCTCAACTTGATCAAGTTGTGATTGAGGGGGTATGTTGAGATATACCTTCTAGATGTATATGCCGTGTAGTTGTAGTCACGGTATCTAGAGATAGATACGTCCAGATATGGATGTTTGTTGTAACTCTATCTGTAACCATCTTGTACTCCACGGCATTGCCGATGTATAAATATATCGTGCGTACCCCAGAGTTGGGTATCGCTTCTGCATTCTCACAGTGTCAAACTGGATTGCAGCATATTTTACAAATTGCTATGAAGTGTACACAAACAATATAGGATGAGTTGTATTGGCGCATTTTTTTTATCAGCAAACGTTCTTACGAAACAGTATAGGAATTTACTAACCACTTAGCATAATAAACATCAAATCAGTCTGTCAGAAAGTATATAGAGCCAATCTGGAAGCAAGATGCCATTTTGGGATAACTGTCTTGTTAGGATTATACTCGTAGTCTAGATTCACACAGTACAACTCGCCAATCCCAGGTTCCATCAACCAGGATGCCCCCCAAGCAAGAGGAGAGAGTAACCAGGATGCGCCTCCAACAAGAGGAGAGAGAGGAGATCCAATAATCAGTTGGTAGTGGTAAAAGAGGAGATAACGCCGACAGGCTTTTGAGAGCAAGGACAAGGGCAGCTAGGCTGCATGCATGGCTCCAAGCACAGAGGAAAGTTAACAGCAAAGCTTTCTCTCTCACAAATGTCAACCCTGCCCGATGCCAAGTTTTATCCTTTTCCAGCTTGTCCTGATCTTTATGTCACCGTGTACCTCAACCCATGCATATACCAATAATAAATCCAGCGCCGTGGTACAGTACTAGGTACTCGAAAAGCAAGGGGTACCAAAAATCCACAACGGAAAGAGAGGGAGAAAGTGAGCGGATCATTATCTACTCCTAATCACTATGGTAAAAGAAATAAAATCTTTGTTACTGACCAGTGACCAACATTGTTAAAGTTTGTTTTTGGTCTACATTTCTCTATCAGGTCTTTTTTTTTTTTTTGACGGGTCTATCAGGCCTAATTTCGGTTTCCATTTACGGTAACTATGTCGGTGTTCTGTAACAAGAAACTTCTACAATTGCATAGACATCAAGGTAATTATCAAAATGAACGTACGTAAATGCGAGTACTTACATTTGGCCTGAGGAGGGACACGGCGTTGCCGTGGTGCTGGCCCTTGGCGATGTGGTCCATCTCCTGCATGGCCTCGCCGTTGGCCAGGATGTCCCACTCCCCGCGGCGCTGCTCGTCGCGGAGGTAGTCGAAGACGCGCTGCGTCGGCGTGGCCGGGAGCCGCACCGACGTCGTGGCGCTCAGCACCACGCCCGGAGGCTCCCCCGGCGCGCCCACGCTCTGGCGCGCCATCATGCGCACCTTCTCCTCGCCCTCGGCCCCGCCGCCGGCGCCATCTCCTCCGCCCTCGCCGCCGCGCCACTCGTCCAGGCGCCGCCACTTCTGCGACGCCGACGCGCACACGCCCGCGCAGAAGTTGTCCGTCATCCGCTGCGCCAGCTTCAGCATGCTCCTCCGCCCCACAGGCGTGATCGCTGCACGAACGATCAATGTCGCCGTGGTTAACCACCATCCGTTTAAGTCGTAACCATATCAAATGCACCAATGCTGAAGTTGTAACACAGTTACTCACCGGCGTGGTCGCGGGCGGGGAGGGAGTTGGAGCACAGAATGGCGAGGTACTCGCACTGGCGCTGGAGCGAGGCGAGCCAGCGGCGGGCGCCGAGGGCCTGGCCGGAGCGGAGCAGCGGGCGGTAGAGCTGGTGCACCGCGGCCTCGTCGTACTCCGCGTGAACCACCCACGTGACCTGCAGCACACGAACAGTACAAAGCAGCAGCGTTAGCACGAGCCACAGCACTCATGCGTATCGATCGTCACGGCTATGCCCGGTGGCCACGGCCACTTGCCGCGCTCTGGGCGGGCCGGGGACAAGGCAGTAATGGCGGTAAAGAGGGCCGGGGCCGTGCTGCGCAGCTGGTCACGCGAGCGACGGTGGTAAAGGACCACCAACAAACGGCCACGATGAGATCGATCGACGGCATGCGACATCAGGCAACCGGACAAGCGATGCGGTACACATGCACCGCAACAGGTGCATGCTGCTGACCCTGATCATCATGCATGTCAAAACAAGCTGGGGTTCAGAAACTCAGGCAGGATTCAGAAGCAACCCAGTTGACCACTGACTGCAAAACCCTAGCGACCTGTGTACTACCACTACTGTATTACAGTGGCAGCGCTGCAGGAATGGATATGTTCAAGCACAGGAAACAAACAACCAATATCATGGATGGGGGTCATGACTAGTGCGAGGTTTGGATTTTTTATCGAACAAACTACAGGAAAGACGCATGCACGAACAGACGAGCTCGGCAGTGATTAAACAAGGTACCCTAAAAAACTGGGTCTCCGGCGACCAAGCGGCACGAGCACTCCGGCGCACGTACGCCGCGAGGATACGGTTAGTAGCAGAAGCATCGAAACGTTTCAAAAATCGGGTAGTAGCAAAAATCATTTGATACTGTACCCCGAGAGCTAGATGCCCGGCTACAGGCAGGTCAAGCTTTCTGACTGAACCTGAGTCTTCGCAGACGGCACGGAACCCGACTGATCTCACTCACACGCACGTCTCGGCGCGCGCGCCCGCTACGGGAGCCATTGACCTGGGCGCACCGGGTGACGCGCATGGCGAGCAGCGCGCGGCCTTGGATTCACTCGCGCCCCACGTACGCACGAACGCGCAGGAGCATAAAATACTGAGCTGTGCGCGCTCGCTCTAAATGCGAACGTAACTCGCGCACTGTGGCCGCCCCACATGCCGCTGCGCCGTGCGGAGTTAAGGCCGTCATCAAATCGGGGCGAGGTGAGCACAGCCATGGCGTCGCACGGACAGCTAACGCGTCGAGCGGTGGTTGCGGAGGACGGTGTGTAGTACTACGTAGGAGTGCGTACCTTGGAGTAGCCGTTGTTCATGTCTTGCACGATGCAGCCGGAGGGGAGGAGGCGGCAGCCCATGTACCCGGCGGCCGCGGCGCCGTTCTGGGCGGCGTCGGGGCGGAGGATGGCGTCCACCGAGACGTCGACCACGGCCCACAGCCCCTCGGCGTGCTGCTTGCAGAAGCGCAGGAACACCACCTCCCGGATCGGCACCAGCGGCGACAGCACCTGCAGCTCCGCGTGCATCTGCATGCATTCCACATCCACCACGGCGTCACGTCACGTCACGGGATGGATCGATCGATGGCATTGCGTGACGCAAAAGGTGTATACTAGTACATGGGGAGAGAGGAGAGTGGCGGCCGGCGACTCACCAGATGGATTGACCCGCTGCGCGTGCCGCCCATGCCGCTCGAGATGATATCCGTCGTGCCCGCCCTCGACACGATGCACGGGAACATCTCCGACCACCGCGTCTGCACGAAAACATGTCGATCGACGCATCATCAATCAGTACTAGTACTTCAGTAGCACAGCACGAAAACACTATGGTGATTAACGATGTTTTGTTCGACACGTGTTTCTGGGTTGCACGCATACGTACCGCGTCCATGAGGCTGTCGACGAGGTCGATGCTGCTGGTGATGGCGATCCCGGCGTCGCGCGTTGCCTCGGAGACGTACCCGGCAGGGCTGGGCCCGAACACCCTGGCGAACGCGCGGTGGTACTCGTCCAAGTTGAGCGTGTCGAAGCCGCCGCCGCCGCCGTCCGGGCCAGCTGCAGGGAGCCAGAGCGGCTCGTCCATCTGCGACAGCTTCACGAGCTCCTCCATCGCGGCGAGCCCGAGCTCCAGGAGCACGGTGCGGTCCACGCCGTGCATGCCAGCGCCGCCGTCGAGGCCGCCGCCGCCAATGCCCGCGGGCAGCAGGCGGCCCAAGGCCGACGGGCCGTGCAGGCCGACGGCGCCCATCAGGTCCGGGATGTGCGACAGCGACGAGGCGCCGAGGGAGCCGAGCCCGAATCCGCCGCCGCCGTTGGCGCTGCCGACGCCGAGCTCGAGGCCGGAGAGCGACGCCGCCGGGCACCCCGAGGAGATGGGCCGGCCGAGGAACTTGCCGGCGAGCGCGCAGACGCGGTCCAGCTCGTCCTTGAGGCGCGCGTTTTCGATGCGCAGGTGCTGCTCCTCCAGGGACACCTCCCCGAGCACGGCCGCGCCGCCGCAGTTGGCGCACATGGGGTTGCGCATCGCCTCCCGGATCGTCATGTTGTCCGCGCGCAGCTTGTCGTTCTCCTGACGCAGCAGCGCGTTCTCGTGCCGCTCGATCTGCGTCTGCGCATCATTTCATCAAGAAATACATCATCAGGCACAACATAGTCCGACGACACATGGCGTCCGTGGATTGACAGATCGATCTGTGCAGTTCAGTTCGAACCTTCATCTGCGTGCGACGGTTCTGGAACCAGAACTTGACCTGCCGGCTCTCCAGGTTCAGCCGCTTGCTCAGCTCCATCCTTTGCTTCTCGTCCGGGTGAGGGCACTCCTTGAACATACTGCGGCATATGCAGATGACGATGATTAGTTCTAGAACACTAAATTTTCCCATGGGTTGTTTATAATCGTTGTTAAACGACTTACGCTTCGAGTTCCTGGATTTGCTGCGGGGTGTGGCGGTGGTAACGCTTCTTCTTCTTGCGCGGGTTGCTGTTGTCCGGGTCGAGCTCGTCGCCGGAGGCGCCGTCCAGGTTGTCGCTGCCCGACCGGCTGTCGTTCTCCTCCTCCCGGCCGCGGCCCAACGAGTCGCCGTCGCCGACGCTCCCGCTGCCGCCGCTGCCCATCAGGCCCAGACGGCTCACGTCGCCAAGCTGCCCTCCGCCGTCCATGTTCGTTTGCTGAAACCAATTGAACGAAAAATCAAATCGCGCATCAATCAGCATACAACATACAAGCATCACAAAAACCATTAGTAATTGGGATGAGACAAGAAGTGAGCGCACGAAGTCTACCAGCCCGAGGGAAAGGCCGGGGGAAGCGAAGCCGCCACCGCCGGGTTTCGGGATGGGCGGCGAGCCCATGAGGCGGCCGGGGTTGTGCATCCCGGCGCCGGCGCCGCCGCCGGCGTCGTAGGAGAAGACGCCGGAGCCGGCGCCATCGAACATGCCACCGAAGCTCATCAGGAACTAATTGCAGGAAAAGACTGCTCCACTACTCCTGGCTAAATCCCTCTCTGCTCGCACGCGATCCTACCAAACCCCAAGGGGATCCCCCCAGATCCCAAGGATTTATTAGTTTTTTATGAAGCGAGACTGGAGGAAGGCATGCATTAAAATAGGAGGAGCGCAGTCACGCGGCCGTGTATGGTAAGGCGGGAGCAAATATGGAAAGGAATCATGGAGTCGGGCATGGAAAGAAACCCGAGCGCGGACGGAGGGAAGGAAGGAAGGAACGCGCCGAGTCAGTGCTCCCGAGAAGGGGCGGCTACCCTATATCCCTGCCAAACTCCGCCGCCGCCACCGTCCCAACGGCGGCGATGGCGACCCACTGGAATCCTAATCGCTCAAGCCAAGAGGAAGCCTCTACCGCAGCAGCATGCCATGCCGCGCGAACAAAGAAGAAGAGGAGAGAACAAACAGGTGGTGAGTATGAACGGATGAAGAAAGGAGGAGGAGAGGAGGAGGAGGACGAGGTCGAGAGCGACGCCGGCCCGCTGTGGCTGGCTATAAGAGCTAGCTAGATAAAGCTGGACATGTGGAGAGTCTACGAGCGAGGGAGAGAGGCAGATAAAAAAGAGCCGGCGTTGGTGTGAGTCGTGACCCGACCGCTGAGGAAAACTGCTTGTCTCCCACAGTGAACCGGAGGGGAAAATAAAAAGGCGTGTTTGTATTTTTCCGGAGGTTTTCGGTGACGAAGCTCAAAAATGGAGGAGGAAACGAACGAGCGGGTGGCGCAGAAAATCAAGTGGGGCTGACTCGCACACGAAGGTGGAGAGGCGAGAGTCAAACGAGTGGCCCCCACCGAGGGATGTGAAGCAAGCAAGCATGCATGGGCCGGCCGGTAGCCCAACATCGGCGGCAGCTGAATTGTTTAGCGCGTGTTCGGCGTTTTAGAGTCTAAAATTTAGAGGGGTTTAAACACAAAGAATCTTGTCTTAAATAAAGTTTAATTACAAAACTAACTGCAGAACCCCCCCTCTAAATCGCGAGACGAATTTAACGAGGGTAGTTAAGCCGTGATTAGACGATATTTACTGTAGCATTACTGTAGCAAAACATAGATTATTTAGGCTCATTAGATTCGTCTCGTAAAGATGTACCCATCTGTAAAAAGATTTTGTCATTAGACTTTATTTAATACTCCTAAATAATAAGATTCTCTTTAGAGTTAAATTTTAGAGGGGTCTAAACGGTGAAACGAACACACCCTTACTTTCACACCGCCACAGATCTGGCACATAAGCTCGACTGGACCATCATCGCCTGTGTGGACGAGTGCAAGTACAACAGCGATGGAACCATTTCTGTGCGTTCAAGAAAATGGCGAGACGGGCAAAAAAAAATTTAACGAAAAAGTGGACGAGGCAGTGCTTACCTCGCCACTCGCTGTCAGCCGTGCTGTAGCGGGAGGCGGAAAAAACGGTGCGGGGAAAAGCGGGTGGTGGCACGAGCAGTGGGCAGCTAGGGGAGCCGGATTGGATTGGAGGACGAGGAGGAGGAGGCGGGCCAACGAAACCGAACGTGACGGGACTCCTCACGGGCGGTGGCGGTGGTGGTGTGGGCTGGCTTCGAGCCGGACGCGCCGTACGGTCCCCCTGCGGCCGCGCGAAATGGCCGGCCTGCCCTCGCCGCGGCGCTCGGCGGATGGCGATCGGACGGGCGTGAAGAGAGGCGGAGTAAATGAGCAGGCGGCGGCCGGGTGTGTGGGGTGGGGGATTTTTTTTTTCTGGTGCGACGTCCGGGGAGGCAGGCAGCGAGGGGAGCTTGCTGGCGAGAGGGTGGTGGTGGTGGGGGTGGTGGTGCCGTGGAGGCGGGAAGTAAATGCCGTGCGCGCGCAGCAGCCGGCAAGGGTACGGGCACACGGCCCCCACCCGAGCAAGACCCAACCACACCGCGCGCGGTGCCCCGTGACCTGCCGAACTGCCCAGCCCAGCCGTAATAGCCGCGTAAACCACAACCAGCGGCGCGGATGTGGTACACGAGCACGGCCGCACGGGGGTGACGGCCCGGGTGACGTGACTGCGGACGTCCCCGTCCGGGGCTGTGGGGCGAGGCGACAATCCGCCTGGCGACGCGCGTGTCTCCCGGCCGCGTCCCGTAGTGCTGGCCTGCCGCGCCTGGGCCGTCGTCGGGCGCGCGCTACGTGCCAACTACGGTGCATGTTTTTTGGCTGCTTGACCTACGGACAAAAGGAAAATGTGGTTGCATTATCGAGTGCATGACAATCCAATCGACGACGAAGATGGGCACGGCCATAAGTATACGCTACTCTCCTACATGCATGATGCATGCATGCGCTGGCAATTAAAACAGTACTCCACATTGCCACCTGCGTTTATAAATAGGGATGCCAAAACCGAAATGGTACTTCTACAAATTTCGCGTTTCCAGCTGTTACGGCTCGTGCTGTACTGTACTAGCATGGAGTGTCGAATTGTCAATGCGGGCGTAATAATATCAGCACCCATTTGGAAACGCCTTCATATCATTTTTTTGTCCTCATTCATGTGTGTGTATTTTTCTTCTTTTGGTTTTGTCAATGCGGGCGTAATAAAATCAGCACCCATGTGGTTCTCTTTACAATCGCTTGACTTGGAGCCTGCTTATTGTAAGCTGGCTTATTGTGCGGATTTTTATAATTAAGCTGGTTTTCCCTCTCATTTTGTGTACATACTATCTCTCAAAATACGACGTGTTTAGACATAGTACAATTTTGTATGCATGTCCCAAATCTCAGAATTGTTTGAAACTTTTACATATATTTTCTAAAAGAGTTTGCATGATTGCACCTAATGCATGTTTTGTACTACATACTTAAAGCATATAAGGTGAAGTTGGCTACTAGCATGCACGGTGAAGTCATTTTTGCTGTTTGCTTTGCTCTTATGAATGCATATAATTATCTTTTGCATTAGGCTGCATATAAACATTGTAAGGCGCCGCACCTTGCACTCTACTTGCATGGTTGACATGTCCACGCGGCATTACAGATTCAAAGCAAAAAGTTCTCAGCTATGAAACCCCAGCCAAGATGGCTCTGTCAAAGTTATGATAGAGGCTGCATGCTAACTTTATGAAGAAAGTAAATATGTCACTGCAGACTGAACGATTTATAATTCACCCTTTTTCTGGTCCAATTTTAGGACTCTGCATGCATGTTTGACATGTCCCCGCAGCATTATAGATTGACAGCCAAGTACTGGATCAATTATGAAAGCCCAATCGATGGCTCTATCAAATTTATGATAAAGGCTGCATACTATTACTTTATGAAGAGAGTAAATATGTCACTGAATGATTATTTGATTCAATTATTGCGGTTCCATAATCTGATGGAGCGAGCTAGATGAAGCTCGAATGTTCGCGCGGAATATATGGGCGGGTAACGCACATCATGATGATGCACATGGCATCGAAAAAATTTCAGTCAGACCGAACTGGAGCAGTGTAACATATGCCCGTACGCCGGGACCGGTCTCTGAACTTTGAACAGCTGCGCAAATAGTGGAGCTCAGTGTCATATGCGCCTGAGATGCTAGTAATGTTCACTGCAAACATCTACTACCGGACTTTACATCCATTTATGCATTCTGTACCACTCTTGGATGGAGATTAAACTTCATTGTCATTTATATCAATACGGAGGACATGATGGACCCTCGTGTCATAACACTAGATAATGGATCGACTAGTTGTTTTTCAAAGGATTAATTGCAAATTTCACCTCATAAGTTGCCTCTTGTTAGATATTCCTCCTCATAAGTCTGTTTGTCGCAAAAACCACCCCACCTCACCCTAGTTTTATTGCAAAAACCACCCTAATTTTTATGTACTCTCTCAAATAGGCTCAAAATTTTACCGTTGACGATTGAATACATGAGTTGATTAATTTAGCTCGAGTTGAGTTTTGAAATTTGACCGTATCTTATACTGTTGTGGACCTACCGCACTAAAACTCACTGTTTAATTTGTGTTTTAAACGTCTACAAATGTAACTGAACGTAGCAAATTCAACTGCTCGACAGTCCCACCGTTACCATACACAGGTGCGAGACTCGAGTTAGGAGCTAAACTTGCATTTTCTTGGTATTTTTGAGCCTATTTGAGAGAGTGCATGAAAACTGGGGTGGTTTTTGCAACAAACTAGGGTGGGGTGGGGTGGTTTTTGCAACAAATGAACTTATGGGGGGAATATCAAAGGAAGAAGTCCATTTTACTACCCTCAAGTATCCATGTTGTACACTTAACCCCCTAAACTAAGTTTTAGTCTAATTTACTACCCCGAACTATCTAGATTGGTTCAATTCACCCCCTCGTGAAATTTTACTTTTTTGCTTCTCTCTGTACAGGCTATATTTGAAGCTCAAATTTTGTAGGATGGTAGATGATATCATCCTCTATGCTAGAAAAATTGTTCCAGATTTTTTTGAAACATTTTCTTGCATTATTCTATCTTATATGTCGAATTTGTATTGCACACTTTCCACATACAATTTTTTTTAAAAAAAATATTTAAATATTTTTTTAACAGAAGGTATGTTGTAAACTATAATCTCACGAAATTTCACACTCAAACATGATGTGTACCTAAAGATACAAAAAAGAAAAATTTTATAAGGGAGTAAATTGAACCAATCTAAATAGTTAGAGGGAGTAAAATGAACCAAAAATTAGTTTAGGGGGTTATGTGAACTACATGGATACTTGAAGGTAGTAAAATAGACTTCTTCCAATATCAAACTAAAAGCAACTTATGAGGTGGAATTTGCAATTAAGCCTTTTTCAAATAAACTTATCAATGTTTCGACGCACATGTTTGACTATAAAAGTATGGGTTGCGGTCGACTTGAATGTCTTAATTTAGGCTATTCCTTTTGTGCACCGCCCTAAGTCATCTCTGTCCACATCGTTGGAGCGTATCGCTTTCAGGATGAAGCAGCTGGTGTCGGTGTGTACCACCACACCAGCTCCCTGCCGTATATAATACTGTAGTGCCGATGAGCAAGTGCTGCCCGGCGGTGGCTGCAAATACGTACTAGCACAATGCTGCCATGGCTTGAAGCCTTCCGATATCGTAGCTATCAGCAGCTTGAAAATACTGCAGAAACGGCGAGGAAGGCCAAATAGGCAGCAGACCGAACAAATCAGTTTACCTTGCAGTTGCAATGTAGTTCTGGTGATCTACCGGGTTGTTATTTGCAGCTTGCAGCGAAAAGCATCAATCACTCAATCAAGTGCACCGCCTCCTGGTCCGATGCCTCAGAAGTTGCCTCTGAACTCTTCCATCTCCATAGTCACCATAAACTTTCAGGGAGTTTGTCGTTGGTGCGCGTTTCAGAGACGAGACTCGTTTACTGACGCTGAAAGCAAGACCTATATCCACGCAGCCGTAGTTAATAGCGTAACTGATCGATCATCATCTCGTTGCAGCAGCCATGAATGTCCGCTTTCGATCGCCATAGGGCAGCTACCATGATTGCACGCCTTGGAGTGCGGGGACTCATTGAAGCCTTTGCCGAAACAAGGCAAATGCGCGGCGCCAGCCGGTCAGAGGCTCATCATCGACGCAAAAGGGTCAGGTCTTGCCAAGACTGAGGGCGCCGTGCGGTGCTGATGCGTGCAGCGATAATCAAGCTTGCGTAATACTCCTAGGTGGCGACCGACGCGTGCAGAACATCACGTAAAATCTGTTGGAAAGCAAGCATTCCAATGACAAAGCTGATGGAGCTTCCCTGAATTTGGGCCCTGATAAAAGCGAGCATGGTATGAGTTTCTCCTGTGCAACATTTGGGGTGGATAGGCACTTTCAGGGTAACGACGAGTGCACCTCGCGTTCACGTGTGCAATATTCGGGATTGATTCAGAGACGGATTTCAGTGTATCTGACATTCATGCAACGGAAGTGAAATACATCTTCTGACCAAAAAAGAGAAAATCCACAGTACAGTCGAAAGATAAACGTATCCATCGTGTGTGATTTTCATCCCGAGTGTCAACGCAAAAATTCGGTCCAAAGTCCAGAAAATTAGAGCAGTCCAATTTCTTTCAGATTCACAGATTTGGCCCGGCAGTCCAAAGCCTATATCAGGGCCAAGAAAAAAAGCCTTACCTCAACCTAAAAGAATCAGAAGTGAAGAAACCGAGGGCACCAGACGCCGCCGTCTTCTGACCAAACAAAACTTTCGTCGTTCCTTGACGTGCCGTGGTTGATGGCGTCCATGCTCCTGCGGGGAGTCTTCCGTGATGCGGTTCGCGCCGCTCCCTCAGCGGCGTCGGCCGCTTCTCGCTGTGCGGCGGTGGCGGCCCCAGGTTCCGGCGGTGCGGCCGCCTCAAATCGGCTCCTACACAGATTCCCCATCTTCTCACGGCCCTTCGTGAGGGGCCTGTCCTCGGACTGCGGTGATTTCCCCGTCGCCGCGCCGCCTGCCTTGAACGTATTCGAGCACCATCCAAATAAGGTGAAATTTGTGGCAGCTGACAAGGATCTTGAGTCTGATGAAGCCCTGTGGGCCTTGTATGAGCGCTGGTGCAGGGCTTTTGGAGAGGAGCGTGACCAGGATGAGATGCGTCGCCGCTTCAACAAGTTCAAGGAGTCGGTGTTTCTTGTGGACCGTACCAACAAAGAGGCTATCAGAGATGGTCGGTCTGTAAGATTGGGGCTAAACAGGTTTGCTGACGGGAAGCGTCGTGAGGAAATGACCCCTAAAGTGCCAATGTTCCTGTATCCTCATGTGCTGCCTCCCAATGCAAAGATCTTCGTGAGAGTTGGCATGGACTTGGAGAAGGAACCCCCGCATGTCCCACTCGGTTTCCTGAGTTCCCGTAAGCTTTGAATCTGGAAGACCCAGCCAACCTATGTATTGGATGCGCATGATATGACATGCTTGCTTAGGAACTCATCAGCCTTCTGTTTGGGCATGATGACATGCTTATTTTTGCTCTAATAAGGTTGTGTTTCGGAGCTAAGGACTAAAAAAAACACACACACACTAACCAGAAGTCTCTCAGAAAAAAAAAACGAAGAATCAGATACGTTATTATAAATCTGATTAATAACAGAACACAAAAGAATGCTGAAAAGTTGTTTTAACAAGGATCTGTTCATCTTTCATCATGTATATAGTCAATATAAACAAATTCAGACGATCATGCAAATTAGCAAGTGATTCTACTTGTAACGCACCACAAGTCATCCTACTGCAAATATCAGGCCCGCATTGCACCCCCTGAAACCGAGTCGTTGATCTACCTACACACAGCCCTTGCCGTCGGCGTGCCCGGTCGTAGACATCCCGACGGGGTAGCCGATCACCACACCAGGCGCCGACCCGGCCGCAGGCTTCCCCTGATCCGCAACGCCGTAGCAAGACCCGCTCCCGCTCGCGCCATCGTTCACGGCATTCTTACCCATGGCAGGCACGGCCGGTTTGCCGTCGCCCTCGCCGCCGTGGAGCCTCTTGACGGTGATGTTGACGATGCCGTTGCGGCCTCGCGTCCCGCCGGTGTCGAAGAGCCGGTAGCTGAGGCAATGCAGGTGCCCCGGCGGGCCGACGTGGAAGTCCTCGACCGGCACGTGCGCCGCGGCCACCGACTCCCCGCGCCCGCGCGCGCCGCCGGACTGGCTCCTGCAGATCTCGACGTCCAGCCCGCGCGCGCCGGGCGGGAGCTCCACGCGCACCGGCTTGTCCCAGTAGGGGTACCCGCAGCAGTCGGCGTCCTCGTCGACGTGGGTGACGGCGGACGACGACGCGGTGTGCAGCACGGCGTAGGCGCCGCGGCTCAGCGCGCGGCCGGAGCGGAGGCGCACGGACTCGCCCGAGATCACGGTCACCTCGAGCCTCGTGGCGTGCGGCAGTGGTGGTGGTGGTGGCATCCCCTTGAGCGCCATGTCGTCCAGGCTAGCTAACTTACTTCTGCGCGCGGCCTCGAACCTCGATCGACAAGGATGGATGAACAAAAACCTAGGGCTGCGCACAAGACGATCGACGATGATGGACGATGGAGAGATCGGACGCACGACTCGCGGCTTTTATGGAGAGCAACCAACGCGTCGGGTTCACGACTCGAACTCGAGTCCGTCTCTCTTTTCACCAGGGGAAGAAGCCTACTTGTTGCGACGAGCGATCGATCACCGAAACTTCTTCCGCGCCAAATGCAGTATAGCGTGCAATGTAACTTTTGAAAACGTGTACTGGTATACTTTGTTCGGTCGCGAGCTATATATGTAATAGGCAGAAATTTATGCGTGCAAGGTATCCGATCCGAGTACGCAGTTACCAGGAGCGCGCGTCTTGCACTGGGAAGGGAATGCATTGATCACCTCGTCCGGGTCACGCGCATCGCCGCATGCCGGATATGTAGTGCGGAAGTTTCAAAGGGTTAGCAGAGCCCATTCGCACAGATTTCTTACCGAGTGCTCTTGAATTCCTCGATTTCCCGAAATGGGTGAAAACGTAAAATTTGGTAAACTCGAACAACAAGCGCGTCGCTCTGACTTGTTTGTTTCACAGTTTGGTGAACGCGCACAAATTTGGTGAAGAGGTGAACGGTCAGCAAAAATTGTTGAACGGGCGGTTCCAAGAAGTATCCTTGGGAACTATAGCTATTTCTGGATGTGTTCCTAGCAATGAAGCAATGAGACGAACTCACGCGCAAACCAAACCCGCATATAACGTGCAGTGCGAATAACAGTTCAGATGGCCATATATCAACCATCACCCCGGAAAATACATTCCCCGTTCCCAGTCCGCTAACAACATTATCTCAATCGAACATTATTGACGTTTATTAGGGTGTGGTGCGTCAAAATGAACAGAATCATATCGTGTGTTTAACGTGGGTTTTGGTCTACGACGAGGACAAGAGTCATGGTCAGAGTGGGTACTGAGTCAGCTCGTATTTTGGTCTACCCCGGAATCATATCATGTATCAAGCAGAATCGGTTTGGCAAGAACATTGACTTACTGAATACCTCGAGAAATAGAACTGAAATTCCTGCGTATAATTAGTATGCAAATGCGAATGCTGAACTTTGATTCAAGGGTTCGTACGATGTGTTTAATTAAATTTCAGAGAATCAATCCCATTCGCAACATCAATTCTGTTCACGTGAGCTTCCAATTCACTACATCGCACAGCACAGGACAGCTTTACTAGGACTACTTTCCAGATAGTCTTCTCCCAGAAACAAATGATCAGGGGCTTTCGATGATTGCAAACGGGGACCAGTGTGCCATGCAAACGAGAAAGAACAACAGAGAAAGACGAACGCATTTCGCCTGAGCTAGAGCAATTGGACGACGCGTCCCTATCTGATCCCATGCAACATCCAAAACTCACTTCAAGAAATCGCGAACAAATTAAGGTGAGACACCTAGTTGGCAATGACGTCTGCATGTTCATCTGCGGGGCCAAGACAAACGCTGATTTAAAACGCTCGCTGAATTGACCCGTAACAGCATCCTTATCAGACCACCAAAAAGCTAAAGGCAATATTGTACACCCTCTACACTACAAATGTAGCTGTATCACAAGTTCCTCGTACTTGCAACAGAACAATCAAAGAACATGCGCAAAGCCACCAGAATGTGCAATGGACCCTTTGAGATGAAAACGGATGAAAAAGGCGCATATCGGAAATGCACTTCTCATTTCCGCAAACCACAGGTACAAATACACAAGGGGATGTTCTGATCGCTGATGGATTTTATACACAAGCATCAGAGAATCGAGCGTACAGATTACAGCAACATACAGGAATTTCCGCAATTCCCAATTAGCAAGCAAGAAAACAAAATTTCTAGTACTATTATTGTCTATAGCAATCATTAATTTTTTAAATATGTCGCTCAATTAATTAATTGATACAGTACTAGAAGCTTCTACAGGCTGGGCGGGCCGACTCACCTGGAGCTGGACCCGTCTTGGTCGGACCCGGGTCCTTGGTCCCGCCCGTTGCAAGCCCGGTAGACGGGCGTGGGCCGGTATATGGGCCAGTGGTTCTGGTCCGGCGACGGCGACGGCGACGGCGACGGCGAGTGCTCCTTGCTGCCTGGACGCGGATCCGACACCTCCGGCTTCACCTCCGAGCCCCCGCCGCCCCCGCCGTGGTTTGCCCGCTCCGCGCCGTCTCCGTCATCGTCGCGCGTCCGCTTTTGCCCGATGGAGACGCCGAACAGCCTCGCCGCCGCTTCGGGCTCAGCGACGAGGCCGGCAGCCGCGCTGACCAGGGCTGGGCACGAGGGCATCAGCTCGAGCATCGCCGGGGGAAGTGGCGGCGGCGCGGGCGCGGCCTCCGAGGACTCGCCGGAGTTGTTGACGACGGAGGACAGCGCCGCGGAGGCGTCGAGCTGCTGGGAGGCGGCGTACTTGGACATGAGCATGAGGATGTTGTTGCAGAGCTTCTTCATCTGACTCAGCTCGCGGGTCAGGCGCGCGTTCTCGCGGCGGAGGCGCTCGTTCTCCTCGCCCGTGTCGCCGGACGCGGAGCCGCTGGCGCCGCCGCCGGAGCCCGACGGCGCGTGGTGGTGGTCCTCCGCGGAGCCGGAGTTTGACGACAGGACCTGCTCGTCGGAGGAGAGACCCGGCGAGCCGGGGAGCGCCACCGGCAGCGCCATAGGAATCGGAGCCGCGGCCACCGTCACCGCCCCGGACGCCGCGGCGGCGGCGGCAGCCGCCAGACCCGCCGCCGGAGCCGGCGCTACTTTCCGGCGGTGTATGTCGCAGAGCAGGCGCTTCTCCCCGCGGCGGAAGCAGTCGTTGGCGAACTCCCATCGGTCCGGAACGATCTTCCTAAATCCCTACGTCACAAACCAAGCAAACACTAAGCTCATCACCGCCGCGCCGTGGCGCTCCAGACCAACAAGGCAGCAACCAAGCCCCAATCATCCCACCCCAAACCGAGCGAGAAGGCAAGTCAAGCGAGCACGTAACGTACGTAGGTGTTGAGCTGCCGGACGAAGCTGGAGAAGTTGTTGTGCTTGAAGTACTTGGGGAGGAGGTCTCGCGCGAACTCCGCTGGCCGCCACACCACGAACGTCGACCCGCCCTCGTTCCACGAGATGACGTCGTCCACCGACGGGTCCTCCACCAGCTGGTACGTCTTCGTCAGGAACGGCGTCGGCAGAGTCCTCTGCCCCGCCGCGTCCGCCGCCACCGCAGGCGACGGAACAGGCGCCGGCGCAGGCGGAGGGGGCTCGCTGGCCGCGGCCTCCGCGGCGGCGGCGCCCTGCTCGGCCATCTGGCCAACCGCCGCCGCCTTGCCGGATCTGAGACGTAGCTTCCAGATGCGGGAGAGGTCGCCTCGCGTTGGGCGGAAGGTACGGCAGGAGAAGGCTTCTGGAAGCTTCGCTTGCGGATTAGGAAATTTTTTATATACTCCAAAGGAAGGAGGTGGAGGGACAGGAATGAACAGAGAGGGAGAAAAACGGTGAGAAAGGCAGCGCGAGGGAAAAACCCGATCTGATGTCTGAACCGGACTGCGCGACAAAAACCGCTCGAGCCCCAGGCAGGTGGGCCCGGACGCACCCATATCTCCTCGCTTCGCGGTCTTCAGCCGTCGGATCCAGCTCTGTTGTCACGTGGGCGGGTGCGATTGGACATTCGGCGGGATTGGGTTCTCTGTGGGCAGCGTGCGTAGTGGTGAGCGGGAAGGTTCCCAGCCTTTTTTTTCGTGGTGCTTCCTTCTGGAAGGTTCAGGTAGGCGCGGGGATGGCCCAGCGTGGACGGAACACGTGTCGACCGTCGGGCCACGGGTGCTGGATGGGATAAGATTTTTCTCTGTACTTTTTTTTCCTTTCTTTACAATCCGTATGCGTCTGTCTTTCTGTCAAGAACCACTTTCTAAACCTTTCACAAAAACAAAAACTCCACTTTCTACGTCGTGCATCCAACTTTTCGAATCAGAGTATCAAAACTTCCCGAAAATTCGCAAGTTAATTTTTCCTTCAAAAAGAACTCGTGTAATAGTATACATTGACAAATTTACAAGCTGTTCGGCAGGTGGAATTGCAGCCCGCTGCTGCTGTTGCTGTACCGCGGGTACAGGGAAAACAGGCCCAGCCGTTCGGCTGGCTGAAAGAAGCCCGCGGGCTGTGCGGCGCGCGACTCTTTCCCGCGGCCTGTTGCCCGCGGCAGTCTTATCCATTCGCTAGGGTTGGAGGGGTGCCGCAGGCTCCACTCTCCGCTCCTCCTCACTCCCTCGGCCGCCGTCGCCGCTCTCCGCATCGCCGCTCGCCTCTCCTCATCTCCGCGTCGCCCGGCCCAGCCGCTCTCCGCATCTCCCGCCCCCTCGCTCCCCGCTCCGGGCAGTCGTCGCCGCTGTCCTCTCGTCCCCTCCGCATCGGTCGTCGACGGCGCTGGAGGAAATGGCTTGGTCGTGCCGAGGTCGCCCAGATCTGTGTCGCCGGCGGCCGAATCAGACTATGTAGTGTCCCCGCCGCCGACGCCACCAGGTGGATTCATTGTCCCGACGTTCCCCTCCTCCCCTCACCGTGGTTAGTACGTCCTTCCGCGTGCACTTTCATTTATTTCGTCGTTGTAAATGGTTTTGAGCACCTTCCCACCTATTTTGCCTAGGTTTTAATTGAATCCGTAATTGTTTGATGTGTCCAGATGACCGACATCGTGATTCCTTACCTTTCGCGTTCTACATTTGAAACCCTAATCTTTCGATTCCTTGTTATGCAGCAACCGGCGTCAAGAAAGTGTTGTGTCTCCCTTGTCCAATAGGTTACGCTGGCAGCGTCATCCGTCGGATCGTCCTCTCCAACTGAAGCCAGGCATCATTGTTCGTTTCGTTCAAAAAGACGCTGCAAACGATTCAAGGCAAGTAGTCCTTCTTCTTTACCTCTTGTTTTAATTATCGTGTCTGCAATGCAAAGTGGACCGAGTCATCATATGGATAGCCCCATTGGGCAGTGGGTACAGATGGACCGGCCGCGCGCAACTTGGGACTATGATGCAACAAAAAAGTTGCTTGAGCTTTGCATGGTAGAGAAGAGGGACCACAACTTCAACACCATTGGGCCAACTAAACAAGGATGGTCACGTATCCACAAAGGCCTGCAACAAGCCTTTGAAGGTAAATATGATCATCGGCAAGCAAGCAACAAGCTTGGCGCGTTGAAACGTGCGTACCATGAATGGCTAGATCTGAAAAACCACACTGGACTCGGCCGCGACCCCGAAACTGGAGGCGTTGCAGCTGATGCATCATTCTGGGCTGCTCACCAACAACAACAAAACAAGAAAGCTGATGGGGTTTGTCCTTGACCCATTACACTTGTCTTTCCACAATTGCCGTCTCGTTCCTTTACTTATCCATCTCTACCCTGCAGGAGGAGAGCAGCAGTATTAAAACTAATGGGAAGCCTCCACCCTTTCTTGAGGAGCTTGAATATCTTTATGGGAAGACACCCAAAGAGAGGGGCAAGTTGCTATGCGCAGGGGGTATAAATGTTGGGTCACCATCTGCTCCATTACCTGGTACTCAATTCACTGGTGTCCCTGGTGCCACACCATCCACCCCTGTCGCAGCTAGTCCTGGCCTTGGTGTCACTCCATCAACTCCTGTCCCTGGTACTCAATTCCCAGGTGCCGGACCATTTTTTGTTGTCCCTGGTGCGTCCCCATGTACACCTGTGCATGCTGGCAGTCCTTGCGCCGTGGAGCAGGAGATTGGGAGGGAGTCTGAAGATAGACAACCATCAAAGAGGACATCAGGTGCACATAGCGTGAACAGCCCATCGAAGAAGAGCCGCCGTAGCTCCATGGAAGATGCTGTGATGGTCATCGCGCAGACATTTGCTAAGGACAACATAATGCAGAGCAAGAAATCTGACGAAGCCCAGTTGGACCAAGTTCATCAGATATTGGAAGCGGATGGAATTATGGAGGGCACTGAGCCGCACTTGAAAGCTATCACTCTTTGCAAGGATCACTTGAATCGCGCTAACTTCCTCCGTCTGAAAACCCTTGAAGCCCGTCTAGCTTGGATTGATTTCAGCTGGAAGATTACACATTTCTGAATTTGGACATTTCTGTCCACTTATCAAAGTTGTATCCGTTTGCTTTGTACTGAACTGAGAGTAGTGTTACATTGTCGTGTGCGGGATTAGTGGTGTAGTGTTTGTGCTGTGGGCTTCATTTCTCACGCCGTCGACGTTTTGAACTATTTCTTGTAATGTGAAATGCATTTTTGTGTTGCATGTGTTATGGCTATTTGACATATATTCGATACTCGCGCTTTTATATATTTCGATGCATTGCAAATGTTGGAATCAGATTGGTTTGAACTGAATGTCTTGCTATCTTGTGCAACAGATGACAAAGAATTAGGTTTCTGGCTGAAGAAAGCAGCCTCCTGGACCCTCTTAACTAAGGTAACTAACTTTCACCTGGTTCACATTATCTGAATCAGATTGGTTACAAGCTGCACATTATCTGCTGTTGTGACCAAGTTACTAACTTTCACCTGGTTCACATGTAGCATGTTCAACTTAGAGGAAGCGGCGAGGATGGAGGAGGGAGCCATTACTGCTGCTTGTATTGCAGCACTCATTGCTGCCGAAGAGGACTCTGAGGACGAATCCGATGCCGAGCCTTTTGAAGAGGACTCTGAGGACGAATCTGATGCCGAGCCTGTTGAAGAGGACTCTGAGGAAGCAGCACCCCCCCTACAAGTTTCTCACCGGCCGTCAATGGGTGGATCTGGTACTGAGGGACCGCAAATGCTGCAAAAGGAGCTTTCGTATGTTTCCTGAAGACTTCATTAACCTCCATAACTTTTTAGTACTGCACTGTGGTCTAAAAGGATCACAAGAGGTTGAGTCAATTGAGGCATTAGCAATGTTTGTTTGGGCATGTGCAACCCGTCAGTCATGTAGGGGAATCCTGGACACATTTCATCGTTCCTTAGACACAGTACATAGGAAGATGGCTCATGTGGCAGATGTGATGCTAACATTTGCCCAAAAAGTAATTTGTCCGAAAGACCCAACGTACTCCAGAGTTAGTCCTAGGCTGCAAAAGTGGTCACCGTGGTTTGATGGCTGCATTGGTGCTTTAGATGGAACACACATTCCAGTCAGAGCACTAAAGAAAGTAAAGGAGGACATGCGAAATAGGAAGGGTTGGCCTAGCTTCAATGTATTAGCAATAGTTGATCACGAAATGTGATTCACATTTGTTGGAGCGGGGAAGTCAGGGGCATGCCATGACATGGCCGTCCTAAAGGAATGTCAAGAAGATGTTTGTTTCCCACATCCCCCACCAGGTTAGCCGTGTCATTATTGATTCAACCAAATGTTATTTCCTTAGAATATGAAATTGTAAACATGGAATGACTAATGGGTTCAGCATTGATTTCTTTTAGGAATGTACTATGCAGCGGATGCTGGTTACAAATTGGATCCTGGATATTTGACGCCATACAGGAATGAAAGGTACCATCTCCAACAATTTCTGGAAGTACCCCCTACATCTTTGGAGGAGAATTTTAACCATCACCATGCGCACATTCGCAATGTGGTGGAAAGGGGTTACGGAAATGTGAAGAGCAGGTGGCACATACTGGATGGAATTCCTTTGTATGACCGAGACACTCAAGCGAAGATCGTAGTTGCTTGCTTTGCACTCAACAACTACCTCATGGACATCAAAGCGGCTGGCGAACCGCAGATCCCAGGTCCCCCTGTCGACCGAGATTGGTTGCAAATGCTTGGTGGAGATTCGGCTGCGGGTATGCGCAGGTGGATCGCTACCGGAGTGGTCGACATCCCAATTTGAGGTATGACACCTTCGTGATCACAGCAACAATTTGTATGTTCTCACTTGCTGAACATTCGTAGTTGCTATGTGTCTAAATTTGTGACAAAATGTTAGATGGAGGAGGGAGAGAACATGGCAGATGGAGTAGGCATCAATGGATGAGGTTTGGAGCACGACCTCACTCCCGTTGATTCCATTTTGGAAGGTACCACGTGTATGTATTAGTAGGAGTAGGTTAACTGTAATGGTTGGCCAATTAGGCATCGACGGCCCCATTTATAAGGGGGGGCCTTTCATCCATTTCATTCCAATAGGGAATGTACGACGTGTATGCATTACTAGTATTAGGTTAACTGTAATTGTTGGCCAATGAGGCATCAAAGGCTGGTTGAATGTTGTATGTATTTGTAGTTGTCCGTCCTTAAGTGGATGATCCGTGTATATGATCAGTGGAGACTAGTTGAATGTTGTTGAACTGCTGTGTTGAAGGGAAATTTAAATCTGTTGTTGCTGATGTTTTCATTCTGTGGGCCATCATTTGAATTTGTATGGAATTGTTGCGGCTGATTTGAGGGAACAATTGAATCAGGGCTTGCTGCTGTGTTGTTTGTGAGAGGAACCATTTGAATTTGAATGCAAGCTCACTCCTGTGTTGGCGCCAGAATTCAAAGTGTTGCTGGTAAAGCTGCTGTTGCTCCTCTTCCTGCTGAGCGGCACTGTTGCCGCTGTTGCTAGATTGCAGCTCCCGCTGCAGCAACAGGCTGCCGAACAGACTGTTAATGCATTGACAGATTTTTACATAACATTAGAAGAAGCAAGATTGAAGTCATACAGTTACGACAATTCAGCATGGAGGATGAATGTTGATACTACAAGTACCTTTCCACATACTTTTAGCCGGCCAACTGAACTTCTTTTAAGATTCCAATCATGTAGTATAGCTAATAGAACTATGTTCTGTTTAATATCATTCTCTCTTTCCGCAAATGTACATGACACAAGTCCTATGTCCAAAAGAGAATTTAGGGTCCGTTTCATATCTGATCCTAGTATGATTTTTGATTATGTGAAATATCATTTCAGATATTGTGGAGGATACGAATAATTCGGATTGGATTGCGTGTGGATGCGGTTTAGAATATGATGCTGTCAAAATTGGACGGATATCTATTACCCGATGATTAAAGGCCAATTATCCGAAGCTTGTAATAGGGTTGTTCATAAATCTTTTTAGCCCAACAACACACCATTAATGCTATAGCTCATTAAATCAATTATATGCCACACATGTTGGTACTTAGGCGCAGATGTTGTTTTCGAAGCGTGTTACATGCTTGTTTGATATTGAAATCAATAACCTGAACGGCGACGACCTTGTATTTTTATTTAGCACTATCACTTCTTGCTACGAGCCTACAAATAAGAGTTTCTCTTATGCTTTATTACCCCTACAGTACATGTTACCATTGGGCATCTTTGTTTAATGAATTGTAGTATCTAATTATTTATAGGGGTATTTGTGTTTCTACCCCTGGTTTGCATCTCAATTGCGATCTTATCCTTTTTTTCAACTTTATGATTTTACCCATGGTTTTTCAAACTGAAGCAAAAACTTACTCCAACCAGGTAAAATCATAAAGTTGAAAAGAGGAATAAAATCGCAATTGTGATGCAAACTAAGAGTAGAAACACAATAATCCATTGTTTATAAATGCACGTACCATCTCACTATTTAAATCCCTTTTTTTTTATCGAATTCCATTCCGAATTGATACACGTACATATGTCTATGTCCGCATCTACGTATAGTCGATGGATAAAGTATTATCCTCTCCGATCCGATCTATTTGTCAGTCCTAATCTAGTTGATCATAATACATGATGTTAGAACAGGTTGTTTATTTCATAAATGAAAACGAAGATGTATAGTGTTCAGTAGCATGGAAACGCTTAAAACTTGTATAGGTTTGTTGTTGCATTTGCATATACCCATGGCGTCACGCTGCCTTCTCTTGTGAGCAGTCAACCCAGAACAGCGTAATCTCAGCACTGGAGTGTGAATGGTGGAGCCCAGGTTGCGTGGTACGAGCAACCCATCCAAAGTTTGAATAAAAATAGAGCATTTGAGTGAATAATATTTGAAATTTTTTACTTTAGGGAGTGCATCTCAGCATAGTCAATGGCAAATCATGAAATTCAGACTTATTACATGGTACACGTAGTTGATACTCTCAGTATTTTAAATGTTTCGACTATATAAAAGGCCAGCGCACCGCCCTTCGCATTAGTTAGAAGGAATATTACAGAGTTCAGATATAAGTCGATTATCTCAGTATTTTAGTAGCATCCAGATGCCTGTAAATAACTGATCCAATAAGAAGAGAACATATGAAACTTTGTTGGCACATTTCCACACACTTTCGTTATTACATCTTCCATTCTTAAGTTTCAGACCACTGTGGACAATTCACTCCAGAGTTTTGATAAATCCACTCTACTTGTTATCAGCCATCCCGCAGTAGCCATACGGGTTCTTCTTGGCCCAGTTCCACTGGTCCCTGCACATTTCCTCTATTCCATATTGGGCTCTGCACCACAAAGCGCACTTGTCATTTTTGTATTTATTTTATTATCCGAGAAATAAGAGCATCAACAATTAACTATTGATAGTTACATTCAAGAGAATAGCTAACTGTTGATAGTTACTCTGTTTGAAACGTATTACTGGTGACCTAAAAAATGTGGACAGGAGGTATCGCTGTTCATAGAAAATACCTCCAGCCGAGCTCCCTTTCAGCCTTCTCAGTGGACGCGTAAACCTCCGTCGCATCGCCCGGCCTCCTTGGGCAGAGCTTGGTGGGAATTTTCTGTAGTTTCGCGGCCACAAACGTCAGTTTCTAGCCCTTTTCAGATCAGTAAAACGTGAGCCATGCACGGGGCAAACCTTGCCGGACGCCTTCTCGAACGCCGCCACCATCTCGAGCACGGATGTGCCACGCCCTGTGCCCAAATTGTAGGCCACACAACCTGCCCAAAAAATCAAGTGATGAACGAGATAGACGTGATCAACAGTTGGAGCTAGCGTGCACCAATTGTTTCGGCGGCGTGTGGCGCAAATAACAACGCACCGATGTCAGGAGTGTCGAAGAGCTTGTTCAGCGCCGCGATGTGGCCATCAGCCAGGTCGACGACGTGTATGTAGTCCCTGATCTGAGGCCACCACCGATACGATCGATCAAAACAAGTTACGGCCAATTCGCTCGAGAAACGCCACAAACTTTTGATCAGCTAGCTGCATTCGAAAGGGCACGCACCGCGGTGCCGTCCCGGGTGGGGTAGTCGTGGCCGTAGACGTTGAGCTCGGGCAGCCGGCCGACGGCGACCTGCTGGATGTACGGCAGCAAGTTGTTGGGGATCCCCTTTGGGTCCTCGCCGATCTCGCCGGAGCTGTGGGCGCCGATGGGGTTGAAGTAGCGCAGCAGGACGATGCTCCAGTCCGGGTCCGCGAGGTGGTAGTCCCGCGCCAAGTCCTCGAGGATGAGCTGCGCGCAAGAACAGAACAGAAGAGAACAGAGGCGCCGTCAAGACTGACTGGCACACGACAAGAAGGCACGTTGCGCATCGTTGTCAACGAACGTGAACCACGACGTGATTGGCAGTTCGGCATCGTGCTTTTGTTTTTTCACCTTGGTTCTGCCGTACGGGTTGGCGGCCTGCAGCTTGGAGTCCTCGACGCAGGGGATCTCCTCCGGCCAGCCGTACACGGTGGCCGAGGACGAGAACACCATCCGCTTGCACCCGTGCTTCTTCATGGCGCTGTAGAGGTTGATGGTGCCGACAAGGTTGTTCTCGTAGTACATGTCGGGTTGCGCCACGCTCTCCCCCACGGCCTTCAGCCCGGCGAAGTGGATGACGGCGTCGTACCTGCAGGCAGGAAATGGTTGGCACCCACGTTCACAGGGCAGTACAGAGAAACAGAAAAAAAATGAAGCTCTGAAGAACAGGCTTCAGAGGAGGCGGGCGTGCAGTTTGATGGACCCGATCGAATCATCAGCACCCACCTCTTGGCCGCGAACACCTTCTCGAGGTCATCGACGCTCCTCAGATCCCCCTGAAAATCAAACCAAAACCCACATCTCTCATGTCCCGGGGGCGCAAGCACATCGATCGAACAGGTTGCGAGCATGAGGAAACCCTGGGTAGAGGGCAAGTGCGCGTACGAGGATGAAGTCGAGGCGGGCGGAGAGGGCGGGCCCGGCGATGCGGCGGACGCGGTCGAGCGCCTCCGGGACGGAGTTGTGGAAGTTGTCGACGGCCGTGACGCCGTAGCCCTGCTCCAGCAGCCGCAGCACCGTGTGCGTGCCGATGAACCCCGCTCCGCCCGTCACCAGCACGCTCCTCCTGGCCCCCTTTCCGCCGCCGCCCCCGCCACCGTTGGCCTCCGCCTCCCCGCCGATCGCCATCGCCCACCGATCGATCCGCCTACGCACTCACTCCCGCGCGCGCGCCGCCGCCGTCACCAGGTGCCCGTGCCGTGCGGTTCTGTTGCACCCTGGTGGCTGGCTGCACCGGCGCATACCTGGACGGGTAATATACCGGTTCGATGCCGTTGGGGCGCGTGCCGGCGCGCGAACGAGGCCGGCGCAACGTGACAGAGCCGGGTACCACCCGTCGCGTCTCATGTTCGCGTGCTGCGCAACGTAACGGGGGCCTACGCCGTTTGGGCGCGTCGCTCTCGCGGCATATCCTCTCTTGCTGTGCGCGGCCGGTCACCTCCGTCCGATCGTCACCCACGTCGCCATCGCCGTCTCATCCCGTCCCTCCCGGCGACGCGGGATGATAAGCGAGAATCTTATCCGGCGGCAACCGATTGCCGCCGTCTGGTCGCGAGCCCGAGCCCAATCGACTTGGTAATAATGCATGCTCGTGTCCATCACTGGGATTGCAGTGCACGCAGAAGGAACAACGCATCAGAATGCATGTGGATATATAATGACAAAGCGCAAAAATTGTGTGCCTCGTGCCATCAGCACTAACCGACTTTTGTTAAAAGAAAATCAGCACTAATTGACGTTGTCACGCACAGAATGTGGACGGCACTCGTAACCGATCCACTTCAATCATCGCATCATCTAAAGGAAACGATTAATGGTGTCTATCTTGAGAAGGTTCAAAAAATTCAGTCGTTCAGAGCCCCAAACACAAGAAGCAAGCCATGGAGCCGAGATCGTTCGTGCATATGGATGTCGTGCACGGAATGTGGACGCACTCGCAACCGATCCACTTCAATCATCGCATCATCTAAAGGAACAATTGATGAGAAGGCTCAGAAAATTCAGTCGTTCAGAGCCCCGGAACCAGAAGCAAGCCATGGAGCCCATGGTCGTTCGTGCAGATGGAGAGGAGTGCAGGAAACAGCCACGGCATTTATGTGCGGCATGGCGTTCTTGTTCCTATCCTTTTCCTCTTTTTGTCTTTGCAGGGTTGATGGAGCTCCACAGTTGGATCTTTCTGCGAAGGGAATGGATAGAACAAGAGTTGCAAGGATGCGAGAGATGCCGGTCTCCTCTAATAATTGGAGTCAAAACACAGCATCTGAAACTCTTTACAGGTGTCACTAATTATAGGTGTCCCGTGCCTAAAAGTGTATAGCAATAAGTAAAGGCTCCCTATAAAAAATGAACTCGATCAGCTGACGGCTTGACGCATTGCATATCAATAGTCAACAGTGTTGGTGGGTTAGGCCAGATGCCGCTTTGCAGAGTTTATCATGCAACATTTTGGGCTGATTTGGGCACTACGAATGAGCAAAACCATTTTATTCAAGTGCTTGTAAGCTGTAGTAGCAGTGACATGGATTGGGCCTGGAGAAGTTTTGAGCTCAAACAAATTGCTAGCATCCGGTATTTGTCCATGAGTTAGTACTGTATTTGAACGGTAGGGATCTGTCCATGAGTTTTTTTTTTGTAAAAAAAAATCCAGCCCCTGGGATTCGGATCCAAATCCCCTTGTCAACACATCACAGCTATTAATCGGGAAAAAAAAATCCACAGCACAGCTATTCTCCAGGTTCTGCAACTCATTTTGATTCTCAGATCCTTACCAAGTACAGTAACTTTCACCAATCTGAAACATCAGACAAATAGAGACCAGAGTTCATGCCGGAGGAGACACGCACCATTTTTCAATAGCCAAGTAGATGTATTGAATTCCTCACGTGCTTTGCAGAAATATACATACTACGTACTTCGTCAACTGTGACCAATCCAGTACAAGTCAACCAGATCAACTGATACGTTCGCTGCAGTTGCAGATAACATTCTCTGAATACTACTAGTCTGAAACAATGGTCTTGGCTCTGGTAACTTTTCTGGCTAAACAGATACCCAGATCTCAACAACCGACGTGTCCACCCTTTTGATCGAGATCAGTGCACAACAAAGGAAAAAAAAGGTAGGTGGTAGGCCTAGGAGATCAATGATTAAAGGCTGAACACAAAGATAAAGTTCAAAGGAAAAGGCTGTGGATGCAGGTAATTTCCATAGGAAACAATGAGCATCTTCCTATTGTAGTATCTTGGTCTACATGCAAAAAGGTGCTGAAGTTTCCTCAGCAGACTGCGTTTAGCATCTGGTAGAATCCGAACAAGTTGTCATTATGCAATCATCAGGTCAGGATGAACATGTACTAATACATGATGAAAATAACAGTGCCGACAGTTAGCCCTTCCTAGTAACTACATAAATGGATTGCATATGCAGCAGAGTGTAATTGTTTATTGCAGCAGAGGAAAAGAACAGAAAACAAAATGACTAGCATGTGGGTTAAAAGAGCAAACAAACATGGAACAAGATCTAGATCATTTGATCTATCGACAGAAAATCTGGAAGATCTGGCTATTCAGTCATCTGATTTCCATGACATATCCAATGCACAAAGTAGTTCGATTTATAATGTGAGGTGCGCACCATATCAAATCGGAGCACAGTCTGCTGGTACATATCTATACCATACCAATTTTATTACAATATAAGCATATAATCTATTCCAAACTATCCACAATTCTGCACCAATTATCGGTTTAGGACAGGAGGTTCATCCTCCAAAGCTGTAATGTAGCAATCACCTTTCGCGTTTCCTCTTCATCGGGAGCAAATTCTTCACTTTTTCCGACTGCTTGTTCACAGATTCTTCATCTTCAATAAGGCGGAAACCAATGTGCGATGATAAATTCTCCACTTCAACTTTCGCTACGTCCTTCCTTACTCCTATATCAGTAATGTATCTGCCAGCACAATACATTCCTGCTGTTACGGTGGCCATTCCAAGCGGACCGGCAGCCAGAAGCTTGAACGGAGTGGACAGAAGAGCTGCCAATGGCATACCGATGGCAGAAGACGCTTGCCCACTAGTCCCAATGCCAGGTTCCTCAACAGGTAGAAGACCAGTCTTGCAGTATAGTGCAAAGTCCTCACAATTCTTCTCAAATATGTCGTAGTTTCCAAACCCGTTTTGAAGCAAATACATTGCTCGATGGACAACAACCTCCGGTGGGTCTGATTGAGCAATGGTGCAGGTTCCTCCGCGAAGCTTTGCTAGGAAAACCGTGGATGGTACTCCATACTCAAAGGAGTAAAGGGAGCCGTTGCGGAGAAAACAGTCCAAGCAAGTGAGCATGACACCACTGTTGGGCAGCTGAAATCCACAATCAGGGAATGTTGGGCACTCTGACGGAGCCTCCGAGATCAAGATGGAGGTGGAGTCAGACGAGTCTGAACCTTCAGCTTCTTTCTTTCGAGTGAAATGGACCACTTTGCTTCCTCCAACATAAATACCTGAACATGAACAACACAACAAAATTATTTGAGACACACTATAAACTAATTTTAAAACCAAAGATTAATAAATTGCAATTGCACTGTTGTGAATATCATGCTGAAAATTGGAAAGTAATAATTAGAAAAAAATCAAAACCAGACAAGAGATGTGATGCAGGAGAGCCGGTCCAGGTGGAGCAAGGCATGTTCCACAAATACTGCAGCTTTTTCATGCAGGTAGTGCAGAACCCATGCCTTGTCCTCCCTAGATATGGGCCAGATAAAATGGCCATAAAGAACCACTACAATAGACAGCACACCGACAACAAAAAGGCACTGATAATGGCGATTCACTGTCACATAACACATCGTAACACTGTGTAGAAGAGAGCTCTCTACGCTTCCTAAATGAGGGCCAATAAATTTCTGTTCTGTAAAAGTAAAAGGATGAATAGTGAACGACATCTCGTAAATACATATAAGTAGGGTCAAAGTCTCAAAGACAAAAGGGGGTAAGTTTGGACTAAAATGCTCAATTAGTCAAAGTGGCCAAATAGAATTTAACAGCTTAGCATAGGATACTTTGGTAATAAGAGTTCACGGTTACTAAGCCTAAGCTAGTCACTTACTCCATCATGTTCAGTAAAGTATGGGGTCAACCTTACAGTTGTTCTTTCCAGCAAGCAACCTCGAATTAACAATAAAAGGCTACTCCAGAGTACGTATATAAAGAACAAAGTGGCGCACAGATAGAGACAGACATGTTAGTTAGCAGTAGGTGAGCAGCAACAAGTGTCATTTGTTCTACATGGAGAGCAAAGGACGCAGCATCTGGCATCACAGCCATCTGGATGGATATATGCAGAGTATGGGACCTTCAGTTGAGCTCTCAATTCAACTCCTACCCAACTCTGATGAGATGAGACCGAGTGGAAACATGGCACCGATCTTCATGGTGCGTGTCCCCCAAAATTTTCCATTCACAGTCATCTACTGACACCAAACAGATGACGTGACAATTCGTCAATTTTACCGACTATAAATGGACGAAAACACAATAATTGGCACGCATGCTTGATGCCTTGTTTTGCGTCTGGTACCAAACAAGCAGTGTTTGCTTCAAGCAGAGGGCTTTGCAGGGAAATTCAGAGGAAAGGAGGACGAGGAAGAGAGAACCTTCAGGTTACCTTGCCGGCGCAACTACTACAACGAAACAATCGAAAGCAGAATTGCGACCGGAATTCCACCTGCGGCGCAAATGCGGGCGCATTGACCCCGGCGCGGGCCCAGAATTCCGGTCAAGTCAACAACTAGGGTCGCACAACGCCCGCCCAACACTGGCGAGAATTCACAGCGCGGCGGCGGCGGCGCAATCGGATCCGCTCCGATCACCGGCGAAGGGGAGGGGGTGGAGGAGCGTACCGTGGTGGGAGTAGGCATAGACGGCCCTCCAGGTGTAGATGTGGTCGCCGGGCCTGATCTCCGACCGCTCCACCCGGTTCGACAGCAGCCCCATCCCCGCCGCAGCCGCCGCCGCCACCCAACGTGTCGGTGCGGTGGTACCCGCGCCGCCGCCGCTTCTACAGTCCTGCGGCCGCGTCCATGGGAGCGAGAGGGAGTGAGCAGGAGGTGGTGGGCGGAGCAACGGAGAGTGGCGGAGGCGGGAGCGGGCTCTCTATATAGGGAGGGGAGGTGCCTGTCTGTCTGGTCTGGGTTGGAGTGGTTCTGGGGAGACGGCACTGTGAAAGAAAAGAATGTCGCGGTCACCGCGTACTACAAGGCAGGAGGGCAGGCACCCCGCCGCTCGAGCCGCCCTCGGTCGCTGGGTTTCTCCTTCCGCCTCCGGCTCGAGGCGAGTAGTAAAAAAGAGGAATGGCGATTGCCGCTTGCCGGGCAGAATCACATGCCGCGGGTTTACTGATGAGTGATGAATCGGCGAGGTAGGTGAGGCGGCGGGGCTCGGGATCGCGGGCCTCGGATCGTGTGTCGCCGTGGACCGTTTTGTTCTACCGCTTCCGCGTTTCCTGGCTGCGCATGAAGTCGCCTTTTTTTTTTTTTTTCGTTTTGCTGATGATGCATCCGCGCGAGCGCTGTGGCAAATGGCTGCCACGGTGAATGGATGTGTGATGACTACTGAATACTGATGCGGCCATGCGGGTAGTAGGAGTAGGACAGGCACCGCACCGGCAGAGGGTACATACAGGACAGGCCACCAACTCCGGTCGCGCACCTAACCGGGCCGCCGTGGCGCGAGCTCCCTCCGTGCCGGTCACCGGATGCGAAAGACTCGCGCTTGTATAGGCTTCACTTGACGGTGGCTCGTACAAAGCTTCGTGGATAGTGAACACACTGATTAGTGACGCTAACAAATTTTCAGGAAAGGTGTCGCAGCCAATGATTGATGAGAGTATAATCAGTCGGTCGGTCGATGTCATTTTGTTGGCCACCAAGATGGCCACAGTTTTAGGCCCTGATAATCTTTTAGTAGTACACTTGGCAGGTTGCCGGAGTTTATGTTTTCGTCTATAAAACTGAAAGGCCATGGTTCTTGGGAAGAAAGAGAAGGGCCCGAAAGAGAAACGTTGGGATGGCTACGAATCGAGTTGCTATCGCCAAGACTCGTCACAGTATTGTTGACTATCAGTGGTTTGTCCATCACTCTTAGCTCCAAAAATCGGAAGGAAAAAAATTGGCAAATTCCTTTCATGCTGGGCTAGACACTTGGCACTGGCAGACTACCTTTGGCCGACCCCGTCCGCTCAAATCCAATCCAACAGTCAAAAATGACCCAGCCCGGTCGCTATTTCGAATAGCGACCACCCCCGGCTCGCTATTCCCTCGTTCCGCCGCCCTGGGCCGCGCTATTTCAGCAGATCAGCTTCAGGACGATGCGGCGCCTCTCTCGTCACGCTGGCGCCGGCGGCCGCCTTGAGAACGTGATGAATCATGACTATTTTGAGAGCGCCGGCGCCGGCGGCAGCTAGGAGCTGGATCGAGCGGCATGCCGGCGTCCACCGGATGACCTGAAGATGCTCAAAGATTGCTTCCGTCAGAGATCGAATTTTATGAGCGCCTACTGCAATGAGCAAGGAATCCGTGTGGTCAGACCTTGTGATAGTGAGAACAAAGATACTGATTAGAAGCCCACGTGTTCGTGGTCACTTTTCAGGACGGAGGAGTGAGAGATTTGACATGGTTGCCTAGCCCCGTGTATCTGAAACATTCAGGTTATCAGACGCAGGCTGCTTTGTTCTATTAAATGTTGCAAGGCACTCATGAATTGGCAGATGATATAATCCCTCTGCCTTTGCCTTTAGCTGAAGCTGTTGTGTAGAACAAGAACATTGCCGGAGCAAGTCAGATGATGGTCGAAAAAAGAAGAGCAAATCCAATGAAACGAAGAACGTTGTCAGACTTTCAGTTCAGCACAAGTGACAGCAAACGAAGGAGCACCGAGGCCGTCCTGACCCGTTTTGGAGCATTTGCGTTGCGAACAGAGCAGCAGCTAGGCCGTTCTGAAGGTGGATTTGAAGATGGCGACACCGCATTTCCGCAGCGCAACTGAAGCCGGGCCGGCATGGATCACCAGTCCTGAGCTGGTTCTCTGCTGCAAAGGCTACAGCACGGAACGTTTGTTTCTGCTGGCTGCAACGACGACGGCCTGTTATTGCCATCTCCACGCGGCTGCAGCGCGTGCCGGCGACCCCCACTACACGCAACGCAACGCACGTGTTGCGCCAGCAGAGTCCTCACGCTCGCGCCGGTCCTCGTCGGCCCCCTTGCTGCCCCAACGTCGCAACGGTCCTTGAACTACTGGTGGCTACGTCGTCGTTGACGCGCCTCCGTGCTTGTCTGCAATGTCATGTGATGATGTGGTCATGTCCTGATGAATCTGATTTTGGAGTACATGCAGAAGGCAGCTTATTCGATCCGGCTTACAACTACTTTGCTTCGCAAATTGCATAGTTCAATGTTCTTATCTACGCATCAAAGGCGGCTCACTCTTCACCTCCCATCTCCACAACGATCTTGCCAGTGGCGTGCCCTTCCATGCTCTTCGCCCACGCCTCCTGCGCTCGGCTCAACGGGTACCTCGAATCGATCACCGTCTTGAGCTTCCCCTGCGCCGTCACGTCCACCAGCCACTCCATCTCCTCCTTCTTGGGCACAAGGACCAGCGGCACCAGCCTCTTCTTGGCGAACGTCACCTTCTGCAGGAACGAGTTGGCGGCAGCGGCGAGCCCGGGCGTGACGTCGACGACGACGCTCGTGTCAGCCAGCACCGGCGCGAACACCGACCACGGCGTGCCCGTCGCGCAGTGCACCACCGCGTCGTACTTCCGCCCGGACGGGCTCTGCAGCTTGGCGCCCTCGGGGGTCTTGTAGTCCAGCGCCTCGTCGGCGCCCAGGCCCCGGACGAAGCCGAGGTTGCGCGCGCCGCAGGTGGCCGTCACGTGGAGCCCCGCGAGCTTGGCCAGCTGCACGGCGTAGTGCCCGACGCCGCCGGACGCCGCGGTGACCAGCACGTTCTTTTTGGGGGCGGCGACGGCGGTGTCGCCGCCGGAGCCGTCGAAGCTGCTGAACCCCGCGGCCTTTAGCTGCTGGAGCGCGGTGGCCGCGGCCGTCGGCAGGCAGGCGCCTTCCGCCGCAGACACCTCGGGCGGCCGCGCCACTGTAAGCGACGCTGGCGCCACCGCGTACTCCGCTAGCCCGCCGCCGTTCTGTCACGGTGGTGAATGAATCATGCATGAACGTATTATTAGCTTGGTGATGCTGCCTGATTGAAATTAACAAAGCATAAAAATAACAACCTTCTTACTGTCGGAGATGACAAATTTGTCAGTGCTTGACAGAAGCAGAACGCTGCAACGCTTATTGGAGACTGACATGGAAGTAAAATCTTACCGGGAAGCTGATTGCGATGACCTTGTCGCCTTGTTTAAAGTTGGTCACACCACTGCCCAGCTCGACGACTTCGCCAGACAGATCTCCAACTGTTAGGCAACGGCAAAATCAAGTTCTAGCATTAATACATGGGAAGTTGCAGACTTGCAATATCAACTGGTAAAAATGGATCATTAATTCGAGGGCAAACAACACCCTGAATAACACTGTGTTCATCAAGTGCTATTTCTGGAGATCAGTGAAGGCTTCAGTAATTCAGTTGTACCGGTTCAGTTCTCCTGTTATGAGTTGTTTTGGCTTCATTTTTCATATCACACGTCACTACCACTTTTCGGGTTATGCTAAAAGTATTTGGTAGCAGTGGCCAAAAGTGAAATAAAAAAAGATTAGTGGAGCAGTTAGAATGATTCAGTAGTCTTGCCACCTGCTGGCATAATTGAAGCACAGCCCTCGAATACTAGTACCGGATAGAACTAATCAAACCAATGAAGAATGTTCAGTTGCTAAGCCTGTATCCCGCAATCATTTTGATAGCTCTTTATTCATGTCTCTTAAGTGTGGAAGCGTATCGACAACTTGAAAAATATTCTACTACTAGGTCACTCTCTCCTTTATCTACAGAATGCAGAGAACATCGCTAGTAGATAGATAGAACAGCGTTTGACGATAACAGGACCAAAATTTCAGACTGATGTTACGCGATTTCCTCTGTCGTTTGTTCGCTGTCAACTATGACAAAGGGCACCGATCCAATTCCATCTGATGCTATAGCATATATATACTTGTTCAGAGTTCAGACATGTACCGTACCTGGTATCAACGGGAACTTCCTGGGCAAGAACGGCCGGAGCATGCCCTTCTGAATCTTCCAGTCAATCGGGTTGATGCTGGCCGCCTCCATCTTGAGCAACACCTCGTCGTTCTTCGGCGACGGGATCGGTACCTCCACATGCTGTAATCAGGCGGCGGCGGCGGTAGAGCATCAAAGAAAGATCTCCGATTAAGGATGCAGGTCCGTGGACATGCATGACAGTAGTACTGTGGTCAGTGGTAGTGTACCTTGAGGCTCTCTGCTCCTCCGCCGTACTTGTTGTACTGCAAAGCTCTCATCGTTTTCTTCGGGGCAGCCATGGCTGGGTGCCCTCGCCTCTTCCACACACACACAGGTGTTTGGTCTGCTGATGCTGATGATATGGGTGGTCTGGGCGTTGTGGACAGAAATGAATTGTTTGCTTGTTGTTAGCTCGAGACAGCAGAGCATCAGCATATCAGCATGTGACCTAGTTAAGAGCAACTCTAGCACTTCCATAATTATCCACCCAACTATTAGGGAGACCCTAGCATTTTCAAAACATTGAGGATGACAGTTCCAGCGGTACTTTAATACCTCCATCCTCACAAACCTAACATGTGAGGTCTTTTTCCTTTCTTTCTTTCTTTCTCCTTTTCTCTCACTAGCGCATGGGTCTACCTTATCCTTTCCCTCGTCACTAGTCCCTCCCTCGCCATGGCCTGGCCGCCCCAGCCTGGCAGCCTTCTCCCTTTCTCTCTCTTCACCTCGCTTAGCCGCTCTCGCTCCATGGCCGCCAAGCCGCGCCTGTCGCGATGTCGTCCACGCATGTTCACGGCATCAAACACGTCATCAGCGGGCCCGATGCGGCATCCACGGCTCGGTCGCGGCGTAGTCCACATGCAACTATGCAAGGTGCAGCGTGGAAGCTTCATGGTGGTGCTTGAGGTCATCTCGTCGGTGTCCAAGGCGATCTGACACAACGACGGGCATCCATATAGCTCTCTAGTCTACGTTGGCTGTCGCGATGTCCACTCCGCTGCATGTGGCGGGCGGGCGAAGTAGGGCAGGGCGGATGGCGAAGCCTGAGTACAGGCAAACCCACCTGCGTTGAGGAAGAAGCTCTCGATGATGGTCCAGTTGCGCCTCAGTGGACGCGCTCAAGGCAGCCTCCATCGTCAGTGGCGGCGAGAGGGGATCTATGGCTGCGTCGAGTGAAGCATGGGACCCATTCATAATTTTTTTTTAAACGGGCTCATTCATAATTGTTAGTATTGGGGAAGGAGGAGAGACTCCGACTATAGTGGGGATGGAGGAAAATGAGAAAGTTATTGAGGACTGTAGGAGCAAGTTTTTTTTTGCTATTGAGGGTGAGATAGGGGAACTACTAGAGTTTCTCTAATGTCACATTTCAAGCTTAGAGGATGGGAGTATTGTAACTTCATGAACTTTTGGGAAAAACAGAATACCCCCATTGGGAAGACAAACAAGGAATGTGTGAGTAAAACTTTCAACATCTAAGAAAAAAGTGTGGTGCGGAAAAATCAATTATGCATGAGCAATTCTTTTTGTTGATGTGTACAATTAACCATATGTTTTTGGGTTGTGTTGCACATGACCCCATCTCTAGTTAACTAACATAAGTAGCACAGTTTTTGTGGTTGTGCATGTTGGTTGTACTTTTTATTTCCGAGCGATGTTGGTTGTCCTTTTTCACATGCACGGGTGCTTTGGTTGATGTCGGCCAAGTCTTTGCTTTTCGCTTGAGGATTCTCTAGTCTTAAAACGCAAAAAGATGATTGCATTTTATTGTCGTACTTGTTTTACGTTGTCGAAAAGAAAGTACTCATAGCTGAGAGAATTGGTTCCGGGTCCTTCGACGTTTAGGGTTACAATATCTAGCCCCATCCATTGATGAACCACCAGGCTCAGGTCGCGCAAGAGGGTTCCAAAAGAGTTACGCTCGGGATTTGACACTCTCACTATCTTGGTCGCATGGAGGCTTTGAGGAGAGCGAAACAAAAAGGTACATGAGTTTCAAGCTTTTATACTGGTCGCGTTGGCGCAAGAGATCATTGACAGCGCTAACCTTTGGGCATCCGTGAAGTTCTCCAAGCTTCGGAAGCTTTTAGGCCTTTCACAATGCGAAGCGGAGCCAGAAAAAAAAAATCGGGAGCCACAACTGATGAACGGGCATCGCTCTTCAAACGCACAGCGTGAGCTTCCCTGCTAACTGCTCTAGGTGGGTCCCAAAAGGAGTAAAATACAATATCTCATCTCAACCTTTTCCTTCGATCACTGTTGGGCAGGCAAATTAGCTATCAGTAAATATTATTCTATTGAATTGGCACCGGCGCTTGTTCAAGAACCGCTCCAGATTTTTGAACTCGCACAGCGTGAGGAGGGATGCCCAAACCCTATCTCTCCTATCCAGGCTTCGCTCTAAGCACACATTGGAAGGCTTTAGGGTGTGTTTGGTTGGGCTGTGGCTGTCAAAAAAGCTGATGTGGGCTGTGAGCTGTGAAAAAAGCTGCTGTGGGATTTAAGCTGTGAGAAAGTTAAAAGCCGTTTGGTGAAACAGCTGTGGCTTTTTAGAAACTTACTACATGTCATGTATATGTATGTATATACACACATATATAACATATTCATATGTATATAAATGTACACACTTGTATATAATATTTATATATACATACATAATGTATATGTATGTTTTATAAATATTATATGTACATATACATATATATATATGTATATATTATAAATATTTTATGTCTATATAAATATTATAAATAAATATGTACATTTTTATATAATATTTATACCTACATATGTAAATGTATATGTATGTTTTACAAATACTATATGTACATACACATATATATGTTAATATTATAAATATTTTATGTATATATAAATATTATAAATATTTTATGCATATTATAAATATTCATATGTATATGTGTACATATGTATGTATGTATGTATACATGTATATGGGTAATTTCTTCATACTTGTGAAAGCCAAAGCCCAAAAAAGCACCTTCCTACATGCTTTCAGAAATGAACTAGACAAAAGCTGCTTTTGGCTATGACTTTTTTTGACAGCCAACCCGTTTGGTTGGGCTTTTGGCTTTTTTGGAAAGCCAAAGCCAAAAAAAGCCCAACCAAACACACCCTTAGTCCCTAGGCTTTAGGCTTCGTCATGCGCTTCCCCCCCCCCCCCCCCTCCCGGTGTTTTAGCCTCTGCGTTAGGCTGCGTCCCATCTCGCTTGTAATAGTTGTTGTCTGCCTTCATTTATTTTCTTTTTGGTGGTTGTATCTTAATTGACCTTCGGGCGTTGTCTTGTTTCTTCTCTTTCTTAATGAAATACGTGCTCTGCACGTTCTCGAATAAGAAAAGAGAATACTGGCTTTCTTTTTCCTCCTACTAGCCTATCAACCCGTGCACGCACGGGCTAGCAATCTATTCCAAAATTATTAAAAAGTTTTATACAAAATTTAAGCTATGTTATTGAAAATTTAAGCTATTTTTCCTTACTCTCCTTTTACTTTCAGACCATGTTTCAGATTGCAATATACAAAAATTAAATTGTTTTTGTATATTGCAATATTTATCTGTTTGAGCTAAGCACTGTGAACATCAAAAGAAGATTGAAGGGACTAACTAATTAATAAGCTTGGACATGACAGTTTTTTTTCTCATCTATTTATCTATAATCTCTGAGACATTGTTTGCACTTCTAGTTATGTAGTGACCAAATTAATCGCTTCAGTAATCAAATAATCATATAAGCCAATTTTATAACATCTCATGTAGTGTACCGCGTCCTAAACATGATCATATATTGCAATGTTGGTAACTAACACTTAGTCGACTGAAATTTAGGAATGGATTAGTCGATGCACATCATCGAACATCCAACCGAGATCAGATAAGAGATCAAAACATCTCAACTTGCCTTTTACGTGCTCAACGCCCTATCCCCATCTTACGATCTCCGGCGGTGATTCAACCGTGGCACCGCCAGAGCCATGACCAAATCTCCCCTTTCGCGCTAATGATACCATTTTGATATTTAAGATCTTGGCGACGGTGGTGGCGCTCCATCACATTTACCATCATGCCACACTGCTGTCGTGCCTATCTGGTGCTACCGATCTCTTTCTAATAAGCCGGGAGATGAAGAAATCTTGTCCAAAGAACACACTTCAGCTATGAGGTCGCTAATATTTGCTATCCACCAAGATGACTATTATTTCAGCCTACCAACACATAGCAAATACATATAATTAAATATGAAATCATGTAATTTTTTATTCTATTGTCAGAAAGATATCCCAATATTTTTTGTAAAAAAATCCACTGCCTGAAAGAATAAATGAATTTTTAAATATGAAGATTGTTATAGTTTGATGGATTGTAGTTATTTCATGCGCACATGGAGGAGATGCTTTTGCATGCTAGCTCTTTCGTTACGACCACCATATTTGATAGACACATGGAGAAGAAGCTCTTTTTTGATCTTTTACCCTTTTCTTTTTTCATTTGGAAAGAAAGAGATCTCTAACCTGTTACAGAATTACAACTCCCTTCTGAAGATCAATTAGGCAATTACACCTATATAGGCAGACGTGTGAGGAAATATGTAGTCTTAAATTTTAGTTTTATATAAGCTAATGAAACACATATAAGCAATGAAGGAATTACATACCTGTGTTACGTGTATTGTGCGACCCCAAAAGAACTGGGCAGCTGGCCTTTCCCTGGTGCCTTAGATCACGGAGATGGCCTTCGCCTAATCGCCTTGTTGGTACAGTGAGAAAGTGATTCCTTTGCTGATGAATATGCACCTCGTAATGAGTAAGCTAGCTGTGACCCTGCATCGCTGCGTGAGTTATCGCCGCTCGTGAGCCAACTGCATTCGTAAAGCTCGACGACAGCTAGGTCATAAACTTGCATGGGTCATACACCATGATTAGTTTCTTCCGACTCGGCTAGTCGGATCACGGCGACTCGGTACGTGCTTGAGCGCATGTTGGGCAGGGATGGCGAGGGTGCAAGATATCGTAGCACTGCAATCTCGACGGCGGCGCACACTGCTTAGCTTTTGAGAGGGATCGACTTTCCTGCTTGGCAGACGATAGCTAGGGATAGCGCCGTACAAAGATGCCGTGGGTTTTGAGGACTGTTAGATTTCCTGATTTTTTGTATAGGCTGTTGCGACACCAGCTGCCGTAGATGCCAGAGTAAGGAGTTTGTTTGAGATTATCTGCCGTTGATGCAGTTGGGAGTCCGTTTCCTATACGATTTTTTGCTTAACTTCTATACGTGGTGATGGGTTATGAACATCTAATGGTCATGATTTGTTATGCATTTAAACATACGGTCAGATGTTTTTTTGTAATTTCTAGGATTTATCTCCGATTAACGCGGAGCCACAGAAAAGAGTCTTTAATTAGTAAATATAAAACAAAATAGAGGTCCTTGAGAGTTGAGATCTTGACTACACGTCAAAGTGGAGGCAGTCATGTATTATGACCATCTTCTCTCGAACGGGGTCTCTTCCTCTTTTTTTTTTTTTGAGAAATTACACAGTACAACTCAGACACTCACAACGCACGCACACTCACCCCTATGAACGTACATACGCAAACCCTACCCATATGAGCATCTTCGAAGACTGAGCCGGCAAATTCTCCAGATTCCCGAAGTCACCACTGGCGCCTCGCTGTCGACGGCCACGTCGCCTACCGCTGAAAGCACAAATGCCGTTAAATCCTAGAAAATTCGCTCCTACCGGGAGTCGAACCCAGGACCTCAAAGGTGTTACTCGGAAGCCTTAACCGCTAGGCCAAGACCCCTATGAACGGGGTCTCTTCCTCTCATTGGACGCATTTTCTGAACAGGTGAAGTGATGCCGAGGTAAGTTGAATTGAGCGATGTTTTCATTCGGCTTGCAGTGCCCACAACGTCGACGTACGTCAGCAACGCTACAGATTCGCCGACGACCTCTTTAGATCCGTCGACCTGTTGAAACTCACACGGATCTCTCAAAATTGAAGGACGGAAATTAAGCTTAAAGTTTAGGAACAAAATCGACCCTTCGCCTAATCATATATATTGATTCTCAATTTACAGGAACGTTTCTCTCAAACCAGTATGTAAGAATTCTGCATAGAGGAATACAAGTTGTCCATTTTCATCTCGTTGTCGCCCATCTGTTCTTAGCGGTCACGTGTCATTTGTACCATCCATGTGTGCTGTGCGATTTTGCGAAGCCTGGGCATAGCACCTAGGCTCTTTTTGTTAGGGCTTCTTTAATGGCTTCTTCAGCGGTTTCACATGTTTTTTAATCAAAAGGGATGCTTCTTCAAGTGCTTCTCCTTAAAAAAAGGAGGAAGCCGTATCCAAAAATAAGGTGAAGCATGAAGCCACAAAATAGTAGCTTCACCGGCTTTTTTTCTCTACGGCGTCCTTATCTTTCCATATTTGTCCCTAAAAATATGGAGAAGCTATAGAAAAAACCGTTTTGCCAAACGTTTTAGGCACAGCCAGCACAAACTTTTTTTAAAGAAGCCACAGCCACAGCCAAAGCCGACACAGCCACAGCCCTACCAAAGAGACGGGTCCAGTAGCTGACGCGTGGCTCAACGAGGCCTTGTCGTGGCACACTCTGAAGGCCCCCAGGCCCACCTGACGGTGATCAACAATTGCCACGTCACCCACACCCAGAATCCAGTGTAGACCCACCATGGCCGGCACTCTCCCGCCCGCATCCACTCGGAATGGCCCATGGGGCTTTCCAGCCTATCAAACTTGTTTGGCTGCAGCTGCTGGCCCAAGTCCGGTGCGGGCTTGCAAACGCTCCCTTGGGGGAACCGAGTGGTCGGACCGCGTTTGCCGTCCACCCAGGCACAGCCCATGCCCCTTTCGGTCCGTTCTGATCCCGCGACCCCAAACCACCCCTAAACCCTACTCGACCTCGTCAACAGCTCCAGCGGCGGCGAGGTAGACGACGACGACCCGGCGATTGGGCTGGCCGCCAAGTAGTAGGAGGGATGGCTTCACTTAGGTCGCTGAAGAAATCCATGAAGAATCTGGAGTCGAAGAAGAAGAAGAAGAAGAAGAAGAGAGAAGGGAGCGGGGAGGGGTGTAGGCGGGAGAGCAGCCCTATGGACGACGCCGGGGACGAGATGATCCCAGGGGAGGAGTCACTGTTTGCGCAAGCACCGAAGGCGAAGATGCGATCGCCGAAGGATTTTGAGATGGAGATGGATAGGGCGCCGGGAGGGAGCAGGGAGAGGTGTGGGAGGGAGAGCAGCCGTGTGGATGACGGCGGGGCCGAGATGATCCGAGGGGAGGAATCGGTATTTGCGCAAGCACCGAAGGTGAAGATGCCATCGCCTGAGGATCTTGAGAGGGACATGGATCGGGAGGATCTTGAGAGGGACATGGATCGGGAGGATTTTGAGAGGTACATGGATTGGAAGTATCTTTGGGAGGATCTTGAGAGGGAAATGGATCAGGCGTCGGGAGGGAGCGACCCTGTCAATGTAGATGGGAATGGTGGTGCCGGTGGCGTAACCAGTGCCAATGTCATGCTAGAGGAAGCGACCGGTGTGCACGCCCAGAAGAACAAAAGGAAAGCTTCCTCGTCTCTGGAGGAGAAAGATGGGGCAAACAAGGGGAAGAAAGTGAAGATGGTCACTGAGGTGGAGGGGAAGACAGTGGAGAAGGACATAGAATTGGAATCAATGGGAGGGGCATCGGAGGGGGGTTCCTCTATTGGTGCTGGTCCCATAGAGCTGGACGAAAGAGGAGAGGACCTTGCTGCTAGGAGGCAGAAGAAGAGGCAAAGGGATAACAAAAAGAGCAGGGGATTAGGAAGTAATGGCTATGGCAGCCCGGTAAAATTCTCTCTTGAGTTGCTTAAATTTTTTTTTTCTTGGGAAGCCAGTTGTGATTATATAATCCTGTGCTCTTGTTACTTTAGGCTGGAACTGGTGTTGCCACCATTGGACCAAGGATTGCGGTTGTCGTTACTCCCCACATGCCGCGGAGGTGAAATACCCTTTTTCCATAATAGATCTATGTCACCCCTGTTTTTCTGTTTACAAATTTGTGATGAGTAAGCAATAATATTGTGCAGTTAGGTACTGCTTATTTCGTATGATCTGGGTGCCTAAAGGTTTAGATGCACAAATTTACATAGTTTATCCTTTAGGTACTGAAGAGATTGTCAAACATGCAACACCACCACAGACCAATCACATGGCACTTTTCCCTAACACAAATTTTCTTAAGACTAGAGTTCAGCTCAATGATCTGTGTTCCTTTTCTTTCTTCTTATAACTGTGGAATCGCTTTTATCCACAGCCTGCATGTGCTCCAGTGGTAGAGTGTCTCGCTTCTTACCCATGATACCCAAGTTTGAATCCCAGATGCTGCCACTTTGGTTTTCCCTTTTTTCTGTGCACCCCCTCCCCCTCTCTTTGGTGGACAGGACTTGAACATAGGAGTTTGCTACCCCCTTCAACTTTTATTCTTGACGTTAGTGCAAATCTGGACACCCATATTTAGCAGCTGCCTCTTGTTTTTCATTTACTTTCGGTGTTTTTTTTTTCCTCTCCTTTTCGGTGGACTAGAGAAGTTAGTGCGTATAGCACAAGCTACAACAACATCCGCTTTTTAAATGGCAGCCTTAAAAATTTGTGATGATTCAACCAGCATATAAGTATTACTAAATTGCTTAATTATAATTACTTATAATCAGCATATAAATTTGTGATCTTTGATTGGTGAATTCATTTTTTGTAGGGAAAGCTTTGGGTTTTGATCCATGGATTCATTTTTAAAAGTAATGAGACCAAGAACCACTAAAAAATGGTCCAAAAAAAAGTGATTATGTAATTTAAGTTAGTTGCATGATGTACTTCTTTCCTTGTGGATGATCGTGCATAACATAAAGTTTGGTTCCCGTGGCAACACACGAGTAAATTTCCTAGTTATTTCTCTCTCAATTTTATTATTTCTTTGTACCTCTTGAAAAAGTGGAAAGTTTTAGAAGTGCTATTATTTTAGGTATGGATATTTGCTGAAGATCGTCAGTTTTCTACTACCTTACAAGAGTTCAGGCAAGGCGTATCAGTGCTCTTCACCTAGAATTGAGACGCTTCTAAGACACACCAGATGCAACTTATCTCTCTTCTTTGAGGTGCTTATTCTATTTGTTGTATATAGTTTTTTGCGTGATGTGATTTTTATTTTTAAACATTCTATTCTTCATATAACAGTGGGAACCAAATGATAAAAAGACTATTTGCTGGATGTTCAATTCATTGACAAGAACACGCGTTCGATTCCTTGTAAACCCAGGTAAACATGTGAAACTTTTAGAATGTATCATCAACCATAAATTTGTAGTTTTTATATTTCCTTATCATTTAAAGATGGTTTCCCCTTTCCCTTAGCTTTTACATCTGAAGAATTAGAAGTGAAAGTGAAGCGTGCTGCTTGTTCCTTCTCTTCAAATTTTGCTGGTGACGAAACATGGAATGTTGTTAAAGAGACGCTTGAGATGGTAACTCTTAACTATTTGATGCTTGTTTCCCTGTTATAGCCTCACATATGTGAATTATTAAATACCATGTTGTTTATGTAGATGTTTTGCCCAGCTCAACACGAGCAGTCAGAAGAACCGGATCATATATATTTTTTCACAAGGATTGATGACTGCGTGTACTTCAGAAATATGAAGGTATTGTACCACCCTGTTACGCATATTTATCTTGTAAATATATCTGTGATGTTAATCAACTCACAAGCATTGATACTTATTAATACATTTGAGGTGCTAGTTTTCCATCGCTTGCTATGCTAGATAGAAAACTCAAGCATATTATTATCTCTGTGTGCTTGCCAATTGAAGTTTGAACTCCTAATATACTGAGAAGTTTACAGCCAAGCAAATGCATGACCGTATATTGAATAATTGGTTAAGGTGAGAGACAACTCAAAGTTCACGTACCTTAATACCATTCAAGCAAAATAGATTAATTTTGCGTACTCAATCTTGAACCAGAAATGAAGCACTGAGCAAAGAGAAAGCACCCATAGTACAAGTTTTGTGTTTGGGCCAAATCATCTGCCGTTATAGGTTCTCCCACTGCTAAATAACAGATCTACAGCGACCATATCCTCTTTCTTCTTTTTTATGCCTGTCTTTTTTCTTTCTCCTGGTCAAAGGAACCGGCGCTGCTGGCATTCAATCTACCATAAGCAGCTGATAATCAGTGCCTGAACAGCTTCATTTGTTACTTTGGTGCCATAGGTTCTATTCACCACTAGATTAAGCTTCTTGCCGGCGGTTCGATGTAGGCATGCTGACACTTTTTCACAGATCTAGTTGGTCCAGGCTGGCTGCCATGTTTCATATGCTGCTTCCTTCTAGCCTTTACCGTAACGGGCTGGGGGCAAGAGAGCTCACCTTGTTAGCTTGCCTGTGTTCAGTGGCTCTTTGGTGCAAATCTAGGTGGTGCACAACAGAATCCTGTGAGACAAATGTGCGCTCTCCCACAGCCTGAGGTGGTGAAGCTCTAATGGCCACTGACTTGGCATAGAGAGGAAGATACAGGTGGCGGGGTGGAGAGGAATGTTGTGGAAGTGGAGAGGACAGGGTAGCGGGGTGGCATGCACATGAGGCTGCGGGGTGGAACGGGTGGGTAGCAGACCGGATCTGAGTAGGGGGGTTATCTTCTGGCCCACCTGCTGTTGTTTTTGCAAGAGAGTAGCAGGGCGTGGTTTTTTAGGCTAGTTGAGACATGCATTGCCTCAGCTTTCGTGGGTATATAAGAATACACATATCTAGTGCATGCCCACTTGAAACTGAGAGGGGTTTCACATGGAGGAGTGCCGAAATATCTATTTCTTCTTTCTTTGCAAATTAACATTAGTGGGATTTTGTTGCAAATGTCTAGTGAAATGTCAATTACCAAGCTGATATGTATGTTAAACTAGTGGTAGTAGAATATTAACCACATAGATAGATACTATGGGTGAAAGGACAGCCTTTGACTGATTCTTGTTATTCAAGAGTCCTACCAGAGCCTGCCTCCAAGTACGTAGTACTACCAGGTTGCCCATTGCCCTCCTATCTGGTTCCCTAGGACCTTGAAATTAATTTCAGTTGAGAGTATATTGTCCTATGTGTTAATTCTACCTCCTAACTTGTTGCCCATCTATCAAAATATTAGCCGTACAAGGATATGTGTGTCTTTAGGAACTCAATTTCAACCTCATGTAGACTAGAAGTGTTTCTTCCAAGCAATACTTTTTGTGTCGATAGTTATTCCTGGATTTCGATTTGTAAAATGATAGCAGTTTCAAAAGTTGAGAGTGTATTAGTCCATATGTGCTAATTCTGTTGAAACCTTCTTTTTAGATTCATATACTAGAACTTTCTTGTTTTCACAAATGAGATCAGTTTTCATGTATGGATGGCTAAAACCTTTCTATATTCGCCATTCTGATATTATTGACAGATTGCATTCGATTCTTCGATTGTTGTTACTCCTTGTTTTTCTTAGAGGCGAATTTACAAATTATGTAATAGTTTTTTGTTTCAAAAATAGATTACTATATGTTGGATGAAACAGTTATTAACTGTTCACTTATATCATAGCTCATTTGATCTTTTTATGCAATAAATTTGCTATGGGAATTTTATTAATCTCCAAATGATGTGAATGAAGTATTGATTCGGTGCTGACTGGACACTAATTTTAAAGCTTAATAACCAAACTACGGGAATTTAATTTGGTTGGCTACCATAGATTTTCAATATGACTGAAAATTCGTGTGTTTCCTAATTTTATTTCCTTCCATATTGTCCATATACAGATTGGCAAGATTCCTATGGTTGCTGGTGGCCAGTGGCGGAGCCACGATTGGTTCTCTTGGTAGTCACGGTAGGCACAGACTTAGGAACAATGCAAAACAGTGATGAAAACAGTATCAAAACAGTGCGAAACAGTGCAATACAGTGCTAAAAATGCAAAAGCCAGGGTAGTCCTTGGCCTATACGGACTACCCCCTGGCTCCGCCCATGCTGGTGGCGACAATGATGCATTGGTTCTAAAGGAGGTGTGCCTTCTCATCCTTGCTTTCATCCTTATGCATTGACTCTTACCAAACAATTGAAATATGAATTGTTAATGCCTAAATATAATATATTAAACGTTTTCAGGTTGGACCCTATTTCTGCCTCAAGCTCATTGATGTACAGAGGGAAGGTGCTGTCTCATGTCGAGCTTCAGATATTTCACAAAGTCAGGTAGGTTGTGCAGATATTTTATTTAGTACCGACCTGGTTATTGTTTTCCACTTACAAACTAAGGAGTGTTGCATTTACTATCATTATAGAAGAAGAAAGTATACAGTACACCAGGAGTTAAAGAACTGATCCGCTCAGAAACAACAAAAAACTTTAAATAAACATCCCACGCACAAACTCTGCCCTAGGCTGTTTCCATACCTCCTGATCCTGGGCATCCTGTTGCAGTACGACTTCTTCCAACTAGTTCCAAACCTGATGATATTCGTCCAAACACTAACAGAGAGAGCCCCTCTGATCTGGATTCCCGCTTTTGTTGTCTGGTGCCTGCTCCGCTATCCTCTGAATAGCATGTCTTGAACAAGGCGACAAGGTTTGGAGCTAGTTCAGCAGCTCTCTTGCTATGAAATAACCGACCAGTCCAGAACTTTGTGTCAAAATCATCATGTATCTGTCCTCAGTAGCCATAACAATCTCATGCAAATTGACCAGCCTAATGTTGCCAAATCATGGATACAGAAACCACCAAACTGAACTAGTCATCATTAACCAAAGTCACAGTGGCCATAGGCAAAAGCCCATGCATTCTGATGGATCTGCACTTGTCAGCCCTACCCATGACCTCGATGTATGTGTCCTCTGTAGCCATAACTATCTCATGCAAAGTGCCCAGCCTAGGGTCGCCAAATCGTGGATGTAGAAACCACCAAACTGAACTAGTCCACATAATGTTTGCCATGAAGCCAAAAAAAATACCGCTGTTGGCACGTTCATGCCCCTTTGATAGAAAGCCTCCCCGGCATCCTGATGAATTCATCAGCTAAGCTTTCCAACCTGGCAGGCCAAGTGGATGCAGGTCGGCCTTAGTAGAATTTCTTTACTACCCATAAAAATGCGAGTGCGTGGTGAATGCCCGGTCGTCCGTCATCGCCTCCCAGTGGTGCCGACAGGTGGGCCATGTCCAAGCCCCGCGGCAGAGTCCTCATGCTACTTCTGGAAACGCCGCTCCTGTTCACGCCATGGTAACTCTTTCCAGCCACCAGGTGGGTTGGGGGTCCTAAATGCATCTTTACATCTAATCTCTTTAACTTCCTCTTCAACTCTCTTTTTGCATTTTCATTCCAAAATGCTAGAGAAATTTAAACTGGTGAGAAAATAAGTTGTACTCCGTAACTGTGTGACCAAGGGGCAGACTAGCATACACTTAGATGCCTCTTAAGATGAGCCATTAATCAGGTTTGTTTTGCGACTAAAAAGGACAACTTTGTGGCGGGATTCATCGCAACTTAACTCATATTGGTGTGTCCTGTTACCAAATTGGCATACGGCAATCTAAGATAAGTTGTTTTTCGCATAATATTAGCTTGAGGCTTCTACAAATGTGAAATTCGTCACACACACACAAAAGGTGAAATTTCAACATGTTATGCCATATAGAACTGCCATAATATTAGCTTGAGTAGTACTGTTTCTTCTAGATCCTATTTGAGTCTAACTGAATCATGTGAAGAAAAAAAAGCCTTATTGTAGCCTAGGTGAGGACTCTAGCTTGTACTGTAATTTGAACATGCTGGAGAAAACACACGTAGGATGTTGATAACTTTTTTTGGGCCGTAGCGAAGCACGGGCATTGTGCTAGTTGGAGATAAAGAGGGAGTTCCCAGCTTCTCACAAGGGAGGCTCTTAAATTATTAAGGGTGCATGTCCTTTATGGTAGCTTTGTTGTTGTGTTGTTGTTGTTGTTGTCGTCGTCGTCGTCCTTTATAGTAGCTAAATCATGATCAAGGCACCGAACTGACCTAAAAGAGTCATAAAGTATCACAAAAAATCTGCAACGCTTGCTTAATCAATTCCATCTGCAATAGCTGGCCCGAATGTGCAACGCTTGCTTAACCAATTATTGATTTTAATGCTCTTTATCTTTAAAGAATCTTCTTTAGAATTAGGTCTAACTACGTCAGCTTACTAATGAATTTAAAATGAAGCTATTGGATAAATGGCAAACACTTATGTTCTGTATTATATGTTTTTATTTGTTTATTTTCATCTTTGTGCTACTTCTTTTGTTAGTTGAGCCTCTTATTAACATTTGATGTTTAATGTCATTTATGCTATTATTAATTTGTTGCTTGATCTCTCCTTTTTTATGAATCAGTTACTGGCTTACTACTAATTCTCAAACAAATTGTAATGCAACCTAATTAAAAATTAATCTAATGCCATGTGAAAATTTATTGCAGATGACAACAGAACTTAGTTTGTGTCCCACCATGTGCTACAGTTTATCACCTGGCCTAGGACCTTGTAGCTTGCATTCTTTGTGCTTGAATGGTCAAGAGTTCTTGATTGTTCTAGAGAATGGCCTTGATCTGTCAGTCTTTGAAGGTTTTAATCTTAGTTTATTGGAATTCCTTGACGAAGAACCATTTCTGAAAAAGAAAAAGATTGTTGGATCCAAAGATGATGAAGAGTATAATTTTGTGAGGAATATTGGCAAAATGATAATCAGATCTATATTGGCACACTTGCTAGAGTTATTTTCTTCCAACAAATGCGTGGAATTGGCAGCAAAAACATTGGTTTCTACAAAAATCCTCCTCAAGGGATCCTCTGTCAAATTTTTCGGAGTAGAGCTTGTTGAATATGAGAAAGGTCAAGCGAATGACAATATTCACCATGTTGTGAAATTAATCAAGAGCTGTTTTCCCGCGAATCTGATTCCTTGTGACTTAATGGACGTGTTTGATCGATTGTTGGAAGATCTTGAAGACCCTCTGGAGAGCCTTAAGTTGGCCAAAGATGACCCATCGTTACTCTTAGCAAAAGAAAGGAGAGAATTGATGATCCATTTGCATACAGAGTATATGACGAATGTCAAACCCAAGCTTCTGATTGGTGATAATGCTAAAGTAAACTGTAACAGTTTCTTCGAAAACTGTCCATACTTGCACAGTTGGATAAACACGATGGGAAAGAATAAGTACTTGGGCGCTGTGGCGAACTATAACTCAGACTTTGTTACTATGAGAGTGCAAAAGAGAACAGTAGAAGAAGGAAATGAGGCACAGATGGGTGAATTTCAGTTTGCAATCATGAGAAACTGTGATGTTCATATTCCCGAGAATGTTTTAAAAGTGAGTGAAGACTTGTTTTATTTTTATTTTGTGTCACTATATACACTGTAAACTTAACTGCAATGTTGTTCTGCTTTCAGGATGGAATTACTCCGTTCCGTTTGTCTTGGACAGACTACATACGAACGAGTTATTTTCGAAGATATCTATCCTTCATTCAGAAGCGCATGGCGCGATATAAGTCCTAGGTGGCTTAATTATGTCACATGGCTACATTGTTGTGGATTACAGGCTTAATTTTGGATATTGCTTGTGAACAACTCTTTGTTTCGTCACATAGCTTTGCTCTTCAATCTTGATGACACGTTCTTGTGGATCTCTGGAAGTCAAGAACAGAGCACCGTTCAGAGATAATGGGAATTCTGGAAGAAACCAAGAGCTTAGCCAAAACAAACTTCTTCTTTTTTTTTCTTGAAATCATGTAAAGCGCTCTGCTATTTTGCGGCTCATTTATGTGTGGAAGAAACATGCTGGATAAACTTGATAGCTTGTGGATTGGTGAAACACCTCAGTTTCTGCTACGTTGTATGCAGGCAGATTTCTCAGTGCATTGAATGAAATAGCTTCAACACTGCTCAAAAAGGAAATAGCTTCCAACTCTTTTGACCAGGAATATAGTGTAATATGTTTACAGATTAGCAAGCTTTTTTAATGCAATGATATTGTTATTAGATGCATATATCACCTTCAAGTGTCATATCAACAGGTGTTCTCTAGAAAATACTTGATGCTTTAACCCAAGATGTTGAAAATGATTACCGTTTATGACTGTGCGTCAGTTGTGGGGTTTTTAGTAATGACAATTTGGAAGAAGTGAACTAACCCCAGAAGTGGTTTAAGTTTGTAAACGGATCGTGTAAGTACAGAAGGGAGCTTTGAGCCTATTTGGGAGGTTTCATTAACTTAGTGGTTTTAAACGGATGGTACTTCTTTCGACATGAGACTTAAGTATTCAATTGAATATCCAAATTATGATATTGAATGATTTGGAAACATTCAATATGGGTCTGAAATTTCAGAGGCCAATGTATTTTTGGAATCAATGAATTCACGCTCCATATCACTTCAAATACTATTATTTGATTCCTAATCATAATGTTAATTTTGTGTCATGTCATTGCCCACATAAAATGTGTATGCTATATCGGCATCCAGGCATTTGCCACCGTTCATCACGTGAAAAGTACCTATCGTTATGTTCAGGATTTATTGGAAGGAAAAGGGAGGTTTCGACTATATGCTCACCCTTTTTTCTCGAAGGGAACTATATTCTCAACTATAATCGATGAATAGATATTAACTGCCCACGGCAATAAGTCTTGAGGCATTAGATCAAGATTTTGTTTGTAGGGTGGAACTTTAAGCTTGACAGTAATAATAATAAGGATGAGTTATATAATCATAGCAGTAACGAGGTGTGATCTATCACTCAGATAGGACACGAAAACTGACTGATTTGGGATTTCAGGGGTTTTGCTATAATCAAGGCGCTTTGCAATTAATTACAAAAACTCCAGTCTTTGGAACCGAAGATGGGATTCTGGATCGATCTCCGTTACAAAATCCAATTGCAAATATGAATTATTCGCATCGATTTCCATGCCTGAACCCCTGAACGATCCGACCACATTATAGGTGAACTAAATGGTCTATCATCATGGAACTTCTTTATAAGCAAACTAAGAGATTCCATTAAGCTGAAGGCTCCGATCAGTCACGGGCGCCAAACACGTATTTACAGCACAACACACGGTGAACACACATACCATCTTGCACAACCTTGATGAAATTAAAGGCGAAAATTAAGAAGTTTGTGAACTGTTTAGCTACAATAAATTCCAGAGAGTAATAAGTTTCGACGCTCTACTGCCTCACATGTTGGCCTGGCGAGTAGTCCATCGCAGAGGGCTCTGGAGGACAAGTACATAACCAATAGCACGACTATGTTGGTTCACACGCGGCAAACTCAAACCCGCATCAACAGTTACAAGTGTCTATTTCATTCACCAAATCCGCATTTGGGCTTGGGCCTAGCTCCGAGTTATGCCTAGGCTCCGAGATAATAGAAAGATCAAATGCATTCTTCTTCCCTGAACCAAACAAAACAAGGAGCAGTCAGGACAGGAGTCTGGAGACATATTTGTACATTCAAACCATGAAGCAAACAATTACCATGGAAGCCTCATGATTATTGGTAATGACAAATCATGTAACGAAATGAATAGTGAAGTTAGAATAGTTCAGAAATAGCTAATGTTGAATTAACCAACACTTAAATCAGCAATATTTACCAGTCCTTGCAATATACAGTGTAGGATTTGGTTCTTAATCACCAATACATTCCAAAATGTAATTCAGAAAAAAAATACTATAAACAGAACGTACGGTCTTTTTGTTCCAGGCTCAAAAAATTAATACAGACATATTCAACTATGTACTCATGAACACTTGAAAGTGTAACTAAATATCATAGTCAACCAACAATTATGGCTAAGACGTTGAAAGACACGTTAATCCAGCTACTATGCAAACACAAGCAGAGTTACAAATAAACAAAGAAAGATAGCAAGAAAGCATCAAAAGGTGATCACAACTCGATGCTTCTTTGTCACAGGCTAGAATGCATATTGGTATGGTTACATAAAGTTTACTTGGTGACTTTTTTTAAGAAGAAACAACCAGGATAACAAAATGTAAAGTATTATCTAACTCACGTCATTACAGATGCTTCTACCATAAGGTCCTCATTAGTTGATCAAAAGAGCGTATTGCCATTCTTTGCTACAGAGTCATGATAAATATAAAGGATAACTAATTCAATAAATGATATTCTGGATAAATTTTGTACCAATATATGCAGGCATAAAAAAACAGATGTCAGGGAGAAGACAGAGATGTGGCTATTGTGCTCTTTAATGATACTCGTAACCATATATGATGTGTAAAACGGTAATAGACCAAGTACAGGCTGAACACACCAACCACAGTATGTATGGAACTTTACATATGGAGGTGAAACAATTTTCAGAATGAATGGCAATAGAAACAAGCATGTGCAGTATTTCAATGACTTGATTGCTAATACAAAATGAAAGTGGCACATTCATGCATGCAACTCTAACTCTGAAACTAATGTAAAGCATAACTACATAGTTGTTGACTTCCTGTCAAAACAAGGTTCTAAGCCTTGGCTTCAAAGAACATGGCTCTAGCCTTGTTTGAAAGAATACAGCTTTAGCCTTGTTTGAAAGAAGACAGGTCTAGCCTTGGTTTGAAAGAAGACAGCTCTAGCCAGTAAATAATTATTTGTTAGTTAATATACTCAAATAAGTCCATGCATCTAGGGGTTTCATCTCTCGCCTACCCCAACTCGCTTCAGACTAAAAGGCTTTGTTGTTGCTGTTGTTGTTGCTGTTGTTGTTGTTGTTGTTAAGAGTATGACTACCAGCTGACTTGGTCTTGAACTTCTGTGGGCATGGAAGATGTGTCGGATCCCGATTAAATCTCAAGTGTAGATTGTCTGAAATTGGGTATGTATCCCAGACTCCTAGCTATATAGATGGATAATCAAAGAGTGAAAAGCCGGTAAAGGTAAAAACCTAGCAGAGCTGGCACAAGTCGGTAAAGGTAAAAAAAGACAGTGAGCAGTAACAATGAACGGGGCTTAAAACACCTACACTGAATTGTGAAAACGTCTACGAGACATTGGGCCCAGTGAAACGGAAATATTTGATTTTAATAGCATTCCGGTGATTAAAACAAAGAAACTAGATGATATACATTGTTTATTTGATATTTGGCAACATTCCAAAGTGGACTGAAAAGCAGCTAAACTTTTGTTCCCCTAGATTCGAGAAACACCATAAATATTACTTAAGAGTATATCATATGCAACACCAGAAATTCGAGGCCATAAAGACCAAAACCCAGGCATCCTAGAGAAAAAAATGTTGAACGACAGAGTTGGAAACAACGAAGATATTTATTTGCATACATATTGAGCAAGCAAACAATATTTCCAACGGTTTTCTCCAAAAGAAGCCAGATTCATTAGCATGGTCAATGTTACATGTATTTACAGAATTTGCCAGAAACCTTGTGCCTTGCTCTATACGTGATATTTGAGCAACCTCTTACTATAAGAGAAGGATTACACTTCTATGTACAGATGCCAAGGCCTATAGTGTATAGGCCTTGCACAACGAGACAAACAAACAAGATACTGCTCATTTCACAATTAGAGTACAGTTTGATAAGTACTGCAACAGGTCTTTCATAAGTGCTTTTCTTTTAGGAGCTTAAGTAATGTGCTACACTAGACAAAAAGTTCCTTTTGCTGATTTCAGATTCTCAAACACCAGGATAAAGCACGAACATCATGTACTATCCACTAGAATTTTCCAGCCCTTTTCCTAAGACTTCCATTTTGGCAAAGTAGACAGAAACCTAAAACTGAAAACCCATATGGAGTTTGTCGGCAAATAAAGAAAAGACTCTCAAATGTATCATATCAAAGTTCTTTTGTCAGAATTCTACAGAAAGGGATGTTCATTACTTTGAGTAAAAAATAACTGACTATAGTGTAAGTTCCATAAGGTCTCTTGTAGCACTAAATAACCTTTTAGTCTATCCAAGTTTGCAGTGCAAGTCAAGCAATTAACTAACGCTGATGCAATAAAAGATGTTGGGAAATGAAAGGCTTGATGCTTACATGGTTAAAGCTGCAACTACTGGCGAAGGATGAGCCAAACGACTGAATGGACCACGTAGTTTGAAAATCTGCCGCTGCTGCTTCACTATGACAATCGAATTGGTCTCAGCATCATCTGCACTCACAAGAGAGTAGGTGCGATGAACAATGCGTGATTTGTCCACCTTGGCCTCTGGACCGGAATCAAGGAATCGAATGTCGAAAGAAGTGAAGCTGCCCTTCCCCATGGAGCACAACATCTGTCCGGGAACAGTACCTTTCGATGCCACTGGCAACTCAACAATGGACAGCTCTGTCTTCCCTGTATTTGTGTTTCCAGGTGGGAAGACATCAATGTAATATACTGCAGCAGCGCCACCCTTTGCTCTAGAGGGGGCAATGAAATGGTGGCCACCGAGGGGCACAGCCTGGCCAATGAAAGGAAGGTTCTTGTCATCCACCATCTCCCACTGATTGGAATCCATGTCGAAGGCACAAGTACCCTTGTCTGTATCCACCTCCATGTCGAGGTCACAGGAAAGCTTATCTTGTTGCACGGAAAGCAGGATGTACGAGCCGACCACGGCGTAGGACGCGACGCAAAGCTTTGGTGGATTACGGTACTCCAGCGGGTTGAGGCGGCATGGGAAGAGAGGCGGCGACGGCAGCTCGCACCATGTGGAGTATGCCCTGGCGCCACCAGGGAGGGTACCAGGGTCGAGGTCGAGGACGGAGAACCAAGGCACGAAGTCCAGCCCCTGCACCACGGAAGGGTTGCGAGCGAGCGCGTAGAGCTTGCTGCCGTGAGGGATCAGGACGGGGCGCATCTTGGGGTCGACAAGGCGGGGACCCAACACATCGGTGGAGGTCTTGGGGTCGTAGACGGTGGTGTGTTCCACGCCGACGCCGACGATCCGGGGCCCGTCCCGCGTCCCCACAGCGGCGAAGGACATGCCAGGGCTGACGTTGACCAGGCGGTGGGCAACGGCGCCAGCAGAGGCCTCGATGACGGAGTAGGAGGGCTTCTCGTATCCGTGCTCCAATACCAAGAACACCGGTTGCTTCGCGGCGGAACCCTCGGAATTGGCCTTCTTCTTCTTGTTCCCACGACGAACGCGAATAAGCCGAGCTTCCCAAGCCGCCGCCACGCGGTCCTTGACCTTGATCTTCCTCTTCCTCTTCTTGTCCGGCACCGGCATCTTTCCTTGATGGAAATCCGATTCAGTTGAAATCCTGCCTCTGACATTGAGAGAAGGGGGCGAACCCGGAGAGGGGAAATGTGATTGGCGGCGGATAGACAGACACCCCGAACGATAGGAGAAACCCTAAGGAAAGCGTCCCTCTTGCCTGTCCTCATGATGACAGCCCGAGACAACATGGGCCTTAGCCCATACAAACTAGTGCTATTGCCCATCTTTTTTAGTCTCTCTCAAAAAAAAATCCATGATTTTCTTGATTCAAATTTCTAATATATAAAAATGATACCACGCGTTATTAATTTTTTTTTGCATAATGATGTGTTTACTAATGTTGAGAGTTAGTACGGTGCAAACAAGTAAGCATATGTCATCAAAACATTGTGATAGTGAAGGAAGAAAAGGTCACGAGGCATTATTTATTGGGGGGATAATTTGACCCATTATAGTTAGGGTTAATTTGATCCATATGTCATCAAAATTCCCGAACCGTTTCGCCTGATACCATTGTCATTTGAGCAAATGTTAAAAATCAACAACTGCTTTTAACACTAGATGTGTAAAACTACAATTTTGTGCGCTCGTATACAGTGAAAACCCGTGACCATTTTGACATTTATTCTTCACAAAACCATGACTTTCTCATTTTGATTTTGTTTGTATATTGCTGAGCCAAAATGAGAAAAAACATGACTTTCTCATTATATATGGTCCCACCTTTCAGCCTCTACAGATGGAATAGATATCTCATGGTTGTTTGCAACGTGCTCAGAAAGTCGTAAGAACATGGGTCAACACAGATTTAATGGTTTTAACTTTAATCTTCTAATTTTAGCTAAATTTAAATAGTACAACTATGTAAATTTTTGGACCATTTTAACCGTGTCTTCTTCCGTGGAGCACTCGTATGCTCAGATCCATCGCCCATCCTCCGTTGCCGCAATCCATGGCTTCCTATTCCTCCCCATTGCAGGAATGCAGGTCGCTTCTGCCCCTACACCATCGCAGCCCAGTTTCATCGCAGCTGCCACTAGTGATGTCCCAAAACGGCCGGGCCAAGCGGCTGGCACGAAACACGAATTTTTTTTTGCTCGGCCCAAGCACGACACGACACGATTAATTTAGGGCTGTGCCGGCCCGTTAGCCCGTGCGTGTCGTGCCATGGGCCGAGGGTCTAGCACGACGGGCGGCACGGGCACGACACGAAATTAGGATGGCCCGTCTAGCCCGATTTTGGCCCGTGTAGCCCGTTAACAGCCCGAGAAGGCATGGCCCGTTAGAAGCCTGTTACGGCTTTTTAGCAAAAAAATTTGCTTGTAATATGTTTCCTTTAGGTCATTCTAATGGTGTTTTTGAATGGTTGAAGTTTTGTTTCAATTTAAGTGGTTCTATTTGCGAACTTGTGTGAATTTTGATCTGAAGTCTAGTGTTAAAATGATTTTTGTGCTGCTAAGGCACGAAAATAATCTATAAGCACGAAAAAAATTTAGAGCCTTTTAGCCCGACACGGCACATTTAACTTATTGCGTGCCGTGCCGTGGATCGAGAGTCAAGCACGATAGGCGACACGACACGACACGAAATTAATAGCGTGCCGTGCCGACACGAAATTAAACAGGCCGTGCCTTTTAGAACCCGGGCCGTGCCGTGCCGTGCCGCTCGTTTGGACATCACTAGCTGCCACTACACCATCGCAGCCCAGTTTCATCGCAGCTGCCACTACACCATCGCTTCTGCCACTACACCATCGCAGGTCGCAGCCCAGTTCCAGACTTCCAGGACAATGGCTACGCATATTAAAAGAATATTCCAGCTTTCAGGTCACAAAGGCACAAAGCCGCCAGTTGACTACCCATATATGGCGTGCTTCACTAAGCACACCAAAGTCAGAGAATCTCATATGGTCAGCGAATCATTCCCTCCGTATGTGTGCACCATTGTTTCGTTTACCACCTTGCGTGGAAGACTGACCTTTCAGGTGGTATTCTTCTGTGATCCTCATCTGATTACATCTGCTCATAACATTGCTACTGCATTGCAATGTTGATCTTCTTTTGCAATGTTGATCTCTTCTCTGCACTTGCATAGTGTGCTCAAAATAAAGATCTCATTCCGTGGGCTGCTCTAGCATAGGTCAGGACGTTTTTTACCTGTACATGCAGCGTCCTGCCTTATGCCTGTAGATTATCTCATGGATATATGAATGATATCAGACACAAACTATCTTGTTTGTTTGTTTGACACTTGATACCTAAGCACGTGTTGCGCTTCTGTTTATATATACTTACATTTCCTTACCTCTATTTATATTTTACTTTGGTTAACTGCCTGTTTACCTTCTTTAGTGCTTCCCCTTCTGTTTATAGATATTTATTTACATTTCCTTGCCTCGATTCGATCTACATTTTACGTTGGTTAAATGTTGCTTTCCTTCTCCAGTCTATGCTGCTTCTATGTTTCAGATGTCTGACATATGCAGGTAACAGATTTGTACTTTTTCTAATGTACTCCGCAGACACAATAGGTCTTGTGACTGGCTGTTCCCGTGTCACAATTTTTTTTTAGGAAAGGGAATAAATTTTATTCCAGCCTCGGTAGATGTATACAACTATTCAAAATTACAAATACAAAACAAGATAAATGCTCCATCCCACGTCACACAAAGGCCGGGGAAAAGGAGAGCAACCAACACAGATAAAAAAACCCACTAAATTATGACAGAACGAACCCATTTCCTTTCCTTTGTCACAATAGAGAACACAAAGTCAGGAAAAAAACGATTTTTCTAAGATTTAACGGTTTTATGCTTTCAGCGGTAGGCGACGTGGCCGTCGATAGCGAGACGTCAGTGGTGACTTCGTCAATCTCGAGGATTTGCCGGCTCAGTCTTCGAAGATGCTCATAGAGTTAGGGTTTGTGTATGTACTCCCTCTGTCCCAAAATATATGTCGCTATTGACTTTTTTGACTGCTCGTCTTATTCAAAAATTTTGTGCAAATCTTATTTATTTTTTACAATTTGTTTTATCATTGAATATATTTTAATGATGACATATTTGTTTTTATATTTAAATAATTTTTTTGAATAAGACGAAAGGTCAAACATGATGTCCAGTGACAACTATTTTGGGACGGAGGGAGTACGTTCATAGGGGTGAGTGTGCGTACTTTGTGAATGTCTGAGTTGTAATGTATAATAAAAAAATAGTTTTTGGTAAAGTTCAGATCAGAGATGGAAGGTGCTATTATGACCTATCATAACTGTGACACTTTGTCCATTATCTCTTTCTACGTCGTCACATGTTCCTTCTCTGACCAAGCAATTCTTCTTAACCAAACTGGTTTAGTCGCTCTTTGAAAAAATCATGCTAATGAATTAATTAGAGGTCGAAAAGGTAATGGAGATGTCAAACAAAGCACCGGTTGCCATCCTCCCTAAAAAATGGAAAAAAGCACCGGTTGCCCTCCTCTTTGTTGGTGTTACTTCCAGCTGGTATGAAGGTAAGTTGCTGCTGCTAATAACAGACCACTGCCCTTTTCATCCCTATGCTGCAAACCGTGTGCACTATCTTACCCCAGTGAGGGACACTTCTTCGAGGTGAGTTGCAGCTCCAGGCTCTTCAAGACAGGTGCTGTATATTTTGTTTCACACCCGTGCATCACAGTGCATGCCGACAAAAAAAAATCTCTTGCATATGTATAATGAAAGGATTTTGCTTCATTTCTGACATATAGCTGTGGCTATATGCTTGAACCTGTTCGGTGGATTGAAGAGGCTGAAGGTCAGGCTGGTGGAGGACAGACAAGAGTCACTGATCTATTGCAGCAGTTGGATCCGCACGAGATTTGGGTAACTTTTCGTCTTTCACAGTTCACACAAGCTAGGTTGCAGAATGCGTTTTAAACATGGAGAGAAACCACGCCCTCCCCCATCCTTTGACCAGGGCAACAAATACACTACCTGTTGAAATTAAAGGGATGTCTACTGTCTAGTGATGGACCCTGGTGGTATATGGCATGCACCAAATGCCTGCACAATGCTAAACCATATGGAGCTGCGTATAGATGCTCCGGATAGCTGTGCACAGGTACATCGGCGGAGCCAAGGTAAATGTTTTGTTGTTAAACTCAATATCCAAAAATAACAGGTGCACCATGGTGGTTTGTTTCCTACCATCATCCCTTTGCCATTGCCACTTACTTACAGGTACTGCCTCAGCTTACTCTCAGTGTCGAGGCTGGAGCCAGTAGTGCTCCAGAGCTCAAGGCTTCGTTCCACCGCCGATGTCCGCATTTTTGACAGATGCTACCAGTTCCACCTTAGCAATCCCTAGGCTTCTCTTGGAAGAGAGACCGGCCATCGCTCAATGTTGACATGATTGAGGCTGTGCTACCAACCGTTCCCCAAAATGCTGCAATCCACCCTGCAGGTATCAATGCACTTAATACCACTGACAGTGAGCCCCTTCTCCCTAATATCTGAACATAAAACGATCCAGCCCCGTTTCTTCTCACCACGATGAACCTATTTCTATTGCAGGCACCAGCACAGAACCCTCAAACATGATCAAGCATCAGGAAGGCACATAGGGCAGCACACAAGACACAAACACCATCCCGATGCAATGACCCCCGTCAAAGTACCACATGCAAACTGTGGATAACAAGTATTCTTAACTGCGTATGCACTAATCTTCCAAACAAAAATGACACGTTGTGTTTTCACCCCCAGGACACTCTTGACAATGAAGTAACACCTTTACATACACAAGCAAATGAGGAGGCTTTGGACGAACAGGCAGAACCAGCAGAAGGGCTGACAGAGATGCCAGAGTAAGCCATGTCAAAAGAAACGGGGTCGAGGTGCCAGATTAATGTTATCTCCGTCTATGAACCTAAGCGTAATAATGCATACGGGCAACACTTTTCCCAAACGTCACTTCCGCAGATCAAGCAGGAAGGCAAAGAAACAGCGTGTCGCAAAGAAAGCTTGTGCTTACACCAGAGTACCAGACGCCGACGCTGAGCAGATGGCCGATGGTCCACAAAATTAGACCTTAATTTGTTAACTTTAAGGGGATCAAGAGGCGTCTTTTGTGACTGTCGCATCCAAACTATGTAAGCACAGTAGAAAGCACACGTGTAAGCATAAAAGTTAAATGGACGCGCTGATCCATCGACCTCACGACGTAGGCCAGATATGACTTCCTGTTGTTTTGCTTAGCCAAGCATTAGGGCTCTGGTCGTGTATGTTATGTACATACAAGATTACTATCTACCTTTAATCCTTATCTTTGTACAACGCATCACGAATGAAATGCTTCAGCATGATTCAGCTCTCTAATCTCAGAAATTTCTTTTTAATAATTTTGCTCGCGTTACGGTCCACGCGGCGACAAATTCTCCACCTATGTTTTCGCCTGATCATTCGCCGCTATCAACACGCAGAGACAGCACGGGCACGGGCGCACGGCACCTAATATACATCAGTATTTGAGATTCGTATATTTAACATCAGACCGTACCCAGTATATACATCAGACTAGGTCGGGCTGCGCGCAATATGATGTTTAAAAAAAAAGAAATTATCGTTTTATAATTAACAATATGTAGATCAATATTTGAGATTGTGTAAACGAAAGTGATGTGGTTGAGATCTGAACGAGTAGAGGAAGAGAGAAGACTAAGAGTCTCCCACATGTAGCGACGTGATTGGGACGGGTGGGAAACAGAAACGAGTTTCAATCTATAAGCACATTTTCTTTCAAACCGTAAATCAATTTTTGAATATGTTTGGCGAAGGCGTGTAGTCTAGTGGTTACGAGAACCTCAATAGCACCTCAGATCTTATGTTCGACTCCGCATGGGAGCGAATTTTCTAGAATTTAACGGCGTTGTACATCCAGTGGGAGTTGATGTCCCTGTCGACGAGGCGGCTGACGCTTGTGGTGACTTCGTGAATCTCAAGACGAGCCGACCTAGTCTCTTGGAGGCGCTCATAAAGGTAGGGGTTGCGTGCGTGTTCATAAGGGTGAGTACTCATACATGTTTATGAGTGTATGCGTCTGTGTTTCAAAGAAAAATTGGAATCCGTTTGAATCTACATGTTTTTTAGAACTAATTCTACGAAATAAGATCAAATATGATATTTTTTTAATCTTTTTAAAATTTAAATTTTTATATGCAAAATAAAAAATAACAGTATTATATAAGTATTTTTTTTAGCAAAAACAGTATTATATAAGTGTGATTAGAACATAAGAGAAAAAAAAAATACTGAAACCATACTACCTGCTTTACAGGCCAGTCCATGGGCTACTAGTGGGCTGATCTACATGTTGTTATAGATCATCAATCTACAGGTCCAGGAACCACTCCATCCATCCCCTAACCCTTGCTAGCTTTGCGCACCAGCGGCGGCGGCGGCGCACGGAGATGACGCGGCGGTGCAAGAAGCCGAAGCTGAAGACGGCGGCCGGAGATTCAACACCGCATCAGATTGCCCGTATCGGCAACCGCGAAGGGGAGCCTCCGTCCGTGTACCTTGTGGTAGGCCATGAAGTCACTCGCCCTTCCTACTCCGTGTTTGAGGTGAATCCCTTCCCAGACAGTGGCGACGACGACGACGACCCGGTACCTTTCCCGCTCCCTCTCGTCCGCCTGGATGCCAAGCAGTGCATGTCTTTCGTCCCCGTGAGGTCGAGGCTCGGCCGATGGATCGTCGGCGTCGGCGGCAACACAGTCCGGGACTACGCCCCGGAGACCATCGTCTACGACACCAAGACGCGGGACGTGATCCCGGGGCCGAAGCTTTTATCGACTAAGTTCCACCCTATCGTGCTACCAATCGGCGACAGGATCTATGCCCTGGCACGCAACCCTTCTGTGAAGGGGGAGGTCAATTTCGTGCCCTGGTTCGAGGTGCTCGATCTCTCCCAGGCCCAAGTGGTCGATGGCCATCTCGTGAGCTGCGAATGGAAGGCCCTGCCGCGGCCGCCCTGCTTCCCCTGGGAGCTCACCCCAAGGCAGTACATCTTTCCGCCGGAGGTCACCGTCAAGGCCTTTGTGGTAGTAGGCCACCGCATTCTGTTGTCCATAACTGGGCAGATGGGCACACACATGTTTGACACGGAGACGGAGCAATGGGCGAAGCTGGACAACAAGGACCTGCCGTTCCTTGGAGGTGCCATCCCACACGGACCTCTGTTCCTCGGCTATTCAGGCACCAGCAAAGAAAACACTCTGTACAAGATCACAATCTGCAAGGCAGCCACCTCTTCGAGCCCAAGCATGAAAGAAGAGTGCGCATCCTTGTCAATCGTTGAGTTTCCAGTGGTGTCAGGCATGGAGGCTGAGGATCAGATTGTTAGCAGCTGCAGATTTGTTTCACTTGGTAACCATGACAACCCTGGCTTCTGTACGTTTAGATGTTGCAGCGATGACCCTTTACCTGCAATGGATCTCCGACATACACGGGAACTTGTCACCATGAGAACATACACATCAGAGTCACAAGATCATGTAGAGTCAACTGAAGCACTATTGATCTCCAAGCAATGGAAACAGGTTTATAGCATCTGTGATACGACCCGGCGACTTGCCTGGCCATGCCTGGAAGATATCATATCCTTTTGAGTAAGCTCCTTTGAGAAACAAGTTTCTTGGACTTCGCCACATGTTTACTTTGATTTATGAATCTTATTCCATTAGAGCATTTTTCTTCAAGTCTATCACAGACCAATTAGGATAAGAGCATGAGATTCTGGATGTTTTTATGCTGTAATTTTTCATACTGCTAGATGATCTTTCCACCTTTCCTCCCATGTGGATTACCATACTTCTGCTCTATATATGTGTTACGATTCTTGGGTGGAGGTAGGAGGTTGGTGAAATGTGGGACTCTAGGTGTCAATAACCTGTGGTAAAACTTAGTACCAAAGATAAAAATTTACTAGCTTTAGTGTCCTAAGAATTTGAATTGCATTCTTATGTTCCATGAAAATGTTCATAGATGGACCAAAGCTACAAAAAGCAACACTCTGAAACAACCCACCTTATATTTATTCGACCCACATTCAGAAACAATTGATTTTTCATTGATCTATCCTGAAATGAAAATGTAGAATTCTAACACATTTTTGTAATGTTGCTTAACAGCAAAACTGTTTTCGTTACCATCAACATCTGGGATTGGGATCATCCATACCTGGATTTTCATTATTGAAAGAAAGGATGGCTTTGTTCGTGCTTGGTTCTTATGTTCTCCCTATAATGAACTAGTAGAGGGTCTGCAGTAGCGCACTTTTGTGCTGAAAATGAGATTTGTGGTTCTTCAAATCATCCGTTGACTGTTGTACTTTGTTTGCTGTTTTACAGGGAAAACGGCTAGGCTACTGAGCACATATTTGATTAAGCCACTATTTGATTATATTAGGTGTACTGCTTGTACTGAAGCAACTGTGGTATAAGTCTAGGAATTAAAACTTAATGGCCAGTGTTTATATATGCCGTTGATGTGTTCATATAGTTCATAATTTGGAATGGACTTACAGTTAAACTCTCAAAAATTCACTTATTGATTGTACCATTTGTATTGAACATGCTTCGTTGCAGCCTAATGGGATAACGCTGCATGTATTTTTGTTGAAATGAAACATTATACAAACAAATATGTTTTTCCAGGGCTTCTGTCATTATGTTTATTTCACAACAAGACATTATTGTGCATGTTTATGCTCTCCGATGGACTTTTTTTTTTAGACTCTCCGATGGACTTAGTTCTAGTATCACTGTTTGTTTCAGTGTGCCCTGCTTAGATCTGGTATTTTGTGTGATTTAAATCATTTTTACATAATATTGACTAAATAGTGATTAATTTGTTTGCATTCAGCAGTTTTTTCCATGAAAACACACAAGTCTTGCTCATTTATATATTTCATTCCTGCAATGAAGCCCATTGATGTTTCTGGAGTGTATCTAGTATATCTTGTTTTGTTTTCTTGGCACAAATTTCTATTTGTAACTCTTCTGACTGATGTAGCAGTTTCATGCTGTTTTTGATGCATAGAACTTTCTGCAGCGGTTCTTTAATAAAATCGCAATAGTGTACTGATTTCAAATTATTTTATGGTTCTACAGGTACAGTTCGATGATGGAGCCTATATAGAGCCAAAGAGCATGAGACCTCAAGAGATGCTCTGCTATCGTTTGAACTGATTGATTTTAGGCCTCCTTTGGATTGAAGGAAAATTTTTCCTTTCCTGCGTTTTTCCTGTGAAATTGAACTGTTTCCTGTGAAATTCCTGTGAGATTCCTATGAAATTCCTGCGTTCCAAAGGAGGCCTTAATGGAGCTACTGTATAATATTATATGATGTGTAACATTTCTGATATACTGAAATTATGGTTCCAGAATGTGCCTATCATGTTTGGTTTCACGGTTATATTTTCTTCGTAACTTATGGTCTACTGAAATTATGGTTCCCAACTCCCAACCGTGGATACTAAGCTGAAGATACTTGGCTGGCCTCTGTTGGCACACTGCCGCACAGGCAATGTGCTACTCGATTTTACCTTATTCTTTGAACTTTTACGGTGCGTTGACTGCTGTTCCGCACTCAACATGCCGTTGGAAGGGTTGGCATGTTTTTATGGGCCCCACAGCTGGTGGTATGCCTCGTACCAATCCTAGCGTTACGGCCCTGTTTGTTTTCACCCTTCTAAATTTTAGACCTCTAAAGTGAAAGAGAATTTTGTTATTTAAGAGCATTAAATAAAATTTAATGATAAAACCTTTTTGACAGATAAATGTTCATTTCGAGATGAATCTAATGAGCCTAATTAATCTATATTTTGCTACAGTAGTACTATAGTAACTATTATCTAATTACGGCTTAATTACCCTCATTAGATTCGTCTCGTGAGTTAGACCCAGAGTTCTGCAGTTAGTTTTGTAATTAAATTTTATTTAATAATTTTAAATAATAAAATTATTTTTGATGTGACTTTTTTAAAATTTAGACACCTCAAAACGAACACCTCCGTAAGGCCCCTGACTGCCGGTGCTGAAAAACTGATTTGCGGGCCATGTTGTTGCGATGCTGAGAATCAGGTTTCGCCCACAGCAGCAAGCATCGGTGCTGAAGTACACATGGAACAACTTTGTCAGAACAACTCTCTTCCGTTCCTATACACGGCATGCAAGTTGATTCAAGTTTCGGTGGAGTGAAATGATTTTTTAATCGGTCAGCACCGATGCTTGTAGATGATCCGCAGCTTGCTTTTTCTAACTCAGCATCGGTTCATGCAATGGATGATTCGGTGCTCCAATACTCTCTCTCTTAATTTCAGCATCCATAAAAGGCACCACTGAGCCCAAGAATCGTGAACTGAACAATTGCGCCTGCATTTGTCCATCAAGCATAACCATCCAACACTACAACAAAACAGAATTTTCGTGAGAGGAACAAATGACCTACACGATAATTACCTTTATCGTGAGTGTGCTTAAACCGTCACGGTAATGAAATTTCGTGGCGGGCAGGGCGAACCCTCACGAAAATCAGTGTTTTCCTGGGAGTCACTACGTTTTCCTGGCGGCCCACCACCGAGGAAATGGCAACGCCAGAGCACGCGGGCTCGATTTTCAAATTGTCTCGGCGCGATGTGAGAAAAAGTCCCGCAGCCGCTTATCAACATCACAGACACGTACAGGGAAGATGAAACGGAAACATCTGCTCATGTAGAGCTTAACGTGAAAGCAAACTAAAACACATGTACAGAACCCGTTGGCACTGACTTCAAACTTGTGCCACAATGATCTATTAATCAAATATGTTAAAACTGAACTATCTGGAGAACATTTGTAAACAAGGAACCATCTTAAAATGGTTATACGTGATTGGAGATTTTACAATGTCTAATCTAGCCACAGAGTACCCACATGAATTTCAAGCCATGAACTTTACAAGCTAAGCCGTAACTTCTAACTTCATTTGACAAAGATAAATGAAGCTTCATACGGCTCAAGTTTCTTGGGACTGTAAAGACAACCGCAAGAACAAATTGACCAAAATCGTCCAAATCTGTCCATCTGCCCAGTTAGGGACAACAGAATAAAAATGTGCAAAAACATTGACGGATTTGAGAGTGAAATAAGGCCAGATATGCAACGTCGGGCTTTGTTTAAAACCAACGCCACATGTTTTTCTGATCCGCCGCTATAGTAGACTTGTGTTGTAGTGAAGCCTCTTTAAGAAACAACACCGGGAAAAGCCCAACAATTCATGGAATCGCACGCACGCTTCCCCGTTTTTAACATTTTTTTCATTGTATTCATCTCAACCAAATGACCGACCGTGCCCTTATCTATCTCAACCCCAGGCTGGCCTTTGGTGTGGCTCCACGAGTGCCTATGAACCCGCAATGTTGCCCAAAAACAAACCTTGTTGGAGAAATCAAACAGAGCACACTAGAGAAACTGAATCGTGCATATCAAAATCCAAAATCGTTACCTCAGCCTTTCATCAACATATGCACTATACCACTAATGTAGTATAGTAGTGATACAACATATCTACATTAAACATGTGCTAGATGAAAAGTTCAGATAAAGCCCTCGTTTAGGTGCATCTTATAATCTATTAGCCATAAGCGTACAGTTCGATCGTGTGGTCGAGGGTTCGAGCCTTAGTCCTACTCCCTCTGTCCCAAAATAGCTGTCGTCGTTGATTTTTTTGACCGCTCGTCTTATTCAAATTTTTTACACAAATCTTATTTATTTTTTTATAATTTGTTTTATCATTGAATATATTTTAATCATGACATATTTTTTATATATTTAAATAATTTTTTTGAATAAGACGAAGAGTTAAACATAATGTCCAGTGACAACTATTTCGGGACAGAGGGAGTAGTAAATTATGGACTCATGGGACCCATGTCTCACGATTAAAAAACAAATGAAGGAGCTTTCTCTTTTGCCTACTGTCTGAAGCTGCTGCCTGCCGTTATCAGTGCAGAAAGAGGACTTCTGACATTAGCTGATCTGGGGCGTTCCTTTCAGATCGACTTTCACGCTACCTGGACGGGCTCCTCTCTCGCTCGCGCGCGCGCACGCACGCACGCAGCTTCCTGTCGTTGGGGGCGAGACGTCGCCTCCAGGGAGCAACTGCACACGAGCCGCGAGCTTGTGCTAGCGCCTGCGCAACGGAACGAGATCCTCTACCGAACTGCACCCAGCAGTGCGTTCGTTCATTTTGAATGGGACGATCCACGCCGTTCCCAGCAGCAACACGTGTGTATACCGGCCCAGTGCGGCCCAATACGGCGAGCGACATGGTGCCGGCGGAGGGAAAAAGGAGCGGCAAGGAACCGATTGGAGAGAAAAATCGACACTGCAGCACACTTTGGCGCCCAACGACAGAGAGAGAGAGCAGAGAATGGGCGATCTCTGAATCAAGAGAGCGATTCTTCCGGTTCCTGAAGATGGGAGACGATTTGAATGAAGAGCCCTACGGAGCCAACAAGTGAGTAAGATCAGTCCGTTTTCCTTTCTGATTTCAGCAAGTTTTGATAGGCAAAAGTACTAATGAATTCAGTTTTTACCTGTATGGCTGTATACGCAATCACAGTAGTCTGTACGTGTAATCCCAAGTACTAGTGAATTCAGTTGTTGCCTTGTATACGCAATCACAGTACACACGAATTTTATTTTTTTCCCTTGAATATGTTGCCGTTCATGATGTTTCAGGGAGAATATGTTGTCCTGTTTGGTGCCACATGTTGGAATGAAATTCAGAAGTCCAGAAGAGGGTTGGAAGTTTTGGTTAGCTTATGGTGTTCAGACAGGTTTTGAAGTTAGAAAAAGATATGCAAACTCAAGTAAGATTGATGGCACGATCACGTCCTGTAGGTTTGTTTGTGCCAAAGAAGGTCTTCGAAGACAAGATAAAAGGAATGACAATGTAAAATGCCATCGAGCTGAAACAAGAACAGATTGTGAAGTGCGTATGGGTCTTGTGAAGGAAAAAGACATCGATGGATACAAAGTGTATGATCTGAATTTGGAACACAATCATGAGCTTCACTTGCCAGAAACTTTTCACTTGATGGTGTCACAAAGAAAAATTTCTGATTTGCAAGCTTTTGAAATTGAAACAGCTGATGATTCAGGGATAGGTCCGAAAGCAGCGCATGAATTAGCATGTCGCCAAGTAGGCGGGCCACTGAATTTGAGTTACACCCTTCGTGACCACAAAAACTATTTGCGAAGCAAGCGGTAACGAGAGATGGCATATGGTCAAGCTGGAAGCATGCTCAAATATTTTCAGGATAAGATGGCAGAAAACCCATCATTTCAATATGCGACACAAATGGACAATGAAGAGAAGATTGCAAATATATTTTGGGCTGATTCTAAAATGATTGTTGATTATGCACACTTTGGTGATGTCGTTTCCTTTGACACTACTTTTGGCACAAATAGAGAGAGTCGGCCTTTCGGTGTTTTTGTTGGATTCAATCAGTTTAGAGAAACAGTTGTTTTTGTTGCTGCCTTAATGTATGACGAAACATTTGAGTCTTTTAAATGGCTCTTTGAGACCTTTCGAAACAAAATTAGTTTATGCATAAATATTTCTAATAATGATCAAAGTGCAGGTCAGGTTGCTGTTGCTCCACCAAATGACGCATTGAGAAATGCACAGTTAAAGAAAAAAGAGGTTCGTGTAAGAGGTTCAAAGAGACAAAAACCTGGGTGGGAAGGAAACCATAAGGGGAGGAATAAAATACAAAGCAAAGCTGAGTTGCAGGCACAAACACCAATGATATGTCAAAATTTTGAACAAATGAATTATAGCATTATCATTCAGTTACATGTATATATATGAATCTTTTGACTTTCTAGGCACAAGAGGTGCGGGAAAAAACAAGCATTGGTAAGGGGAAAAGTCTGAAGAATATAGTACCATCAGTTCCTTCACACAACTACTGACTGGAGCCAGCAGTGATGACTTGAAAATTGAGGGATTCTTTTAGTTGTGGAGCAAGTCTGGAGGGCTATTTTGTTGATGACAGTATTTTGTTCTTGGCAATTGTAAAGTTTACAGTGCACTGCAATTGTGGAGTATTTTGTTGGAAAGCCACACTGCAAATGCATGATGGAATGTTCAGTGTTGAAGAAAAAATAGTGTTCTACGACACAAAACATTCAGTTATTGTAGTATGAGAAAACTTCATTAGCTGCATTCATTTGTTTCAAACTTTCAGTTTACAAATCGATCATCATCTTATTGTCACGAATTTCTCAACTGGCATACTGACATTGCCATGCTATTTAACCCAAATGGAAACATTAAGCAAAGTAAATGACTGAAATTTGCTCAGGGCGATGTACAACTTCAGGCTCGGCATGTCAGGCAAGACACGGCAGCAATTCAACTACGGCGCTCGTCAGTAGCGCCATGGCATGGGGTCCGCCTAATCGTACCGCCGCCTCCAAGCACGAGCTAAGGCAGCGCGGATTGAAGCGACCTCGTCGATGGCGTGGCCGAGTCTACCGCAGATGCGGCAGCGCCGGCTTCGCTCAGCGTCGATGGCGTGCGTGCTCTCCCACACCGCTCCCGCATGGCGCATGCATCAGTGGTGGTGCTGCTCTTCGTACGTACGACATACGCAGCGGCGGCTTGACGGCTGATGCGCCTTCGTCGACGGCGTGGCCGAGTCCGCCGCAGATGCGGCTGAGCGGGCTTCGCTCGGCGGCGTTGACTTGGAGTGTTTTTCCTTTTGGATTGGGCTGGACTGGGCTGTTGTACGTACACAGTAAGGAGGCAAGCATTGCTTCCGGCTGGGAACATGTGAATCGTCCGATCTGAAGCGGACGGACGCACCGCTGAGTGCCGTTCGGTAGAGGATCTGGTTCCCTGCGCGACGAGGCGGGGGTATCTGGCGAGCTCGTCAGCGGTGAGGAGGCATCGTCTTGTGAGCGCAGACGTGGCGAGGCAGCGACATCGGGAGAATACAGGCTCGGCGAGGCGGCATTGTCCGACCAATGCGTGTAAGAGCAACTCCAGCAAGGCCTTTACTTGGGACCTTACTCTATTTTTTAGGGTCTTAAGTCAAAAAATAAACTCCAGCAGGGACCCTACTTGGGTCCTCATTTTGCATGCCTCCTCAAATTCCACCTCCAAGCCTTCATTCTTAGGGTCCTCTAATCCTCCCTCTCATTTGTGGATCTCACCATTTTTATTTTCACAAAATAGGGTCTTGGGTTACTTTATTGCTGGAGTTGAAACTAAATTTTAAACTTTTATTTTTACATACTGGTTTAGAAAACAAAAATAAGAACTTTATTTTGAGATCTATTGCTGAAGATGCTCTAATGCGAGCACGCGGGCTGCTCGCAGGCGTTGCGCCGGATTTCGACGAGCTCTCGTGCGAGCAAGATGGCGTGGAGCTGCCTGGCCTTGGCTCGCCATGGAAGGAATGGTGGCAGTACAAAGCTTCTAGCGGGCGAGATCTTCGGCAACGGGGCGCAGCGGCGTGGCGATTCGTCCATGCGATTGAAGAGGCCAAAGGGGGATCAGGTGAGAAGTTGTTGAGACTTGAGAGAGAGAGAGAGAGTACCATGCCCACGTTTCGGTTTGGACAAAAGTCACCGCTTCGGTTTGGTTAAATGTTACGGGTGCCTTTCTTTTTTTGAGAGGACGGGGTCCACCTTGGGAACCAGCGAGGCGACTATGCGAGGCTCGCCCGGGTTCGAACCGGATCGGGATCGTCTACAGTCACCCGATTTGAAGGCAGGGAAACAGTGTTTGTGGGGTGCTACAGTGGCGCACAGTACCCTGCCATCGGAACACTGTAGCAAAAATACTGTTCGAGGGTACTGTAGCGAAAATACTGTTCTGGTTTCACTGTTCACTGGTACTGTAGCATCAAACCTCACACGTTCATTTTTGATCCGACGGTCGAAAGCCGGTTTGATGTCACCTGCCATCAAAATCGTTTGATGGCAGACGATCCCAATTCGTTCGAACCTGCATCGGCTGCCCACCAGTCTGTTCGTCTGACTGCAGCTGCGATTGCGGCTGCAGAAAAATAACTGTGAATATTGTAGCTGCTGTTGAAAAAATAATTACGAACACTGTAGCTGCTGCAAAACAGCGAGACGAACACACTTTAACTAGTGTCGGTCTGCGGGTGCTTGACAAGATGGGAGCCGGTTCGACTGCCGTGCTGAAGGAACGGCACCACGTAACACGCCTTCTTCCAGCACCCGCATGGGCCTTCACTGCTTCTGCTGGGCTGGGTTTTTTTCTTCTCCCTCAAACTCAATTAGTGTTTCCATTAGAGCCACCTTCTCCAACTAAATTTAAATGTCTCAAACAGGGTTTTGGTCTTGTTTGGATCCTCTAGCCGGCTAATTTTAGCCAACTAAAATATTAATCATCTAATTTTTTAGCCAACTAATTTTAAAAGGTGTTTGTTTGGATCTCAGACTAATGTTTCTGGTTTGTGGATTTTTATTGCTCTTTTTATGTGTTTCTTGCTTTTTTTTATATGTTTAGTCAATTTTAGTAACGTGTAGATGATTAGGAGCTAAAAGTTTAGAAATGAGTGAGCTAAAAGTTTAAGAGATTTTAAGAGGTTATGTTTGGATCTTAACTGATTAAAATTAGACACCTAAAAGTTTAGGAGGTGAATCCAAACATAACCTGACTACTAGGGGTAGAATCCTTTTAAAAAAAGAGTTATGCTACACATCCGACTAAATGGTCCGACCAATGTCCAACTGCAACAATCGTGTGATGCAGAGTGATTTATTAGCTAAATCAAACGCTAAGCAGCCATAGATAATGTGCGGTCGTACCAAAGTCATACATATGTCGGCTCTATAGATTTTTCTTAAAAGAAAACACAAATGCTTCACCTGCGAGTGATTTGCTAATTGCTGATCGTTGATTGTCGATGCCTGCTAGTCGCACGGCCGGGTCGGACGACCCGGTCGTGTGTATAGCAGCTCTCTCTCAAAAAAAGAAAAAGGGACTACTAGGGGTACAAACAATGACATACGTGCAATTTTCCCATTTTCGCGTGTATGCAGCACGTCCTTCTCTCATGCCATCATGTCCCCAAAGAAAAAGGGACCACTACAAGAAAACAGGTTTTTCGTCACTAAGTTTTAGTGATTAAGAAATTTTTTTCTTTGTTGATCGCTATAAGTTAATTATTAGTGATCAAGTTTGAGATTTTACGTGGATATATGAATTTAATGACCAATATTATATGTAGTTATCAAGGTCAACATATATAATTATGGGTTACTATATACATATAATGATAAGGTTTTAGCCATCAAAATATGACAAATTAACTATTGTGATCAATAATATATATATAGTGACCAAGTAACTTGATGATTAATAATCAATTTTCTTGTAGTGTCGCGCTGGGAGCGTTCTTCTTAGTTTATTTTCGGAAATGTATCGAAGATGCCGCAAATACTCCTTGACAAGGTACCTAGTATTGTACTATATATGGTAAAGGAGCTGAAGTACACACCGCGCAAAAGAGGCATGACACAACTTGTCTATCTAGAAGAGGTCAGGTGCGAGTACGACCTAGCTAAATCCTTTGATTCTCTCTCTCTCTCTCTCGCCGGCCGTGGAGTCGCGAGGTCTGCTATTCCGGCAGCATGCGACGGCCTAGGGCCAGCATAGCTGCCGCTCGCCGTCGACTCCTCTTGCTTGGCATGAAAGACGCTGCCGAGCGCTCGCAGCCGGCCATGAATCGTCATGTATGGAACTCTCCTCAGTCCTCACTCGATTCCTTATGTGTGTGCATTCGTTTCACGCCCCTAATCCTTGATTTCCAATGGCCGCCGGGCCTTTCATCTCACGCTTACGTTTCTCTCATGGTATTGATTAGGAGATAGATCCATCGATTGCTGGGGGTTGACTAGATTTGTCAAGCGCCAGCTGAGATCTTATTTTGCGAGTCCCCGAAGACAAAAGACCAGGATACTTTTCGAATTCGGATGGTAAGAACCCGATGTCTCCAATACTTTTTTTTTTCTAGAAGCTCTCACCCGATCGTTATCAGTATCATATTAATTTGCCTTCCCCACCACTTACAATTTCAGTGCCCGGGGCCAACCAGCCTGAATGGAGTTTGATGGTTCCTTTCTCCATTTTTTTCTGATAGAACAACACCTTTAATATCCTATTTGCCACGGCGATCATCTCATAGTTAGGGTTTACTGAAAGGAGAAAGATCCTGTTCAGGTACATGCTCCCGAACCTTAGAGAGGTTTATTCCTTCACTAACCTTTGAATTTAGAAAAAAAAAAAGGTAGTGCAAATGAAGAAAATGTGACTGATAAAGTGATTATTCTTATTCTCTTGAGTGCAATATACACTGATGTTCTAATAAGCTAGTGATGCCCCTTGCTGCATTTCGTAATTCGGATAGCTACATATATTTCCCTAAATGAATTATCTAATCCGGCATTGATTAGGGTTTTGAAGTCGCCTTGTCATAGCAGGTACTCAAATAAGTATTGGAAGCAACCTGCGAAACTTCTGGAATCGGAGGAGCTTTTCAAGTGGTTAAGTAACGGTAATGTGGAGTGAACAGATTATGCTGCCTAATATTGAAACTCGTGAGAAAAAAGGGGGAAGGGTGAGAGCTGTGAAATGAGTAAGAATCTAAACCGTTACGGAGATCAGTTATCAGTGAATTTGCACCAGTTTACTGCTGCAATGGAGTGCAGATGGGTTTTGCAATGTCAGATTATACACCGAAACCTTTTCTTCAAACAAATAACAATATTTAGAGAACAGTTTCAAGTCATATAGTTTCTGGCTAGAGTGTAAGGCAAAACTTTGATGTTCTGATGGAAGCTTGATATGGTGGAACATCAACTGGAATTTTCTAAACAGAAATGCAAGAGATCATATAAAATCAAGGGCACATTGTCATATCATGATGTTGGATAGGAAGGCAGAAAAGTCATAGGACGAAGCTATTGTGAATTGCAGTCTACAAGATCAGAACAACTAATGTACAGAGGAACAAACGATTTAGTGGGAACAATTTTGTTGTGATTTGACCCTACTATGTGACCTTGTGTCAGAGTAGAAGAGCAGATTTATCACGTTACTTGAGATATCATGCTCTATCATGAAAGGTAATGTTACGAAATCACCTGTTTGAAAACAGGATTTGTCTAAGATCACTTCTTACTTGTAAGAGCAATTTTTGGCCGGAAAGGAAAGTATAAGGATCTTCTAAAGTTGACTGTTATTTGACGTGAACTATTGCTTTAGGAAAAAAAAAACTATACCCCCTCCATCCAGAAATGTTAGCATTTTTGGGTTTGGTCAAAATCAAACTTTCTCAACTTAGAACAGTAACACATGTTACATTAAACTATTTAAATAGAAAAATATGTATTGAGATAGATAGTTTCATGATGAATTTAACCATACCATTTTCATAATGTGATTCTTAAATGTATGTTTGCTATTAGCAATTAAAGTTGAGAACGACTTTGATCAAACCCATAGATGCTTACAATTTTGTACAAAGGGAGTAATTTAATTGGAGAGTCATTAGGAATGTCGGTACTACTGTTACAAACAATTTGAAAGATCACCCTTTTTTTTGTTATTCCTTCTCTACATTCTATTATTTTTTTATCTACACATATTATGAAATTGTACTTAATTTTTATTTACACATATTTTGAAATTGTGCTTAATTTTTATCTTAAGAACATGTAATAATCAGGCGTTTTTCACAACTATTTTTATTTTATTGTCAGTACCCCTTGGCACCACTTGCATATGGGGTAACATGCACAAGTAGAGGTCACCTATTAAGGTTTTATTCTATCATATATATATTTCTTTGTTGACTACTATGTTGTTGTCGAAATTTTATGTATAATATGTGTATCCATCCAGTGCAATGATTTCAAGACACGGAGGAGATGAACACAGTTTGAGCTATGGCCCTCGAACAGCTTAAAGATGAAAATTACTCTTCGAATGTATGCTTCATGGCCAGGTAAGCCTAATTGCATGCTCCTGATGTTAGGAATTTAAGTAAGGGCTCACTGATTTTTTTTTTTTCGAATTCCACAATGAACTTTTTCTGTCCATTTTTTTTTGTAATTACGCTCCACAAAAGGAGTATCTTCTTCCAGCATAAAAAAATGATATAAGGGAATAAAAATGTTTCCCCTCTTTCGTGGAAGCTTGTATTTTATAAAGATGAAGACAGAGCTTCTGTCAGGTTGGGCACATGGAAGGAGGAGTAGAGCAAGAACGAAAAGAGATTCACTGGGACGTGGTCCTAGACCTCGTTGGCCCGCGTAGAGGTGTGATGGGCTAAGCGCATCATTGAGGCGGGGGTTAAGCAGAGAGGGAGATATATAGTGCGAACTTTTTGCTTGTCTTTATTCATGATGACCCATTTATAGCTTAAGGGTGTCCACAAATAATCACCAAACTTCCTAACAATTTGGAAAGAATAAAATCAACAAAGCTTATCAAACTTAACAAACCTCTAACTGCATGCAAGAAGTTGAACTGTGGTGCCTAAGCCATCGCCTTCTTGATGCTTGATGCACCGATTGTAGGTACAACCCACAATGAAAGTTTTCGTGCAAAAGGAATCATATCAGGAGATTAAATGTTTCTTCTAAGTCAACACGAAAGATACAAACAGATTGAGATGATAGCCTATGGGCTATTGCACCAGACTCAAAATGAGTAAAAGCAACTCCAACAGAATACATATCCCCTTCCCCATACCCCCACCCCCCCTCTTTTCAACAACAAAAAAAAAACTATCATAGAGAGAGAAGAAGGTGCTCCAACAGATTTCTAGAAGCCATCTCAGTACTTTTTCCCCTTTCGGCAACCCCCAGAACCAGCCCTCTCTTCCCCAGATAAAGGAGAGAAACTACCCTATCAACGTAGTAGTAGTGGCGGGAGCCAACCGTCGTCATTCTGCCCCCTCTCTCTGCTACATGCTCGATGTACGTGCTGCCCGATTGCTAGTGGGCATTGTATGGACCGACCCCCCCCCCCCCCCCGGGACGGTGCGTAGTCTCCGCCAAACCCCTCCAAAGTGTGCCACCCGGCCATGTGCAACCTGAACTCAACACGGCCACGCTCTCGGAGCCCTTGCATCAACGTGTGCCGCTCGGTTGTCGCAAGTTCCAAGAATCATTTCATGTTGCCTTTGCCTGGCGTTGGGCATCGTCAACTGTGTTTGTACTACCATGCTTCCAGGCCGTCGGTGGCCCACTCATCCCATTAGCAAATTCGCCAGGTGCCGCCGTGAGAGCTTCTCACATGGAGGCTGCGGGCATCATGCACAAGCTCCTAAGTGATGAATACAAACGACATTGATTTTTTTGTTACATGAACCTAGCAGAAAAGAAATATAGAGTAGAGGTTTTTGGTAATCAAGCTAAAGCAGAGGTTACCTTAACCATCTCATGTAATAACTGGATATAAGGGTGATGTTTGGGTCATAGGATCTTTTTGATAGGAAATTAGTAGAAATGAAAATGGAGAGGGAGGGGGCGATTCCTCCCCAAAAGTTACTACCAACCCCATCCGCCATCAGCCATCAGCAAGGCACCCCCGTATCTTCCACACCTTTCCCTATTGCTGCGCCTTCTCCTTCTAACAGTTACGCTCGCGAGCCTCAACCTAAATCGATGGCACTCGAATTGGACCTCGCAGCTTAGGGGTGTTTCTGATCTTCCTCTGCCTCGCTTGCTCTCTACTACCCCTGGCTGCGGCCGGTTCTGAATCTCCAAGCTGTCGCACCCTCTGCTACTTCAAACCCTAGAATAGTAAACCAAAGGTAAGATTTGACTTGAGACCCCTCATTACCACAACATCAGCCAACTATTGTGTTGATTTTACCCGTTTCCATACTGGATTAGCTCTTTTTGCTAATGGAAAGTTGGATCTTTAAGCCGTGGTGCCTTCTGTGAGCAGGGGATAGTTTTCTTCCATTATTTTATTTAGGAACATCTGAATCATCTGATGACGGTCTGAATAATAGCGGCAACTTTTAGTAGTCCCATTAATCGAGTGTTCATTTTTCTGGTAGATGCTGAATTCAGGGGTAGTAAAATATTGATTTAACTTTTTTAGTAGCATTGTATTAGTGGTAAGTCTCATATATTCATTTTTGGTGAACTGGCATTTCTGTATTCAGGAACTGTACCTAGTTTGATCGTATTTAGCATGTAGAAGATCCAATTCATTGATGTATGTGTTGAGCCCTGCTGGTCTTTTTAATATTGGTTTGATTCTTGTTGAAAACTTGATCTATATAAGCCACATATTTCTGTTTCCATATAATTTATGGTAGATAAAAGGTTAATTGAATGCATCTGAATGATTATGTTAATGGTACATCATAGTTTGATATACACCAGTCTTGTGCTATCATAATTCACGATTCAAGTTATACTCCTTTTCTCTGCCCATGAGACAACTGTTGATATTGTCCCATATATTCATTTCTGGTGAACTGCCATTTGTGTACTCAGGAACTTTAGCTTAGTTTGATCCTATTTAGTATGTAAAAGATCCATTTACTTGACGTATGTGTCGAACCCTGCTGGTCCTTTTAATATTGGTTTGACCCTATTGGTTTGATTCTTCTTGTAGACTTGATCTTATTTCTTTTCTTTTGTGCAAATTAGGCAATATTAGCAAGCTATTGTTCTGTTTGGGGGCAACTATGTTATTTATTTTGTTTCACTTGAATTGCAGCTGAGGAAAGGTTATGGAAAATAATTCTGCTCATGTTGTTATGGAGGATAATCCTGCTGGGGTTGTTTTGGATGACAATCATTCTAAGGTTGACAAAGATGTGATACCTGAACACTATGACCTCAGCGGCCTAGGTGTCAAGGCACAATTATGTATCAACCCCCTGTCTGCATCCTTGCTTTGTTTGAATAACAAGGCTATGCGGGTGAATAAAGGTAATTAAATGCTTCTTTTTATTAAAACATGCTTCCAAAGTGACCAGTGGTAAGTAAACTACTGAAAGAAACGTTAGCCTTTTTTATTTGTGTTCAAATGCTAAATCATATAACTCCTACAATATCTAATTGAATTATAGTCTCCTTTGCCCTTGGAGTTTGGATAAGAACTATAATTTATGAAATTATATTAACCGGGTGATCTTTCTGAAACCAAGTCACATACCGCATTCTTAATTGTTATGTCCTGAAAATTTTGTGCTCTATTTTAATGCATGACTGGTAGCTTAGGGGTAATTTACTTGTCTTAGTTGTCTATATAAAGATTCTGGTTGTCTCACCTGTAAGCTAGACATTTGCTCACCAGATAATTTCTTGTCTATACAGGTTCCACTCATTCTAGTGTACTTAGAAAAACTACTATTTGTTCATATGTATTTGCTTAGAGAGGGAAAAGCTGGGACATTTACACAGGAGGATTGTGTTTAATTGTGTTGGCCGGCACTTACATGTGCATTTCTAGCTGCAGACTTATCTCTTAGGTTTCTTTATCTGTCTAATTGTGTTGGCCGGCACTTAGCACACACGTGAATTTCTAGCTGCAGACTTATCTCTTAAGTTTCTTTATCTGCAAATTAGCTAGCATTATGTGCTTTTCTACTTTGGCTTATCCTCTCTTAAAAATATGACTAAGCTTTGCACTTTTAGGAATGAAAGTGCGACCAAGAGATAAGTTCCAGTGTACAACACTGGGAGAGGACGAAATCCTTTATGTTTTTGAGGTTTGCTTCTGTACTCATTTTTAGTTTGTTATCTTTATTTGCTTGCTTGCATAATCGTCAAAGGTCCCCCACTGCAGGCTGCAGTAGACCCATCACATGCTGCGTCAATCATACAAAATATTCAAATTCATGTGGTTGGTAAAGAGAAAATACTTGTTGCTACTTTGTCTAAAGGATGTCCAAGGGTTCAATTGGACCTAGTGATGACACAAGGCATGCAGCTCTCACATACTTCGGAGACAAAAAATGTTTACTTCAATGCCTGTGAGATCACGCCCATTCGCCTGGACAAGAATGCAGTTGGATCAGTCTGTCGGACCAACAAGGAGATATGGGGTAATCTTTGATTGTTCCTTTTGTTTCTATCATGATTCTTTTAAAGATTTTAGGATTTTAATTGTCACTCTAAATTTTCTTTTGATAGGACAGTATTTTATACTACTACCTCTGTTTTCAAATCATTGTCACTTTTAGTTTTTGGCTCAACGTTTGACTTTGTGATTTTTTAACAAATGTTACAAATAAATTATAGGCACACAAGACAGTACTAAAATTAATCACATTTATGCTCTCTCTAGTTGCAGAAGTCAAACCAGAGGAAGAAATTACATTCAATGTCATGGAGGATAAGAAGTACCATCTTCTGAGGGTTGATACTCTTAAACATCATCTCTATTCGATATGTCTGTTATGTCGCTATATTTTGCTTATTTATTCATGTTTATTTTTTGGCTCAAGGTTTCTTCAGCAAATCATAGCACTGAACAAAAACAAATTGATCTGCATGTCCGATGTGGTGATAAACTTGAGAGGATTGGTACCCTTCCACTTGCAGATAGAACGTTTGGTTGCAATCTTGAGTTTGAGGGCACATTCAGTGTGTCACACAGTTCAAAAGTTGCAGATGTGACCTTCTATGGATACACAGTTTCGAATATGATTAAGGTGGAGCTACCTGGTCCTCCAGATGTCCAGATTATCTCAAAGGCAGCAAAAGAATGTGGTATGGTTTCTTTCAGTTCATGTTAGGACCTAAATCATTGTCCTTTTCACTTGGTATTTTTGCAGTTTGACCACTTTTTGTTAATGCAGATGACCCAGAATACAAGGCATTTGCCAAGACAAGAAAAAAAGGTGTTAGGCCTCAATTGCGCAAACAGCCTAGTGTCTCATTGGTGCCAACACCGCTAATCTCTTGTTGCCATAAAAAAAAGAGACACTAAGACCCACACTTTTCATCTTCGGCTATTTACACCTGGTATGGAACTTCACAAAAATCTGAATAGACTATGTTGCTAAGATTTAATCAGTACATTATGGTTGAACGGATGCATTGGATGTTTTGGCGTTGTTTTAAACTAAGCATGTTTAGATTGGCTTTTAGAATTTAGAGTATGGTTTCCCTTGGATTACAATTTAGAGTATGGTTTTGGAATCAGGAGTTGTAAGTAATTAACATAATAGTAAGATTCCGCAAGTGGACCAAATTCAATCAATCGTGCTTATAGACTGTAGAAACTTTCTTCTTACTAGAATGGCTGGCACTATGGATATCAGGTTGCGGCATGGCAGTCGCTCCCTTGTTTTTGCAGTTATACATAGTAACACAGTGGCTGGTCTAAACATTAATTCAAATGGTTGATGTATGCCATTGCTCCGTGGGAATACTTGCTTTGCAGTTATATGCTAGCTAGTCTGATACACAGTGGCCTTGGCACAGAGCTTTATGTCCTAACATGCCATCATGTTTCCCTTTTCAGGTCATGGATTCTGCAAGTTTACGTTCTTAGGACCCAAAATGAGGGTGCGTTTGGTTGGAGGGTGAAGTTGGATTTCATAGGTTATTGGGAGAGAGATAAAACTTCTTGATTTTGTGAAATGATTAGAACATAACTTGATTTTTGATACTATTAATTTTTTGTTGCGACACAATATGCTCGCTCAAGGAACAAAAATGTGTCTGTGGTGGGGGACTTGTGCCGCTTTTTCCCTGGGCTAGTTTCAGAGTATTATTGACTATTGAAGTTGAGGTTGTTTTTGTCTTGTTGGGCCACCCTATTCTGTGTACATTGAATTTGGTTAGCACCACAGATCAATCATCAAATTGGTATTCGTCCTTTGCTGCTGCTATTGCTGCTCAATTAGATCCCCAAAATAATTTGAAAATAAATCTGTGTTCGTTATTCATATGTTGATCTGACATATCGTAGAACAACATACAGAGACGATACTACATGTAAAACCTTCCTGCGACCTCACTCTGCGCCTCCCATTTCAACGACGACCTTGCCGGTGGCGTGGCCTTCCATGCTCCTGGCCCATCCCTCCTGCGCCCTGCTCAAAGGGTACCGGGAGTCGATCACCGTCTTGAGCCTCCCCTGCTCCACCATGCCCGCCAACAGAGCGATATCCTCCTTCTTGGGCGACACGATGAGCGGCACCAACCTCTTCTTAGAGAAGGTCGCCTTCTGCAGCAGCGAGGTGGCAAACGCCACGAACCCGGGCGTGAGGTCCACGACCGTGCCCCCGGGGGCGAGCACCGGCCGGAACACCGACCAGGCGACGCCCGTCGCGCAGTGCACCACCACGTCGTACCTCCGCCCCGAGGGGCTCCGCAGCTTGGCGCCCTCGGGTGTCTTGTAGTCCAGCACCTCGTCGGCGCCCAGGCCCCGGGCGAAGCCGAGGTTGCGCGCGCCGCAGGTGGCCGTGACGCTGTGCCCGGCCAGCCGCGCCAGCTGCACGGCGAAGTGGCCGACGCCGCTGGACGCCGCGGTGACCAGCACGTTCTTGCGCGCGGCCGTGTCGCCGCGAGCCGGGTCGTCGAAGCTGATTCCGACCGTCTCCAGCGCCCGGAGCGCGGTGACCGCGGCGATCGGCAGGCACGCGCCTTCGGCAGCCGACACCTCCGGCGGCCTTGGCACGGTCAGAGACGCCGACGCCACCGCGTACTCGGCGAGTCCGCCGCCGTTCTGCCATGATCGTTGGTGGTGCATTAGTGTTAATTCAGAACAGAGGTACTAGCTGGAACAAACAAATAAACTCTTGCAGTTCCAGAGCATAATTGCAAGTATCTATCTAAGCGATCTTACCGGGAAGTTGAAGGCGATGATCTTGTCCCCTGGTTTGAAGTTGCTCACTCCGCTGCCCAACTGGACGACCTCTCCGGCCAGATCGTAACCTGTTCCAGCAAGCAGCATGCATGTAACCGAGCTGTCTCTGACACGATCACTGAAAACTGAAAGACAGTATATACGGCAGCATGGCTCAACGTATACTTGATGTACTGATCAAGCGTGCTCACCTGAGATGAAGGGGAACTTCCTGGGCATCACGGGCCGCGCGACGCCCTTCTGGAACTTCCAGTCCACCTGGTTGATGCTGGTCGCCTCCATCCTGATGAGCACCTCGCCCTTCTTCGGCGACGGGATCGGCACCTCCACGTGCTGAATTCAGCATAGAACACGCACTTGCGTCAGTCATCTGTCTATCAACGGATTCATATGTGCACGAGCTCGATGACAAAAACTCAACAATGCATTGCATATGCTTACGGCGTTAATTGCGGCACACTCATACCTTGAGGCCCTGCGCTCCTCCGCCGTATCTGTCGTACTGCACAGCTCGCATCGTGCCTGAAGTAGCTGCCATGGCCGTACTTGCCTTTAACCAGTGGAGAAGAAGCAGTTGACCGAACTGGAGGTTGATGGAGTAAAATAACCTTGGGCAGCCTGATCAACCTGCGGTGCGACTTGGCCACGGAAGAAGGGAAGCAAGCGTTGTTTGTTGCTGGCAATCGTCGTGCGCCTGTTTCTTATATACGCGCCGCCGCGCCGCGTTCGGGGGCAGAGGCAGCAGCAACCCAGTTTGACTGACGAAGCGGGCGGACGTGTCTGGACTCCGCGCCGCACAGCGGTAGTAATGTTTCGCCCCGGTAGGTGCCGTGGCGGACTCGGTTTGCTTGCGCCAGGAGGCGGAGACAAGTCCGCCCGTCGTGGGCTGGAGCGGAGAGTAGTCGTCGCCGCGCGCGGGAGACAAGTCACGTCAGCAGAGCACCTTCGTGTTCGATGTGCTGACCCCGATCGATGGCGTTTGAGCCAACGGGTGTGTATTTCGCTGAGCATGTGAACACGATTATGCTATGCGAGTCAGAGTGGACCCTCCTCTGCTTCTTCATTAGCTACTTCGAACAGCCAACTGGATCATTACAGGGACCCAAATCCGAGCTGACCAATTCGCACATAGGGCGTAGACTTCTCTGGTATGGATCTAGGGGAAACAGCCAACTCTATTAGCATGTGAAATTTGTGAACGAACCCACAGCAGTACACTGAAGGTCCATGAAGAGTTAATGAACAAGAATCCATTACTGCCCTGCTTCGCCTTTTCTTTAGCTAGCCAAATAACTAATTAATCATCAAGTAATCAATATCAGTCACTGGATAAGTTGAATATATTGTACAGAGTACCACACGTGTTATGCTAATAATATGTACAAATCCACTGATCAGTCAGTCACATGAAGGGCAATTGCACAGGACCCATTGAGCGTTTAACAAAAGCATCCTCAAACTAAAAATAAACGATACAACAAACTAGTCCTTTCTAACTGTCTCCCTCCCTCAGTGTTCAGCTTTCACTTTGGCGTCTCCGTTAGGCAAACTGTTCTGAGATTGAGCCAACCGCTTTGACTCCTGCATAAAAAATGAGACAGGAAGAAGTTAATACACACACATATACAAATGAACATTATTCTTAGCGCAAAAGCAACACTCAGCACACTTGCACACTTTGTCACTACCATACAAAACTCCAGCAAGACTTAAGTTACAAAAAACACCTAAGCATACAACAATTTGTGAAAGCTATACATTCCTCACAGTCCCTATAATACAAAGATGCTACCTGGTCTTGGGTTCACGATTCGAGATAATAATGGTAGAGGTCCTTGCATACATGGGAAATTTGGGTAGTGTTGGTTATTTCATCAAATCAAGACTAAAAGGAACTTCAAATCTAATTGATGGTCGATAATCAAAAGCTGTGAAGTTCCAAAGTAATTATGCCACTAAAATGTGAAATGTATCTTGAATGGTCTGCCAGTGCTGTTCTAAAGGGTGGCCACCTCACTAGGCACCAATTTCCAATCCAGCCTACCTAAGTGGCTAATTTGCCCTGATTAGGCCATCGGCATCATAATGCTGACAACAAACCCAAGATATCAATCATTTTAACTCATCGAAACAATCCTCGCAAAACAAAGCCAAATATACAGATCGAATGATGATCAGAGTTAAACTAAACCCTAACATCAGCGTAGATTTTACATCGTCAGCTTTTCCTATTGAAGGCATACATATAATTTGGTCTTGCTCCAAAAATAAATTAGGCAATTTGTCAACAATAGCCCAAAGATCTTATTACGCTCAGCTAATAGTCAACTAAGTACTGGCTCACTCAACCCATAGGAATATGTAGCAGACAGAGGACAAAAGTAGTTCCACTTACAGCAGCAGCAGTAGCACGTATCTCCCTGTATCCCTCTACGTCCTCAGGGAAAGTTTGTTCAAGCTCCTCAAGAAGATGCTTCCGCAGGCTCTGAAACAAAACAACTTACACAATGAAGAAAGTTCATTTTTATCATTAAGATGCAACATAAGTTAAAAAGTTATCAGAAAAGGCTAAAGACAGGGTTCTCAAGAGAATATTGGATATTGAATGTGTCAGGCTAATATTTAGGCCCAAATGTATTCAGATTGATCATATGGTCTGGAACATTTCAATAACAAAGGACAAACAAATAAGAGAATTGCAGCTATATCTCCCATACAGTGATGCTATATTGTGAATTTGCAATCTAACAGTCTCAAGTAGGAACTCAGAATTCTGAATACTCAAATTATAAAATACAATCCACGCAGGAAAAGCTATCTGAATGAGTGGTGGAATGCAAGGCAAATGTTTCACCTAAATTTAGTTTGAGATGATTACAGGAAGTCAATGAGAGCAACACCGGGCATAAGGATTTATTTAGGTTTGTATCAACTGTCCAATTGTAAACTACAAATTTCAGTAGGGCCAAATATGTTTTTCCAATGCTGCCATATTGTAGAATAGAGAAAGCCAAAGCCCTATGCTGCATTGCTTCTTCCATTTCAAGATAGGCACAAAGATTTGTGTTCTGTTGATTTACACAACTATTTTATTATATCAAAAGAAGATAAGCAAAAACCGCTTGGTAACTGAACTAGTGATACAACTTCCACAAGAAATAGATTCATGGGTATGGAATGGTGTAATTCTCTTAGGTTGAAAAACAAGTTATGACTTCTAGTGAAAGAAAAATAATTCACAGTGTCTCTATTCATTGAGGAAGTCTGCGAGGACCAACAGCAAATCCTATTCAAAGGTCATTTGCATAGCAGGACAAGAAATGTATAGGTTGCAATAGTGTACCTATAATTCTGATTCTTTCAAGCAGATAAAAAGCTAGAACACTATATTCGCAGTTACAAATCCAAAAACGATGGAGGCATCCCAATGTTTCCAATACCTTGAAAGCGTCGGTTTTGCCCTTGGTGATCTGGTTCTTGGCGATGCAGCTGTTAAGCACGTCCCGGGTGAACTCGTCTGGGTTCTTCCCGTCATCGATCAAACTACCAGAGCAGCGAACGGTCAAAACTGCACAACTCAAGAGCTAAATTGGGGGCCAAAGATATAAAATCAAGGCGCTCACTTGACGACCTCCATGGGAACCTGGATGTTGCACCCCTCGGCGAGCTTCTGCATCGTATCGAGCTCCGACACCAGTCCGTTCCTGAGCCACGCACCACAGACGCAACAGCAACGGAAACCCTAAGAATTCCAACTCACACAGACGCCACAGGACGAAGCGGAAACGAATAGGGATGGGATGTGCTCCGGGACTCACAGGCGTTGGAGCAGGGGGAGCTGGGCGGCGGAGTTGAAGGAAGAGACGGTGAGGTTGAGCTGGTGGAGCAGGCCCAGCGTCCTCTGGATCGAGTTCGTCACCTGCGCCAGGTTCTGTTTCGACGCGTCCTCGGGCTGCTCCCCGCCTGCCCCGGACGCTTGGACGCCGTTGCCAGCCGCAACGGCGGCCGTGGCGGAGTTGTTCGGGACGGCGTTGTCCATGGGCGTCGGTCGGATGGGAAGGGAAGGATCGGCCGGAGTCGGAGACGAAGGAAATCGCCGTCGGGAGAAGGGCCTTGGAGAAGCTGGGCCAGATCCCACTGTCCAGTCAAGTCTCCTTGAAGGAGCAGCTCATGGCCTCATGGGCTAGTAATTCGGTTGAGTTTAGCCAGTCGGCCCGCTTCTGAGCTTCCGCAAAATCGGGCGTCTGTGCGGCCTTCCAGAGTTTGTATTGGACGCGGCCCTTTAAGCCCAACTGTCCAGATTTTCATCAAAATAATAAAAAAAAAAACTGTCCAGATTTTGCGGCGGCAGCCTCGACTTTCTTTAAAAAAAATTTTTTTGAGCGGAACATGCTGTTGCTGAGTTGCATATTGAAACAAGTTCAGTCTGGCAACTGCAGCCGTAGTTCCGTCGTCACAAAAATGAAAAAATAGCAGGTTGAGCTCAACATGCCCAGGTGAAGCCCATGCACTTCACACCTCATCCGGCATGTTACACACAGTGTCAACAGTGCACGCGTCCCCTTCGTGCTATAAACAAGCACCAGAAAACGAGAGCTCATAATGTCGGCTCTGGGTGGCATTGTGAAGTACTTATTATGCTGGATGGAGCATCGATCGTAAGAGATCCATCACTTACTCCACCCCCCATCCCTTGCTTGCTTGATGAGTTGATGTACTCCGCGCCATCGTTTGCAACTGATCATTAGCGTCGGGTCACACCTCGCTAGTCATGCGTACCCGATCGCCATACCATTTCGTACTGTCGTACAGGCTGTACCACAGGAGTGGTCGTGTCGCGCCATCAACAAAACGGCCAAAGTTAAGCGTCCGTCAGACGCAGACGCGCAAGCCGAAACAGTGGCATGGGCAGCTTGATGGCTTTGGCGTAATATGAGCAAGACCCTAGAGAGAACGACAAGGGGCCGGCACCGATCTCTTCCCTAGCCCGCCGTTTCGCTCCAGCGAAAGCCAAAGGATTCGCGAGATTTTTACCCCGAGCACAACGCATGCAAGCAGATAAACGTAATGCGCGCGGGTCGCGTTGAAATTCTTGGACGTGGCATCTTCCCGCCTCTGGCCAGGACGGCAGCGGCGATCCGCGTCAAGGTACTGCGCACTCGCCGCGCCACTTTGCCATGATACTTGTTCGAGCGACGATTCCGGCGTCGACCCGCGGCCCAATCGGCTCCGAGGTTCGCGCCTTTACCCGCGCGCTGGTACAATGATTTCTACCGGCCGCGGTCACGTCGGCGTTCACCACCGCGCGCGCCCTGCCCAGGTAGGATATCGCAGAATCTGTCGATTCCCTGTCCATTAGATTTACCTGATCGGTTTACGGTGGCCGCGTCGCCGTCCGCCGCGCCACTTGGGGCCACGCGCGCGCGCACGATGGCATGTCCGTTTCCGCCGCGAGCGCGCGCGGGCCCGCCCGATCGTTAGATGCTCGGCTCTTCTCCCTGCTGCTTCGAAGCTCTCTGCCGCGGCGATCGCACGGCCGTGCACGAGTGATGTGATCGATCAGCAGGAAGCGAGAGAGCGAGGGATCGGGGCGCTTGCCGGCCGGCGAGACGACACGGCTGAGGCGGTGAACACCGGGAAGTGACGGCCGGCGCACTGGCGGCTTGACCGCGGAGCATGCCGCCGGTCGGCTTCCTGGGGCCCTGATGCCGATCTGACAAGTTGCCATGTTGCGCCGATGATTACTGGCACGGAGTAAACGGCGACGTCGACGGTGAATAAACTTTCGGTAAATTTGGGGAATCGAATCACCACGAGAAATCACCACTTGCAATTTACATGGCTGGCACTGCGAAAGCCTCTTCAATGGTTTCCCGTATTTTGTTATCCGGACCAAGCCATTCCATTCCGCTTGGTTTGGTGAGTCGCCATCCCCATTCCGTTTGGTCTGGCGAGTCCCCATGTCTGACGTCATGTCTTGAGATGAAAACGTGTCGGATTTGAATGGATTAGAGAATTCTCTTATCTTATTCTTATTCCTTTCATCAACAGAATTAGAGCGGAGCGCATAATCAGGATTTTTGGGATGTCGAAAATGGTACAGGTTCGAACCGGAAGTGGACTTAAATTATCAGATAATATAGCAATCTATCCATAGAGAATTTTATGTTGGTTAATAATTTATATTTTATATATCCAAACTGAGATGTATATAAAACGTAAAAGGATAGGTAGCAGCAGCTGAGCAAATCACGCAGTCCGAACCTTTTTAGCACGTACCAAGCCGAATTTACAAGTTCTTTATTTAAAGTACCAAGCAAGCACGTAAAACAAATAAATATATCAAAATAATTATAACTTGAACCTCGGATAATGCAGTTCTAATTATCATATAATTCATATTTATCAAATTTTGCTAATCCCATATACGGACACAATTAGATTTGGACAATCAGTTTAAGTTTGGTTACTATGTACGCTACCTCAATTTTTAAATATGGAATTTGGATCGGATTCGAGATCTCTTTTTAATAAAATACATATTAAGACATGTTCTTTAAAAAAATAGATTCGAGATTTATTCATACAACTTTCATCCATAGTCGCCATGCGCATTTCTAACACTAGTCTCCAAAAGGACTTGCGACAGGTTTGTCTCAGCCTTGTTGACGACCATCAATCAGAGCTGGATTAGTAGGGCCTGTGGTTAGTTAAATAAGCTGTGCGGCGCTGTCACGGGCTCAACGGATGTGACAGAAGCACTGGCCACCTGTCCAGTGTGTTGTCAGCGCGCTCGCTGATGCTGGACCACTCGTTCCTCAGCTGTCTGTCGCGTAACAGCTGACGTCGAACGAAACTCGGGTCCTCGTCCTATTTCCGTTTGTCCTGTTTTTCTCTTCCCTGTCTCCTAGCCATTGGCGGAGCTAGAGCTCAACAATGAGTGGTGCGAAATGTCTCTTAAAGCTTTTTAAATTTATGTTTTGGCATTGTGAGTGCATAATTATATACTTTAAAGGATACGTATACGGTGGAAAAAATATGATTACCATTGAAGTTGTATTTTGTCAACATAGCTCCGCCCCAACTCCTAGCCTACTATGTTTTTAAATATATATCTTCGGAACTTATTTACTAACATAGAAACTTATAATATTTTGTACAACAGCTCTGTGAGTTTTATTTTGTTGATTCCCCATGCGGCTACTTCATTCTCTTGGCTGATCCTCTCTTGTTTTAGTATGCTTGACAACATTTGCAGCTAAGTACCAAGTCAGTTTCTTGTATATCATCCTGTTTATAGAAAAATTATGCCATGTGATCCGCACGCCTTGCATAATTCAGTAAGCAAAGCTTGCATATCACATTAAAAATACTGGATTTGGAAGGAGGACCATTAAATTACTTCTCGTGAAACTTGAGGTCTCTACAAAATCACTTGGACCGCAACTCACGAACTGGTTGTTTCTTGCTTGGAAGAATTTGAATATGTTTTAAGGATAAGGAGCAAGCACGCACCTACGCTCTTACCGACTGAGCTATGCTTATAATTTATATATGACGGAAATCTTGAACCTGAAAACTTGTTGCTGACACAGCTTATGTAGACAGAGTGCATAATTATACTATCACTTACAGCGCACTTCATTTGATTATATGAGAATAATAGAGAAGTTTTCCAACAATAGAAGCAATCAGTGAGGCTAGCATTGCTGTGTGCTCGAAGAAACATACAAGAATGGAAAGAGCATATCTGCGGCAGAATCTTGATGAGTTGGTCATTCCATATATTCTTCTAAGTCAGTAGATCTGTTCCAATCCATATCCACAAGTCCTGGAAGTATTCTTCCACCATCTACTCACGCCCGTTGTAAATCTCAATCAGTACATAAATTTAAAAAGAATTAAGGAAGCAATGGTCACCAAGTTGACTTGTGGCTGGCCATTTCGATCAGATTCAGAAATTTGGCGATCTGGAGGTTAATAACAATATCCATAAAGGAACAAAACAGCCTTTGGCATCACTAGGAGCCTAATGGATGAAATTTCTCCTACCCACAATCCCTATTGATATTTCTCACCTTCGCAAGCCGCCGTAGAGGCTGTCAACTAACTCCACGAAATTTATCAAAAAGAAAAACTAAATTTATGGAATTATATTTTATGTGACCTATTTATATGATGGAAGAAGTCCATTATACTATCCTTAAGTATCTTGTTGTTCACTTAAACCTCTAAACTAAATTTTAGTCCGATTTACTCCCCCGAACTCTCTATTTTGGTTCAATTCACCCTTTACTGAAATTTTTCTTTTTATTTCTCTTTGTGTGGATTATCCTTGAAGTCAAATTTTATAGGATGGTGGATGACATCATGCTTTATGATAGAATTTTTTTCTTGTTTTTTTATAAATATTTTCTTGAATTATTCCGTCTCACATATCAAATTTGTATTCACCACCTTCCATCATACAAAAAAAATACCAAAAAATCTTTAAATATTATTATAACATACCGTATGTTTTAATCTATAGTCTCACAAAAATTTACCCTCAAACATGATGCGTACCTAGAGAAACAAAAAATAATATTTTCATGAGGGAGTGTACTGAACCGATCTAAATAGTTTGAAGGACCAAAATTTAGTTTAGAAGGCTAAGTGAACAATGAAGATACTTGAGGGTAGTAAAATAGACTTATTCCTATCATTGTAGTACACTATGAATATATGTTCGTGGGGGACATGTCATTTTCACATGACATTTTTCACAAAGTATTGTAGTATACAAGGTTAAAACAGTCTAACAACACCGGTTATAACCTATATATATATATCTCCAATTCACGGAAAGAGTGGTTGCGGGAGCAGATTGAAACTGACCGGTGCTAGTCTACAAGTAAATGATCACTTAAATCGCGGGCAGCAACGGCACCGATTGTGACACAGTTCTTAAATTGAGCGGTAGTGACCGCAACGCTGCACTTGATCCTGAAGTTTTTTCAGTAGATAGAGTGAAAAAAAAAATCATCGAAGCCGTTTCTAATTACTGCAAACCTTCTAATTGCAACGACCTCGTTGGTCTGCTCAGCCGCCGGGCCGGCAGCCGTTTTTTCCAGCCTCGAGCGACCAGGAACCGGGAATGGAGCGGTAACGGCTACTACGGCCAAGCTTTTATTCAGCACGGCCCGGAAAGGAAACAGAAAGTGTCAAAACTTGCCGTTGATTTCAGCCAGATTTACTGCGTAAACCTATGACAGGAGCACTGCTATTTTGGCAAAAAAAAAAAATGATAAGTGCGGCGTTTTTACCTGAATCGATCAGTTCATATGGCTTCTTTTTTTTTCTTTTCTTTTTTTTGCGAAGGGATCAGTTCATATGGCTGTGACGACACGGACCATTGTTCAGTTGCCATCGTCCTGTTTCGCGAGGGAAAAGTTTGTGGATGTTAAGAAGCTGTGACCACGCGCCAATGCTTGCTCGCTTGATGCAACATGTCATGTCAGCAATAGAAACACAGTCTGCAGAGCCGAGAGGGAGATATTTGAACTGATGAATCACAGAAGCCATGTCACCCACCCTCGAGCCTTACCTCACAGATCCGTCACCCTTACGCGACAGAAAACTCTGAACAGAACTGAGGCGAGACGCACTGAGTTGCTCGTATATTCGAAGCAAGCACGCCATGACGGCGATGAAATTTTCCAGAAGTGCCTGGTTTAAAAACTACCCAGTCTCTCTCCGAGGAAGTATTAAACCAGGAACGCAAATCTCGCCACTCGGACAAGATAGCGACGAGGGCTGCAATTGCAAGTACGATGGGTGAGTTGGGTTTTATATTATGTGCATGAAACATCCTGTGCACAAGGCTACTGACATAGTGACGCCTTTGTATGTTGACAGGGAGATTGATGATCCGTCAGGGGCACCCCGACACCTGATCGAAGCTCCTCGGAAGCCACAGGCTGTTAGTTTATTCTGGTGAAATCACCAACAATGACATGGAAGTAGTGGTGAGTTATCTAAAAACAGCATTCAAGGGGCCCTCCCTGTCCCTCCCTTTACTCGGACGCTAGGGTGGGCCGTCGCACCTGATCGGGAGCATGGTTGCTGCTATGCACACGGACGATATCTTGTGCAGGATGCTTAATTAGGACCGGAGACATGACCCGTCCCACAGTTTCAAGGAAACTGATCAGAAACGCTCTTGCTTGTTCGGAGCAGAGAGTCTTGCAACAGCCGCTACGTCAGTTATTCTGTTCATCAGAGGCTGCTGCATTCTGAAACAGCAATGCCCTTTCCAGTTTATCGGAGAATTATCCGCCTTCGAGTCATGGAAAGATTCACTTTTCGCCGCAACGGCATCAAGATTTTGGGAGGAACTGATCGGCTCATTGGTTGGAGAGAAGCATCGTCCTCACTCTCCCACACCCTGAGAGACGCTAGCGCCGCCCGGAGCCTGCGTGAAGCGCATGACACGGGCGAATGCAAATGCCCCGCGCCCGCACCTCACGGGATCACACGGCCTATGTGCGGGCGCCCACTCCGGGCGCACGCCTCGCGTCTCGCCACGCCGTCGGCGCATGCATGGTCATCACGTGCGCACCCACGCACCTCCACCGCGCCACGCCTCCGCCGCCGCCGTAGCCGTACGTGTCGCCGGCCGTAGCTCCGCTTTGCGCCGTTATGTGTGCCGGCGGCGGCGGCTGCGTCACTGGCCCCCACCCGCTCACCTCCGATCCCTCGTGCAGGAGAAGACAAAAAAACTCGGCTTCCCCGCGTCTATAAAACGCCGCCTCGGCACGCTCTTTCATCTCAACTTGAACCGAACGCCTGCTTCAACCTTCAGCTCGAGGGAGAAACAGACCCAGGTTACTTGCAGTGCTGAGCTAGGTTCCCTGTGCGGCTCCATGGCGACTACTGATGACGGTGGCAGCTGGTTGCTGTACCTTTCGCTGGCCGCCAAATGCGGCGGTGATCACCCGCACCGGCTCGCTGGTTTCCTCGCCGTTTGCGCCGCCGCCTGCGTCGTCACCTGCCTCCTCCACTGGTGCTTCCCGGGAGGCCCCGCGTGGGGGAGGTGGTGGTGGACGAGTCGGCGTCGGTTCGGTGGCACCGTCATCCCCGGCCCGAGGGGCCTTCCGGTGATCGGCAGCATGTGGCTCATGACGGGGCTGGCGCACCGCAAGCTCGCGGCCGCGGCCGAGCGCCTGCGCGCCCGGCGGCTCATGGCGTTCTCCCTCGGCGAGACGCGGGTGGTGGTGGCCGCGCACCCGGACGTGGCGCGGGAGCTCCTGAGCAGCCCGGCGTTCGCTGACCGGCCCGTGAAGGAGTCCGCGTACGGGCTGCTGTTCCACCGCGCCATCGGGTTCGCGCCCCACGGCGCGTACTGGCGCGCGCTCCGCCGCGTGGCGTCCACCCACCTCTTCTCCCCGTGGCAGGTGGCCGCGTCGGGCCCGCAGCGAGCGGTGATCGCGGCCCAGATGGTCGCCGCGCTGTCTTCGTCGGCGTCCGCCGCTGGACGCGAAGACGTCGCGGTCCGGAAGGTGCTGCGGCGCGCGTCCCTGCACAACGTGATGTGGTCGGTGTTCGGCCGCCGGTACGACCTGGAGCTGGACCCGGCCAAGGAGAGCCCAGAGACGCGGGAGCTGGGCGGCCTCGTGGACGAAGGATACGACCTGCTCGGGCAGCTCAACTGGTCCGACCACCTCCCCTGGCTGGCGCGCTTCGACCTGCAGGGCACCCGGGCCAGGTGCGCGCGCCTCGTCCCGCGCGTCAACCGCTTCGTCGGCGCCATCATCGACGAGCACCGCGCCCGATACCCCGGCCCGGCCGTCGTGGACTTCACCGACGTCCTCCTCTCGCTGCAAGGCAACGACCGGCTCGCCGACTCCGACATGATCGCCGTTCTCTGGGTGCGTATAACTGAACCTCCAAAACCGGAACGTCCGCGCCGCGTCCTTCCTGTTTCTTCTGACACGCCATCCTTGTGATGCCTTGCAGGAAATGGTGTTCCGTGGCACGGACACGGTGGCCGTGCTGATCGAGTGGGTGCTGGCCCGTCTCGTGCTGCACCCGGACGTGCAGGGCCGGGTCCACGACGAGCTGGACCGCGTGGTGGGGCGCGGCCGCGCCGTGACCGAGTCCGACTCGGCGTCGCTGGCCTACCTCCACGCCGTCATCAAGGAGGTGCTGAGGCTGCACCCGCCGGGCCCGCTGCTCTCCTGGGCTCGCCTCGCCACGTCGGACGTGCACGTCGACGGCTTCCTCATCCCCGCCGGCACCACCGCCATGGTGAACATGTGGGCCATCACGCACGACCCCGCCGTGTGGGCCGACCCGGCGGCGTTCCGCCCCGACAGGTTCCTCGCCGGCGGCTCGTCGTCGGAGTTCTCCGTCATGGGCTCGGACCTCAGGCTCGCGCCGTTCGGGTCGGGCCGCCGGAGCTGCCCGGGGAAGAGCCTCGCCATGGCCACCGTCGCGTTCTGGCTCGCGACTTTACTGCACGAGTTCGAGCTCCTCCCGGCCACCGACCCGGCACGTGGCGTCGACCTGTCGGAGGTGCTGAGGCTGTCGTGCGAGATGGCCGCCCCGCTGGCGGTGACGGTCAGGCCGCGGAGAGCCGTGTGATGGCGGCATATGCTTTTACTTTCCTTATCACAGCTAGCTGCCGCTACTAAGCTAGACTAGCAGATGTAAAAAGCGCTAGTACTGCTTTTTAGAGACGTCGTCTCTACCCGGAGCTTGCAAGTTGCTAGTACTAGACATGGGTATATGCTTGTATCTTCTTTCTCTCTGATGGATGTACCAACCAGCTGCTGAATGTGATATTTTGGCTTGTATTGTTCTTCAATGGTCATTTTTTCCTTTTCTTTTATGTGGTAGGTAGAGTGAATCGGCAATATCCTTCAGATACACGAGGTGTTCGATAGGTGAAATACTACATTTTTTTTTTAATTCTTGCATTGCATATCTTAATGGAGGTACCAACAAGTACTACTATACGCTACTACTGAGTAGTTGAAATGATCATGGATTGTTGTAGTCTTGCAGATTCCATGCGGCCAGTATCCATTAGAAGCATCTTCTCCAACTCCTAAATATGCTGAGCTGAAACATTCCTGCTTATGTTTGGTAAACAACCGTGATCATCCAACAACTTGTAGGAATGGTGTAGTTGACAAACGACTAGTATTGGCAAGCCACAAGCATATCCAGAGCACTAGGTTCCATTCCTGGATCGGCTACAGAGCTGCCTGATCATTCTGCTCCGCTGGTCTGGACTGACCAATTGCCGTTCTGTTGATTTTTGGAGCAGGGAATTCCGAATTCCTCCATCGCGAGGGCAAAGCAGACAACAACTGCTTCTCAAAATCGATTTTAGTCCCCAGGGGCGTGTGCCTCCCTTGTTATCCCCACCTGGCGTTAAGTTGCCGAGCTGTCTGCGTCTCTGCGATGTGCCACTTCCAAGTTCCAATCTCAAGTTGCGCGCTAAGCTACAATCCCGGAGCTGCCTCCCGCTGGCCCATGATTGATCTGCAGTTCTGTATTTGCTCGAAGATGTTGCTGTTCTTCTTCCATGGTGAACCTGATGTTTTGGTGAGTACTGAGTACAGTAGCTCGGTGTCGGCAGAGTACCCTCTGCCTCATGTTATGCGAAAAATGCTTGTGCTTCGTCTAATAACTCGGTAAAAGTGTAGCGTGCCGTAGCCGCCTTTCTAATAACTGAATGCGTTGTATCTTGTTAGTTTTCAAGAGCACAACATGAGCATATCTTCAACAATAATTAGACTAGCTTTGGATGTTTCGACAAGACGATCAGACAGGTACTGCTCCATGATAAGTATAGTACATTGGAGCGAGATACCAGACTGATGGAACACCACCTCGACAAAAACTTGTCGACATTGTAGTTCGTATATTGATATCCCCAATATGCACAGCCGTGCAAGATGTGTTCACTGCACAGGGACATTCAAGAGTGCATCCATCACAAAGTCAGTGCTTTTTCTCTGTGTTTAGTCCGAGGTTCTTGTCAAGCAGAATAGTTTGTCAGCTCCTGGTGGTGACATTCATTCGGTGCACTTCGCCCACTATTTGTGCAGAAAACCTCTCTTTACTAGCAAAAATTACACTCCCATACCTCATAAAGATGAGATGAAGATCAGCAGGAGCCAATGCACAAGAGTTTGAGATATTTTCTGCCATATTTATGGACAAGAAACGATGCTAATCTACTACGTCTAAAAAGAAAAAAGAAACGATGCTAATCTGGTGAACGGTGAGAAATGCGCTGTATATGCTTGCTAGTAGTACTAGTCAACCACACGATTCTTCAAAGTTGTTGGATGAACTAAGCGCAAGGTGAGAAATGCTGTCTCGCATGGTCCCTGCGAAAGGAGTATATGTATGCTCTCTTGGGCGTATCTCCCCAGCAGTTTGGTTATAGACAATGATCTCTACTGCATATACTGCCAGATGACCATTTTTTTAGCTGAATCATCACTACTATTTAAAGTTATCAGTGAATTATCTAGGAGCAAGTGGTATGCGAGTGTGTGATTGCACGGTGAGAAATGCTACGTCGCATGCTAAAATTATATAGATACGCTCTCTTCGACATATCTCAGCAGCAGTTTCATTGTAAACCATGGTCACTACTGCATATACTGCCAGATGACCAGCAGTTTTTAATTTGAAACATTACTACAACTACTATTTAAAGTTATCAATGAAATATCTACGAGCAAGGGGCATGCGAGTGTGTGGATAGCATTGCGGGAACAAGCTTAGCACACGTTATCATTCACACGTGTGACTATCTGAGCTAACAGAGCGAAGTCAGCTCCTCCAGTGTAAGCGCAGCCCATTTGCATGACGGCCAATGAAGACCACAGAAGATCAAAACATACCAACTTTCCCTCCCAAGATAAGTTCTGACATGCATGACTATGGTTGTGAAAATGATTTACTACCAACTCCCTCCTAAGATAAGAGCAAATTACTTTTGCAACAGGATCGATGATGGTGGTGAAATGGTGTTCCACTAGTGTAGTTTTTCTTTATCTTTTGCCCTTTCAACCAATTTTATTTGTGCATTTTTGTACTACTGCGAAGGAATTGATTTCTAATGCTCAATGCCTTGGAATCCAGGTGGGGTGTGTGGAATGTTGCATGTCTTCAACTTGAGCCCAATCGAGGATCACACTAGAACCAGGCAATGAACGAGCATCCAAACTTGCTCCGAACTCTAAACATACACTTGTTTCGAGAAGCCAAAAAAAAAAAGTTTGAAAAGAACCGGAGGCTATTCATTGTTCAAAAACAGAGGCATGACAGCACTGTCCCATTTCAGTTCAGTTTACAGCTCCAAGTTTGAATGGGGCATCAGCCTGTTCGTTTCGCTCGCAGCTGCAGAAAAATAACTACGAACACTGTAGCTGCTGCTGAAGAAATAACTGCGAACACTGTAGCTGCTGCAAAGCAGCCACTGCAAAGCAGGGAGATGAACACGCTGAACCAATATTGATGCATGATGTTGTCCACCTCATGGTTCACGACTCACGAGCATGAGGAGCCCAATATTGATGCATGATGTTGTCCACCTGGCCGCCGAGGTAGCCATGCACGGACAAAGCGTCAGAGCTAGCTTACTCGTGCAGCCCTTCTTTGTCCCCAGCTGCATCAAAATTCTACTTGGTTGAGGCATAGATCCGCCCGCCGTTGCCATTCCGCAAGTTGAAGCAAAGATCGACCGGCAAGTTGCACACAGTAGCAAAGATCTGATCATGCAAGCCAGGCTAGGCAGGCAAAGATGGTACTTCCAATCATCTGATTTGACAACTGCTCGAAACAATCGGATCACCGAATCGCTTTCCTGATCTGCGTCAGAGACGCGGTGCAAGTACCAATCCACAGTAGCAGGCAGCACCAGATCCGCGACCTCAGGAGCGTTGATGTTTCCCTGTCGTACAGTTCACCTGCGACAGGGCGTCTCGACATGGCGCACGGTGCCGTGTCGGCTGGCTGTCTCACGTCGCCGTCGCCGCCGTGAACGGCGTCGTCTTCTTCAGCTGTTTAGGGGTTGAGTTCAGCGGACGCAGAAATCTGGTTCGCCCTAAAACATCTATGCCCTTTGCAAATATCGTCGATCATGTCGCTTCGCTTGATGCTCCAGTGAAATACTGGGAACAATCGCTCTGCTTGGAACGCGGGAAATTACTGGATTCAGTGAACTGTTTCCTGTGAAATGGGCTTGCCATGATCCTAACGTTTAAAACACGAGGCCGACAACAACAGAAGCTGTCTTTGTGGCAACTTGTGCTCCGCGGCCCAATTACGCCCTCGTCATCGTAACATTGATGCCCTTGTCACTTTCAGGTAGAATCCAAACATGCCGCAACTAGGCCATTCGGAAGTCTTCGACAGGTGCTATCACCTAGTCGTCCTAGTGTCTCTCAAAGAAAAAGGAAAAAAAAAAAAACTAGTCGTCCTAGTATCATGACCTCGGGGAGCCCTATGCCACGAGAGGCTCAAAAAGGATCAAATATAAGTGTATGTATTTGTCTGTCTTCCGGAAAGTTAATAATTCCAATAATGTTTGGTTTTTGCGGAAAGTTCAGTTACCATCTCCTGATATTGGCTTTTGTAGTTCATTCTTGGCCCATTGCCACGCACACAAATTGATGGTTCGTTTCGCAAGATTTATATGGCGAATTCAGTCACCAGGAAATCAGATGGGAGCACTTCAAAAGCATGGACCATGAACAATAAATGCTTACATTGACGAATCATACCACAATGCACCTTTCAGCTTGTTAGCATGAGCACGGATGCACAACTTAAAATGGATGAACAGCCATCCCTTGAAATTCCGTTGTTACCAATAACAGGTTACACAATGAATAGTTTACAGTGCCTCAGTGACAACAGACAGTATTTCAGCTTTTCTTTACGAGGGCACTCGAGTCCTCGCTCTAAATTACAACATTCTCTATACCTAGAAGCAGGTTCTGTGCCAAGAACGAATAGCAGATAAGAATACTTTCAACGGGTAGTATAGATACCTCAAAATTTTTGTTGAGGCCTACATCTGTTCTGTCGTGAATAATGGAGAACTGCACTTACCACTAGATCAAATTTTATCATGAAGGTTAACAACCAGGTCATGTGCATCATCTAGGAGCCTCCAGACGTCTAGTTGCCCAGCCATGCTATTGCACTCTCGCAGTATCTCATCCATGCTACTATACTTCTCGATTATTAGCTTCCTCCTCTGAAGGACACATGCAGCAATGGCATAAAGCAATAAGTCGTCTGTGGGCGGAGCACGCAGCCTTATTCTTCCCCACGTGGACCTCCCAATCCCAGCTCGTATGGCTGCTTGATCAGCCCACATAACTTCCCACAGGCATACGGTCTGCTCAAACGAGAGCTCCCTCCTAAAGAGGACCACGACCATTCTGTACACAAAGAAACAGTCCTCAGCCTGTAACTTCTGCAAATGCCTGTACAGGTGCGAGTCTTTGCGTTTGATAATCTGAGAGACAATCTTCAACTGCCTTCTTATTCCAACCTCATCAAGCCTGAAGTTGTGCCTTGCTTTCCTCATAAAGCCCACAAAGCACCAAAATGCTTCATCATCCTCCTCCATCACTGCAATTATTGGTGATAAGAGATCACTCATACCTTGGCAGTAGCCAATCTCTGGATCATAGACCGCATATGCTTCAAGTAGTCCAACTAATCGAGCAGCATGATAAATCATACACGGCTCTAAGTGATCATAATCTTTCAACCCAACAGATGCTGCACACTGCAATGCTTTCTCTTTGGAAACTTCAGCTTGGTCACGAGAGAACATAATCCATTCAGTGTTTGACCGGATAGCATCCAACCTTATGATGCGCTGCCATGTGGCGAAGTCCTCCGATGTTCTGCTAGACTTGAAAAAGTCTGCCTTGAATGACGTGCTCCTGGCAAATTTAGGATCTGGATCAGAATTCTCCTCACCAGACACAGATATCCTTCCAGCGTCATCCTCATCTGATGATTCAGAATCAGAAGATTCTGACTCCGATATGCATGGATCCAACAAAAACTCATTTGCGTCTTCGTCCATACATTCTACAAAGGACATGTTATCCGGTTGCTCAGCCTCGTTGTTTTCAGGCTTCAGCGCCTCGAGTGACATAGAAACACTTACAACATTGGCATCTTCAAAGCAAGGTGATTCTGATCCTTCAGCACCCTCTAAAACAGAACATTCCTCATTATTGACTTCAGTTATTGCTTTCAAACTATTTCCTTTGTAGCCATTCAGAATTTGTTGGCATTGACGCCTCAGTTTTTCATACTCTTTCCTGTAAAAAAGCCATAACAATCCACAATTAACAAATCATCAAGAAACATATTAACTGATCAGACATGAAATCAGCAACAGTAGAATACCCAGGTGACATTCTCTTTAAAAACTGCAATGCCATTCTTTTTGAGAAACTACTCAGGGAAGTAAGAATGCATTGTGCTAAAGTGCTATTACATGATCTATGTTTTATTCTTGCTTCATGGAAACATGATACATTTAGCCAAATGAATACTCAAGTTCGAAACATGCATTCAAACAGTTCCATCGACCATCAAGCAAGTGAAAATAAACACCAAAAAAAAAAACCTTTGTGGCGATGAATATGTTACCTTTTCTTGATCTTGACAGCACTCCTTTCCTCTTCAGAACTATTCAAATCATATCTGCAGATAATATCGAACAAGGTCAATCTCTCAAGATATGAAATCAGGAAGCATAAAAGAATAGTGAAAAAAAATTGTAGAGCAAAGAACAAAATTTAAATAAATTTCACAGTCCGTACTGTCACGAAACTACTTGATATATGATATACTAGTATTTATACGATACCATAGCCACAAATTGAGGTCATCTTGTATATCATACGCGTACAAGATCATATTCCAGACATGGACACTAGAGTGCACACAGTTTCACAATATCACATACTAGAAAAGTCAGATACAACTGAATGCCCCACAATCCAGTTTCTAGTAGAACACTACAAAATACTTTGCTTTTCAGTGGTAAAAACATGAATCTTGGTTGCAGCAACAGCCAATGTAAGCATGTACTCCTACATCATTCAGATACACAGCAAAAAGCCACAAACAAATGGAACCAAGCGGAACAGTAACCCAACAAGCTACATCCAACAGCATTACTTGGATTCATATTTCTTAAAAGGAAAATAACAAAGCCAATTTTTAACCTTTTTACATCTTTCCACACAAACAGACAAGTGAAATAAACAACTGCCACACAAACAAGTAACATGTTAATTATTTGTCCATAAATTTAATTTCAAGACTGATCTATTTAAATGGCATGCACTTGTAAACTCTTGGGTACCCATAAAAAATTGAACTGAAATAGACTAATAGAATGCAGTTACTAGTCAACCTCTGTTCAAATCTGGAAAGAAAAGGAAAAAATTAGGGAGCCGGTTATAGACCAATTGTCGACTTCCCAGTGCGAATTCAAGTAGCAATATCTCGATTAACTATTTCCTTAAGGTGCTCTGGAAGGTATTGGCATGCACCAATATGGTCAAAGTTGGACAAAGATGCAGTCAGTTATAAATCACAAGATGGGTAAAAGACCAAGGAACTCACACTCCTAGTAGAAAGGGCCAAACTTCAGCTCTAAGGCCAGGTTCAATACCCTGGTACAATAAAAAAGGTATATTACGTCAGTAATTTTAGTGAGACTGTAAGATGTAAAACATTTCAGCAATAGTAGAGATGTATATATCTTGAACTAGAAACAGGAACACAAAAGTAGGATGTAACATATGGAACGAAAATGAATAACCAAAATACTCACCCCACTGCGCACTTTCTTGAGAAACTTCTTTCCTCCATCACGAAGTTTACCATTCACAGAAAAGAGACTATCCCACTGTTCACGAGAAAGTGCCTTTTTTCTTTTCCTTCGTGACCATGGAGATTTAATACCACCCCTGTAAACATAACCTTTTTTTTTTCAGAATATAGCATAGCCAGACGGGCATAGGGCCCACAAAAATTAATGTCAGCACACCAAATGACAATAAAATATTATGGTAATATACATCAACTTTATGATGCACACATTGCATCCATTGGTCTATCAAATGTCACTTGAAAAAATATAGGAAAATACAAGACTAAACTCAAAAGAGACATGTATAAGAAATAGATCAAATAAACTCAGTTGAAACAACTTCATCAAGTTATTTTAACATAAAGTAACGTTACAACTTAAACAACAATACAGCAGTGCTGACAGCAAGTTTATTGTCCCTGCACGAACTTATTTCACAAAGATTAGACACACAGAGTTGGATATAACACACAAGTCTACCCTCTGTATTCAAGTCCAATCGATATATGGTGCAATCAATACTAGATAATGCCTCATGATTTACAAAACTTCGTATGAGCATAAGCACAAACCGAAAGCAATGTTGTAAAACCTGGTAACCTACTTGGTTTACTACAAGTAGCCCATTGGTATAACTGGCAATCACATCACAATGTGAAGGCATGAACTAATCCTCAAAGCTACTTTGTAAGCCATGTTTTGACTGCCCCAGAGACCTTAAGTTAGAAAATGGAGCAAGAAAGGTTGGAACAATGTCATTAAACATACGACTGGAAAAAACACACACTGCAGTTACTAATTCATGGTAGCTGTAACCGGTTAACGGCACAACCCATTCGCCCACGGGTGCACATAAGAAAAGTCATTACTCCGCTTACTAATGTGCTACAAGATTGAATCCAAATCTTTACTGGATCAAAGCACATAAATAACCTAACTTGAGCACCTTAGCCGCCTTCAGCCTACCAATTACATCACAGAAAGCACCCACATAAGACAAGTCATTACTAAGGTTACTACTGTACTCTAAGCTGCAATCCAAATCTTTAATGGATCAAAGCACATAAATAACCAAACTTGAACACCTTAGCCACTTTCAGCCTACCAATTACATCACAGAAAGCTCGGCTACAGTCCACGGAACTAGATCAGAGACACTCATGCACCGACATGAACCTCATGGAAGAACTGAAAAGGAGACATTTTTAATCATAAAGGTTCCGCCTTTCCCCAATCAGGAGGGAAAACCCACCGATCCGAGTGTGGCGAGGAAGACGCCGGGGAGGACGTAGAAGAGGCGGCCACAGCAGCCGATGCCACGGCCACCGTGCTCCCCGCCGCCGCCGAGGAGGAGGAGGAGGACGACGATGACGCGGCGGCGACGAGGAGCGACCGGATATGGATCCACGACGAGGACGGCGGGGAGGACGCAGCCGTCGGCGACGACGACGACGACGGCGAGGACGAGGTGCTGGATCGCCGCAGCGCCTTCATGTCCCTCTCACCCACCTACTCCCAAACCCCCACCCACCCAATCACTGCTCGCCACTACGACCACCAGCGCCACCACTCCCCCGGCCCCCTCCTCCCCGCCGCCATCCCCCGCCGCCGCAGGATCTCGCCGCCGGCGTGCGCCCACCGTTTGCGTGGTCACAGTACTGTCTGATTTGGTTTTTCGTTTTGTTTTTGCTTTAACTCTCTCCTTAAGCTTTTAGCAAAGAGACACAAGAGAGAGAGCATGTGACGCCAATAAGAGCCACAAGGAGAGAGGAGAGAGAAAGAGTGCGGGTGGGTGCGCCGTGCCCGTTTAAACGGGTCCTGTTCCGACCTGCCATGTGGGGTTCTTTTGGGCCTGGCGCTACCAGGACCCATGTGTAAGTGACATGAAATAGATGATAGACCTACCCCTGTGGCCGTTGTATTGTAGGACACTCAACGCTCCAACATTTAGGGCCTGTTTGGTTGTTGCCTGGCTCCATCTGCCTGGGCCAGGCAACGAATCTCAGGGCCTGTTTGGATGGAGTCCTGGGCGAGCTGCCTGGGCAAATCCGTTGCCTGTAGGTAGCCTGTAAATTCGTTGAAATTTGCCTGGTCAGGCAAGCACGGACGTCTGTTGTTTGGTTGAGATCCTTGCCTGAGACAAAAACGTAAATGTGAAAGGGCACTTTGAAACCGAAGAAACGTACGCTAGAGAGTGCGTCTTCATTTGATGTGCTAATCTTCCTTGCTCCTCTGCAGCGATAGGACAATCCGAGCATCCCAAATTCCCAATCATCCCCGGTATGCATCGCGGACGAAGTAGAATTCCAAGCTGCGCAGCTTGGCGTGGAAGATTTCGGAGAGGATCTGCTACCTGCTTTTTTTTTAAGATCTGCTACCAGCAGCTTGCCGAGTTGCCGTGGAGAACCTCGGACAAGAATACAGCTGCCGCCGTGCCGCGTCAACGTCCAACTACTTCTTTCTCATCCCGTTTGCTCGTCGATATGTTCTCAGTGCTCGACGGTGGAGCTTGGGGTGCGGTTAGCGATTGCGCAGACGATGTAGGTTGCAGTTGAGCGGTAGGATTTGGGGCTCGGGAGCCTGCTTCGTCTCCGTCAAGATGTACGGTGCGGCAAACTGGACGAAGCTCAGAAGGATCTGAGCTTTGGCGAGCTAGCAGTTTCGGTGGCATCTGCAGCTGTATGCCTGTATCTGGCCGACGGCGACTACAGCAGAGGCGCGGGGCATCAACAAACAAGGTGATTAGTTGTGGGGTGCGGCCAGGCAGAGCCAGGCAGTCGATTTTGAGTGCCTGGGCTCCAACGAACTGCCTGGACCAGGCAAGTGACGAGGACTCCAACCAAACGCACTTCAGGCAGACTCCAGGCAACGCTCCAGGCCCAGGCAACTTGCCCAGGGTCTCAACCAAACAAGCCCTCAGCCCCAGGCACTCAAAAATGAGCGCCTGGGATGGCTGCCTGGGGAGGCAGCTGCCTGGCAGGACCTCAAGCAAACAGGCCTTTAATGCTGCCTCCCTGAAATTTTAGAAGGCTTTTAAGGTCAACTTTTGGTGAAGTTTATCCGATTGCGCCCGTTGGGAGAAAGAAAATGAGGAAACTTTTTATTTGGCCTTAAAATAGTTCATGATTTCTTTTTTGGTCCAATCTGAAAAAAAAGTTACCTCTATGACCCAAACCGCAACTTACATTCCTTTCTTGGCCCTTCCGTCAGTTTTGAGTGTTAACGGTGTTAAATGTGTGCTGAAATGACCATTGTGCCCCTGACTTGAATAAAAATGTAAAATTTATTTTCGAAATTATTTAATTATTCAAAATTCCAGAATAACATAATTGTTCAAGATTTCATATTACACAAAATTCCGGCATGATTTCGGCATATTTTGGCATTATTTCGGCATTATTTCAAAAATAAATTTTACATTTTACATTTTTCGAAAATAAATTTTATATTTTATTCAAGTCGGGGGCACAATGGTCATTTCAACACAGATTTAACACCGTTAACATTCAAAACTGACGGAAGAGCTAAAAAAAGAATGAAAGTTGCGGTTTGGGTCATAGAGTTAACTTTTTTTCAGATTGGGCTAAGAAAGGAACTATGAACTTTTTTAGGGCCAAATAAGGAATTTCCTCAAAGAAAATTGATCTATTTGAGGAGTACGAAAATTTATTCACTGGATTTCTTTCCTTTTTGTCAATCTACTGATTTAAACACTGCAAATGTTTCAAAACTGTATTTTAGACACTATGAATTCCACACAGTTAATTCCAAGAATTTTCCTAGCAAAAAGAAAAGAGTAAGATTGTTAATTCAAAGGGGTTTTCGTCGCAAGAAAGACCAGGATAGGTTCCATGAGATTCGTAACCATTTCTTAACCATATCTTGACCCTTTCTTAGACAAATTATGTGTGTGCAAACGTGTGACGTTACCGGCGGTATGGACGTTATCGAGACAATTGACTTCCTAGCCGACACGTTTAGCTCGTGGAAACTCTCAACCTGTCAATCAGATGTGTTCCACACAATTTAAAAGAAATGGTTTTGAAAAACCAAGCTTGCTTGCCGTGGACCGACTCTTTGAACTAGTCGTTCGCGGGTTCTTGGGCAACACGGTTCTACGTAGACATCACTAAGCCACTGAAGAGACGATGACACATTCTTGAATTACAAAAGGACTCAATTCTAGCGCTACAGCATTTCCACAAACTTACCTCATCCAAAACAGAGGCAATGTTCCCCTACGAAACCGGAATGTCCTACTTGGATTCCCTTCAGCACCAAAGCAGGCCACCAAAAGCACAAGACCTTACGATAAAGAAAAAAAAATAGGCGCAGAACCTTATGATGAAAAGCAAGTATCTCATGCCTTTCTGGTGATTATAACGACTCCATTTTCTTGGTCGCCCCTGTGGCCAACACCTTTAAGACTTTAATCATCTTTCTCTTTCTCCCCAGCTTTGGAGACGGAAGAAACGAAGAAAAACCATGCCTAAAATCTCCTCCGTGCTTAAGCTAACCTCCCACGAAATCCACGCAAACTCGCATCATTTGCTGCAGGTAAAGCCGGCAAATTTCCGAGGCCCCCAACAGCATCAACGACACGCGACGAGCGACGTGTCCCCTGCACCAGGGACCACGCCATGCGACCTGCATCTTTTTATATCCTCCATGAACGAGCAGAAAGAAGCTCTAGCCACAACATGATGCGGCGGCAACTATTGGTTTAAAAGAAAAAAATTCCAACAATATGAAGGAGTAGAGAAAATTTTAACATGGCGATTCTTGATGCTGCTGCGGGTTGCCGCTACTGAAATGGTCAGGGCGCCCTGCGTCCTAGGCCACGTTCTTTCGGTCCACGCTCATGTGAGGCCTTGACAGGCGTCACATGAACCTGCGCCGATTAGGTCAGGTTAGGTTCGGTTTAGGATCCTGCAGCGTGGAGAGGTCGTCATGTGTTCCCGCCTCAGAGTTCAGAGATCGCTGCTACGCTGCCGCGAGCGAGCGAGCGAGCAGCACGGGCAGTCGGCAGATGGCAAGGATGCACGAAGCGGGCCGCTTTTTTAAGGAGAACACGAGGAGGGCCACGGCTGCGAACGCGGTGGCGGAACTGGTCGGCGCGGGGCGGCGGCCGGCCGGGCAGCCAGCGCCAGCCCGTGGCGGCACGAGCTTCCGTGACCCGTCGGTGTCCGCCCGTGCAGCGAATCATGGACGCGCGCATCGGTTGGACCGCCCCAATGATGGGCCTTCTCTTTCTTTTTCCTTGGTTTGGCAACAAATGCGAGGCCAAATGGCTGCTCACATGCCCTGCCCCGCTTGACGTGTCCCTCGTCTTGCTCGCCGGACACGAGCCTCTCGATCGGCAGCCGCCATCGTCGTCTGCTGCCGAACGGGTGACGCGGTTCGCCCGCGGCATTTGGTCGAAGCGAACGGCGTGGCGGCGCCACGTTACCCGTCACTGCTCGAGTCGAGGGTCCCGGGAGCGGGGCAGGGTGGTGGTGAAGCGAAGGAAGAGAGAGAAACGGGCGGCCACGATGCTAAATATTTATGTATAAGGACATGAGAGCAGCAGTCATCTTCGAATTGAACGAAATAAGTGATGATGTTAGAACCACGACAGCAGGATGAAACCTTCCAAAGTGAAAGAGACTAGTCAAAATCACAGTACCAGCAACTGGAATCAACGAATCACAGAACATGAACACATGAACCTACCGATCGATGAACCCTAAATCGCACCAGCAAATCAACGAGACAATTGATTTGCTAAAGAAATGGAATAAAGTGCCAACCGAAATGGAAATACAAAGATGAAATCGTGGATCAAAATCCTAGGGAACAGAACAGCACTCCATCACAGAAATTTCGAAATTGCACACGGAAGAGGCATATGAACAGAGAAGAAGAACGAATGAGCACCTTTGGTTAGGAGATGGGATCGAACTAGCAGACCCTAAAGCTAATCGCTTTCGCAGCGTCGCATTCCCCATGGCCCCCAGGGACGAACTGGAGAAGGAACAGAGAGAGAATGAGTGTCAGTTGACGACGATGCGGTTGGGAAAAGACCGAGAATCCTTTTTTGAGGGGAGAAAAGACTGAGAATCTAAACGGGCCTACTGTGAAAATGGGCCTACGGGAAACGGGGCCGAAAAGGGGAGCGAGCTCCAGGGCTGATATATGGACCGGAAAGTCTAAAAACGCTGCTTGAGGTTGAAGAAGAAGTCAAAACAGCGAGCTCCAGCGCGCGACCCCGGCTCGGCCCAACTAGAACAGAAATAGAGTAGCATCTGGCCCATCAGCGTGAAATTCTTCAGAACGGTTTGCGCGAGCGGGATGAGCCTCAGCGACGCGTCGCAGGTGGAGAAGGGCGGCGAGGTTAGGGCTCCTAGGTTGTTGATGGGGGAATTTCTCTGTCCAACGGCCGTAGAAGGGTTTGGGGGACAACGGCCGCAACCCGTTGGTGCGGCGAGGCAGGCGGGCGGAGGACGGGGATTAGGACATAGATGAATTAAGGGGACACGTGACAACCTTGTGGGAGGCTCGTGCAATCTCCAGTCGCGCGATAACTTTCCCATTTGGATCAGCATGTGGTGCGAGCTTGATTGGTATGTTCATTTAGGGTTTGCACGGTTCCGTTTCTATCGATCTTGTGGGCTTGCTAGTTTCAGTAGAAAATACTATAGCCTACTTTGATATAAAATATCTTTGGGGTTGTAGATAAATACTTTGATGTCAAAGAATTAGGCGGGATGGCACAAATGTTGTAATTCTAAAAACCATAGTATTATCAAGCCTATAGTTCTTTTAGAGTTTCAGAAACTCCACCCCTTTTCTTCCCCATAAACCATTGTATTGCTTCACACTGGCTTTTAAAACCATCTTTTTTTAACACCATGTGCTGGTGTTTCAGTAGCCCAGTTTGCAATCACAAGGACTAGACATGTAAATCTACATCTAGAAGAGGGCACAAGAGAAAAAGGAAAATTGAACCCTACTTGTGTTCCGGGTACTTTAATTGACATTTATGCTCTATAGTTAGTTTAGCAATTAGCTAGGGACATTAAAAATCTAGCTAGGATAGAAATAATATAAAAAATTAAAGGTCCCTCACATCACAAGATTGAGCTGCCTATTGAGGTTTCAACCATGAACGATCCCCAATATATAAAAAAGTACAGGGCGATTATTATAGATTATGGGAATGGGTCCAAGGGTTTGCTGAAGATGGCGTTCGCTCAACTAACATATGTCTCTGGTTAAAATAACCTATCCAAGCGTACATTGCAACGTTCTTTATTTGAATTTGAGTTAACCTTTCTAGATTGCGAGACGACACATTTGAGATTTTATGGCTACGATTGTGTTTGAAAACGTTTGGCAGAACCATTTCTCCTTATTTGACAGAACCATTTTTAGAGAAAGCGCAGTGGAACCAGGAAGCTGGTGGCCCTCTTTTTAGATAAGGCTCTCTCTTTTTTCTAAAAGAGAAACACCAGAAGACACATCCCCTTTGGTTGAGAGTCACTTGAAGTCTCTGAAGAAACCTTTTGAAAAGTCTAAGGGTCTAACTAGTTATTGCTTTGCTTACATATTCATTCCATAATGATCCGGGGGAGTGCCCAACTGCGTTTTTTTAGGGGCGCAACTGCGTGTATTATATACACCAGCCAGCTCTCGTAAGCATATTCCCTGTATAAATTGTTCTCTCATCACGCTGAGCAAAGAACGCACACAGTTAAGAATGCACTCCTTCTGTTTTTAAATTGTTGTCGTTGTTAACTTTTTAGTTACATTAAACCATTTGTCTTATTCAAAATATTATTAGTTTAAATATGCAAATTTATAAGTTATGTTTCAATTTTATTTATTGATAAAACAAACATTAACAAAATATATGATATTTTTTAAAAAAATTGTGAAACAAATGGTCAAACATAACTTAAAAAATGAACATCGGCAACAATTTAATAACGGAGAGAGTACATGGTATTACGTATGTACATGATACTCGAGTCTTTCTTCACATTCCTTGCCCGACTGATCCCATACACCACAACACGCTTGCTGACATTTTTTTTTCTAATTCTTTGCTGATAATTTTTCCCAATCTATGTGCTTTTTTAACAATTTCTTCTCATATGAAATAATGCACGCTGCTAATTATTGTACATATGCACTTTTTCTTGAACTGAAACGTACAAGTGTTAGAACTAATGCATCATTAACTTAACAGGAACAACTAGTCAAGTAGTAGATCACGCCTAGAACTAATCTGAATCAGAATTAATGGTGCTTATGACTTACCCGTCATGATGATGACGTGTAGAGGTTGAACTTGAGGTAGCATATGTAGAAGATTAGGGACACCGGTTTCTACACCTTCCAGCAGCGTTAGGGATCGGTATTTAGAGTTAGGTCTAACCTAGGGACTTAATTTTGTGATTAACACGATCAGGGAGAAACAGGGGTCTCCCTCTTAGTTATATACTGCTGTAGGTGCAGGGTCGGGCCCTTAGATGGGCTGATTTCTGCCTCCCGAAAGGCAGCTAATAGGGGCCTTAGTTGGATTCGGATTGAGTTTTTTGGACCACTTGACCGAGGTCAACAATTCCAACAACAAGTAGTATAACACTTAGGATCACGAACAGGGAAATACCCCCTCCGTGTTCTTCAATATACGACACTTAGGACAACACAAATCTAGTTAGATTTAAACTAAATTGGCTATCTTAAACATCAAATATTTGAGAATGGAGGAAGTAGTATAATTTATATACGTTTACATTTGCACGGATTCATGTGGACGACTTGGTACTTGCTTGTTTTATTCCGTGGAAGCGACCATCTGACTTGATCTTTCCCTGAGTGTTTTTTAGCGACAACACTAGCATCGATCAATCTGCGTGGATGTTGCTGTCTCACTCGAAATTGCAAACATGTGGTGCATAGATTCTCGTCGCGCGCAAGCATCCACGGGAGTGCATGCGCATTACCATCAGGCAGCGGATTAGGATCCTCTACCTTTGTAAATGGTAACTTTGCGTGCCTTTGAGTCACTGACACATGAGTCCTATAATTTCTAGACCCACATGTCAGTTTATGTCAGTGACTCAAAAACACACAAAATCACCATTTTACAAAGGTAGAGGATCTCAGTCCTCAGGCAGCTGTGTGCATGCGTTGTGTTGATTAATCCCATGCACGGTACGTGAAGCGACGCTGTTCCAAGGCAAAAAGAACTCAAGCCGCAAGTTTAACAAAATAGAGAAAAAAAAACACACACTCAATCATCATATACCATAGTATGTGTATGTATAGTATATGCATGGGCAAGCTAACGACCTTTTTTTTTTGTGAAACACTGTACAAACGCAGACGTTCATATACACGTATGCACACTCGCCCTCTATGAACGCACACACGGACACTCTACCCTATGAACGCCTCCGAAGGACCGAGCTGGCTAATCTTGAGATTCACAAAGTCACCACAGACGCCTCACTGTTGTCAAAGACGTCGCCTCTCATTAAAAAAAAATAGTTAGCCGTTATTGCGAGCACCCATGCCAAGGCTAGAACTTGAACCCGGACGGACAGGCTCGACAACTAGAGACCTTATCAGGTGAGCTACGCTCACTTTGCAATGGCCTTTAGTTAGTTTCCTGTTTCTTCAAGGCTGTTGCAGTTGCTGTGCACGGGCAGTAGCACATAATTGATTCTGCCAATAATCTCCTCCGCTGTGACGGTGAAGCCCTTCTTCATCTATCAAACGATTAATACTTAGTTGATCTGAAGCATCTCCTAACTTATTAGAATCTAAACTAGCACTGTAGTTTAAGTTATTTAACTGACAGGTAAAGGAAATTTTAGGAGATCGAGGAATTAGCAACTTTGAAACCACCTGACATAATAAAAGTGCGTATATAATTTAGATTGCAATGCAATGATTTTAAAATAAAAGAAAAAATGTATCTTATATACAAACATGCCTGCAAAACAAGGTCAAAGAAAATATGTAAATCGCATATACTATGTAAATCCCAAATGAGTTTTGGTAGGTAGAACTTTGTTGTCCTTTGGGTACAATGTCCTATATCATGACATAATAAGCTAGATTTGAATAAAACTAAAGGTAGACATATGTACAACCATCAAATTATGTTAAAACCTTTTTCAATAGAAACGGATAATTGCCGCACAGGGTTTGAAGTGTGGTTTGCAATATTTAAACTATGCTAAAGACCAAGTTCTTTGAACTCCATGATTTTTTGGCAGTCAGCTTGGGTTCTTCGCACTTCTATATTTTCATTTCTGACATGTATTTTTGCACTATAACCATAATGTCTCTAAACCCATTGTTATGGGCAAGTATTACACTTGTATCTTTTATTATTCTATTGTTTATTATTGAAGATGCGATATCTTACTAATCTCAGCCATCATACATGGTCTCTCACAAAAATAAACTTCTTAGACACTACTTGTTTCCTTTTCTTGTGATTAAACATAGAACCGGTATAAGATGGCATCTGGTTATTTTGCCAATGCCATTGTAACATGGAAACTATCTGTCTTGATCTCATGATCAATTAGACAATTACGGGTTTTCTCTCTCTTTTTTTGTGTGTGGAATAATATGATAATCCTAGCCGCAAAGAATCATAAGAGGTGCAGTGCCTTGAACTTGACCATCTATGTGTTTAGAATACAGACATGCTTTATTTGGTCATTGCATATCTTATATACACAGATTGATATACAATATTCTTCCGCATAGGCCAGTAACTCAACGCAACTATAAGAAAAAGGAACTAGCACAAACACAAATTGAATCATGACACCCTAGTGATCGCTATAGATACGGCCGGCCAAGGGATCAGAAACATTGAATTCGACTAGTATTGTAAAAGGTCCCAATAATATGGAATAACAGAAATTTGTGTTTTTGACTATATTTTCCCCATTTTTTAAGGAGTCCCTAACATTGCCATGCACCCACACCAACAAAATGTTATTAAGAAATTGAGCATAGTACAGTTGTGATCAAGTGCTGATTAATCAAATGGGAGGGGAAAATCTTCTTGCCTCTGCCGTGATGGTTATGATGAGAGTGGAAGCGGAGAAGGGCATGACATTGGCGTGGATGATGCCGAGATGGAGCTCCTCGATCTCGGTGAGCACCTTCGCGGCCACCGCCTTGCCGTTCTCGCAGTGGATCCTCACCATCACGCTCTTCTCCGAAAACCGGGCCTCGATCTCCGGCAGTTTTTTCCCAGGCGACGCCGGGGAGCCATCCTCCTCTGCCGTGGCCGCCGTATGGCGGCAAGGCCTCTTAACGACCACCACGGTTTCGATGCTCCTGCCGTTGCTGCCTCCGACCTCCATGTCTTTGAGCTTTTCTTGCAGCTTCTTCACGTATCTCGTTGCGTCAGAAAGAATCGTCGCCTTGTCCATCTGATCAGAAAAAAGTAACCATTGCATTGTGCAATTTCTGTCAGGGTTTGAACTCGAATAAGAGCAGGGATGATTTAATTTGGATTTGGACCTTCTTGAGGCCGGGGATGACAGTGGAGAGCTCGATGAAGCGCTGGTTGATCTTCTCCCGCCGCTTCCGCTCCGCGATGATGTGGTCCTGAGGCCCGTACGGCGACGCCATGGGTTTCGGGCTCTTTCCGCCGCCGGCTTTCCTCGCCGGCGGAGACCCGGACACCAAATCAGGCATGCCGCGTGTGGCGGCAGTCTCCGCCAGCGCCAGCATACCGTCGCTGCCAGACTTCGCCGAGGCGGCGCTGAAGTTCCAGCTCACCGCCGGAGGGTTGCTGCCGGCGCCGCTTCTGCTTGGGACCCGCCTTGCCGAGATATCGTGCTCCATGACCGTGGGCGCCAAGGCCAAGCTATTGATGCCGTCGGTGGTGTCGCCGTCGCCGGAGCTCCAGCTGTTTGTGGGATGGGATTCCGCGATCAGCTCCTGGATCATTTCTGCTGCGTGCGAGGCCTCGCGGAGCGCTTGGAGCGAGGGGAAGGTTGCCTTGCCACGCTCGTCGTCGACAGCGGGCACCGGTTGCTCTTGGTGCAGGGTGTTCATCGCCCACTGCATGAACAGGCTCGAGTCCTCCATCTCCATGGGCAGCTATGGGTGTCACTGCAACAGATGATGGTATCCTTTTCAGTTCCCCAGCAAGAACCATTTCCCCCCACAAAAACGGGGAGATGGACCTGAGCATACGTCATACAATCATAGAAAAGTACTGTAGTATATGATCATTAAGGTGAGCTCGTGTATATATGACCAGCGAAATTATGAGGTAATAAGCTCAATGAACTTTTTTTTTTGGGGGGTGGGGGTTAACGTTTTTAGCTAGAAAAGCAAGACGAGATCCCCTCTTGCTAGCTTGATAAAGTTCAGAGAATTAAACAAGACCAAACTGAAACTAGGTCGTCGCTCGGAGAGAAGGAAGAGTCTGGATGATAATAGGCCTGCAACAATAAATGCACACAAATCTAAAAAGTCATCAGTTACCTTAGATCCTTGCAAATGATTTGCAAAGTAGGAGTATTGGCTTGATTGTCCTGGCTAGTTGCCTCCACTAAGTATTGTCGAAATAACCATGCCAGAGAGCTCCTCTTTTATAGCTGGCGACACCCATACCGTGCCCACTGTCACTGTAATGTTTACTATCACTAGAGCCTAGAGGCTACTATCTCTCACCTCACATCCAAAAGCCTAGGGGAATATAAAGAAATATTATTCTGGGATTCTGATCTTGTGTCCTATATCTAGTGAAAATGACATTTTGAGCCACCACAGGGAGGTTATACGCACGTGAGGTAACAACTGATTATAGGTTAATCTGTTCTCCTATCCATATCAAGGTCTGGTCAGCAATATTGAATAGGATTGATCGACCAGTAATAATACATTAGTGTTTTCCTGTAGTTATGATCACGTCTTGGACCCATGTTTTCTTTTGATCGTAAAAAAAAAAAGATCGAGAGATTTGCATGTTAATCAGCTTAACCACATTAAACACATGGATCAATCAAGGAAATTACTTCCTCTGATTCTAATACAACTTCATTAAGACATTAAGACGTCTCCAACATGATAATTTGACTACATATATCCATAAAGTATATTACTTAAACTGCAAGGATATATACTCCAGTATTATAGAAGTACTTTTTTTTAATGTTTATAGAAGTACTTTTTATTATGAACTTAATAACAACCTCATATATCCACAAAAATATAGTTTTTAGTTATTGGTGGTCAAAGTCACAAAAGTTTGACTCAAGATAAACCTAATATTAAATTGACTTATATTAGGGACCGCCAAATGTATATAAAAAAACTAAATAGGCTTATTTTAAGAATCAAATGTAGTAGACAATACTGCCCTGATGTAGTAGACAAGAACAAATCTGTGAACAAAAGATCAGATCGCTAGCATTATGCATCAGCACAACATGCGAAGATGTTGCTGTCATTTTATCTTCACGTTGGACCAGGTAAGAATTTTCTTTATATAAGGCATATAATTTTTCCCATTCTTTTTCAAAATACAATGCATGCATGCATGAGAAAATTTTGATATTTGATCTTCTTTGCCCTGTTTATCAGTCTCTCATGTAGTTGTACTCATCAACTACCCTATAATGAACCCAGTATATCAAAAAGGGATACCTCCGCTCATTTATCTCCCCTCTCTTGTTTTGTAAGGTTCATTTGTTATATACCTTTTGAAAACCAAAAGATTTGTCAGAAAATTAATTAAGCCGGTGATTCTTTGTTGGCAATTAGCTTTCACACTCTTGGATAATATTCAGATTAGACTAGAATACACTTGGTCACTTGAACAAATTACTAAAAAGTGAACAAAAACCTTTGACCATTCACAAATAACACTCGGAAATGTTATATAGAGATAATACAATTTAACATTTCAAAAAAGGAGTAACTTGCAGATCTAGGGTTGCATTATTGGATCAAAGACCACTATAAATGTGTCACTTTGGCCATTCAGAAATGTATCTTTCCATAGAAACAGATGTCAACAACTAAATTCACATTAATCTCCCCAAGTGCAGGCAAAAGTAGCATGGTTAGATTATAAATGGTGCGCCTCCAATTGTACGGCAACTGGGTGCTCGCGGATACCTTAATTTATAGGCAGCAAATTTTTTAGTCACGCATCACATCTGCATGAAGGCCGTTGATAGACGCACGTTACCGAGTGCAAATCACGTGCTATTTTCTTTTCTGTCATGTGCCAGCCTGTGCAAAATGCGGCCGTCCAGTAAGGATATCTCCAAGGTGTAGAACCTAGCCTGGTTATAGTGGGGTGCGCTATGATTTGATGTTGCTTGTTGTGATGTCTGTAGTGTACACAACCCGGTCTGGTTCTACCAACAGTCTTCACGAAATAGTTGTGTGTTCCTAACCTGAAGAACGAAGAGAACAAGCAAGAAGTCTGGTTTTATATATTTTATCCTATGAGACCTGCTGATTTTAGACATGAAACTTGCTCCTTCATGGATTCGGGTACATAATTCTTAGAACCTGGTCCTGAGGATTTTTTTTTATTGCTTAGAACCAGGCTTTACTGCACATTGGACACACACCCTAAGAATTTTCTCGATGAACTCACGGAGAGCAATCTTCGGAGGGATACGTCTGCAGGTTAACTACTCACTACAATTTTTAATTGATGACATTAGTGCCGGCAACATTCTTAGTTTATTTTCAAGCTAAACATTATCTTTATGTTATCAATTTAAAACTGGAGAGAGTACTATATGTCTTGTTCTGAAAAAGTTTGTTTGGCCTTCTACTTTCTTTTAGTTTTGGGCAGCTCGGATGATTGTCACAATGTCGTGTCAAAATCTCAGGGATATATTTTGAGCAAGAATTAGGAGGAAATCCTGAAGAAAGTTATATGTTGGCACATGATGATAAGGCTGAGCTATAAGTATTTTAACTCATGCTACTTTACAGTCAGAGCTAGCTAGTGACAGCGGTAGGAGTTCACTTCCTTTCTCAGCAAATTAAAAGAAAGTACATGTCTCCTTAATAAGAACGTGGCCAATAAAATTTGAAAGTTCGAATGTGCAGATTATTGTTTAACATCTATATTTGTACCAGAACCTAATCTGACGACCAGCACAGAGCCGCAGCAATCGCTGCCAGTTGGAGCAAAAAACTAGAGGCCAGGGTATATATTAAGCATATTTTGTAGACTATTTTTTTTTTCTGTTTTGCATAGAATTTGATCATGTGACCGCTTTCTCCACTGATTGATTAGCTGTCTCAAACCCTGTCCTACCCCTTGTTTAATCGCACGAATTGCTTGTGCAATATCCTAATTAATGAATTGAGGCCACTAAAATACAGACACATATTTCATTTTCAATATCTAACAACAGATCCACTCAGGAGCAGGAGCTGATGGCACCCATAATTCTTTGGCTCTATTTGGCACAAATTATTCCACAACTTATTCATAAAAATAGAAGTCATGCCAAACATCAAAATTCTACAACAGATTATTACTCAAACAGATTTTCAGAAGGAACTAGAAACTAGAAATAAGAAAAGTTGCTTTTCACCAGGTTTGTAAATAAGTTACCATTTCAACAAGCAAAAATTGTGCCAAATATCATTCTGCAGCAGCTTATAAGTTAAGAAGATTCTGATAATGAACTATAAAACAACAATAAGTAGAAGTTGCTTTTCACTAGTTTTCTAATAAGCTATACTTTTCACTAGCCAAATACAACCTTTTGCCGGATTGCTTAAGCTGTGAATGATCAATTGGATTGCAAACTGACAATAAGAATTGGGGCATTTGCATTCTTACCCTGTCCCTGAGTTCTAATTGTAATTTTACCTTTATCTTTTCAACTTTGTGATTTCACTCTTATTTTTTCAAATGAATCTGCCGTTCACCCCTACAATCTAACACTGTTACTTGGCAGGACGAAGAAGGGAGAGAAAAGTTTTGTTGACTGAAGGTTGAAAAAAGGCATCTGGCCACGTGGCTGTCATTTTTAGTCAACGGTGCTGTCATTTTTAGTCAACGGTGCTGTCATTGACTCACTTAATGATGTCCGATCTGATTTTGTAGCTTTAGATACTCTCACATGGAGAAGTGAATAGCGGCATTCAAATTTCATCAAAACGTCATTTATATTTGAAATGTATGAAGAATTTGTCCGATATGTTTTGTTTAGAAGATTTGAAGCATGTCAAAATGATTAAATATGTCAAAAGATGTATAAATTTCGAAATGTGTGTTCGTTTTTTTTACAGCTTATTTGACATTGTTAACTACACATAACAGAGTAGAGGTAATTAAACTTAAGCTTCAATTCGAAAAAGTGAAAGCAAAATCACAATTGAAGTTGAGCACGAGGGTAAAAACATAATTATCCCGTGAGAAATGATCGATTGCACGTCGATGACCTTGCAGGTTGGATGACCTCAGCTGTGACATATTTTTTTTTGCGCAGGTTACCGGTCGATATCAATAGATGGTACGTTCTATTTGTTTTCTTCACTTGTTTTCCAACGTTGTACGTGAACAACCGCGACAACCACTGGTTGGCCGCATTCATGTGTGGCCTAGCATTTTTATAAGATATACTTCGTACGGGTCGGATAAAAAAAATGAGTAAAAATGAGTTTTTTTTTTCCAAATCGTAGGCTGGCAGTGAACAAATTATGTTAGGCTACGTACGATCGAGGCAAAGGAATTTCATATTGCTGTGCCCACAACAGTTTCTTGAGAAAACAAGAGAAAGACTGTAAGTAGCAGTGTCGAGGTTATAGGGCCTCGATAGATTTTAACTAGGGGTGAAGAAACCAAGAATACGATGGTGAACATGAGACAAGGAGTTTAGACAGGTTCGGGTCTCCCGGGGGATAAAAACCCTACGTCCTGTATGTCGTGGTATTGATTGTGTATGTTTGAGAAAGGAACCCTGCCCGCCTTATATAGCCGGGGTACAGGGTTACATGGAAAGAGTCTTAGTCAGTTACATCATGGAAATACTTGGAGTACAAGGCAAGAAGCCTTTCCTACATCCAGCCGAGTAGTAGAACCTTCCATCTTGTATCGTGAGGTACTCGGTTTCTTCTGGGCTGGTCCGACTACCCTTGTCAGGTTACTCGGCCCTTTGGACTTGAGGGTATCCGGAGGTCATGGTAACAACAGTAGCCTCTAAGTGCTTTTTGATTGATCCAGTGAATTGCTTCCGACTAGTCTTCTCTCTATGTAGGAATTGATCTCAAGTCATATTGAGAAATTAAAAAGGACTTGACCTGAATAAGTTTGAGGTACTTGACCTTGGGTGGACCAAGGCCAACAGGGCCTTGAATTAGCCATGCTGTCAGTTGGCACCCAACTCTGAATGATATCAGAAAAATTGAATAAATGCTTGTTGAAGCAAGTTTGTATGTAAATGCCGTGTATAGAACAGCACTCAGCTTTCAGAGCTGATTAAGTCCATAGAGGAGATTTGAATAAAGTCAGCATCCGAGTTTGTCGGCTAGGGCTGAAAGCATACTATGTAAATAGTACCCAACTGACTGAGTCGGCCTAGGCTGAAAAGTATGCCTACAAAGTTGAAAATGATGAATGCACGATCAGTGCATCATACTGATGTAGCTCCCGAGTTACTGTGTAATTCGTAAAATTGTATAGTAACTCAAAATAAGCTTGAATCAAAGAAATATAATCTTGATCCGAGTGAAAATAAATTCGACATCCGAATCTGTCGGCTAGGGCTGAAAGCATACTATATGAATAGTATCCAACTGACTGAGTTGGCCTAGGCCTTGAAAAAGGCATGTCTACAAATTTGAAAATTATGAATGCACGATCAGTGCATCATACAGATGTAGCCCACGAGTTACTGTGTAATTCGTAGAATTGTATAGTAACTCAAAGTAAGCTGAACCAAGAAATAAGATCTTGATCCGAGTGAATGAATGTACGATCAGTGCATCATACAGATGTGTTGAAAAGTAGCATCCATTATATAAGGAACTCATGTTTTCCTGCGCACAAGGCAATTAGAACAGGAAGTCACAATGAGTCTCAGCCAAGAACTTCTCATTCCGAGCTGGTGTCTAGGTCCATCCAGCTAATCAGCCAGGGATGATTACAACCCGTAGCCCCCAAGCTGTCTCTCAACGAAAACAATTGAGATTCAGAAGAGGATAAATTTTAGGTATTATCCGACTTAAATTGTCAAGGATATAAGACAACCCGTGTGCCTGGCAAGTCTGCCGAGAGAATGGTGGAACTCACGCAAGTGAGTCCACGTGGACTAGCCCCCGAGTCTGCGGATAATCAGAATGATTATGTGCAGACTCAAAAGAGACCAGAAGCATTAAGATTACTGATAGTACAGTTGTTTTGAACTTTCGTGGAACTCACGCAAGTGAGTCCACGTGGACTAGCCCCCGAGTCTGTGGATAATTAGTATAATTATGTACAGACTCAAAAAGAACTAGAAACACACAGACTGAAATCTGTACTGTTAGACAGAAAAATAGCTGAGTGTCATACAAATAATCTGAGAGATTAAGTGTATACTCTAATAATGCACATTTAGATTTTATCCGAGTCATCCATCCTTATCCACCGAGTCATACGTTTACTGTGACGAGTTTGTCGTTGATGCAGGAATCTGGACAGGCGCTTTTCAGATCCTGAAGCAGAAACGTCAGATCATTTTCGTCCTTTCAGATTCTTCATCTGGGCCTTTAAAACCAAGTGTTGGTGTTGGCAGCTTTCTCATTCTCCCAGTACCAGACCATGGCTGGCCGTAGGGATTCCAGGCGTAGGGTTTCATCCGCCGCAGCGCCATCAGCTCCGGGCGACATGCCGCCGCCTCCAGCAGCTCCAGCAGCTCCAGCCCCAGCACCACCTGTAGTTCCAGCGCCTGTTCCTGTACCCTTGGAGATGGTTGAAGTGCTCAACGAGCCTCCACTCGCGATGATTCATCCTCCAGCGGAGGCCCCAGCACTGCCGGAGTTCATCGCCATCTCCTCCGGGGAAGAGGACGAAGGTGAACCGCGCAGGAGGTACCTGCCAGGGCGTAAAGATCTCCTCGCCAAACCATCCTGTGTTGCTCACAGGACCCGCAGCCGCCGTGGTGGGTAGATGTAGGTTTCTTGTAATAGGCTAGAGCAATGATGCTCGCCTGAGTCTCTTGTAATGCATATTGTTCTTGTCTTGTAATGTTCGTCTGCATCTTCACCTTTTGGTGAAGCGTCTTGTCTGCATTGTGTTGCATTTTATTTTCAGTGAAATAAAGAGACTCAATTTCTGATGTGAACTGAGTCATGTTGTAAGTCAACTGAAAAATACAGAATCCGAGTGATCTTCCTTTGAGAAGCAGAGTTATTCCTGCCTGTTTGCCGAGTAATTTGGCCGAGTAATTCTTAGGGTGCCAAATTTCCCGCCCGTTAGCAGCCCTAGCGTATAGGAGAAGCTAAACGGTTAGTAAATCTGAGCCGCAGAGATAAACTGGGCGTTTTGGACCGTCAGATTAGTATCACCCGCGTATAATATTAGGTCTCGCCGCAACCGCAACTCCTCTTCTTCTTGTCGACGATATTCCCGCCGTGGGGCCTCGCGAACGGGATCGTCTGGGTGACCATCGTCCGGGTGACCATCCGATGCCAAAGCGATCATAGTCATCCTGTCGGGCGCGTTCTCGATCTTCTGACCTTTGGCGGCGTATGGCGTTGATGTCTTGGCGAGCATCAAACCCAGGTCGAGCTATCACCTGGCGGTGAAGATTCTGCTGGGGAGGTGCATCCACGGCTGCCGGGGTTCGTTGCCGGTTGTCACTCGGATTTTCCAGGAGCCTGCGCCTTCTGTTGGACGATGAAGAGCTGGGGGCCCGAGAAGGAGTTTGACTCCTCAGGAGGGTGGCAGCTTCGGCGTAACACTTGGCCTTGTCGAGCAGAGGCGTGATGGCTGCTGGCGAGAAGTTTGGGTCGTTTATGGCCGCCTCGACTTGGTCGAGGATGGTCCTGTTGGCAACCATGTTCTGCTCCGGTGTCCGAAAGGCTTGATGACCGTTGACGTCAACGAAAAGTGAACGTTGGAGATCGCGAGATCTGCCGTTGTTCCTTCTTCTAGGAGAACGGGCGTAGTCATCAGGATTTTCGTCTTCTTCAGGTATCGTGCCGAGGGCACCTTGATTGTTCAGTCGGGATTGGTGAGCCCGAGCTGCGGCTGCAGCAGAGGACTCAACGTTCATTGCCGCTAGGGCCGCCGCGGCTGCTTCACCAGCTGCCGTCGTGGCTGCCGGGGCAGGAGTGACGGCGTTTGCTGCCGGTGGTGGTCCTCCCGGCGGGGGTCCGGGTAAGTTGGCCGCGTTGCCGTCTTGAGCGGTCAGATCGCCTATTACGGCAAAGCACTCATACGGCATGGGCGAGGATGAGCCGTCCGAGCTGTAGCCTGCGTTGGTCCCTTGATCTGTCGGTTCGTACATGGAATCCCAAATTGAGGTATCATAGGTGTCTATGTGATCTTCCCGGATGCAAGCAACCAGGTTGAAGGACATGTCTCCATCTGATGCTAGTAGATCCTGCACGTCTCCCCGGAGAATAGTATCAGCAGAATTACGTAAACCGAAGGGAAACATACCATAGCGCTGAGCCGGATAGTAAATCAGGCTTGGCAAGTTGGATCTGAAGCGGATGTTCTCCAGAGCAGATCTTATCTCGGCTGCCGAGTAGTCCGAGTGGGACTCGATCTGAAGCCTGGAGAAACCGGACTCTAACTCGGGAAGAGAAGAGTCCGACTCGATTTTGACCCCGGTAGTCGGCGAGTTGACGGGGACGAGGTTGTCGATGTTGTCGGCGACGAACTCCAAGCTCCCGAAGCTGAGCCGAGCGCCTGGAGTGAAGTTGTTGACGAAGCGATCCATCGTACTCGACTGAGAGGATCTCGACGCACCCCCTACCTGGCGCGCCACTGTCGAGGTTATAGGGCCTCGATAGATTTTAACTAGGGGCGAAGGAACCAAGAATACGATGGTGAACACGAGACAAGGAGTTTAGACAGGTTCGGGTCTCCCGGGGGATAAAAACCCTACGTCCTGTATGTCGTGGTTTTGATTGTGTATGTTTGAGAAAGGATCCCTGCCCGCCTTATATAGCCGGGGGTACAGGGTTACATGGAAAGAGTCTTAGTCGATTACATCATGGAAATACTTGGAGTACAAGGCAAGAAGTCTTTCCTACATCCAGCCGAGTAGTAGAACCTTCCATCTTGTATCGTGAGCTACTCGGTTTCTTCTGGGCTGGTCCGACTACCCTTGTCAGGTTACTCGGCCCTTTGGACTTGAGAGTACCCGGGGGTCATGGTAACAACAAGCAGATATGACTGCTGGCGGATTATCTTTTCGGAGATGGTTTAGCGAGCGCTATGAACAAGTTCTTTGTAAAATTAGATGTCTATATTTACAAGTCGAATATATATAGCTAGTGAAAGGTGTCTTGGCCTAACAGTTAAGGCATCCGAGTAGCACCTCTGAGGTCCTGGGTTCGACTCCTCGTGGGAGCGAATTTTCTAGGATTTAACGGCTTTGTGCTTTTTTGCCTTGACCCGCACGTCTCGCTTTCCGCCTACCAGGTCAATCGGTTTTCACATCTTGCATTTGAAGGAGAGGATTTTCTAGATGAAGCAAGGATATTCTCCACCAATGCTTTACAGGAAACCATGTCGTCTATGCATCCGTATGGCCCCAAGACTGCAAGCAAGATGGTTCATTGAACACTATGCTGTGAATAATGAGGCAGATAAGCTAATGCTTCATTTTGCCAACGATGACATCAACAATGTGCAAAAATTACATCAACAAGAACTTGCAGGAGTCACATGAAATCTATGAGATATTGTATCACCATTTTTTTTTGTTTCAAATACTGAAGTGATATTTGAATCACGCCATTCCTTGCATTTTGTAGCTGGTGGAAGAGTGCTAATTTGACCGAAAGATTGCAATTTGCAAGGGACCGTTTGATCGAGTGCCTCTATTTCGCTACTGGCATTGCTTCAGAACCTGGCCTTGGAGCATGTTGAGAAGTGATTACGAAAGTATTTTCTCTAGTCCTGCTCTTAGATTATATCTATGATCTGTACGGAACATTAGACAAGCTTGTAGCTTTCACCAATACCATCAAAAGGTACGCTACTGCAATTCAACTTGTTTGGTTCCTAATATTTTGTAAAAAGATACATTAATTTGGTAAATAAAATTCCACCAATGCCCTAAACTTGTGCTTCTTTCTCTTCGACCTTGGAGTTGAAACCGAAAGCCTTAACTACCAGCTGTGTGAGTTTGAGCCTTGAACCCAAGCTACAACCCTTATTAGCTTTTTGAATGTTTAGGAACCTACAAGTATTATAATTAATCATTCAATACAACCCTTATTTGATTTTTGAATGTTTATAGGAGATCTAAAATGTTTCAGCTGAAACATTTTCTTTAATTATAAAACATAAATGAGCAAATATTTCTTCACAGATGGGAAGCAACAGCAAGCCAAGAGCTCCCCGAGTACATGAAAGCAATCTACCTCACCATCTTCAACACTTCAAACGTGATGGCTGATAACATTCTCAAGCAAGATGGTTGCCATGTACATGTCCTTAAGAAAGCGGTAATTACAAACTCCATGGGTATACATAGCATTACAAAGGTTGTTTTCCCATTTGAATATTCAATGGTTGCTGACATTTACTGTTGTATTTAGTGGCGTGATCCATGTGAGGCATTTCTAATAGAAGCTAAGTGGTACTATAGTAATTATAAACCAAATCTCCACGAATACTTGGAAAATGGCTGGGTGTCGGTCTCCGCGCCGCTACTATTACTCCATGATTTCCCTACACTTAAAGTGGACATTACACCAAACTCCATGAAAGAACTTGAGAGCTATCCAAGATTGGTCCAAATGGTATCCCAAATAGTTCGTCTTTTCAATGACTTGGCAACACATTCGGTACCGTTGTCTACCTTTTCACATAAAACCGTCGTGCGGTTTAATTTTAGAATGTACACTTCTGATCACTTCGAGATGTGATTCATTTTATTCCAGGAAGAATTAAAGAGAGGAGATGCACCATCCTCTGTAGGCCTCTACATGCTTGAGAAAAGAGCCACAGAGCATGATACTTGTTGGTAATATGAAAAGAGTGTAAGGACTAAAATGTAATGTTGGTATGTATAATGGAGTGAGTTGGTAGTGTGAGGAGCAAGAAGCTCCATTTCCCCCAAATTGCAACATGGTATACAGAGCTAGGTTTAGAAATTTACACCTCCGCCGTCGTCGCCGTTGCAGCTAGTCGCCGTTCGTGTGCTCGGCGGTGCGGGTGCAGCGACGTGGGTGAGCCGGCGTGCGCGCCGTGCGCGGACGCAGCGACGAGGGCGTGCGCGGAGTGCGCGGACACGGCGATGCGGGCGGCCGCGGCCGCGACGGGTGCGGTGCGCGCGGCCACCACGAGTGCTGCTCGTGCAGCTCGTGTGGCAGCGGGTGACCAGCAGGCTGTTGCTTGCTGATTGAAGGAAGGAGAGAGAGCTGGTGCGGGCTGCTGCTACTGAAGATAAAAAAGGAATAAAGTAATGGAGGTGCTGGGTGCTGCTGTCGCATGAAGAGACGAGTGGAGCCAGAATTTGTGCTGAGATTTGGAGGATTGTTGAAGAGTGAAGAAAATTGGTAGGATTTGTGCTAGATTTGGAGGATTGGTGGCTGGAGAAGTCGATTGCTGAGAAGGTAAGGTGCCCTGTACATGGAGTAGTGGATTTGGGGGCGATTTGTTGGGGTGCTGTGGGTTGCTTCTGCGGGAAGAAGAAGGCTGATAGGAGAAGTGAGGGCCGGACCATCCAGTACTCAACCGGACCATCCGGTGGGGACTCTCTGTATCGGGCCGGACTATCCGATCAGATTCCGGACAGTCCGGTAGAAGGTCCTTTGTGCAGGACCTTTGGACCATCTGATAAGGTTTTTGGATTATTCGGAAAGGTGGCTGCAGGTGTGATTGTCCATAATGAGTCTAGTTGATTTAGAGGCGAAGGTGAAAGTGGATAAGGCTGCTGCAGTAAAGGAAGGAGCATGTAGTTGTGAGGGTGATTCACTTGTTACAAAAGGTATGTTGAATTCAGTGGAGGTGATGGCTGCGGCCAAATGGCTAGTTGATTTGGAGGCTTCAGATGTTGAACTTGAAGAGAAGAGTAGAGAGTTGAGTAAAGAAGGAGTCGAGTTGGTGAAACGATTGGAGGCGAAGGTCAGCGCTTTGAAGAAACTACTCTTAGCCGTCATGTCTACCAACAGAGAGTTGAGGCTCAAGGTGGATGAGATGTCCATTGAGCTAGATCTTGTGAAGAAGGTGAAAGCAAGACATGCAGATGTGGTTGCAGAGATGGGAGCGCCTATCAGTCACTTCGGTAACATTGCTAACTACGTCCATTTGGACGGAGGTACTCAGGCACAGGCACTTGCATCTGCATGTAGGCATCAAATAGAGTGGGTTATAGACTCAGGTGCATCCAAACATGTCACTGGTCTATCTAGTTCCTTCAAAACATATAGTTCACATGCACACTCTGAATCCGTTCAAACTGCTGATGGCACATCTCAACCCGTCCATGGTGTAGGGTCCATAGAGTGTACACCATCCCTTAGTCTTGCATCAGTGTTGCATGTTCCTTCATTTCCAGTCAATCTTCTATCTGTTAGTTCCCTAATTGATCAATTCAAATGCACAGTTATTTTTGATGAAACCTCTTGTGTCTTTCAGGAGAGGGGAACTGGGAGAAGGATTGGGACTGGGATCAGGCGTAATGGGTTGTGGTTCATCAATCATGGGGAGTTAGCAATGGTAGCAGATGCAGGTGAAGCTGAAAGGAAAATTATGTTACTCCATTGTCGGTTGGGACATCCGTCTTTTGACACCTTAAGTAAGTTATACCCAGAATCATTTAAAGGGGTGGACAGGAGTAGACTTGTGTGTGATGCATGTGAGCTTGGGAAGCATACGAGATCCACCTATCCAAGTATTGGTCTTCGGAGTTGTGAACCCTTCATGTTAATACATTCTGATGTATGGGGTCCTTGTTCAGTTGCTTCTGTGAGTGGGGCCAAGTCATTTGTCACCTTTATCGATTGCTACACTCGTATGACCTGGATTTATATGCTGAAACACAAGAATGAGGTTCTTCGTTGCTTTCAAAACTTTCATAAATTAGTCACTAATCAGTTTAATGCAAAGGTTAGGATCATTCAGAGTGATAATGGAACAGAGTATGTGAACAATGAGTTTGTGTCATACACCTCTGATCATGGCATCATCCATCAAACCACTTGCCCGGGCACTCCTTCACAGAATGGTGTAGCAGAGAGAAAGAACCGATACTTGTTGGAGGTGGCCAGGTCAATGATGTTCCAGATGAATGTGCCTAAGTATTTGTGGAGTGAGGCAGTGATGACAGCTGCATACCTTATCAACCGTATGCCATCCAGAATCCTTGGTTTGAAGTCACCTGCTAATCTTCTGTGGGGATCAGATCATCAGGAATTTGGGATCCCACCTAGAGTGTTCGGATGTGTTTGCTTTGTGAGAGACCATCGACCTTCGGTGGGAAAATTGGACCCTCAAGCAGTTAAGTACATATTTGTTGGCTATGTTCCCACACAGAAAGGTTATAAGTGTTGGGACCCTATTGGAAGAAGACTGTTTGTGAGTATGGATGTGACATTTCGGGAATTTGAGCCTTACTACACAGAGAAAGGTGATCTCGATCAGTTTCTGGAGGAGTTCTCTTCTGTCATTGAGAATGACAGTAGAGATGTGGAGAATGAGAATGATCGCGTGGAAGATGCTCATGAGCAGGTGGTTGTCGGGACAATTCCTTGTCCTATAAATGATGTTGTTGGCCAGGAAAGGGCTGATGACAATGAAATGGTGGTTGAAGATGCTCAGGAAGATAATGAGGTGATTGATGATGGTGATGGCAATGAAGTGGTGGTTGATAATGTTGAGGAAGATAATGAGGTGGTAGTTGTTGGGACAATTCCTTGTCCCACTAAAAGTATGGAAGACAAGGGAGATGATAAGCAGGGGGAGAAACAAATCATAGTGTATGAGCGAAAGCGGACTAAGAAGCAGGGGGAGCAGCCACAACCTGAACAAGTGTCTGACACTCTAGTCCCAATCCCATCCTTGGATCCCTCTCCTTCAACCTCATCGACTTCGACCGGTAATGTCACTCCCAACCTTGATCATGTAGATTTGCTTATTGCACAACGTAGAGATCCTAGAGTCAATGCTGGAAAACCTCCACCTCGTTATGGTTATGAGCCTGACATTGCTAATTACCTTTCATATTCTAGTGTCTCACCTGCATATAGGACATTTGTTGCATCATTACAAGCAGTGTCTATTCCGAAGGACTGGAGGTATGCTAAAAAGGATCCAAAGTGGAAGGAAGCAATGAAGGAGGAGTTGAGTGCTCTTCAAAAGAACAAGACATGGGAACTTGTTCACCTTCCAGTAGGAAAGAAGGCAGTGGGTTGTAAATGGGTCTTCACAGTGAAACAGACCCCGGAAGGAAAGGTGGACAGGTACAAAGCAAGATTGGTGGCGAAGGGATATAGTCAGACGTATGGAATTGACTATGATGAAACCTTTGCACCTGTGGCAAGAATGGGGACAGTGAGGACTTTGATATCATGTGCAACTAACTTTGGTTGGCCCCTTCATCAGTTAGATGTGAAGAATGCATTCCTTCATGGTGACTTGCAAGAAGAGGTTTATATGGAGATTCCACCTGGATTTGCAAATGAGCAAACCTTGGGTAAGGTGTGCAAATTGAAGAAGTCACTTTATGGTCTGAAGCAGTCACCACATGCTTGGTTTGATAGATTCAGGCGAGCAGTGTGTGATATGGGATACTCTCAATGCAATGGAGATCACACAGTATTTTACAAGCATAAAGGCTATTGTATCACTATCCTGGCTGTATATGTTGATGATATAGTGATCACTGGACATGATGTGGAGGAGATAAAAGACTTGAAGCTAAGGCTAGGAAGAGCATTTGAGGTAAAAGATCTTGGACCACTTCGATATTTCCTTGGGATTGAGATTGCCAGGTCACCAAAGGGAATTATTCTATCCCAGAGGAAGTATGTCCTTGATCTACTGACGGAGACAGGAATGTTGGGGTGTCGTCCTTGTGGTTCACCCATTGATAGAAATCACCAAATATGTGCTGAGTCAGGTGATCCAGTTGATAAGGAAAGATATCAAAGGCTAGTTGGTCGGCTGATTTACCTTTGCCATACAAGACCTGATATTTCATATGCAGTGAGCGTGGTGAGTAGTTACATGCATGATCCTAGAAGTGGACACATGGAAGTGGTTTATCAAATACTGAGGTATTTGAAGGGGACTCCTGGAAAAGGCCTTTGGTTTAGAGCAAACCAACACTTGAATGTGGAAGGTTATTGTGATGCAGATTGGGCGAGTAGTAGAGATGACCGGAGATCCACAACTGGATATTGTGTGTTTGTGGGAGGTAATCTTGTTTCATGGCGAAGCAAGAAGCAAGTCGTGGTGTCTAGGTCTACGGCGGAGGCGGAGTATAGGGCCATGGCGTTGGCTCTATGTGAAATGATGTGGGTAAAGGGTCTTTTAAAGGAGCTTCGGGTGTTGAGGAATGAGACTATGGGACTACATTGTGACAATGTAGCTGCAATCAACATTGCAAATAATCCCGTTCAGTTCGACCGAATGAAGCATGTGGAGATTGATAGATTCTTCGTCAAGGAGAAGATGGATAGTGGTGCTTTGAAGCTAGAGTATGTGAAGTCTCGTAATCAACTAGCTGATTGTCTTACAAAAGGTTTAGGTCCTAAAGATATTGAGTTGTCATGTAACAAGATGGGCATGTTGAATATATTTAGCCCATCTTGAGGGGGAGTGTTGGTAATATGAAAAGAGTGTAAGGACTAAAATATAATGTTGATATGTATAATGGAGTGAGTTGGTAGTATGAGGAGCAAGAAGCTCCATTTCCCCCAAATTGCAACAATGATCGAAAGGTCATTCGAGACCTAACCAAGGAGCCTCAACAACTGTCAATATCCCTTTTCCTTTGCACGTGCATGTGTTAATATGGCACACATCACCCATTGCATTTATCTAGGTGGGGATGGTCTCGGTGCACCAGATGATAAGAAAAATATGGAAATTAGAAACCTATTAGGCATTTGTTACAATAGTCTCAAATAACTGTGGACCGTCCAATTGAGTGGATCTCGAGGCAAAAGATGAAGTCTTGCACCCTAGTAGAAAATATTTTTACGTATCAAAATAATGTGCAAGATGTTGTGATCAGTTGTTATACGTACAATACTCTACCTACTTTTTTCGGTATGTAACAAAACTATTTAACATGATATGAGACGTCAAAGTACATTATTGAGCTCTAATATGCTGCTCTAATATTAGAGTAATGTGACAAAACTTTTTTTTTAAAACTTTCGTACAACACTCTACAGCAGCATATTAGAGTTAAATAGTTAAATAGTTTTGTTACGTACAATACTCTACAGCAGCATATTAGAGTCAAATAGTTTTGTTACGTACAATACTTTACAGCAGCATTTTTTTTAACTTACGTACAATAATCTACAGCGGCATTAGTTTTGTTACGGACCCAATTCAGCAGCACATTAGAGTAATGTACTTTTGACGTGCCAAGTTAAAAAAATATGTGGATCTCCAAAAAAAAAAGTTAAAAATATGTGGCGTCGTCATACTTTGGAAAGTTTTTCCCGTGAAGGACGAGCTGATTTTTGTGAAGGAATATTTTTGTTTGGAAAGCATTTTCCGGGAATGACGAGATGATTTTCCATGAAGGAATATTGCCGATTGAAAAGTTTTTTCTGTGAAGGAATTTCCGATTGGTTGCTGATCTATTCCTTCATTTATTTTAGATTATCAGCCAATGGCTGCATTTATTTTTATTTTTTATTCACTTTTTATTTTTGATAATCAAGGGCTGAGATTGATTTTCACTCTTGCACCCTAGGGTGCAAGAGTTGGGAGGAGGGACTACGTAACACTGCCCACATATTATTGAAGCCACTCGAAATAGGATGTGAGGGTGCATGCCATTAGCTCGCCACTGGTTCATGGAGACAGGATATTGTGGTGAGCTAGTGTGATGGTGCAAACTTGCACTCATGGGCGAGCTAGAATAAGACTGATGGTGGCGCACTACATGCAGCAACCTTCAGAATTTTGTTGTTTATGAAGGTGGTAATTTTTTGTTCGATGTTTTTTTACCTTGGTGCATAGCAACCTTCACACAATTGTGTTGTTTTATGAAGTATCTTTTTTGTTTATAGCGGGATTTTCTTTTACCTTGCTATATGTGAACCATCATCCGAATGGGCGTTTTGCTTGATTCCAATTTTATCTTAACAAGAATTTCTTTAGATGCTACTATGTGTGCTACTAGGAATTTCTTTTACCTTACTATATGTGCTACTATGAATCTATGATTAGAGGGGACGCAAGTATCACCAGGTTGTGTTGGAGAGGCACATCTGTCACTGCACAAGGAATTTTGGCTGAAAAAAAATATGGGAAACTGGGAGATGAGACGACAATGTTGTTTTATGGTGAATGGAGTTGCATGGATGTTGTTTTGTAGATGCACTCCTTGTCGATGGTGTTTCATGGATTCCTATGTTTAGGCATGGTGCTGACTGGATCCATCGAGATAACGACGACAATTTGAAGGAGGGAGTAGTTCAAATGTAGACAAATATCAGTGCCTTGAGATGGAAGAATGGGCAGATTTATGTAAGCAGAAACTAAATGCTCATGCTAACAGCAGCAGCTACTGACGGGTGCTTATTTAGTTTTAGTGCAACGCCCCCACAAATGTTCTTTACTCAGGTTAAAACTGGATAGAGCATCTGAAAGATGTTTGCTCTGAAATCCGAATAATTCAGATGGGAAAACTGACGCCACAGAATTCCCACTGCTGCCGATCACAGAACGTAACAGAATTCCCAACTCTAGCAATCACCATTGCAAGATACGACCATGAAAACATCACTAGGAATGCAAGGGGAGTTTGACCACCAATTCATATTGAAACTGGCACGAGCATTTAAAACCCATAACTGAAAATGTGACATGCCATTGCTAGCTTAAATGCCACCCCAACTAAAAAATAAAAAATAAAATAAAGGGCAACCTGAAGCTGCAACCATTAACTGCTCGAAAGTGAGCATAGAGCCACAGACACAGAACAATGTTTCAGAAAAGTTATTACTTATCCGGAAACACAGAAATGTCAGAAACACCTTACTCTGAACAATATAATACACAAAGGGCTCAAGTTTCTGTTACATGAGATCCATGGAGGAATGCATCCATGCAGATTACTCGGATCTTTTATTTAAGATAAAATGCTTAGAGCTTATATCTCCATAGGCTTCACTTGTTCTGCAGCATGGACACTGCTTCCTTGTCAGTGAACCAAGTGAATTCTCCATCTTGTAGTACAGCCATTTCAACAGGCAGCAGATCGGATGAAGTTTGCTTGTCTGAGAGTGCTTTCTGCACCGCACCAGCCTTCCCAGCTCCAGTGACCACCATAGCAATATACGCAGATGAGTTGATCACTGGAAATGTAAATGTAATTCTCTCGGGTGGTGGCTTAGGAGAATCCTTGATGTAGGTGACCCACTTCTGGTTCTCATTAACAAGAGGGTGACCTGGGAAGAGAGAGGCGATGTGGCCATCAGGGCCCATTCCCAGAAGCATGAGATCAAACTTGGGAAAGCCAGTCGCTGCTGACATTGCAATCACGCCATTCTTAACAAGCTGTTTCAAGCAAGTTTCATAGTCATCTGCAGCTCCCTCAGCTGACAAAGCATCATTTATAGCATAAACTTGCCCGGTAGGGATTGGAACCTACAACGTTGGAATACAACACCAATTACTTCTATGTATTTCAACTGCAGCAAAACCAGTTGAAAAGGAATGTATCACAAGATTCTAAAAGGATATCTCAGAACTGGAAATAGTATTAGCAAAACAGACATGTCAATGTTATGGAAACCCAGATCCTGATAGGTACAGAAGTATCAGACATTTGTGTCAAATCTATGACAGCAAATATGAATTTCACTCTACCATATCTTGCCTCACATTCCACGTGTAGATGACTTCAAAATGGAAGTTTAATACAAGTATGAAGTGAAGCTATACATGCAAAGGATTTGTTAGTAGCAGTTTAAGTAACACCAGTTGCACAGATTGCATCAATGGGTATAGGAGAGACACTAGTTCCAATAAATTTTATAGGGGAGACCACATTTTCTTTTAGATGACCGGAAAAAATTCGCAATGCTTTACTAAAAATTAGTCAAAGGTGATGCTAATTAAGTATCACAAGTGGAGTAGTCCCTCCTTCCTTGAAATGATGACATTAGGACAAGAATTTGTAGCTTGTGGCTAGTACAAAACGATTGTCTGAAACGACATAAAAAAAGAATGGAGGGAGTAAGAAGGAAACACCACGGTGTATTGTTTCTAAAATAATGACTAACCCACAAACCCACGGTGTTGGTTATCTATGCAATAAGCAATTGAACATAATTTACACAAGAATTATTCGCTCCATTTCCATGTAGTGCCACAATTATAATCCCATCTTACAGGTTCCAATAATCCAAACAATAAGAAAGATATCAATCAGAGAAAATGGGTACAACCAGCAGTTCGACAAGATATATTTAGCCCGAGAAACTGCGAAGAATACCTTAGAGAGGAATCCGTCCAGGGCGAGCTTGTAGTTGCTGTCCTCATGGTCCTTGGGCACCACCCTCTCATCAACCCAGAAGACGTGCCACTTGCTCCAGTCCACCGAATCCAGGTACGGCGGTTCCGTCAGCTTCCTGCGAAAGCGGCGAGGAAGAGGGATCTTAACTTGATCCGCTGACCCCAGAGGATCAGAGAGACGCGCGACGTTCAGGGGTGTGAGAGCGGTCCAAGAACCTGAGCGCCTTGATGAGGGATCCGCCGGAGAGCACAGCGGTGAAGGCGCCCCTCTCGGCGGCAAACTTCGCCGAAAGCTCAGCAGTGTACTTCGCCAGAGAAACCGCGAGGTCCTCCTCGGCGTCGAAGATTAGCAGCTTCTTCGATCCCGCGTCGGAGGCAGCAGGGGCGGCGCCGTCCGTGGCCATGGCAGCGGCTGGAAGAAAGAGGGGCTGCGCGGAGGAGGACAAGAGATGGGGCCTGGATCCTATTCTTCGGCGTCTGATCGCCGGGACGCGATATGCCGGTTGCTGACGGCGGCCGGTGAGGGGTGGGGGAAACGCAGCGGCGGCGGCGGCGGAGACGGAGGTGGACATTGTTGAGGTGGTTCGCTGTTATAAGAGGGGTCTGATGTGGGGCTGGTTGTAAAAGTGACAGGTGGATGGAGATAAGAGGGGTCTGATGCGTACCGTGTTTTGTTCCGACCAGATCGAGATGGACGGCCTTCCTTCATTTTCCATTTAACTAGGGGTGGGCATTCCTTTGCTAAAAAAAAAAAAAAAATGGGGTGGGCATTCCTCGTAATAGTGGAGTTTTTCTTTCCTTCTATTTTCCCGCGTTTTTTCGGTGCAGCACTGTTGACCGAAACAGTATACACTGTAAACCATTGAAAAAAAAACCTACAAAATGAAACACATGGATAGAGAACGTGGCAAAGTGTATTTGTGCAAACTTCATATTGCAATGTATTTTATGCCTTGAGATAGATTCTTTTGATAATATTCTTTTCCCTCGCTATAGTTTCCTAGAGACAAAAGCCATAATTATCTAATACCTAAACTTGAATTTTACAATGTGTCGAAGAAGAAACCATGTTTTTGTTACTACCAAAAGTTTAGATTTTTTTTATTAATTTTGCTTCGGAATTCTATTTTGCATTGTATATAATCAAATAGTATTTCCCTCCCTCCAAAACCGCTCCTCAAAAGGAGGATTTCACTCTGAAAGCTTAGGCTATCTGTCATTAAATTGACCAAGGCCTTGATCGACTGCACCCAACAGTGATGCAGCCGTAGCGTTGCAGCTGCTGTTGTCCATCAAATCGACTTATATCACATTCGATAGATACCATATTCATTGAATATGGTTCACTTTCAAGATGCCTTGATAATGAAATGGTAGACACACAAGACCCAAAATCTCATGCTAAAGAGAGTGGAGGTTCGAGTCCTCTTCAAAGCATAATATGGAGAATGCTCATTCCCGTAGAAGTATTCTGGAAATCTGCGTCTGGTGTCCTCCTTTATCTTGTGATGATCAGCAACTGCTGCAATCCTGCGGCCGCAACACTGTTGAGTGCGGCCGATCAACCCCCAAACATGCCACGACAGTTCCTACATGACACCACGCATCCTTACGATTGGGTTCTTATGAAATCGTTAACCTATCTAGTATAACCAAATGGCAGACGATGCCGGCAAAGTGAATGATGAGGACTTATGCAAAGCACTAGAGTCTCATCCACAACAAAATTGTGAAAGACCAGCTGAAATGTAAAAGTTGTAGGCAACTTAACTCAAGAAGAAGATAGGATCTGAGTAAATGTTGATAGTATTAACTTGTTTCTAGTGCTGTTATTTTTCCTTCGTTATCTGCATGTTTTTACTCATGGGGCTAGCTATCTGAGTATCAAATGTTGATAGTAAAAGGAACCCAAAGTAACAACACTAGTAGCAGCGGCAATATAGTGGGAATACTGTACATACCATAGCACTGGCTAGTCAGTGTCTAGTGACGAAGCTCTTATCCTAGACAAACAGGTTACGAATCTGAAGCTTTAGCGCACAAAGATTAGAGATTGCAATGATGGTATGTGTAGTACGACAAGGACTCTCGTGGGGTTAACTGGCTAGGGACGAAAGGTCGTTCAACCAGCCAGTCCTGGCTCGAGTGTTCCAACCAACGTTTACATTATCGTTCAGATCGAGGAAACCGGCCGCCACCGATTCCGCCGATTTCACCGGTTATCGCGATTATCGAGCGGTTTTCGACTATAAATTCAAAAACCAAATTTTGAATTTAAAAATCATCAAACCGCCCGATTTTGACCGGTTATCGACCGATTTTGGTCGATAACCGGTCGATTTCATCAGTTATCGATGGATCGAATCGGGCGACTCGACCTGCGCCCGCATCGAATCGACGCCGCGGTCGATAACTGACCAAAATCGCTCGGTTATCGGTAATATAGCGGCGGTTGGGCGGAGGACGGCGACGATTCGACAGCGGACGGCGGCTCCGGCGTGCGGATTTCGACGGCGAGCGGCGGGTGGGGCGAGGGCGTGCGTGGGGGACCGAGGGGTGGAGTCGTTCGTCGAGGGGGACCAATGATTGAGTCGTCGGGAGGGGATAAGGGTCGTTTTCTTTTTTTTTTATTTCTTTTTGCCTAGAAATCTTCCGGGAATTATTTCACCCATCAAACGAACTCATTTTCGTGTATGGTTTCCACCAATATGCTGCAAATAACGTCTAGTTTATTTACATATTTTTTGTTCCAATTTTTTTCAAATTTGTAATTCGAAAATCGGTAAACCGGACTTACCGGACCGGTAAGTCCGGTTTTCGACGATTTTTCAAACCTTGGTTCCAACAACTGCTGGTCATGCAGCGAAGCACAAAAATTTCACGGGCCGCAGAGTCCGATAAAAGTCCAAGTACTCGCTCATATAAAAGCGTTTGCTCCCTCCCTTCTAATTTTGTTGATGTTTGAGCTAATCAACGTCAGAAGAAAAGAAGAGGGATTAGTACATAACAGCAGAATAACGAGCGGCAATCATCAGCGAGCGCATCAGCCGCCACAGTAAACAATGTCCACGTCCACTCAAGAAACGACGCCGTAGCCACTGACCCAAAGCGACGCCACCGACGGAGACGGAAGAGCACAGGCGCTAGCTCAGTCGCAAAGGCACTAACAGAAGCACTGCGATCAGGTTCAGATCCGGCATCGACAGCACGGCACCGATGATGGATGGTGCGGGGCACTGCTGCCCCTCGCGATAGCGGCGACCGGCTGTTCCCTCCCGATTCGTCCGCTTCCGCGCGTGGCGAGGTGAGACCGAGACGCATCGACGTTCGCGGCACCGGGCGTGCAGGCGTCGAGAGATTCGCGCCTCGGTGCCGGCCTTTTTCCGATTGTGCAATTATAAGAGCCCGGCCATGCCGATGCCGCTGCGCCCTCGGCCGTTTCGTGTTGGCGGCATCAGGAGGACGTGAAGCGTGTGCTACTGTTGATACAGGAAGCATCAAAGCACGCCCCAATTTGCAGCTATACGTCGATGCCGATGCAACAAGCGGCACGGGGACAATGCCCCTGATACATGGACTCATGGCCAGGCCATCGACGAGACACGGGGAAACGAACGGCTGCCATGGACAGTAGCGGAGACACGACCTCCATGCGTTACAGGAACAATGCATCTGGCAAAACGGATAAGTACACGTTTATTAATTTCTCGACGTACCGCGGAGGCGAGACAGCGCAGCATAGAAACAGTACTAACGAGAACGACATCTTACAAGACGCCTCAAATGTTGCTTTAATTTACATGGAAATTCAATGCAATACAGGGAAGCAGAAGGCTATTCTTCACTGGCGACGAAAAACACGGAACAAAAAAGTACGTAAACGTTGTCGACGCGATGCATGGATGTTTCTCCCGGCCAAGGAATCCGAAGCATAGGGATCCAAGGAAGCCTGCAAAAGGTAAAACAGCAGCATTGTCCATCTCAAAATAGTTTCAGCAGTTTGATGAAGACTATAATTCGGCTAAGTTTGCCTCTGAATAAACGCCGTTTCAACATACAGGTTACCCTACTACAAGCCCATGAAAAGGGCATCACGACTTTGAGTTATTGGATCTTTGCATGTTGTTTCACGACTATATCTTAAAAATGCTGAGTTCAAAACATAAGCCAGGAGAGTGCCACACAACCGCCGACGAATTCTACTGTCTGATGACCACCCAAAGATGCAGAGTTTAGAGGCTAGAGAATTATATCCCCTTTAGAAACTAGGCCTACTAATGTTAAAAGTGAATACTATCATGATTCTACATTTCTACTGATACCATGATTCATCTAACTTTCGCTAAAATAACATACTACTTCGTTCTCAAATTGATGTCGTTAGGACAACAAATCTAGTTCAAAATTGAACTAAAATTGTTGTCCTAACGACAACAATCTAAGAATGGAGGGAGGAGCATCACATTTGAGTGGTATAGCGAACAGATGCAAGCGAGTTAGGACTCCATAACACAGCACGGTGAAGAGGGACCTTGATATGGTTGGGCCCGAATCCATCAACTTGTTAAGATATCAATTAATAATGGTTTCAGGGCAGATGCATCAAAAGATGATTAGTTGCTTGTCTTTTTCCAGCACATGCCCGTGCTGCATTTGCAGCGCCAGGTCCAAGCAAGTGTACAACAGCATGTGCTTATTCTGCTTCTAAGAAGCTCCGAGACATGGCAGAGGGGAATGATCTCGTCGGACCCCATGCTTTCTATGTCCCTACGTGTTCTCAGGTCCCTCTTCTAACTACAGGCAGTTCTATGATATTAGGATTCAGATACACATACATTAAATGAAGGAAATACTCTCTCTAATCACTATGCATTTTCTTCCTAAGCAATCAAACTTCTTTTAAACTGCCACTGGTTTCATACTTCCACCATACAGCTCAAATAAAAAGCGGAAAGTAACTGCTGTGAACTAGATGGAAAGACATATGGAGGGTAACTACAAAAGAACGAGGGGACATGCCATATTCTGAATCAGTGTGTGGTGCAAGCAACAGGTGGATTGTCTCATAAACTCCAAATAAATGGAGGCAATAAGTGATAAAATTTTCTTTTCAGAGCATTGGTTCCTTTTGCGGGCATTGTGAACAACTTGACATAGCAAATGACTTTTCTACGCTCTTCATGTGAGTCCGGAAGCTGACAAAGTTTACACATTCCATTCCTAATGAAACGTAGTCATATCATGCACGTTGAGCTTCTTAGTTGATTGGACATGTCTACTTCTACGATCTATTGACCAGTCTAGTTTTGACAGAAAAAAATCTGTTGTAAACGAGAGATCCAACAGATACCTATAGCATATTGATTTGGTAACAAGCAGAATCTTTAGCCGGACTCAGCATAGCTATGTATTTCAAAGCTCAACTGGGAAAAACAATTAAGAAATATGTTACCAGATAGAGAAGCAAGCTTGTTTCCAAGACTATGAATCATGCAGTAAGAGGACCCTCTGCATTCCTACGCCCATTCAACTGCTCTGGGTGAATCTTCTTTCCCAACATCTTTTTCATGGCCTACTTATTTTCACAGATGACCCAAAACAAGAAGTGCATGGCAGGTTAGTGATAGATCATCATAAAGACATGATATAACATACTAGATCAAGAGCAACGAGTTCAGGAAATAAACAAATTTGGACCATTTGCAGGATAGCAAGAGATAGTTTAAAGACTAACTAACATATCTGTAAAAACTCAGAACCTATAAAACAGCTGATTACTATAACACAGTTCTCACGAACATCTGTTCCTTTGCACACTATGTCTATAGGTTGTGATCACACAGGTTTGTCATGTCGGATGAACTTTGGGTATACCAGAGTTCAGATTACCATCCAATATTGATTACGTTGGAAATTAGAAAATAAATATTTGTATCAAAGTTTCTACAAAATGAGCATTATTGCGAAACAAGACATGGTGACCAAAGCCATACCCGACTTAGTTTTCTTGTAGCCTTCAGTGGCTTTGGAGTTGGCTTTGTTGGTTTCTTTTGATGCATCTTTTCCATGCACGGCATAGGCTTTGAAGTGGATGCCCCAGAAACAATGGTGCCATTATGGCAAATCTTCTCCACAGAACTTGATGAGAAAACTTCTGCTGCAAATAAATCAGCAAGCGTAGTTCTTACTTTCTCCACCTTCTCTACCATCAGAAGTGGTCGTTCTTGGATATTAGCAATACTCTCTTCCACCTCACGCATTAGGATTTCTTCCTTAACGAAACACACGAAGCTGTCTTCTTTCATCGATGATGAATGCAACTTAGCAGGCTCTACAACAGGTGCCAGCTCAGTTGGTGCTGTAGTCAATGCATCTTCTTGGACCTTATCATTCCTTTCATCTTCATATTTTGCTTCCTCCACTTTCTCTTCGCTCATGATGAGAAGCACATCATCTTCAATGCAGGCCTCAGGACAGAGGTCTACGTCATGTCCAAGTGTGCCAATTGCAAGTATACCATTAAGAAGCACATCACGGAGCAGAAGAGCTTCAGTATCTTTCTCAGCCGTACTCTCACGCACAGAATCTTCCTTCTCCATGGCTGTTCCATTTCAAAAAGCAAAGCTGACAAAATAAGAACAAATAAATGTATGATCACATAAAAGAGAGGTGTAGCTGCTTATTACCTTTGTTCCCATGGATGGTGCGGTACTCAGTACTAGAATGCATTTTCCGGTTCAGCCAATTAAAGACCTGGCAGCGACATAAGAATATGAAGATCATTAGCTATACAAGAATAATTACTTGAGTCTCACTAGCCAGCTTGAGAGATAGAAACTGCAAAGACATGTATTTTGCAACATATACTAGACAACGACAATTGATGCATCATCACAAGCTAAACTGAATACCTTTAGGCCCATTTTTCCAGAACCAATCTGAAATCAGAAGAGAAAGGCAGACAGTAGCTCAGACCCTCAAAGGCATGGCATGGTTTTATATAGGGTACCAGGCTCATAATTGAATGGTCCAGGAGACAAAAGAATGGACTTTTGGTTGCAACTGGCTTGTCCTGACTCAACGGAAGTAGATTCTTTCACTTAGGTAGATATGCAAACTAGCAAGATTGCTTCATTCTGTTCAAACACGAAGACACCAGCAAAAAGAGTCACCAATACAACAGGTGAATGATCCGGAAAGACTTCAACCAATGAGCCACCAAAATGTGGAACACTGCATGTGCAAGTTGCGGCCCCATTGACAGAAAGGATCATGTCTGTTTGGTGATTGATATCATATAAACTGTTAAAAAAGGTAGTCTTCTGAGGGTCATGGGATGAAATGGATAGGCAGATTTTCCTGGCAGACAGGATTGGATAAAGAATAGTCTTTAACAGCTTAGGAATTCCAGATTAAGCATGTAGCAAGATTTGGAGTTGAATCGACGTTGATTAGTTCACAACTCGACATCTGTGTATACATGTTCATAATTCGACATTTCCATATAGATGTACTGCAGCGCCAATCTTTTCATTTAACAGTAAGCTACACACCTGAAACCGCTTTTATCAGCTGCTCTGGATATGATATGCTTGAGCATCACATATAATGCATTAGCCACTCAAAAGAGTTCCAAGGGCATAAGTAAACTGCTGGCAACTGGCAGCAGCCTTTAGACGAACGATCAGCAGGAAACTATTGCGGCAGATTGATTATTTATAAAACTGTCAAAAAAAAAAGATACATAGAGAGAGAGAGAGAGAGAGAGAGAGAGAGAGAGAGAGAGAGAGAGAGAGAGAGAGTTACTAGCTAAGCTTCAAAATCTTAAGGGATCAACTTGTGAAAAAAAGTTAACATTAGAATCTCAAATACCAAGAAACAGACATGCGAGTGGTTTCCAATGATTTCCTCGTCTTTGATTAGCTTCCCACATACAATGTATTCAACGATGCTCTTCTGAGATCTCATCCGTCAACTTACTCTGAAACTAAGAAAATGTAGTGGGGATAATCAACATAAACCTCCATTGATCAGGAAATCATCAAAACAATAATACAAGAGCATATGAGAAGGTAACCTGTCTGGATGATAGTTCTTGAGTGCACCAGCCCCACCAACATTAATAAGTATGGGCATAAACCCGTGTGTCTTCTTCACGAGCCAGCAATATCCAACATGTCAGGTGTGTCCATCACTGATCTATAAAGAATAAGCACCCTAGGTGCATGTGCATTAGTGCATGCCATTGAGGCTCGAGAAATTTGAAAATGTCCATTCTACATCCATCTGTCTGCAGTGGAAACCTTCCTATGGACCCATATCCGTGATGCAATGATATGTCACCCAGATCCATCCGTCTTGGAACTTTATGAAAGATCAGAATAATACTGTATCAGGTTAGAGCACAGTTCAATAGCTAGTTGCTCACAGCAATTGGGAAACAAATGGAAAAAATGCTATCAGACAAGCACAGTACAGCATATTAATCAATGCAGGTGGCATATACATCATACCTTTTCCCTCCTTTGTGTGAGTACATACAGCATATTGAAAAAAGATATCACTATTCCGTGTAACTACATCAGATAGGAATGGTAGATGACCATATTGTGTGGGGAATTCCGTTACAAAGAGGACTGGAAGAAAGATATAACAGGCTATGTAGCATTTTATCCAACTATTAAATTCAAGTGAAACAAGAATCCAAGTCACTGACCTAAGTAAATGTCAAAACTCTACCTGAGATAAGCATTACTGATACAGGATGAGTGCATACAGATAAGTCCATCCATGTTAGTCCTTAATATAAATAAATAGTAGGACACTTAATGAAGGCAAATTCATACTCAGTGAATTTACGAATTATCTCCTTCAAATAAGATCTGAGAGAATACGAGAAGACCCAGCTGTTAAGGAAAATAATTGTTTGGTTATGAAATGATGAACACACAGGTATTCTCTGTGACGAATCTAAAATATCATTTGTATTACATATAGTCAAATGGAGTAGTCACTATCATTACTGATTTTACATATCCTTACAAAAGCTATTGTTTTCTTGCAGGAAATGGACTCAACAATCTCATCTTAAAGCAGTAGTCAAGTGCAACAGCAGCTGGCAGAAATATAAAAATGTTCTCAACCACGCTAACTGCACCACTGAGAGCAATTGACATTAAGGCATCAGTGCTCAGCTCGAATGGTCTACCTGATTCCAACAGAGCAAGGCCTGCAGACAGTTTCATTCCAGTAAATAACAAAATTGTGTGTAATAATAATTATAGAAATGCTATTGCCTGATTTTACCTCTCACAAAAGCAAAAGCAGCAGGAGCCCCCGTCTTTAGTTGAATATTATCCAGATCTCTTCTGATGGCATACCGGAATGTGACTCCAAATAAAGCACAGCTTATAAAAACAACTGCTGATTGAAAAATTAATTGCGGAAAATCTTGTGCTGCATAGAAAGATATAGGCAAACTAGCCAGAACACCAACTGCCGAAGAAACTGCTGCAGCTTTTACAGATTCTAGTCTCTCACTATCTTTGTCAATCTCATCACTTGACACGTCTCCAAGGCTTTGTTCCTCAAGATTAGAAGACAAGGAACGCTGAGCCTCATCTATCATTTCTCTTGCCTGTAGCAGCTCCCGCTGTGACTCTGCAATCTTGTTAATAGGATGCAGCATTATAAGTATATTATTAAGAAGAAAGAGTCCACACAAGAAGCATCATGCAACAAGAAAGAAGATATTTTCATGATTGCGGAAGTGTATTATCACAAAAAGTTGATGGCTGATGCCACAACCAATAATCATTCTGCCTTCAGTGTCATGGGGCCGCATGAAAAATGTTTCAAATACCTTTATGTTTTCTCAAAAGACATGGAGCAGCCGTGTTAACTTTAATTTACCAGATTGAGCAGCATGAATGCAATGAGGTTACATTTTATAATGAATCTCAAACTGAAAAACATATCATGATGAACAGATGAAGCAAGCAGACAACAGAAAAAACCCAAAGTTATGAACTATGGGTCTCATGCTTGCTGCTACAGAAATATCCAAAGGACATGTGAACCTGAGAAGGATTCGAAAAGTCAGTTCAGCAGAAGCCAATACAATGCCTAACAGGTTCCCTGGGTTGTACGGTTGGGTATTTCAAATAGAATCTCTTTTGGTGTTATCCGTCTATAACCAGAGCTCTCTGCAACTGCACAAATGCACTACCTCCTAGCTATTTGAAGGGTGTAATTCCTCGAGATTTTTGGTACCATATTACCTCAAATGCAACATCGCTATTCACTAAACATCTAAGGCTACATGGTTGCTTTCTGCAAAACACAGTACAATCACCCATTTGAGCGCAATAACGCAAACCCACCCCTACAGATGCCCAAGAGAGACTTCAGCATAGGCACCTCGCTATTGACAGAATAGCTGTAAATGAGAGCACTCATGCTGAGTCGGAGACTTCTGGAGGGACATGTTCCACCCCATGAGGTAACCTCAATTCGCGAAGGGACTCCATAGTGTGCTACCACAGTAACATACAGTATCACACCAAGTGGTGCCCCATTTTTTAGACAAAAGGGGCCATTCCAGCTTGTATTGAAAGCTCGAACGTTAGAGAAATATAAGTGGTGCCCTTTCATGAGGCAAATTAGGCCGTTGGGGTCAGTGCAGCAGTGCTGAAAGCTGGACGCGGGTGCATGCAGGCCGGGCCAGGTTGCTCAACTCGTCATTGGCGTCACGGGAGGGGGCACCCATTCGTTGAACAGGCAAAACATCGAACAGGCTGAAGGCATCCAGCACCTCGCGGTGACTGGCTGTTGCGTACCTCGTCGCGTCGCTTCTCGAGGCGGCGGACCTCCTCGCGGGCGAGGCGCGCTGCGACCTCCTGTCGCTCGATGTCTGCGAGCGCGGCGCGGGCGCGCTCCACGCGGCGTTCGGCGGCCTCGACGCCCTCGAGTAACGACCGGTTCTCCTCGCGCTGCAGCAGCTCGTCCACCTTCTCCCCCACCGCCGAGCTCAGCCACGCCGCCGCCCCCTTGTCCTCGCCGGCTCCGCCTCCGCCCGCGCCATCCCCGTGGGCGCAGCCCACGCGGACGCTTCCCCTGACGCCGCGGCAGATGCGCCGCGAGGCAAGTGGTTTCGCGGCGATGAGAGGCGGCCCAACGAGCGGGCGGACAAGCGCGGGGCGTTGCATTGCCGCGCTGCCGCTTGCTTGCTTTGCCTACCTGCCTGCCTGCCTGCGTTCCCGGCGGCTGCCCTGCGTGCTTCTGCCGTTTGGATTGGAAGAGGACGGTGAGGAGCTCCCGACGACCAGTGACCAGTATTTTTTTTTTTTTTTTTTTTGAGGTTAACGACCAGTGACCAGTAGAGTTTGACTCACTGCGTTGGGGCCACACTGGTGTCGGGACACTGCAGCTGGGTCCCAAATGTCTGCAAAGCCTGGGCCCGAACCGGCCCGGTCCAAAAAAAAACTGGCCTGATACTTGTCGGGCTGGGCCTCCGCAGCCATTTTGGGCTTCCTCCGCATAGGGGTAGAACTGGAAAGCTTCAAAATTCAAGAGACTGCGTCGAGGGTTTCTCTTCTCCTGTCGCTCATTCGGCTGTCCTCTCTCTCTCCCGCCGCCGGCCACGCGAGGCAGAGCAGGTCCTTCCTCCACTGAATATTCCGTCGTCGACCATGGCGGACGTTGAGCTCAACCCTGAGGACAACTGGTCGGACTCCGACGTGGAAGATATTTCCGATTCCGAAGTGGGGGATGCCCTGGACTGGCTCGACGCCGTGGAGGGCCCTGACGGCTCAGCCCGGCCCTCCGCCGCCTTCTCGACCACGGGAGCCGCAGCCGCGGCGCGGAGGCCGAACGCACACGGCGGCGTGCTCTCCCGCCCGTTCCAGCCGATCTCCAACCGCACCCAGAAGCTCGCCTCCCACATCCGGGCCACCCCCTTGGAGGTATGCAGCTTCAACTATTCACCTCAGAGCCTGGAAATGTGAATTATTTGCTTGTGTATGATTAATCTGATGTTGTGATACGTTGTGCTCAATTTTTCATGTAATGGATTCTGAATTACTCAGGAGTGGGAAGGTAGAATGAACGTGGGGATGTCAAATTCGGTAACGACTGCAATCAGGGACAGCATAAGGGATACAGCAATTGGGAAAATAAGGAACAATGAGAAGGCCGATCGTGCTACAGTGGAACAGGTCTTTTAATGCTCTCTGCTAAGTGATACTAGTTCTGCCTGCATTTGCAATCTTGCATAATCCTGACGTACCATTTCATTCCCTTTCAACCAAGCCGGCTATCTTGTTATGATGAGGCTCCCTGGTCAGAAAGTTTCATCTTGTACTGTATATGCAAGAAGTCAAATTAAGAATTTGCATTAGCTCATTTTGGAATCCATTTAGTTCCCAATTTCGTGTGTGGCACCAAGAGTGACCTTTTTTTTTTTTGTTAGCGATGTTGGCTAGTTAATAAATTTCTCACGTTGAGGTTATCTGAATTATTTTGCTGATTGCAGTTTTTCATCAGATTTGACCTCCATGTTTAGTATCTTTCCTTCTTTTTTGGTACATATGGCTAGAAGCATCAACTATGCTCTTCCTGATGCTTGGTTCGGTATTGGTTGGTTTACATTTATATTAACTTGAGTACTTAAGTGAAGTAATTTGTTAATATGCAGGCTATCGACCCAAGAACACGCATGGTTTTGTTCAAGATGTTAAACCGTGGTGTTTTCAACAACATAAATGGCTGCATTTCTACTGGAAAAGAGGTAAATACTGAACTGTTTACTCCCATTTGTGTGTTTCACTTTACTGCTGACCTAAAAGATTAATAAATTAAATACTGCTCACTGTTCTGTAAACATATTTCAGAAACATTAATTTGTTTTTTTTTTTTGTGCAGGCAAATGTCTATCATGCAACAAAGACAGATGGCCAGGAGCTAGCAATCAAAGTCTATAAAACCTCTGTCCTTGTCTTCAAGTAAGATTCGATTCTCTATTCTTGTTTGTTTCCCTCCACAGATACTTGTTGAAACATATTGCATAAATGTGTCATGTGATATGCTCTTTATCCTTTTGGTAGTTGTTAAATGGATTGATCTGAAAAATTGTACATGTCATTTGTTTATTCCAGGGATAGAGACAGATATGTTCAAGGAGATTATCGTTTTAGACATGGTTACTGCAAGCATAATCCCCGGAAAATGGTTAAGACCTGGGCAGAAAAGGAAATGAGAAATCTTCTGCGGTGAGATATATTTTTCATGCCCTATTTGTATTTGTATACTCTAGTAAGTTGTCAAGCTGTTGCTGCCATGTTTAAGCTTAGTGTATCATACCATATGTTACTCTCCTGTATTCCCTACAATTTTCTCAAAGCGTATAAAGCTTTGTTACAACAGTCTTTTTTTTAGCGATGAACAATCTTATACTAAACAGATGATGCAATAGTATAATTGTTGAATTTGTCCATTTCTTTTTTACCCTCTTTATAGAGTGAGAGCAGCTGGAATTCGATGCCCAGTACCATTGCTCCTGAGGCTTCATGTATTGGTGATGGAATTCATAGGTAATTACGCAACTTACTCATGTAACAGCAGTATAATTATATTTGTTTATTTAGGTTGGAAGCATGCTTACCTAGCTTGCTGGATAAAAGTATGTTGCAATACCTTCTAATATATAATATGTATATTTGGCTATCCATCAGGGAAAGGAGGTTGGGCGGCTCCTCGTCTTAAGGACGCTGCTCTGTCGGATGACAAGTTGCGTGAAAGTTACTTTGAGGTAGGGTGATATTTGAAGGATCTGGACCACTGACTGACTGTTGATTGATAGTCAAGCTTGATGGTTCCAAGTTGGAAATTCAAGACGGTTTTTTATCCAATATAGCATATCTATCATAGTTCACATTTGGAATATTGATTGTTGCAAGGGCATGGCAGTGATACAAGAACCTTTTTAGCTATAACAAGCTTCTTTAGCATTTTCATTGAACATTTTTTACTCATCCCCACTCCTCACATATTGCATCATATTGATTAGCTAGTGGTGGGAAAATTTAGTGAAGTCCGTATATGAAATGCAGATACATGTTACAGTGGTCACTCCAATTTTTCTTGGACTTGAAAATAGTCAGTATGTTCTTACTTTTTTGGGGGCAGCTTTGTGTTTCCGACCTATTATAATGGCCATTTACGTTTCTGCAAGTAGTCATGTAACATATGAGTTATGATATTAATCATGTATGTGAACCCTTTCAGAGGTTTAGAACTTTAGAGACCCCAGACTCTATTTTTCTACTGATGTGTATTATAATATTTGTATGCACTGTTAATAATTTTGTAATTTTTAGCTTACACTAGATTCAGGTAAAGAGAATCAAGACAGATGAAACCGCATTCTTGATTTAAGTGTTTGTATATCATTGTTTCTCATATACACCCTGTTTTCAGATTATTACGACAATGAGGACACTTTACCAAAAGTGCAAGCTAGTCCACGGTGATTTGAGTGAATACAACATTCTTTATTTTGAGGTAAATGAAAACCTGTAATTAAGCTTTTTTCCAGTACGTCTTCCCATTGTTCTAGACAACTGGTTCTTATGTCCTTCCTGATTTGCCTATTGTCTAGGGCCATTTGTACATCATTGATGTTTCACAATCAGTTGACCTTGATCACCCTTCAGCATTGGACTTCTTAAAGGAAGATTGTTTGCATGTTTCTGTAAGTGGAAGCTGGATAGATCGCCACACATATACATAAATTACTATGTCTGATATGTGCAACATTTCATATGCAGGACTTCTTCAAGAAACGAGGTGTCCCTGTCATGACAGTAACAGATCTATTTAATTTTGTGATTGATCAAAACATTGCAGATGAAGATGTTGATAATTACCTAGATAAGGTATGTTGGATAAGCATAACTTTTGGAGCAATACACCATTATCATGTGTGCTCGATTGTCTAAAGAGAATCTGATGTGTTAGCAATATTGTTCAATCACAGGTTCAGCAAAAGATTTTGGAAAATGGAGATTCACTTGCAAATGATGATGAAATTTCTCCAACAGTCATGGTGCAGGTAAGATTAATTCAACCTTTCAGCTACTCGTAATCATTAGCCTCCTTAGTAGGAGATTCTGCTGGCAGGGCAAACTTGCACTACTATGTTGTGTTACTCATCAATCAACAATCGTACATGAAATATGTTTGTAGTGCATAGCTTGTGATCCCTCCCAGAGGTCACCTCCAATCCGTAACTATGTGTGTTCAATTTTGTCTTTTCCATGTTTCTACTACCAAGGTTTGACAATAGTTTACTTGATTTCTTTGTTTAGACGCTGGATTATGTGAAGCAGTGTGAGGCTGATATAGTCAACATGTCAATGATGCAACGCCCATCATTAGGTTATGAGCCACCAGCGGATAAGCTTTATGACCAACCATTGCTAGGATTTGTGCGGACGAAAAACGCACATACTGTTGAAAAGCAGCAAGAACAGTTGCCACAGAATACAGTGGAAGAGACCTTGGATCTACAAAATCAGTGTTCACTGGAGAGTAGTGGTAGTGGATCTTCCTGCAGTTCTGATGAAGATGATTCGTGGCACGAGGCTGATCCCAAGATGGGACCTGAGGAGAGGAAGGCTGCTCGTAAGGAGAACAAGAAGAAAGTGAAAGAAGAGAAGAGAGAAGCTCGCAAGACAAAGATCCCAAAGGCCGAGAAGAAGAAGAGGAAGAAAATGGCAAAAGCAAAGTGCAAGCGGTAACAATCTCTGTGGGCCATCGTTGACTAACTTTGCCAGTTAAATTGGAAGCACAAATCAACTCTCAGCTAACTTATCTTGAATGAAACTGCGAGATAGCCTCTATGAATGTCTATAATGAAGAAAGATGATACTTTTCCAGTGATGATGGAAACAGATGTTTAGTCATTGGATTTTCAGCACGATTTACCTTACATTTCTTTTCTTTCTCAATGTATTACTCAGGTAGCTACTTATGTGATCTTAAAGCTTTTAAACTGCGAGACAGCCCTGAAGTGGATTAATGGTCCTGCAAGCTTGTAAATGGTGCGCCGTCTCATTAGGTTTGAATTTTCATGAACTTTTTTGTGGCTTTGAAGTCAAGTAAGGATTCCTCAGCACCATGACGTGTGTTTCTGTCGTTTGGAGTAAACAATTAGCAATCTTGAAGAGTTGTCATGCTGCCAAAACGAAGTCTTGTGTTATTCGTTTTCTACTTTTGTTGTTTTGTGAAATGTTTCCAGGCAATAAGATGTCAGATTGCGAACCTGTTCTTTGATAGACTATTTCATGACATGTGGTCTGAACTTTGAAGCCTTTGGAAGCGGCCATTCATAGCAAAACGATACAAAAAACTAAACACACGAACATAATTCAGATTTCAAAGTTGAGAAGCGCACCCCCCCCCCCCCCCCCCCCCCCCCTCTACCCCAAAGAAAAAATGATCAGCTGAACGACTGTATTGGCATACATACAGATTTTCGTGTTTTTATCAGGCATGCACAAGGGATTGAGAAAGAGACGAGTGACCTGGAAATCAATGACACTAGAAAGCATGTCAATGCCTCAGCAAGTAACCGGACTCTACAACGTGCCAACCTGTGGCACAAATTGGAATGCCTGGTAAAATGAGGCAGAGGGTAATTCTAAAGTGAAGCAGGTCACAATTCAATCGTAAGGGTGGAAATCATCCATATAAAGGGTAACTTTTGATGCTATTTGATGGATGTGCCATAACAGTCTTATAAGCATAACTAAGGAGAATCTAAGAAGCTAAGAATCTGTGGTAGCATTATCCATTAAGACACTAAGAAGCCAAGGGAGCCATTAATCTATCATGAAACTGAACAAGCAGTTGGCCACTGATTTCTCTAAGTATCACCTAGAACATGTGAAATCCAATATACTGAAGATTTCAAGAAGTGACAAGACTATCTGAAAATTGTGTTACCATTTACTCCATTTTTAACTCATCAATAAACTATGGCGTTGATGTCTTTATGGTGTTCCTCACAAACAGTGTCATGCTGCTGCTACAGCAAGTTTAAAGATATCCTGATTCACTCTCCAGTGGTCTTTTTATAAATCGTGTACTACCAAAAATTTGTACGCTCATCATAACACAACTGTTGGTGCTGCACAGGTTTCTGTAACATGTATATCTGGATATGGGGGCATATTTTCGAGGAATGCATACTCGAAGTAAAAACATGCGCCAATCCTTTCACGAGAACCTTCTGAAATATCTAATACTGCTAAAGCTAGATGTCATAATAATTAGTTGTAATCCAAAACCCCGATTTAAAACAGGTCCCACATACCAATGAGTAAATTTATGAATAATTAGTTGGCTCAAGATACATCTAACAGTATTTTGAGCTGATGCCATGACATACAAAATTTACTAATACTGTTCTCCTTTTCAATTATCTCTTTTCATCATTTTTTAGGGAATTGATATGTAGTATGCCCCCATCTTGTTTGGGATTTAAGGCTCTGTCGCTGTTGTATGCACATTACTGCCATGAATTATAACTGAAGTCTGCAGTCTCGCAGTAATACATCAAGACAGAAAAGAAGCTTAACAAAGGTATCAAAAGACACAAAATTCATCCACTCATGGACAGATATAAAATATTGCCATATATGGTCAAACTCAATGTTCTATATCTCAGTAAGGAAGTAAGAAACATTCAACTTATTATCAAAGCCAAAATAACAAATAAATAATAATGTGGGATTCATTTAATCATCAGTACAATAATATATTGCTAACAGAAACCAGAAATGGCATGTCAAAATTAAGCAACTGCAATCCCAGATCAAGCATGCCATTATTTATTCATCTCAGTTGCTCTACAAAGCTCTAAGAGAACTTTCAGCCTAGCATCAACACAAGCTGGGGAAGATCCAGACTGGAGGTCTGACAGGTGAATTATTGTTCAGAGGTGGTGCACCTGGATATTCAGCATAGCGAACATCGCAAGTTCCATCAGCCAGTGAGTACTCACGCCATTCGCCCAACCACGGCCCGGCTGCATATACGCAATCGCCTCGAATCCCTGGGCAATCTGAACCAATACATGCCGCAAATCCATGGAAACCGAGAAACAATGTCCGCCCGCCCAAGCTAGTGATCATAACCCACTTCCCCTCCTCCGCCATCCACCGGAACACACGGCACAACATCATCTCACTAAGGTCTTCACTGATGAGCAAGACCTCACCACCGCACTCCCCGAGCATGAATCTCTCCCCCGCCGGCCTGCTCTCGTCATCCAGCTCTTCTCCAACAAATGACAACTCCAGCGAATTATCTGACAGCTCCACTCTGGCAAGACGGAGGCCATTTACCAGAGCGTAGAGGGTGCCATCGACAAAGAGCATATCTTCAAAGATGTGGGGCGGATCAGCAAAGGCCACTTGCCAGAGCGCGTCCCCCTGGTGGCAATGCTGGACAGTGGCTCTGCCGGGCAGGAAGAGGACGGCGACGAGGTCATCGGAGAGGATGACACGAGTGAACGGGGCGGGGACCTTAGGGAGGCGGAGCTGCTCGCCGGAGAAGAGGTGCAGGAGCAGAAGCTTCGGAGGGTAGTGGGCGGACGCGGTGGTGGCGGTGACGAGGAAGCCGTGCGCGAAGAGGAGGGTGTGGCGAGATGGGGGCAGGTGGTGGGCCCAGGGGAGGCGGAAGCGGTGGAGGCGGCGGAGCGGGAGGTGGAAGAGAGCCTCCGAGAAGGAAGGGAAGAGGGCGATGAGGAGGAGCGGAGGCTGCGAGGCGAGGATCGCGCGGGACGGCGGGAGGAGGGCGCGGTAGGCGCGGCAGGTCGCGCGCAGGGCGAAGAAGTCCTCGAGGGAGGTCAGGCGGCAGGCGATGTCCGGGACGAGGTCCACCGGAGGGGAAGGAGAGTGAGCAACAGCGGCGGCGGCATCAGGGGTCGATGAGGAGGAGGCGCCGGGCGTGGCGGCCGGCGGTGACCGGTGGCGCCGGCGCTTCTCCGTCGCCATCTATCCCGTCTAATTTTTCGGTTCCATTTTTTATCTTTTCCGCGGTTTCGAGCGAAAACCGCCTGAGGGATAGCAAAGACTAGTCAACGTCTCAACGACAAGCGCCGAGCGGCCCGTAGCACATTATTAATGGCCCATGAGGATCACAAGATTACCACAGCCTGCACAGACCAGTAGTGATCCATGGGCCATAACCTAGTGCTCTTGCTATTTTTGCAGCTGCTAAAGATTAGAAACTCTCAAAGCATTGTGCATCCGAGAAATAGCCATAAATATACAGCATTATATAAAAAGGCCAGGGTTGAATTCTTAATATTGCATAAAGATAGTTCATATTAAAAGGAAACTGAATTCTGAATAACAAATTCATATTTGAATGCGTGATGTTACTCTGTGCTTCTTACACAAGTTTATATAAGATTTGACATATGACACAAATTCATATTCGGATGCAGCAGAGAGGCAAAAAAAGGCACAAGAATACAACAATGGTGTACAATTGACATAGTACATGTTATTATGACCTGGCTTCAGCACCAGTAGTATCGGAACTGACAGTAACGCAAGGGAACCAATATCTACGTTTGCCGTCCCTGTGGCCATCGTCAATCATGGCAAGTCCGTCCTGTTACAGTAAAAGTTGTTAAAGATCTTGAGCGTAAATTCATTAGCATACAACACAACAAACATGGATCGAACAAAGGTATTATTACCTTTGTCACTAGAATGGTCTTAATAAATTGCTATTCAGAGATCAGAAGCATTATTACCTTCAGCAGAGTTTCAAGGGCATCTATCGCACGGCCCGTAGACCATGAGAATTCCTTCTCAACTTGTTCTACAGTGACATAGCCTTCAGTCTGCATGCCAACGAGGTGCATGTTAAAGTCTCTACTAACATCTAGCTGCTAATTGGAACAAGCATGATAACAGATTGTCTCAAAGTATTACATGGGCTTCATGACTTCCTATACATCATAATCAGCTTAATAGTATAAAGTAATATGTCTGAATCTAACAATGTTTTAAGCACAAACCTGTGCTAGGCCAAGTATCCCACTGTGGTCTTTATTCAATTCGGTAGGAACGGAACGCACGAGCTTTCTTCTCCCCACAGAAATGACTTCAAAGCCGCTACCAAGGACCTACAAGTTCATAAATAAAAGTTCAGAGTATCCACAAATCGTACTTGGTACAGCAAATTCCCTAGAATTGAACACTCATAATCCTTCTTTTTTTTTTTGGAGAATCACTCATAATCCTTTTTTTTAGGATGAACGAGTATCATCTGTTAATTTAGGTGCAAATTTGAAGAAAAAGCTAAGACGGAATCATGGCTGGATGATCTAGCTTAAAAGTCTTACCTTCAGCTTACTTATCGCACGTAAACAGTCATCTTCCGACAATGACTCAAGAGTAGCTTTTCTCTTCTGACAGAGTTGTTTACGGAGATCTAGCAAGTCAATCAGGCCACCATTATGTGATCTGGTTGCAATGCATATGTCAACTATCTGAACTCCTGTAACAATAGACATGGATGGTAAGCAGGCATTGGAGAGAGCAATATAAAATGAGAACTTTCAAACCACAAGAATGCACAAGAAAGCCTATACCAAGTTCATAGTAGAAGTCTCCGATCCCTAGAAGCTCTGCCCAAACTCCTTTATTAGACGCCAGCGGATCTACTCCAACTTTTGCACACATTTCATGGAACTGCTGTCTAAATATCGGATTTTTACGGATGTCACTCTGCACTAGCACAATCCAAATAATAGTATTACCAGAAAGAATGAGTATACATTATATGTATTTGAACTATGGGGGGATTTGATACGCACATGAAAAAGTAAAATAATTAATGGTACTTTCCATTGCACTAATCACGACTTGAGTTCTCACTAAAAAGTGTATACACTGATAGATTTATCTTTGCTTCAATTTCAGTTCTGGCCCTAATGATCATTGCTTTATTTTGGGTATGTTCTGGATATGCGTTTACAAGCTTATTGGGACCCTTGCTATCAAAGTTTGATAGATAGCTTCAATCGAGATTATCTCAGTAACTACAACACCAATAGCTTTAATATACATGGTATCAGTATTATGAGAATTCAACGAAATAAAAAATGCATCCGATAATTCCAAGCCAAGTTATGTGTCATACCAATTCAGAGTCATGAGATATATTTCCCAGCACTCTCAACATTCAACAAAAACCTAGGAGCAGGGAATCACCTTATGCTTGCGGGCGAATTCCTCGAGCTGGGAACGGAACGTCGCAAGCTGCTCTTTCATGACGTCGGTCCTGACCTTGGCCACATTCTCCCCCACCAGCCGGAATTGGTCCTGAAATAACCATGTAACTCACGCGCCTGAGGGGCTGAAATCACAGAATTTCTCTCAAGTTAACAAGCAGAGCAGCTGCACATACCCGAGTAGCCGCCGCATTCTGCAAGCCCGCGATACCAGGCCGCCGCCTCATCCTGGCCCCGCGCTGAACCACGTGAGGCAGGAAAGCTCAGCTGAATCCCCGAACCTTTTGGAAACCAGACTGCGCCCGCGGCTTCGGAAATTTGAATCCTGGGCCCTGACTGAGTAGAGTTTAGTCGGGATCGATGGATGGGCGGATTAGTGCGGCACACGAATCAGAACTCTTAGAACAGTCCATCCCAGCAAGCTGCGATTGCTTACCTCGCGAAAGAAGAGACCAGTCCAACTCCAGGTGACCGGGTGGATCTCCACTCCGCTCGGGTAGACCGACTGACCGAGGGAGGAGCGGCCTCTCCGGCGGCCGGCGGTGGACGGAGGAGCGTCGGGCGGGGGGGATCCGTCAGAGAGAAGAAGACCAACGGCGTCGTACTCTCGTTATCGCCGTGTCGGGCTTTTTTTTTTTTTTTTGAAAACAAGTCGTGTTGGGCTTTACTCCCAAGAGAAAGAGAGAGGGGTTAGCGGCGCAAGAGACAGATCATCCGATTATTCCCACTGATTACTCGCGGGTTTCGTTGCGTTTCTCTTCTCGTGTGGAAGGAAGGGAAGCCGGCGGGAGGTTGTTGGGGGGCCACCGCACCTGGGCCGGTGCACCACTGGGGTGCGGTGCTTTCTCTTGGGCTCGGTCGTTGCCGCGGCCGTCCGCGTCGAGCTGTACGCGACGACGTGCCGCGCTTGGTCTCTCTGCTACAACTAGCTAGCCAGCCCCCGCGGGATTATGCTCCGCTCCTCTACACCCCGTGTTAATTATTGGTGATTGTTCGTTCAGGATACACTGGTGCTAACTGACAATTTTAGGTTCTTCGTGTGTTTTTATTAGTAGGATTTGCCCAAACAAGTCGTAACCCAAACAAGTAGTTTGGAACGATCTGGAGATTAAGGCCGTGAATAACCCAACGCGGTTTGGAACGGTTGCCGCTACGGCCCACGGTGTTTGCTCTTCTGGGCCAAACAGGGTGGTCCGGTCGTTCCGCACGGACGCAGCTTCAGCTTAGCCCAATTAATTTTAGGCTCAAGAGTAGTTTTCAACTAGAGATCTAAAATTTCCTCAAAAAAAAAAAAAAAGAGATCTAAAAAAAAACTAGAGAACTTACATTTTGCACTTCTGCATTTTGGTGGGTCAGATTACTGCTTATATAATCCATTAAAATTTTGGTAAAAACTGAAAGAGAGAAGCTGAGAAATTCTTGATTGGGTTGGATTGTTGGATTCCATAACCTGAAGGCACAAATTGTAAATATGAGAGAAACAGATATCCTTTTGTTTCACGTCAGCTCATATACGCCATTTCTAGGCAAAACAATAGTAGGCTTTTAAGGGTTGAGATAAGTTATATTAGTCACTTCATAGGCAGATTGTTCGTTTGTTTTTCTTTCTTTAAAGAATGAACGCTTGTAAGCCGTCAAAAAAAATATTCGCAGCCTCAAGATACATTAGGGGCAATACAAAATAGAAACATGTACCGAATGTAATGCAAGCAAAAGAGATCGCTACAATTGCAAATGCGATATCAGATGTTTTGGCTCCAAAGCGGATGTTTTGCACTGATTACTTTACCCTCATTAGCGATTGTTGCTGTTGGACAAAGGGTCGTAGAATGAGATTCTGCTGGCACCGCGTAATACAATGGCGCCAAAGCTTTACCAACCAAGTTTGTGGCTTCAACTAAATTTGGAGTTTATTACAGTTCCTTTTTGTCAATCAAGTTCATCTTACGGGCCAGAGGCCCAGAGTTGACGCGAGTTTGAGACCTACCACGGCGTCACACCGTCACGACCCTGCCGCTGCCCCACCTCGTGGCACGTGACGCGACACTCGCACAGTCACACTCATACACGGCCGCCGGCCTCGCCACTAGGCAGTGGCAGATCCCCAAACCATCGCTAGCTCCGCCCACCGGCCGCGCTCGCCATGGCCGCCGTCACCTCCCTCTCCCACCTCCTCCTCGCCCCCAAGCTCAAACCGAAACCAAACCCGACGCCTCTCCCCTCCCGTCGCGTCTGCGTCCCCTCGCCACGCAGCAGGCGCCGCTCTCTCGCGATCTCCGCCGCGGCGTCCGACCTCATCTCCCCCGCGCCGACCCTCAAGTCCCGCCTCGCCGCGGGCGACACCCTATACGGCCTCTTCCTCCTCTCCTTCTCCCCCACCCTCGCCGAGCTCGCCGGCCTCGCGGGGTACGACTACGTCGTCGTCGACATGGAGCACGGGCCGGGCGGCATCCCCGAGGCGCTCGCCTGCCTCCGCGCGCTCGACGCCGCGCGCACCCCCGCCGTGCTCCGCCTCCCCGAGGCCAGCGCCGTCTGGGCCAAGAAGGCGCTCGACCTCGGCCCCGCGGGCCTCATGCTCCCCGCCGTCGAGTCCCCCGCCGCCGCCGCCGAGGCCGTCGCCTGCTGCCGCTACCCGCCGCGCGGCGTCCGCGGCGCCGCACACACCGTCGTCCGCGCCTCCGCCTACGGCCTCGACGACTCCTACCTCTCCCGCTGCGAGGACGAGACCCTCATCATGTGCCAGGTCGAGACCGCCGCCGGCATCGCCGAGGTGGAAGCCATCGCCGCCGTCGACGGCGTCGACGTCGTGCAGATGGGCCCTCTCGACCTGTCGGCCAGCATGGGGTACCTGTGGGATCCGGGGAACAGGAAGGTGCGGGCGACGCTGAGGGAGGCCGAGAGGAAGGTGCTGGCGGCCAGGAAGAAGGATGCAGGCTCGGATGGCAATGCTGCTTATCTCGGCGGCTTTGCGATGCCGAATGACCCAGCGGAGCAGCTCAAGCTGAGGGGTTACCATATGGTGTCTGGCGCAGTGGACGTTGGACTGTTCCGGAAGGCAGCGCTGGATGACATCAAGCGGTTCCGGGAGGCAGTGATGGAGATTGGCGAGGAGGGAGACGAGGAGGAGGATGAGAAGGCTGAGAAGGAAGCTGACGGGTATTGGAGTGAGTGAGAGAAACAGAGCGAGGAACTGATTGTGGGTTCTTTTCTGGTGATTTGTTTCTGCTCTGAGCTGAGAGGCTCTAAATGATCATAAGAGGCCACACAGTTTCTGGATTTTGGTGTACTGTTGTTTAGTTGATTTGATTTTCAGGTGAGCAGTCTGTTTGGGATCTTAGTATTCCCATTTGTAGGCCGAAACTTTTGACTGCCAATAAAGATCAGAATTTGCAGAAATGATGTCTCTTTTTCAATTTTGCACATCCAGAAAAAGCATACATTTTTCTTGCAAAAAACTGGGGAATATTTCATGGGATGAGAAACAGACAGTAACTATTGCTCAGGTTTATAGGTGTGGTGGGGTCAAGGCAAGCCACACGCCCAGAGTCCAGATTGTCAATCTCAACACTTGATCAACCTCCACCACCAGTTCAGATACGCACGCCTACATCCCATCCAAAACCACGGGGTCCTTTGGACATTTCCTCATCCAAAAAATATCTGTAATGAATAGGATGCTGCCTAAGGTGTTAGGAGCTTAGTCATCATCTTTCTAATTCTGATTCCACCTCCAAACATTTTGCTCCTTCATTTCCTTCTCTCATGACCACAATGCTCGCAGCAAGCTCTGTAGTGAACAGCAAACTTGCTTGCTCATCTAGGATATCCTCCTGCTCTGACTTCACATCTGGCCATTCCTGGCGTCCAATAGAGACTGTGAAACTCCATCGGAAGCATGCTGCGAGATCGCTACATATTAGTTGTGCTGCTACTAAGCCTGCGAAGAGTCCTGGTACTGTGATTATGCTCTACTACTTTGTTTTTTGTTCGGTTGTTATGCAATATGCTAGGTCATTGCATTGCGCATGATGTTACTCCCTTCCTTTTTATTTGTCCTTACAGCTGAAGAAGACTGGAAAACCAAGCGGCAAGTACTAGTAGAAAAGCGGGTAATTAGCGTCACTCTACCCATTCCCTCAATCTATTTCTGAAGTTTGGTACATAATACTTAACATTTGGTTCTGTAGGGAGGATTAATCCACATGAGTGCTAGTTAAAAAGTTTTAAGCTTTATATGAAATAGGCCTGCTTGTAACTTAGACGAACGCATCTACCCATTGTAGTTTAGAGGATCTTAATTACTTTGTTCTGTCTCCTCATTATTTCACTGGTTGTTCATGGTGAGCCTACTGTGCTTATTTAAAACAAAGGCGTTGGTATTGTTTCTTTTTCTCTTTTGCAGGTACGCAGTGTTGATGTAAAGGAAGCTCTGCGCCTTCAAAAGGAGAACAACTTTGTAATTCTTGATGTCAGACCAGAAGCAGAGTTTAAAGAGGTATCTTTTAGTTTCGATCGTTATTTTTCACGCCACAAGTTTAGGACAATAATGTATCCTACCATGTAATTTTCCCTTTGTCCATTTCTTAGATCAAAATAAGACCATCAGGAAACATGGTGTGTATTAGAGATCACATGCTGGATTAATAGTACTAGAATTTTATATAATTTCTGCTAACATAAGTTTTTGCTGTATATTCAGTGCTGCTTTATGTCATGGGGCTCACAATTCATTAGTCAAGAATTGATAATTTTTTCTTGCCAATTTATAATGATTTTGGAGTTTCTTATGCAGGCTCATCCACCTGGTGCCATCAATGTGCAAATATACAGATTAATAAAGGAATGGACGGCTTGGGATATTGCAAGGCGTGCAGCTTTTGCATTCTTTGGCATATTTGCTGGAACAGAAGAGAATCCTGAGTTCATACAAAGTATGGTAGCATGTTTACTGCTATTTGGTTACTCGTAAATGTTACGGCAATCAGCTACAAATATTATATTTGTGCAGGCGTTGACGCGAAAGTTGGCAAAGATGCAAAGATAATTGTGGCTTGTTCTACTGGAGGATCACTGAAGCCAACACAAAATTTTCCTGATGGGAAACAATCTAGGTATTATTTTTATTTTTTGTATAAGCATCCAAGCTTGACAGGTTTTAATGTTGTCATGTGGTGATTATAAATGATTCTCACCATTTAAAATATCCTATCGAGAAAATTGAAGAGAGATGCAATGTAACTTGCTGAGTTACTTAGGCAATGAAATTAAAACCTTCTGTAAAAAGCTACTTTCTAATTCTTCCGGTAATGCATATTAGTTGTTAGAAATGGATCAAATATCAGTACAGTGAATGTGATGATGAACATATTTGGTCAGCTGAAGAACAAGCATACAATTTACAAGCCATACCATTATGTAGCAACATATTTGTCTCATTCTCTTATCATAGTTGCTACATTATGTGTTCAGCTGCTGAGCCTGCTGATCATTTAGCATTTGAATTTCCAGCTGTTGCGAAGGTAAAACATAAGTTGGGGGGGGGGGGGGGGGGGGAGTTTTATGCAAATCGAAGTAGTCACTTATCAACATGTGATTTTGGGGCTATTTGGATATTTCACTTGCAACTTGTGCTTCTTAAATTGGAAAAAGGGAATCTTGAGGCTTTTAACCATTTGGATAGAAAGAATTAGGTTCAAATTTGTAGTAAATAAAAAAAAAAAAGTTTTGGATCGTTTCTCCCTTGCCGAACAGCCACTTAGTAGTTCTCTAACTTCATCCTTAAGACAGTAAAAAAATACATATCAACTGCACCTCGTTCCATACTACTATCTATTTGGAAGCTGATGAATTTACCTTCATGCGAGACATGTATTCTTTGTTAAGCACGGATTTATTTTCGCCTTTTGTTTTCTTTCTGAAAGTGGCTCATTCAGAACAACGCATATATCAGTGTTGAAGCTTATTGTTAATGTATCTGTTCTGCTTGATTTTGGCAGGTCCCTTATAGCAGCATACCTGTTGGTCCTAAATGGCTACACGAATGTGTACCATCTGGATGGAGGACTTTACACATGGTTCAAGGAAGGCCTACCAGCTGTTGGAGGAGAAGAATGAACATGAGTTTTTCTTGTTGCGATGTGTTGTCATATGCGGTAGCGGTAATGAGTTGTAATAATGTGCTCCGCAGGTAGTCTTTACAATCTCGGTAGTTTTCGGCTGGGATATCTCCGTTCCTCCTACCAATATGATGATGTATTAGATTTCTTGTGGCACATTTGCTGTCAACTGATCGGCATGTGATGCCTCATGCTTGAGGATAATAATGTTATGAATGTTAGTTCGACAATCAGAAATGTGAGTAGAAGCATAATTTCTCTTGATGTCGAACTTTAAGGGCTCATTTATCACAGACATGTTTCACAAAATCACGGTTGGCTTTTATGACAATTTTAGCACTCAGCTAAGGATCAGCTCGATGTAATCAGTTTGGTTGCCGTTCGTGTGTTTGATTTGTATCGTACTATAATGGATAATCTTTTCCTCGAAACAGAATCGACAATCTGAATTTTGGTGCTCCTTCCGAATGTCTGAAAACTGCAACGAATAGCATAAAGCGAAGGTTGTGACGAAAATAGCGAAATACTCTGAAAAACTGAGTTTGACGACACAGAAAAAAGAGTTAAAACAGTATTCAAATAAAGGATGAAAACATATTCCTCTTTGCAGCAACTGTGTAATGACATGATCAGTCAAAAATGAGACAATAATGTTTTAACCATGATTCTAGACTTTAATTGTGTTTTCACCATCAATTTTCAGATTTTGCAAGATCACCATTGATTGCTTTCAGATTTTGCAAGATCACCACTGATTTTTTTTAAAAAAAAGTGATGGTAAAATCGCAAAACTATTTTGTAAGATCACCATCGCTTTTCGAAAACTGGTGGTAAAATCGCAAAATCTGAAAACCAATGGTGAAAACACAATTGGAGTCTGAAAAGACAGTTGTTTTGCAATTGCCCCGTCAAAAATAGATCAGAAATATAACAAGTGAATAAGTCAACCATAAATTTATGCCGTAAGAATGTCTCAGCCGAGTGATAAATAGCAAAACCGAAGAATAGATAAATCACTCAATTGATAAATACAAAGACCGTTTATACATATGATTTACATTGTTACTAGTACAACCTAAGAATCAAGAGTATAAACTGTGATTTGTGAATGTGAACTTCTTAAAGAACAGAAGAACTACATCTGAAAAAACACCATCACGACTCGTGATTCACGAGCAAGCGCACTGCGAGCTCTGCTTCAAGGCGCTGGTCTCCGTGATGGAGCCGACGTCCACCTTGGTCCCCTTCAGCGACAGCACCTCGCCGCCGCCGTCATCGCCCTGCTCGCCGCGCATCCGGCGTGCCTCGTCGAGCTCGAGCGCCCTGCGCGACACGACGGCGAAGACTTCCTCGAGGAGCGTGAGGAAGGCGCGCTCGACGTTGTCGCCCGTGAGCGCGGACGCCTCGGAGAAGAAGAGGCCCTGCTCCTCCGCGAGGCGCGCGGCCTCGTCGGCCGCCACCTCGCGGCGCTCCGGCGGCATGTCGGCCTTGTTCCCGATGAGCGCCACGACGGTGGAGCCGTCGGCGTGCGCGCGGAGCTCCTCCACCCACCGCGCCACGTGCTCGAACGTCGCGCGCCGGGTCACGTCGTACACCACCATGGCGCCCAGCGCGCCGCGGTAGTACGCGCTCGTTACGGCCCTGTACCTGCAATTCTCATACAGTCAAATACTCCTACTACTAACATTTTTGTTCCTACAAAATCTCGCGTTTCTGAACCTGGACTACTTACAAGATTTTTTTTTTTTTTTTTGAGAAAGCATACCTGTATTAATACGTAAGGAAAACGTACATAAACGCGTACACACCCAGGTATATGCTAGAAGGATACAGAAGGAACAGCTGTCCCATCACTTTTGCAGAAAGGCCCCTAGAAAACATGAAAAAAACAGCTAGGTCCCTGGACCTTTCATCCTCGAGGAGCACCGAGATCCATGGACACCGACCACACCCGCCGGTGCCGCCGTCGTCACCAAATCCCGCCGCCACCACCCAGAGCAAGGAGAAACCCATCGCATCGTGGCTTTGACTTGAGCCGAAATAGTCACCCGCCCCTAAGAACGGGATGAGGCCATCGCTAGTCGCTCGTCGGCCGGGGCAGCACCCCGGTTTCTCCTGACCATGGATCGAACCCCACCAACGACGACAACCGCCGAAGGATACCCGAGATCGATCCACTCCTCCATCTTCCGCGAATCCCCCAACTTCCTCTGCATCCTTGATAGCTCTGTACAGGAGCCGGGCTAGCCGGACTCCACCTCCACAAGCCCGTCGCCGACGCCAGAGCCACACGCCGACGAGACAAGGAGAGGCTAGGGAGGACTTATTCCATTGACGCCGGCCCACCGCCACTGTCTCGACGGGACCGAACAGGAAACGAGACCTAGATAAACTAAGACCTAGACTACCAGCCCGCCGCAGATCCACAGTCTTCTCCGCCTCCCGACGCCCCGAGAGCCACCCGAGGCGAGGAAGACCGGCAGACTCGCCGGCGGAGACCTCTCGCTTTTTCTCCTCCTTTCTCAACCGCGAGGCGGTTAGAGGTGGTATGTACTTACAAGAATTTTGACAGAGCATAAGCTGAACCGAAACAGTGAGGTGACTAGTGCATAATCCTCGCAAAAAAGGACTGCCTTATCTGGATGCTAGTTACGAATTCAAATGAAATTGTTTTCAAATGCATATGATGATCTGCTAAGCCATTTTCTACAAAGCCAATGGCTGTGTCCATCAGCATGTTCGGCCTGCTTAATGGCACAATAGACTTGTCCTTAGCATGACATCTGCTCGTCCGATTGCAACATAACTTTCAAATTATTTAAAACCTGCATTATTGAACTCTGCGTGCCCCTGCGAATGCTTATCTTCTTTCAATGCCTCTTTTATAACCTCACTTTGATACCACATCACATCATCATCTCCCTATCTGGATTCTGGAAGCACCTTAGGTAGGATGGCAGCAGGATAAACGACATGGGTTTTGCACTTTAGATATGGGATAAACAAGAAGATCCCATCTCCACCTATCATTCTCATCTCCACCTATGGAAGCAATCCCATCTTCCAACATAAACAAGAAGATCGTGCGATCGGCAGTTTACACACGTCATACACACAGCCAAACCCAAGGAAAAAGCTTTGACGTAACAAAAGGTCGAGCTTCGAATGTACACACGTACCGAACCAAAAATTCCATCGAGTGCAATCCAAACATCGATTCCTACTCCGTCTCTCGTGGTGCACGCCAGCACTGCATGTGCACGAGCTTATCTGCTCTGTTTCTTGCGACAACAAGCTCGCTATCTTTGGTGAAAGGGGTCTTGGCCTAGTGGTTAAGGCATCCGAGTAGCACCTTTGAGGTCCTAGGTTCGACTTTCGGTGGGAGCGAATTTTCTAGGATTTAACGGCATTTGTGCTTTCAGCGATAGACGACGTGGCCGTCGACAGCGAGGCGCCAGTGTTGACTTCGTCAATCTGGAGGATTTGCCGGCTCAGTCTTCGAAGATGCTCATAGGGATAGGGTTTGCGTATGTGCGTTTATAGGGGTGAGTGTGCGTGCGTTGTGAGTGTCTGAGTTGTACTGTGTAATAAAAAAAAAAAGCTCGCTATCTTTGAATTCCGAACATGTGTAAACAGTGCGATACCCAAAAATAAATATGCGTAAACAGTGCAAAAATAACGATGAAAACATGTCACTGTACGCGACATGATGGGGGAAACACGATGGCACGGATTCGCCGGCGGCGGATCGCCGGAGTAGCACCGGGGCGCGTGCGTCATGGATAGGGAGGGGCAAGTGCGTGCGAACGTACCTCTCCTGTCCGGCGGTGTCCCAGATCTGCGCCTTGACGCGCTTGCGGTGGAGCGTGAGCGTGCGCGTCTGGAACTCGACGCCGATGGTGGACTTGGAGTCGAGCGCGAACTCGTCGCGCGTGAACCGCGCCAGCAGCTGCGTCTTCCCCACCGCCGAGTCGCCCACCACCACCACCTTGAACACGTAGTCGATCTCCGCCTCCCCATCCCACCGAGCCGCCGCCTCCTCCTCCGCCTCCTTCCCTTGCCACGCCACCATCCTTCCCGCTCGCGCGCCGCCCTTCTTTTGCTTCTTGATCACCCCCGGCCCCGCGCGCGCCTTCCCTGTCTTCTTCTCTATCCCTGCTTCTCGATTCTTGCCTACGCGCAAGAAGAAGGCGAGAGAGGTTGGCAGCCGAGCCGAGCTATAGCAACCTTGTTCTGCGGTTAATTGGTTGTCCTGTCTTGCGCGGCGGCACGGCAAGAAACGAGGAGGACGGGACGCGGCAGGGGCGTGGCAAGACGGGGGGCTTTTGAGGCTCAATTCTGCTGGTCAGCCGCTGGTGTCTGCCTGCGACCGGCCGCCGAGCGATGCGCGCGCGCGTGTCCCTGCTTTTGGAGGGAAGGGTTGGTTGCTGCGCAAAGTGGAGGCCGCCATCATCCCACCCGCGCTCCGCCTGTGCTGTCCCTGCTAAACTCAAGCCACTACCTTGCCTTGTCTTCACTTTAGCCTTTGGTACATAATATGCATCGTCTTTTTTTCCTTTAGTCATTTTCGTTTCACCTTTCTTGCGGAGTTCGAAAGGCATTGATCCGACGCGGAGCACAAGTAAATGGGCAACTTGCTTTCTGCCCCGGAAAAGTATAGGTTCCTACTCCCAAAACAGTAGTCTCGCCTTTCATCTGTTCAGCGAAAAGATCATGATTAACCGGAAACAGCGTACTCGCTTACATGAGGAAATGCATAAAAGATAAGATTGTTATTGGCCGGAGACATTTCAATTTGACCAACGCAGCTTATCAGGTTTCTTTCACATCACACAGCTCATGCGTGACCAGAGAAATCAGATATTAATTCCGCTGCAAGCTCCAGAAGCCCTTTTGATTTGGTCATATGGAGCTGATCAAACTGAATTTCGCAGCCGTTTGATTGGCCAATCAATCATCAGCCGTGTGCCGTTCAGAAGAAGTGTGGGGAGGAGAAATTTCAGGTCCAGACATTGCGCTGTTTCCCGGATAAACTGATCGCGACGTCAGCATCACGGGGCCGGTGAGCAATTGCGTTGCGGATCGGGATCAAGAACCACCTCTAGCTCACCCGCTCGTCGCTCTCATACGCTTCTGCTCCGCATGCTACGCAATCACAAGATCACGCCGTGATTATACGTGCATGTGATCCTGTACTTCTGTATTTATAAGCAGAATCAGGGGACCGAGCTAGTATATTGGCTAACCAGGCACGCAAGTGGAATCAAAGCTCAACCGGATACACGACGTAATGCAAGTCATCAATACAGATCCCTGACGCGCACGCCATTACAACGCAACTGTCGTTGTTAGCAGAGGTAATGATGCTAGGACCGGCTCGTCAGTCGTCTGAGACGTCAGAGCAGGGCAGGCGCATCCGAACCTGGAACGGTTTCAATGCTTCTGATCAACGTACGTGCACATGTAACGCAATCAGCAAAATCCTTGAGCTTCATCAACTAGCAAAGCAAAAATCGATCGCGATTAATTGAGCTGAGAAGACAGTGGAAGCTCCGTCGGCCTCTGATGGTTGCTCACTGTCCGAGCGCCCGGACACGAGGGCAATGCTTGAACCAAGCGAAACCAGTACGTAGAGCCGTGCATCTTGGTTGCCTTCCTCTCCGCTTGCCGTCGACGGCATGTGCGAGAGAGGCGGCTAGGCGACTGGTTGGTGGCTTGTAACGGGCCGTGCGGACTCCCAGGGATGAGGTGAGTGCGGATAAAGCCCACTTCGTTGAGACTGGCTCGTGCGCCTTGGCTGATGGATGCCCATCTCCGTGCGCCGAGCGCGGATAATAGCACCACCTCGGCCGTTTAGACAGAGCGAACACAGCTTATAGAGGAGACGCTACCGCTGTGTGGCACGACCTTACTTGAACAGGATCTGTTCTATAGGATCGTACCGCTGCATCCTTTACCAATAAGGAGGCAAGCTCTCAAGTCTGGTTGATGACGCCAAGACCTCTGGGCCAGAGCGTGATTAACGGCTAGGGTGCTCCGATGGAGCTGTCCAACGGCTGTAGAGGATCGTTCCTGACCGTTTCACCACGGTTCAGGGTGGCTCAGAGGTTGTCTGACAGACTACTTTTTTTGTTTTGGAGTTCTCCATCTCTTTTTGTTCTAATAACTTTCAACACGGCAGATTGCATTTAATTTCTACTAGTGCATTTTCTTATCGTACGGTCCGCGCTCACAGCCACCACATTATGCAGAAACCTATTGTTCTTCACGACACGGCCAATTACATGGCTGTTTGCAACGAGCGACAATCGACATGCATTAGAAAAACTTCGCATTGCCGCAACTGCAGTTACACGCCATCCAATCATCACTTTCAGGGGGCCAAAGCTCAAAATACTTTGATCTGTGCAATGACCCATAACTCATCGCTCGCAGCGAAGTGCTCAAACATTCTGCCAACAAGAGGAGTAAGCACTAGTATATTAACATATCCTAACAACGAAGCAGGATCACATACAATGTTATGTTGCTAAAATTCAGAGGAATTCTTTTTACAGCCAAATGCGTCTGGCACACTGCAGGATAACCTGACGGAAACTGAATCTACTAGGCAATGCAAAGGGGTCTGTAAGCCACTAGTGCCAAGCCTGTGAGGCTGAGACACAGTCAAGTTCTTTCTACGCAAAAGCAGCAACAGTATAACGCTTAGCACACCCCATATGAGGCAACGCGAGGAGAGTGAGAGAACTCCAGGCGCAACTTGGGTGATTGATGGTCCTGTCGGTCAAACTTGTAGCCTGCAAAATCAAACCACAATCAAACAAACTTTCACCTCTACAAAACTGGCATATTTGCAATATTAGGTATGAAAAGAAGTTACTATCGCATAGGTATGACTATGCCACAATGGATTATGAAATCATAGTTTTAAAATGAGTCATTAATTAAAGGAAAAAATATGCCACATATATTAGTGTCAAACTGGACAAAATGAATACGTGCAAGGAATCAAGTATAATAAATTGTCACCAATAAGCGTACATAAATGTCTCGACACTGAATGTCCCATGTTTTCAAGATTGTTAGAATCTGACTGATTAAACTGCCATATAATCATTTATATACCCAACCAATTCATTATTGATCAAGTTCCATAACTGTTCTAGAAGGAATAAAATTTCCGATGAACTGCTGACAGTTAAATGTAAAAACTGATACAATGAACTATCAGTCATATCGAAGAAGCACATGACATAGACTATACAGGAATATTCACTAACATAAATTGGAGAACCTTAGGGTCTCCTCCAACTCTTTGTATTTCATAAAATGAACTATCTTTCAAAAGTGAGCCCCAATTTTGAAAAGTTAGTTCTTTTTTTTTAAAGTTAGTTCATTTCATTGAACTAAAGAGGGCTGGGGTCATGAGACAAATAGCGTTGGAGGATGACCCCGGCCCCTAAGGTTCTCCAATTTGCATCCATGCCATCCTTTAGTGTCACTAATATGAGATGCCTGACACCATGTGTAATCTCACACTGAATGTTGTTTACCCGTTTATCCAGTTTTGCAATAGTAGTAACCTAGTTATGAGCAATATTGCTCCGTACCATCATCGATAAAGCTAGGACAAAAAAATGTACATTCAAATGCCGTTATATTCACCTTGAAGACTCCCCATAGCAACAAAAGCTTGGACAGGAGTGGCAAAATCAACAAAGCAGATTGGCTGTCTAGCTGCTGATTTCTGCACCAGTCTCAATTCACAGAACCCCATATATTGGCGAAAGATATCTAAACAAAAAGGTCAAGGGGCCAAGACACCTTCATGGTTTAAGATGAAGCAGAAAGAAAAATAAAAGGGTGTGACACGTGGATTCAGAGCACATAGGTATGAAATATAGTAATCTGATGTGAAGAAAAAAACAAGTTAAACTAAAAACAATATAAGAAATCATCAACATGCACAAGGAAGGATACGTGCAACTTCCCGCGTCGTGCAATCTATGGGGAGACCTTCAACAAAAAGGGTGCTTGACGCATTTGGAGGACAAGGAGGCTGTAATCATCCCCAGGGGAAAGGATAAAAAGTTAATACTTTTGTGTTTAGCAAAGAGCTGCTACTCACATTCTAGATTAAAAGCAGCTCAGGAACAGAAACAAAAATAAACATTATGTTACCCCATTGTTTACGTAAGGCCCAAAAGTTGCTGCATTGAACATTGTCATTTCCTGTTGATTGCCTGCCATATGTTGTCCATAAGTCAAGTCTGCAGAATGTTAACACGTTATATTATTTTCATGTATATGTCAGTGGCATAAATCTCAAGAAGACATTCAGTGGCACATGAAATAAGTAGCCACAAGTTGGCCTCGTTTTTCCCTTCACTTCCGTAGTTTCATTTACTATGAGCAAAATAAGAAAAGCAGCAGAAACAAACACACGAAACTATCCCAACCACCAGTCAATTCAGAGCATATGAAGATAATAAGAAAGGAAATCATACAGGTACTGATGTGTGTAAGGGTTTTCAAAATGTTTCAAGAACCCAGCAACCGCATCAATGGTTTAAGCTCATTTATATTCATTACTTTATCGGTCATACAAGATTAAGTGGTTCAATCAGGGACAAACTAATGATTTGACATGTCATTATTAGTTGCAAGGAGTTCTGAACTGAGAAAATAATAAGTAACACCTGAAAAGGAAGGCGAGATATTTAATAACCAATCATGCAACTCCACTGCTCAACAACAATATAAATATCTCTGTACTAATATCCGTACCGCAAATACCCTTTCCGTTGCCCCACTGGTAATCAGCAACACTCTCGCTAAATTCAAGCTAGCATGCATTCACGCGTATCAAGCGATCGGTCTCTCAATAAAATACACTAAAAGGAAACAATTCAACATTACTGAGCTTTTAATAGCTCCACAGTGTGAGGGTGCGAAGCAGCATACAAGATTGCAAGCCTAAACCAGACTGACCAGAACCACATAAAATCTTTCGGATGTTCTAGATTCAGCATTATAATCTATTTTATCAACAAAAGGAAACTCAGAAGTTCTCCACACCATAAACTGGCACCTTTCACAAAATAAAAAATCTCAAACGGAAAGACATACAACACATACGCTTATCTCTCCACCGGAAAGAAATACTACACCAGCACTTATCTCCTTTTTATTTCAACAATCCAAAACACTACGGTACACTAATCCCAATGCTTGATCGCCACAAATGTTTTTTTTCCAGGTTTTCATCAAAATTCAAAGCTTTACCCGGGAACAGAGGTTAAAAAGTCTACTGCCTATTGTGTTCATGAGTATGGTTCTGGAATTTGTTCAACAAATGTAAACATCTAGTCCACAGCAACTTGAACATCATGCTATGGTAGCACACCTACTAGTGCTATCCTTCCTGCTTAAAAAAACAACAGTAATCTGGAATAACTGGAGAATGTCGATCACCAACCGTAATGGTCGAAGCGCTGACGCTTGTAGGGTGGAGCTGACAAATGTGGCTGTGGCATCATCATTGGGTCAGTCTGAGGAGGCTGCTGCTGCATCAAGGGTGGAGGGCCGAATGACTGAGGCGGTTGTTCCATCCCCACCGGACTGACCTGAGGAGGCTGCTGCTGCATCAAGGGTGGAGGGCAAAATGGCTGAGATGGTTGTTGCATCACCACCGGACTGGCCTGAAGAGGCTGCTGCAGCTGCATCATAGGTGGATGGCCGAATGGCTGAGGTGGTTGTTCCATCATCACTGTGCTGGCCTGTGGCGGCTGCTGCTTCTGCATCAAGGGTGGAGGGCAAAATGGCTGAGATGATTGTTGCATCACCACCGGACTGGCCTGAAGAGGCTGCTGGAGCTGCATCATAGGTGGATGGCTGAATGGCTGAGGTGGTTGTTCCATCATCACCGTGCTGGCATGTGGCGGCTGCTGCTGCTGCATCATCACTGGTGCAATCATATGCCCACCTTGAGCTTGCTGCATGTCCATCATGTTATGCGGGATGCCCATGGGCAAAGGAGGCGGTGGCGCCATACATTGCGGGGGCTGCTGCTGTGTTGCCATGGCTGGGCATTGCAGGGGCATCGGGACTGTAACGCCCATGGACGCCGATTGATCGGGCATCGGTGGAGGACCTTGCAGGGAGCCAGGCGCCATCACAGGTGCAAAATTCTGCAGCGGGGGAGCTTTTGCAGGTGCGGCTTGCGGCGCTGCCACCACGGGCGTGCCGCCCTCGGAAGGCGGCACCCAAAAGCCGGGAGGACCTTCCGGGGACGGCGGCGCCTCCACGGCCGGCGCGCCCTGATGAGGCACCACCGCGAACCCGCGCGCGTCTTCAGAGCACGGCGGTGGCGCCGCCGCTGTTCCGGCCTGCTCGGGCGCCATGGCGAACCCGGAAGCGCCGAGCTGCGGCGGAGGCGGGGTCGCGGTCACCGCGTGTTCCGAACGCTGGGCTGGGGAAGCCGTTGGAGCAGCGGCGAGCGGCTGGGAGTTCTAGATGGCCATCGCCCCTCGTCTGACGGATCTACGCGCCGGAGACGGCTAGGGTTTAGGGGAATGGGGAATGTAGGTGGGAGGCGTCGGCCAGCGCACGGGCGCATTCTTATTGGGCGGCGAGGTGCCTGATTTGTGGCTTCCGCCCGCGGGATCGCCGTGGAAGGGTGGCAGCGGCGAGGGGCGCGCGGCGGGCGGGGGTGTGAAACGCGAGGTGGAGTCGTGGGCGTGCCGCGCGCGTGAGTGGGGGAACTGGGTGGACTGAGGTCGTCTGACTGACGCGGAGTGGGAGTCGTGGGCTGGTGGCTCCGCGTGGTGGGTAGCAGGCCGTCTGCGGGATTTGAGGCAACCGTTACACTGGGCTGCTCGCTCTCCTTTGCTCTTCAGGAAAGCCCGTTTGGAATGAGGCCCATTACTGCTCACTACGAAATGGAGTCATGGCCAAATGGGCGGCCCGGCCCGGCACGGCACGGGCCCGCCTCGGCATGGCCCAGAATTAAATGGGCCAGCACGGCCCGATGGTTTGATGGGCCGTGCCGTGCTAGCCCATGGGCGGGGGGGAGGGGGGTAATCGGGTCCGTGCCGACCCATTTGGCCCGAAAGCACGAACCGGCCCACGAAGCACGAAATGACCCACGAAAGCACATGAGCCCACGAGGACCAGATCTGGCCGGAGAAAGAGAGGAAGCCGGCGGCGGCGCACTCCAGGGGAGGAGAAGGAGGAGGCGGGCGGCGCCGCGATGCGGGGAAGGAGGAGAAGGAGGAGGCGGGCGGCGCCGCGATGCGGGGGAGGAGGAGAAGGAGGAGGCGGGTGGCGCCGCGACACGAGGAGGAGGATCTCGAGCTCCCCGCCACCGCCTCCATAGTAGCCAAGTAGGAGCTGGTCCAGCTGGAGGAGGACGAGGGCGGGTGTTGGTGCCCCGCGGAGAAGGGCAGCCTGCCCCGTCGCCCATCGCGATGAAGAAGATGGTCGCGACCACATCGCGGGCAGTGGATCTCGCGGGAGGGGAGGCATTGAGGGGAGGAGCGGAGGGGAGGGGCGGCGGGAACGGGAGGCGTAAAGGGAAAGGGCGGCGTCGCAACGGGGAGGGGCGGCGCCAAGGGAAGATGCGGAGGGGAGGGCCAGGGGCGGCGCGAAGGAGAGAGGAGTTCGCGACTTCGCGGTGGCGGCGGGGAGGAAGAGAGGGAGAAGAGAAATTTATGTTAAGGTTTGGGATAGGTGGGCCGTGCCAATCTGGGCTGTAAACGGGCCGTGCTCTGATGGGTTGTTAGGTGGGCTGCATCGTGTCGCCTCTTACACGTGCCGGGCCGTGCTGCCCACTGAGCTGGGGGGTCGGTCCAAGCACAGCTCGATGCTTCGTGCCGTGCCGGGGAATTTTGATAGGTCGTGCCGTGCATGGGCCGGGTCAAAATCGTCGTGCTTCGTGGCTGCCCATCTAGCCCAGCCATGTGGCCATCACTAGCCAAAGGACAAGTCAATCGGGACGGAACCTTCCGGAAACCCCTCTATAGACTGCTTTCTATTATAAAAACGCCCCCATAGCACTCGGCGGCGATGCCGGTGCCGTCGAGCGGGAGCGTTAAGGATAGCGAGATGGGAAGCGCTACGGAGAGCGTGTGAATGGATATGCTGCTGCTTGATGGATCTGTCAATGGAGTGTTCGGAGAGTGCCTCGTCGGGGCGACGGCGGCGAGGAGGCGCTTGACCTTGTCTCCGGCCGCAAGCAGGGGACCCACGGCGGCCGCGGAGCCGGTTATGTCGGAGATAGTATCGTTTCGCACCGTTCCTGAGACTAACAGGGCGGCGGATCGGAGGAGCTCGTCGGCGACTCTGCCATTGCAGCGTTCCTATCGTTTGCCGAGGCCGTGGGCACTGCAAGCCGAACGAAAACATCGCCTGATAAGTTGTTCGCTCAGTTCAGCTTTTTACCTCGGCGTCAGTTCACAGTTCAGAAAATGGGCAGGCAGCAGAGGTAGGTGGCTGACATGTGCATGATCCATGGAATGTGTCGAATTGAAGGAGATCCCGGAGAGGCGGAGAGGGAGAAGATGGCCATGGACGCAGTGAACTCTGCTCCGTGACAGGCAGTCAAGACCAATTGTACCTTGTTTCATTTTTCCTTTTGCCTCTGTCCAATTGTAGAGGAGGAACGAAAAAAAAACAGTAAAATTTCCTGGTTAACCAAAGGATATAACTTGTAAAGTTATAAGGATCAATGAATCACCCATGCGTGTTGCTTGAAGATGGGTGCTGTTTGAGAACCACGGAAAGTGAGAGCTGATCCCAGTCACCTAGTGATGCAAGCCTTGTATCACAAGCAATGATCCGAGTCAAAACCAAAAGAGTACCAATAGAAAATGAAAAGGAGGTCAGGTGCTTAGACAATCTCGAGAAAGCAAGCACCAAAAACCTTCCAACCATCACCACTACAAATCTAATTAAGCATTGCCATTCAAGTCATGGTCCAAATGGTGGGTCTTCTCCGTTTTGACATTTTCGGAGGTAAACCGTTACGCTTGCAATTGTCTCCCCTAAATCCATTTGAGGCCAAAAGATATGAGCACACGCATACATCTCGTAATATGCAGTTTGGGGGTAACATCAGCGACATAAAGGACGTGGCTGATTGCTTCCCCAACCTGCTGCATTTGCATAGAAAGGTCGAGATTAGGATTTGAACCCAAGTGGGTGGAGTTGTACCAGCGCGACTCCACTACCATGACCAAGGAAGACCTATCTAATTGAATTGGCAATGAACTTGGTTAGTGGGTCTGGCGGTTAGCAACATCTTGCAGTCTAAAAGAATTCCTGCTCCTAGATGTGTAGACACGCCGGCTTATCACGGGCTTGCATAAACGCTGCAACGAGTAACAACGCGTAATGGAAGCGAGCCAGAATGATAGGAACATGCATGTTACCTAGGCGTGCACATGGATTATGTACTAATGACATTAGATAGCTCCAATCAGTAGAAAAAACTAAATGGGGGCACATCAAACTCAAAGCATGAGAGAAAAGGAAAATAGTAACTTTCTTGCTAGTGGTGAAGCACTTGCACGCCATATCAGGGTTGGTCAATTTCTGGCCTCATGTCGTTCCGGCCAAGGCAATGTTGTTGGGGACCAAACTTCTCTGTTGTACTGGCTTCAGGATACAAGGATATTTTTCTACCGCAAGTATACTTCTGTTCTGAATATATATGTAATCAGCCGTCTACGGCAGTTCCAACTAATTTAGTAATCTTTTCGTAAAAAAAAAAACTAATTTAGTAATCTGAAGTACATGCAGCAAGAACGGTAAGCTAAGGTATCCTTGACCCGTGTACATTGCTCAATGCAGCACGCTATTTCCGAGATCCCAAGCTTCAGATCCGAAGTATTTTTCAGCCAATAAATGATTTTGTTATACCAGCACTGAACATGATCACCAGACTGTTGTCCAGACAGATCGACCTCGTTCACCACCATTCATCATTTTAAGTACATGTCATCCCTAATTCCTAAGGCATATTTGTTGCTTTCTGCATAATTTATCAGATTCTTTCTGGTCCTACTAGCCGTGTTCAATGTACTATTTGGAGTCGCAGCGTGCCATTTAAATGCAGGAACCATCTAGATGCCGACATATTGATTTCCTCTCAATTGAAAATGGTCCATGGTATTGGTTCAGTGATATGCACTGAAAATGCCCTTTTCCAAGATCCAAGATAAATTTGTGCTTTGAAAATGCTGGTCAGAAAAGATTGCCCAGTTTAGTGAACAAACACCATATGTATCTGACAGACATGAACTAAATTCCAGACCACCTTGGATGACTTTCTAGCTGAGTTGCATCCAATCAGGATCCATGGGAGACAAAAAGACAGGTGGATATTGACAAGCTCAGATTTTTGCCATCAGCGGAAGCAATTTTCACCGGGCACAATGATGTGCTTCTTTCTCTTTTTGGATCGTATAGCACAATTCTAGCACACAACAAAACAACACTCCGTCACTGGAATCTGATGGCCCATGCAAAGAAGAGCTGTGGCTGGAGTGGACAAGAATCGTCCTGGATGCATGATGGATGGATCAGAAAATGGGGGCCAGGATGGACAGACAGATATGCTGGCAATGCGAAGTAAATTGTGATTAGAAGGGATCCAAGGTTCAGCACTTCAGCTTCTTATTATCACTGTCTTTACCCGGCGTATTCTCTCTACATCACTTCAGCTTCTTATCATTGCTCCAGAAATGCACAATTGCACACTTTTAACTGTCTCCGTCAACAATCCACTATCTCCATCAGATGATTGCCACTCACCATAAAAGAAAAATAAAAGAGAAAATGATTGTCATTCGGTAACTCTGAATCTCTGATGCCAGAATACTATTATATCGTTGCCGAATCTTGTTCTGAAATTATGACCACGCAATGCTGCAAGCCTCCAACTGTAGACTCGTGACATCGTGCCGACATTCTGCTGGAGCTTAAAATATTTAGCATGGCCATTGGCAGACAAGGCTTCTTCCTCCCTTCTTCCACTTCGGCACCGAAGTCTCCAAGCACAAAATCTCGCAACAGTTGCTGAACTGGCAGCGGTCTAACCTTCTGAAACGGCAGGCACAACGGCTTGTACAAATGGGCTCACGCTTCCCATTAAAAGATGCTAAAAGGAGCAGCAGATTGGACCATACTGAACCCCCTCACCAACCAGCTTCATTACTTCACCCAGTAGTACAGTACTGCATGAACCATAACCACATGAACACGCATACACTATACACAAGTAGTAAAGGTCCCTTGTTTAAGAACAACACCGAAATGTAGAAGCAGGTCCTGAATATGTACAAGTTTGTTTGGACAATTTCTTGGATTGGATAATGATTCAGAATTCAGAAAAACAGAGTGCGAGTAGAACTGCAACTCGGCCTTGAGGCTGGGTGGTATGGATTTCGCTTTTGCATCCTTCCGTTCAGCCACAGAATCATGATCCGGTTCAGATCAGAGAGAGGAGCAGAAGATGAACAAGAACAAAACAGGTGACATAATGCAAGAGAACAACTTCATTGATAGGAAGCCAGTGACTTCATCTTTCATCCGCCCTGGCTCCTCTGTTTGATCTTATCATCAACTATACCCCCCAATCTTTATCTAACAGTATGCAACAGCTATTTGCATAATTATTTCCTTCCTACTAAACACTAATCAGCATGAGGAGGATTAGAAGAAGAAGAAGAAGCGAGTAGCTTGGGCTTGAACAATATGTATGCACTCAATAAGCCTCCAAAAACTAGCTAGCTAGAGAATTCACACTTGGTGACTTGGTGTTGTGGCGGCGGTGCTCTGTTTTCCGTCGTCCTTGATCAATCACGACGACGCCGACATGGCCGCGCCCTTCTTCTTCTTGGCGGGCTTGTCGGCGGCGCGGGCGCCCTTGGCGATCTTGACGTCGAGCTTGTAGTATTGAACGAACCAGTCGACGAAGTGCCGGAGACCGGCCTCGAGCGAGGTGGTGGGGCGGTACCCGAAGTCGTGCGCGGCGTGGCTGACGTTGGCGTGTGTGAAGGGCACGTCGCCGTTGCTGGGCATGGTGACGATGCGCTTGTTGGCCTTCTTGCCGAGCAGCTTCTCGAGGATGGCGACCATTCGCGTGACGGGCACGGGGGACGTGTTGCCGAGGTTGTAGACGCGGAGCGGCGCGGGGCCGGTCTTCTTGCCGGACCTGGAGCCGGTGCTCCTGCCGGCCGTGTCGAGCGCGCCGAGGCAGCCCTTGACGACGTCGTCGATGTAGGTGAAGTCGCGGCGCGCGTCGGAGCCGTCGGCGGCGCGGAACAGCGTGATGGGCTCGCCGGCGACGATGCTGCGGGCGAAGAAGAAGTAGGCCATGTCGGGGCGGCCCCACGGCCCGTAGACGGTGAAGAAGCGGAGGCCGGTGATGGAGAGGCCGTAGATGTGGTTGTACGTGTGCGCGATGGCCTCGCCGGCCTTCTTGGTCGCCGCGTACAGCGACGCGGGCCGGTCGGTGCGGTGGTCCTCGGAGAAAGGCGCGTCGGTGTTGAGCCCGTACACCGACGACGACGACGCCCACACCACCGCCGGCTGCGGGTCGGCGTGCTTGGCGGCCACCTCGAACACGCTGACGAGCCCCGCCACGTTGGAGGCCACGTACGTCTGCGGCGCCTCCATCGCGTACCGCACCCCGGCCTGCGCCGCCAGGTGCAGCACGTGCGTGAACGCCGCCACGTCGAAGAGCTTCTCGAGGAGCAGGCCGTCGTTGATGTCGGCGTCGAGCACGACCACGCCGCGGCTGGCCAGGAGCTTCTGCCGCGCGCGCTTCAGGGACGGGTCGTAGTAGGAGTTGAAGTTGTCCAGCCCGACCACGCCGTCGCCGCGGGCCTTGAGCGCGAGGGAGCAGTGCGTGCCCACGAAGCCCGCGGCGCCCGTGACCAGCACGGAGATGCCGCCGTCCCGGCTCGGCCTCGCGCTGCGCCGTATCTCCTTCTCCCACGCGGCGCCCCCGTACGTCGCCGCCGCGGATACCGAGGAGGAGGAGGAACCGAGCAGGCTGCGGTGCGAGGCGGCGTGCGCGCCGCCCGCCGACGAGCCGTCGCCGCCGCCGCCGGAGGAGAGGTGGAAGGAGCGGGAGAGGAGCGACGGGTAGTGAAGCGTGAAGAGGAAGACGAGCCCGAGCGTGGCGAGAACGGTGGCGCGGAAGAGCAGGTGCGACGACGCCGCCACGAGCTTGCCGCTCGCCGCCCGCCGAAGCAGCAGCGCGCCACCGCTCGCGTACCGCTCCAGCTTCACCCCCTTCGCCGCCGCGTCCACCGCGCCTATCCCCGACGGCGGCATTGTCCTCTTCCTCCTCCTCTTCTTCTTCCTTGTGGCGTTCGTACGACCTCGAGGGACAGTTAAGATAGCTAGACACAGCAGCAAGCGGGCCGCGGCTAGCTGAGGAGGGAGTGAGCGAGTACACGCGGGTTATAAAGAGAGAGTGAAACGTTGCGTTGAAACGGGAGGCGGGCCCACGCGGCGAATGGTTTCGGTTGGGCGCCACTCGAGTGAGCGACCCCGACTCCAGTCGAGTCGAGCCGAGCCTAATTCGGCGTGGTTCTGGGCCTAATTTGCTCTTTTTTTCACTCTGCTTTGATAAACGAAGAGGAGCTGAAAGTGGCAGTAGCGTTCCGGTCGGATCGCATCCAACCAAGCAGTGCGTGTGTTCGTGCAAGTGGTCCAGCTCCGGCCGTGGCACTGCCGCAGGCCTGCCATACTATGCCGGTGGAAATACCGAATTTGGAGCTTTGATTTGGGTTCCAGTGAGCGTGAGCTCTTTCTGTGTACGAGTCAAATGGCTGACCGATTGTCCCTCAAAAAAGGAAAAACAAAGTCTGACCGATTGATGGAACTAGGGGCTTTGTTAGGTGCCACACTATGTTTCTGTGTACTCAACGTGCATAATCTGCGTGTCGGCGTTCGTGATACTTTGGGCGCGTTCGGCGTTTTAGAGGCTAAAATTTAGAGGGGTCTAAATAAAAAGAATCTTGTCTTAAATAAATTTTAATTACAAAACTAACTGCAGAACCCTCCCTCTAAATCGCGAGACGAATTTAACGAGGGTAGTTAAGCCGTGATTAGACGATATTTACTGTAGCATCATTGTAGCAAAACATAGATTAATTAGGCTCATTAGATTCGTCTCGTAAAGATGTACCCATCTGTAAAAAAGTTTTATCATTAGACTTTATTTAATACTCTTAAATAATAAGATTCTCTTTAGAGGTAAATTTTAGAGGCTCTAAAACAGGGCACCGAACGCGCCCTTTATGATACTGCCCTCAGCCGACCGGTGTTTATCTACGCAGAAAATCTAAGATGGCAGAGTGCATGTTGGAACATTTTTTTTTTATGAATAATAACATGCATTACACGAAGAATCGCAGTATTGAAGCTAGGGCTCCTTGAGTTATGCTGGAACGAGGAGCAGAAACAAACACATGGTTCAGCGTGCTTTCGTCCACTAACTGTCACGAACTAAATGTTTAGTGCTTAATTACCATAACAAGCCTTCGACGATCATGCTCCCCGGCAGTCACTCACGCATAGCCGCATCCCTGTTCCGACGTCTTCCCTGACCTCTGGGGCGGCGGCGGCATGCACGCATCGAAGGTCGTTGTCACGCCCCCATGTGAGGTGCTCCCGTCCCGCCACGGCGCGTAGAGAGATGGGAAGGGAAGGAGGCTACGCATGTACGCATGGGGTTGGGGTCAGCATTGATGCCGTGCCGTCTTTCCCGCGCCCCGTCCCCCGGCCAGCCACGACGTCACTTGCCTCGTTCCACCGATCGAGCAGAGAGAGTGGCCGTCCGGCGGTTGTTGTTTCCGGACGGCAAAAGTCGAAAGAAGGTTGGTTAGGTTTCCGTTCGCGCGCGGCCGTACTCGGAGCGTACGTCCTCTGCCTTGCCCCCGAGCGCGGGGCGCTGCGAACAGGCGAAACGAGAGATTCGGCGCACCGCCACGCCGCGGTGGTGAGGGCCGGGAGCAGAGGAGACCACGACGGGACACGGCTGCAGGGAGGTGAGATCCACATCCACAGGTCCAGAGGTCCAGCGCGGGCGCGCGGTCGTTCAAGTGCGCTGCGACCAAAAGCTGGAAAAGGCCGGCCGCAGCCGCGCGCCGGGATTCGGCGATTTGGCAGCGAGCGGCCGGGGCTTCGCTCATCTGGTCCCATGACCCATGGTTAGTGTGTCTGCCGCTGCCGGTATATCTGCGACGCGCGGCCTGATCCGCTGCTTCTTTTCGGCTTTCAGGAATACCCGGTGCTGGCGGAGACGACACGGACGGGTCTCACGCGCGTTTGGCCATTGCGGGCTACGGACAGGATCCTGCCTCCGCGACGGTAGCTGTGCGGCTGTACTGCGGCCGAAACAGGGGACCGAAGCGTGCGCACGTTTGCGGGGTGCAGGTACATGTAGGGCTGGCTCGGCTCAACTCACTCTAGTTCGTTAGAATATCGAGCTAGCTTGGCTCGACTCATTAAGGTAAATGAGCAAAAATCGTAACTCGGCTCAACTCTATATGCTCATGAGCTAGCTCATTATAACTCAACGAGCTAAGGATGAAAATCATATTTTTCAATAGCTTTTTTAAAAGGAAAAAATAGCCGCACGTGCGTAAATAGCATATATCATCACTCCTGCATGTCCATCTATCCAAGTAACTCAAATGTCTTAAACAAGCATTCGAATAAAAAGATTACATGTTGCAGTCTTCAAGCAAGATGATGGATCAGCGATCACGCGTGCTCCATTGCTCATGGCGGCGGCGGCGTTGGCGTGTGTAGATGTATACGTGGAAACATAACATGTGCTTGTACGCGGGTTGGGATTTTGCAAAGAAGAATTAAAACCAGGGACCTGGGCCGTGGTCTAGATTTCTTATTTTCACGCAGCTTGTTTTAGCTCGTGAGCTGGCTCGAGCTGGCTCGTAAAATTAGCGAGCTAAAAATTAAGCTCAACTCGTTAAAAATTGAAACGAGTTAAGTCGAGTTTGCTCCGAGTTGAGCTAGCTTGCGAGCTGCAAGTTTTATTGCCAGCCCTAGGTACATGCACGAACACTAGCGTCGTTGCACGTATTAGGCGGTGACGTTTGCAGCTATACGTGCACGAGCCGAAGAATGCCGCGCCATCGCATTCTTCTTGTAGCTGCAGCTGCGGGGTGATGGATCGGCGCGGCAGGAGTACGGCCGGTCAGCATATAAGTCCACACCAGAGCGGATCAGATCACCACCCATCACGCATGGCGTCGTGTATACACAGTGATAAGCGGCCCGGCGCCGCGCCGACGGCCGGCACAGGGGCGCGCAATAAATCCTCCGCGGGCCGGTCTGCCTGCCTGCCCTCGACGGCGCCGGCCGCGCGCGCAACCGCAAACGGCGTAGATGTGATGGCACCGCGGGAAAACCACACGATACCACGTGAGCCGCTCGCAACTTGCTAGCATGGCGCGAGCGGCGGCTTGCTGCTTAATGCTCTGCCCGCTATCCCCATCGCTCATCGAGTCGACTCGTCACTCGCCAGTGCCGCCCTCCTGCGGCGGAGGTTGGCAGCCACGATCGAGCCGAACCATCTGGAACCGGGCTATCCATGCGGACGAATCTCGGGCCCGGCTCGCCAGTGAGATAAGCGGGCCCTTGGTGTGAAACGAAACGCGCGCCCGATGGTTTGTGCAGAAGCACGCAGCGTACGGTCGTCGTCGTCGTCTTCGCATGGGACCAATCTATGGTGGCCTGGCCGCCCTGCAGGCAGGGGCATCCGATTCCGAGCCGAGCATCGCGTCGGCCGCTTGGTTCGCACTGCGGCGAGTTGAGTGTCGGTGGCTGAGAGCGACGGGTAGCCAAGTAGATGCATGCGTGCATGGCCATTGGCCAATGGGCAGCGGAACATGCCACGATCGACAGGGTGGCGCGGCAACCAGCTAGCTGGGCTGAGACTGAGAGCAACGTCCAGGCTAGCGAGGGGAGCTCCTCCGTTTTAATTCGCGGACTGGTTGGCGGTGCGGGATGCCGGGATTCCATTCATCTGCGCGTACGTCCTCGATCTGAGTCCGAAAGGGCTGACTGTTGCGTGCGAGCTGCCTCGCTGGACTGTTCCGCCGACCAAGCCTCTACGCATATACGGCCATGCGCAGTACTGCACAGATGTTTGTATGTAGTGTTTGGTACAGATATTGTACGTGGACGTTCGCTAGCTGCTCGTCTTCTAGTGTTCAACTGCTGATCAATACCCTGCATCAGCAATAACCTTTTGTTTTATGTGACCACAAAAGATGTCTACTTCTAGAAAAACTAGTAAAAATACACGTGCGCCACGCACGTCTCCGACCAAATGACATCACTTGGCAAGACTTTATTATAAATAAAAATAATATGATGTACCATGTACCTATCATAAAAAAAAACACTCCTGACACATCATTGCATTTAAGTGCCATAACAACATTAACATGACAAGCTCAAGAATCTGCTAAAATAATGACATTGTTTGAAATTAAAGATGATAATTGACTTTGAGACATAAAAGACATGACGTGGGCAATGCACATGCGCCACGCACGTGTATAGATTCAAAATGATAACAATATAGCTAATATCAGATTCTAAGCAAATAACAAAAACACCTTAATTAAGGCAATAAAAAATATTTGAATCGGTCATATTTGTTGATACAATAAGCAACCATGCTACAATTCTTCTTCCATCGTGTATGGAGAACATTCCTCTTCTAGGTCATATACAATTGTGAAATGCCTTAAATGAATAATTTAAATAGCTAATTTTCGATTATCCATTGCAAATTGATGCATGCCTCATTATCATTCACTGTTATATCAGAAATGGCTTCTAGATCCTCTGAGATCATTTTTGGAGGACCATGATCACGTAGTTTTTCCATCTATATGAAGCGTTTTCGCTTTTCACAGGATCGAGTCGGAAGTGCCGGTGAACGGACACAACAGTACATCACATAAAGAGCACAAATTTTGCATGCTTAAGTTATTACAACAAGTCTCAAATGGATTAAAACACGTGAGTACACAGCGGAAGTCTAAAGATACATGAAACAACTACTACTCTCGACGATACAAAGGCCGCATATCGAAGCCCCACGATGCGGACCTGCTGGAAACTCCACCAAACATCAGCGGAAGCAAGAACAAACCTGCACAAAAACATAAAGAGCCAAACCCTGAGCAACTAATACTCAGCAAGACTTACCCGTCAACGTGGCTAACTACAACCGACTCCTAAAATGCAAAGTCTACAAGGGGTAGGCTGACTCGATAGCATAAAACCGCACTAATTATTTGGTCCTTACTTTCAAGTTTTATTTCAGATTAAGTACTTAACCAAATAACAGTGCACTTATCTATAAAACAGTATAGAGTAACAATACATCAGATAAGCAGCATAACAGTAATGAGATAATAAATATAACAGTAATGAGCTAGCACCATCATATCATCAATCACAGCACACTACGATGTGGCACAGTGAACAAGGTTGCTCTTGACCGAGAGCAGCGGCATCGATGTACATCCTGCAGGAGAAACCTGACCACACGACATATGCAGCACAAAGGCACTACATATGGTAACCTTTTACAAAGCCCCCGCAAGGCCGACTCAATCTGCTGCTCTCGGCGGAAGTATTGGGCCCACAAAACACCCGGCCCAGCCGTCGTCCGTAGGTGGCTTCCCTCATTCCCCCGTAGCAGCAGGCGGTGATGTCGTCCCCACGATTGCTAAGCTACTAAGTTTACTAGGCCCATAGAACACTAGCATGTGATCAGTACGTTCGAACTTGCTCAACAGGGCCAACAACGGACGATCCTTAACCGACACAGACGGGGCTACCACCGTGAAGGCCCAGCCTTCCCCATCCATCCTATACAAACAATCCCCCGTCCGGTCTCAATAAATCCTAAATCCTTCTAGTACAATCCAGGGTGATCCTATCATGCGAGTGGGACCTACCACTCGTCTTCTACCGTCCGCTTGACCCTAAGCATAGCAAATTCTAACGATATCCTAGAACCAACTACTACAAAATAGGACACAAGGTAAATCTGGAAAGGGAGTCCTAATGCAGTTCTATGGTTTCACAGCAACTCCTAATAAACCTAATGCACAAACAATTACTAGCCCCAATCAAGTGAGAAAATAAAATCCTAATTAGGAAAGCATGCACCGGAGCTTGCCTGGCTCAAGGGGTACGCTAACAGGGTCAGCTACAGGGTCAGTGCTCGGCTGGTCCTCCTCCTGGGCCTCCTCCTCTGGCAGCTGGAAGTCCAGAGGTTCCGGGGTCTCCTCGGTCACTACATGCCATGACAAGAAAAATAATGCAAGTTAGATGCAAGTAATATGATGCAATTAAAGATTTAATTTACTTGATAGGACAGTCATTTACACTGTATGTGCAAATGATTAACTTTGTTAATTACTTTCATCTGAAGTAATTCCTTCATTGACTTCCATTTAAGTTAACCATTTAATCAACTTGAGTTGATTAAATAAATAAATTGACTTCAAAAATTAATTTATGTCCAGTGGCATTTTTCTAGTGAAAGTCACCACTGGAAATGAATTATGGTGAAGTTTGATGATTTATTGCAATACGGATTATTTATAGTAATTTATACAATGTAGAGCACGAGTTAAATCATAAGAAAATAATTAGACATCATATGACAGTGGATAAATGTTCTGTGGGTGTGTTATCAAAGGCTTAACAAGCTTGCAAGAGATCACGATTTATTGAGCAACAAGGAATTTATAAGGAATTAAACAATATCTGAACAGATGTATTTTTCAGAAAATACTCAATTTGCAAAAGGATTATTTGGCATTTTTTTTGGACAGATCAGGTCACATGGAGTCCAACAAAATTGAACTCACATAATTCTGACTTGTATTTATTTTTATATTGATTTTAAAATCTTTTAGCAATTTCTAAGAATTTCTGGGGATTTACTTAATCAAAAAGGAATTAAAAACTGGATGGACCAATCAGACGAGGGCCACACGGTTGACCACAGAGTCTGGGCCGCACCAGATCTGACCCGGCCACACTGGATCCAGCCAGTGGGCGTGCGGCCACATACTGGATCACACGGAGTGGAGCCCCCGATCCGGTGTTGACGCACGGGTTCTCGGAGCTGTGGTCCAAGGCTGTGCCGGAGAAGGGCGGCGCAGCTCGCCGGAGTTGGCTTTCCGATGGATTTTTGGAGATTAGTTTGCACGAGGGGGTTCGCAAAGAGGTAGGGATCAAGGGTGTGCAACACGTGCACGACGACGACACGCGAAAGGCGTCGGCGGCGAGCGGCGGAGCTCCGGGGGGCTAGGTCGACGGCGCGGGCGGGTTACAGAGGGCGCGAGGGCGAGCGGAGGGGCTTTGTAGACTCACCTTGGCGAGCTCTAGCTCGGGGAGAGCACGGTTGGCGACGAGGAGGGGCGGACAGGGGTCGTGGACGTTGAGGGGCTCGCGGTGGCGCGACGAGGACAAACTCGATTCCGACGGCTCGAGCTACGGAATCGAAGAATGGAGAGGTCAGATAGGTGCGCGAACTCGTGACGAACAACGGAGATCAAGGAATCAAGACTGGGCTCACCAGAGTGGGAGCATTTCTCGACGAGGAGGCCGCGCGCGGGTTGCCGGGCTTGGGGAAGACGACGCGATTCGCGCCCTTTAACCCGGGGAAACGGCCATGAGGACCTAGGGTAAGCTCACGGGGTCGCAGCACGCTCCTTTCCCACAGCAACTTGGGTGGAGGGCGAGCGGGCAAGGGGCGCAGCTGTGAGCTCACTCGATGGCCGGCAATGACGGGCGGAGTTAGGGTTTGATCGACGGGGAGTGAGGGAAATGAGAGAAAGAGGGCCGGCGAGGGGCACGGGGCTCGTTTTGGAGTCGTCCGCGCCGAGGGGAGCGGGACCGGGGTGGCACGGGCGAGTTCAGTGAGAGAGACGCCACTGACATGCGGGCCCACAACATCTTCTCATTTTCACGAATTAATTCAAACTGAAATTTCCCCAAATTTTGGCACATCAATTGGACTAGCAATTGAACTCCAAAATTCACAAATTTGGTACCGTTGGAAAGCTCTTGAAAAGTTATATCAACTGGCCAACATGCACATCTGGAATCCAGAGGAATTTCAAATGGCAACATTTCAAAGTTGATCATTTTTTCAGTTTTGGGGATTTATTTGAGCTGTCAAATGAATTTCTAAAATCGTCAAAAATTCTCCAAAACTGTCTCTTGAGGAGGGCTGCCCACTGGTATTTTTGGTTGCACAAGTTGTAATGCAAAAGTTTGAGTTTCTTCAGAACCTTGGATTTGACAATTGTTTAAATTTTGAATTCGAATTTTTGGGACTTGGTTTGCTTTTGATTTCTGTTCAGTTTCTGATTTGTGTGCTGCCTGGCTCTTGTGACACGGGGTGTCACACTATAGTCATACAACTACCAAACATACAACCGTGGAATGGAGCATCTTAGTAAGCACAAGACACACTCCCGCTTGCTGTTGCCATACAGGTACGTCCTCATTGAATAACTACTCAAAATTAAGACACGGTGGCTTATCCATACTCAAACCGATGCGGTTTTTACTCCTGTGCAGTGATTTCTTCACTTTTACCATCTCAGCTGCAACGTAAAGTTGAAATCATGAGTTGCAACCATTATGAACTACAATATAGCGTCTACACATGCAAATTGCAAACAACCAAAGAGAAATCCTTAAGAAAAAATATAGATTTGCATTCAAAACATGTCATGGGTGCTTGAGACATGCATGTCTGACTTCAAAGACACGAGGCAGAACAACAGGAATTAAAAAACAGAAAGTTATCATCTCACCATACAGTTTTGAAAACCTTGGATCGATATCTAATTATCATGGAAGCTATGGGGATGAAATTTCATTTGTTTATGTACAAATAAGAGGGTAAAGTGAAACCCGTCCATTACATTAAAGCTGAAGTACCTCAAACCAAATGACCTATCTAAAATATGATGTTACAATTTGTTGAACTGATGTTTAGTACATAACTGAATCAATGTTTAATGCACTAAATTCTCTCCTACCACTGATTATCTTAAAGCAGATAGACATCATAAACCATCATAGACCATGATTTGCTATGGCTCTGAATAAAGAAGCAAATAAAATAGATTTACATTTCTTTTTTCCAAAAATAAATGGCACAAATACGGAGAAATTTTAAGCAGGAGAGAATTTAGTACATATATAATTATATCATGTGATGGATCGAGTTTTAGTGCACTAAATTCTTAGTTGCAGTGACATGTAAGACACACAAGAAAAATCAACAAATTTGAGATGACATTTTCAGTGAACAATTTACTTTAACCACTTATCATGAGACACACCCATGTTTAACCACACCCGTCATTCTGGAGAGTACAAGAGAATACAGAATATAAGACACAATTCTAAGCATTAAACAGAGATGGTTGACTGAGATGAAAGAATTTACCTGATAACATTTCTTGGTAACATACCCTTCTCTTGAAGCAGCTGTCCACCAAGTTTGTTCACCTTTTGCTATATCTCTTGGGTTAGATGCATATTATTACTGAATTGAAAATATACAGAATTTTCCCAAGAAAAGATTAGTCTGAGACATCATCACCTTATCAACTCACCTAGCACTTCGGCGGGACAGGAAGAGCTCCTGGAGCATCCTCTAGCACTCATGAGAAACTGTTTGCCCATGATCAGCCTATTGAGGCCACACTCATCAAAGAAAATATGCTCAGTAAAATTTCTGCAGTCAGCATGGTTTTCCCCCATTGACACAAGATAAAACAGACAAAAAACCCGGGCATAACTGATTGTTTTAGGAGCACAATTGTTTATTATTCAAATGAATTTCTGAAACAGAAAAAAATGAGTTTCTGCTACAATGATTATCCACAAAATAAAAAATATCAGAGTATAAGATACCATTAATGGATCATACATTAAAAGTGGCACAGATATAAAATAAGTCTCAGTTTAGGGATACAAGCTGTATGCTTCTCTATAAATTGATAGACTGAGAAAATATCATAACAAATACCTGGAGATAGCTAAAAGTTTCTTAATGAGACTAACGAGAAGATGGATCATATTAGAAGCTGGTTCACCACTTCTATGCCAAGCACCAGAGCTTAATGTCCCATTTTATCCATTGAAACAAATCAAAATTTTAGAGCTAACAATGCATCGAGAAAAATCTGTAAGTTTCAACATGAATTTCTTTGTCCATCTTAATTATTCCAGACCTCATCTTTGGAGAGAAGAACTCATTGTAAAAGACACCAAAGTTCAGATCATGGCACTATGAAAAGATGCCCCAGTCATTAATGAATTATTTTATCCCCATATAAAAATAAACAAATTACTAAACCATGCACCTTTGACGACCTACTTTATTGAATAAGATTCATGGCATTCGCAACCAGGAAGAAAGTTAATAAGCAGAAGATTATTATATATCATTTTACTTCAAAGCCAGGTTTTTGTTAGCTATTACAACATGTATAACTTCAGTCTTCTGTATGGATAGTGGACAACATTGCTTGAGAAGCAACCAAAAACTAAAAAAAAAACCTGAATACACATGTGGACTCTAGAAAAAACTGTTATGTACCTACGCCAAGCAAAACAGGAAGGAGGCCATAAATATTTTCAAATATCACTGCATCTATGTGGTATGCAATTGTTATGCAGTAGTTCCTTTCAAAATATATCTTGCACCAGATCCATGATGAATTTAAGCTAACGCCTGAATTTTAAAAAAAGTAAGCTTGGACTAAAATGAATTTAAGCCTTGATATTAGTCATAATGTGAAACTGTGTCACCAGCCCATGAAAAAACATGCCTAAAAAAATGACAAGCAAAATTTGTCAACCAGAAATTACAAAGCTTACTTAATATATCATGCAAGGTTGCAAGCCTGTATGCCTACTTGACACTCTGCCATCTTGTACAAATATTGCATTGGCGAAGCAATGAGAAAAGAGTCGTGTTCCCATGTCTGCACCAGCTGCCACTACCACCCAGAAATCAAACACAAATACAATTAATTAATTCCAGAAAATCAAGCGGTAGCAAAGGGAAAATAGAAAGGTTGCATTACCTTTAATCAGGTGCAACAATGGAGGGCGACCATATCTGAGCTTCGTCCATCCTCAGGCGAAATGATCATGGTGTTTTTTTTTTTGAGGGAAATACAGTAGGGGAAGCCCCTACTGTGGTAGTTAAATATATTAAAAAGCAATAATAAAGGAAATACAAAGGCCAAAGGCCATAGCGACTCTGTACATGGCTGTCTTACCCCAGCCAGAAACGAAACTACACTGTCCTAAGAGCAAGTAAAAGTGGCCTGATCCTTTATATATACAATTGCAGAAGGATGGCCATCAGAAAAGAAAAGAAAGACTCTACAGTATGGTGTCTAACCATTGTAGGACCGCTTGTCTGTCCTCTTCATTCAGCCTGTACATTTGCTGCTTTACTGTTTTTATGAAGCAGATCTTCCATCATGGTGTTGTTTTTGCTAAGAAGATTTCAGAATGTTGTCCTACCTTAAAAATATGCAATGGCATGTGGTTAGTAACACTCTGAGAAATACTGAGATCCACAAAAAAAATATGCTAAATTAGTATATGAATATATCAAAGTGGATCTGACATCATTAAGGATAATGACGCCAATTCCCATGGACACTTTTCTATAAACATTTGAGACTCACAGTAATGAAAATTGATGATCAATCATGTATGCACCCTCATAGCAATTAAAACATCGATTAGGAGGCATTGTAGAAACATAGACAAGCAGAAGAGTTTTCAGGAACCAAACAACTTAGATTCGATGTTAGTTCATGCACAGTTTAGAAGGCAGACAAAATTTAAAATCTTATAGTTAATATTCAGCTCCTCAAATCAGGGAGAGTAAAATCATGCAAAATAGATATGGTCTGCATGTAAGAGTATCTCTTGCTCCACATACCACATAGGTTTCGGCCATGCCAACTGTAGCATATTGCGCAGCTAAAGTAAAATATTTTTTAAGTGAGCCAAGTTCAAAAAGCCAATGCTGATATTGGTATTTACCATAGAAGTCGCAGGTAGTGGACTGGAAGTGCTTGTCCATTGTATCAGAGTACTTGTGAAGACCAAAATTAGTGGGTATTAGTGGACTGGACTTAAAGACAACCTGATGAGTGATGACATAACGGGAAGTAATAAGCAATGGAATTTCAAACACGGCATCCTGTGTTGGAAAGTGATGATATGATAATGAAAAAGCAAACATCCCTAGCAAATGTAATTCCAGCAAATGCTACCTTGTCAGAAAACATCCCTGTGTTGGATACGCCAATCAGCTTATCTTCGTGGGACCTCCTAAAAGAATGCAAAGAAATTGTCTTAGTCAGCAAAGAAATCCAACTATACACAAAGAAATTATTGTTACTCGCCAAACTAAGAAGAAATATTCTCGCAAAAAAAAAAAAAAAACTAAGAAGAAATATGTCCAACCTTGGCTGCTGGATCCATGAGGGTTGCCATGCGCCGGAGCACGCCCTGGCTGCAACCCCAGCAATCTCGTTTCCCGGTGCTTGGCCATACATTATCTAAAAAGCTACAGCTAGGATGAACAAAGATTCTGACCACCGCTAGCACATGCATACTTCCCACTCCATCGCAGACGAGAAATAATTCTAGAAACCGGCCAATACCTTGCTATCTGTGTGGCCATCAAGAAGAGGACACCGTAGAAATCTACGTGGGGAGCAGTTGACAGCGCCAGTTCTGCATGGGGAGGCACCGAGTGGAGTTGGCACTGGATGCGTCAAAAATTTCAGAAGAATAGCTGCTCACCGTGGACCTCAGTATGGAGATGCTAGATGCCGCTACAAATCTCTTAGCCATGGTGTTGTCGCAAGACGCTCCCGTGGATCTTGCACAAGACGCATCGTTGGAAACGATAGGGGCGGTTGCTCGACGTTTCAGCGATCGCCTCTCCGGCAAGGCGGCGGTGCCAAGATCCCCGCTGCTAGGATTTAGAAGGATGGAAGAAACACAATATTAAGGCAATCGCCTGTACCGTGATCAGAGGGACGAGGGATGGAAAGAGAAAGGTAATTAGGGAATGCAACATCATCGGAAGAAATCAAGGTGACATACGCATAAGAAAGGAAAAAAATATTGGGTGACTAGCGTTGGCTACGGTGAAAAAAAAAACAGCTGCGGGGAGTAGTTTATCCTGTTTTTTGTCCTGCGTCATGACAATTGTCTCATCCCCTTACCCTCTTCTCTATTGGCCCCACCCAGCCTGGCAGGATCCAACGGTTTTTAAAAAAGGATTGATTTAGATCAAAGGTGGATCCTCAAGTGGGTGTAATCTGACAGGGTAAAAGTGATATGTATACAAACTGATTCTTTAAAGGTTTATAGATATAGATATAGATATAGATTATAGATATAGATATAGATATAGAAAAGAAGGGACAATAGAGATATTATAGACGAACGTGAGACCTCACGTGGCCGCATTTCAGAGCAATTAAACCAACAAGTTTCTGCTGCCCTCCGCCAGTAGACGCATCTTATTTTATCTGCATGCATTCTTTTGTCATGGGATCGTGGGGACAATCGAATGAATCGAAGTTGATAAGCATGCTCAACTCTCCCTTCGCAAGTCGTTTCCCCTTGACAGCATCCAACTTTATGAGAAAACAATAGTAGCATGGCCGTTTGCTGCTGCAGCAGCAGGGGACCGTTCAGTAACCCTGAAAGTAGCCCAGACTCGTGCCCAAAAGCTACCCAAAAATACATGATCCGGAACGAGAATAATCCTTCTGCTTGTTGTGCATGTCTGTCTCTTTCCGTATTTGCACTCCACGGTCGTCACCATTGATCTGTTGTTTTGACATACTAGTGATTCGACACTAACTCTGAAGTATCAACGAGATGGATCAACACTCACTCTGAATTATCAATCAGGACCACTAAGAAATCAGATGAGGCAAATGCATCGGTATACGTGGTCCAAGAATATCCTTTGCTGCTCAACCAATAGGATGCGACGGATCCATGAATTCACGATTGGGCTGTTACACCCAGAATTTATGCTGGACTAGTAGTAGTGCAGGTGTACTACTACTAGCAGAGACACCATGTATATCATGAGAAAAGGCATTTACTACGAACTGAAAAAACTCTGCTTACGAGCACTGAATTTCTATCTCAATGCACTAATCTTCTGAAGCTCAGATTCAGGTCAGGTATCCAGACGATTTTAGTATACTGCCTTCTTTTCCATTTTGCGCAACATGACCAAACCAAATCAAGACAAGACCAGTCAAGTCGGGGCGTAGCTTCTGGTTCAGTATGCTACCTCCAATCCTAGCTGCAGTGAATGAACATATGACGGCGCGACGGCGGCGTTGTCACTTGTCTGGCTGAACGCTCAACTCTGCAATTCTTCAGTAAAATGAAGAAAAGAAAAGCACGGCTCTGCATAAGCAGAAGTAGAACAAACAGGCGTGTTCTTGATTTTAGCTAGCAGGGCATGGACGCAAACGAGGCTCGCACAGCACGCATCACGTCGATTCTGATGATTGCATGAGACCACTGCAACCCGTGCAAGTGCAAGTGGCGGTCTCCTTGGTCTCTATGGAATCCGGTCGTTTTCTCCGCTCCACAGGGACCTTTTTCCCGCCGATTCAGATAGAAAGGTTAGATCAGATTGGTCCGCAATGGATAAGGGAATTTCCTTAAATTTCAGTAGTCATGTTGTCAGCCAGCGTGCATGGATCGAGCCATGGAAGAAGGAAGACATCGTGGTGGTTGAGACGTCACCGTGCACTGTGACTTGTTATCGATGCCTGTCTCTTAATAATTTTGGTCTCGTTCTTCGATATCAGGTCGTCGTCGACGCCAAGCAGAAAATCTGAATTATTACCGACCTCCGTTCACAAATAATTGACAATTTTGACTTTTTCAAACATCATTTGACCACTTGTCTTTTCTACACTTTTTTTTTGCAATTACATAGAAACCAAATGCATGCTTAAAGTATCATTGGTTACAAGTCCATTAATATAATTGTTAGTACCGGTAACTAAAAATTTAGAAAATTATTGTCAATCAAACTATAAACAGTAAAAGTCAATATTGCCAAGTATTTGTGAACGGAGGTTAGTATGAGCCAAAGAACGACTCACAAACCGATGCTGCATGTTATACGTACTACGTACCTAACGTACGTACGTTTCTACTTATTGGAGGTACAGTGCACGGCTGCATATGCATAGTGGCAGGTGTGATACGCCCTTTTAAGCTGTGACACCAGACTATCAATGGAAGGAATAATACACCTGGTCAGTATCGAGAGACATGAATACACCTGACCAGACTATCAATGGAAGGAATAATACACCTGGTCAGAGGGAGAGGGCCGGTACAGAAGACACTCGTATTGCACTGGCATTGTCATTACATGGTGGTTGGACAAACTGACAAACCCTTCTCGACATTTATCTATCAAGTTTTTCTTTCCATTTCAGACCAATCACTCAGGTTTACTACTCCCTCAGAAAATTTTAATTTTGAAGGACCTCCCTGTGAAAGTCTGAAAGATGTTGAGGGAATCAAACGTTTAGCAGACCGAGTATCGCAGTTCGGGCCTCGGAGGCCTAGAAACGGCCCATGCTTTAGCTGGGCCAACCTATGCTCGTATCACAACTTTTTAGTACCGCCTTGCAATCCGGCTCAGAATCCGTGCCCCCACCGGCGGTCCCCCCTTCCCCTCCCAACCCCGAGCAGATTCCACCGGCGAGAACAGGCTCGCCGGGATCTATAGCGGGTCCAGGATGGCAGCCAACTTCTGGACCTCGTCGCACTGGTAAGGCTCTGGTTCCCTTCCGGCCTCGACCGATCCTCGTCGCGCCTCTCGATTAGTCTCCGCCTGAGTTGAGCTGCTGATTCTGTGCAGCAAGCAGCTGCTGGACCCGGAGGATGTGGACGTGGTGCCTGCGGCCGACCGGGAGCGCGGCATCACGCCGGAGGAGTTCCGCCTCATCAAGATCCACATGTCCTTCCGTGAGTTCCTGCACCTACTCCCTCCACCCTGTGTTCTGGAGCGTCCGTGATGCGAATTAGTTTTAGCCCTCGTGGAATGGGGAACTGCTGGTTCTTAGCGTAAATGGTTTAGCCTCTTGAATGAAAATCTATGGAAGTTGTACCATGCTTGTCATGCGCTTGAAGATGTTTTCGAGGCGGATTTGGCCTTAGAAACGTAGCTGTTTGCTGCAAGAGTGAAAACAGGACTTGATGTTTATGAAATTGTTATTATTGTTCCCACAGGCAGCATTTTTTTAAATTTTTCTGTAACACAAAAGATCGAATTCCTGCGTATGATTTCAGTGAAAGGAATAAGAAATATGATGTTTTGATCATTATTTGCTTTGCCGATCCTGGCTAAACCGGTTCGTGTTCTTGTCTTACATCGGTTTTCGGTGGTGTCAATCTGTGCGATCTTGCATTTATGAGTTGCTACGATCGTGATTCATTTCCATTAATGTAGGTGAAATTGCATACCAAAAGTTTAATGAATCATGTGCACAGTTGATTTCCTTCCATTTTGAGCAGACAAATCAGATCTCACCTAGCGTTGATTGATATTTCATAAAATAGAGGTCCACTAATTTTTGTGTAGAAATAAAAAGCCAAGATGTAAAAGGCTTGTTATCAGGTCTCATGCATGTCGGGTTACGTCTAGTCGTTGTCAGCGTTGGGTGGTGAGGCAGAAGCTCGAGGACGAGCTTCTCAAAAGGAGGGGTGAAATGTGATGTACGGCAGCAGGCCATTAGGGCCCATAGCCAGATTGGCCGTGCCGCTTTAGGTTGGCTAGTTAGACTAGAGTCCTTATCCATAAGGATTATAGTTACTTAAGCGTCAATTCAACCCACCTACATATAGACGGGGATGTATCCTGTTTCATTAAGCAATAAAGAAGATAATTAGGAGTCATCTCTCCTGTAACCCGGGCATTTGGACTTGGGCAGCGGTGGCGGCGCCTGCGGTGCCCAACCTCAAGCGGCCGGTTCGGTGGCGGCGTAAGGCCGTTCATGACATATTGCATTTTGTGTTAGTATCACTTGTGTCCTTGGTTTCTTACTGAGTCATGCATTTGATGATTTCAGATATCTGGCGGTTGGCACAACAGGTGAAAGTTAGACAAAGGTTAGGTCTTTTGCACACATAGTCTGGTCACCTCTTGCATGTACGTTATCACTGAGAAAAGAGACCTTTTTTTGTCTGTATTTCTTACCATATTTGCCGTGCTTTCCTTTTATGTACTGTAATTTAGTAGTTCAAAAAACGCATTAACCAACCTAAGGGATGCAACTAACCTGCCAAATCTAACCAGATTTATTTGTACTACTACAGGTAGCAATATCATAAGCTAATATCAAATTGAATCTGTCAATGGAGTTCTTTTGTTCTTTTGTATCAATGTTTAGTGTAAATCTATAAACAGACTCCTCGCATAACAAGCCTATGTTATGCAAGCATATTTTTCGATTAATCTGCCATTAACTCGTGACTCTGTGATCTTTAATTGTTATTTCAGAGTTATAGCTACAGCAGTGACTTACTTCAGGCGTGTCTATACAAGGTATGCTTCTCTATTTTAAAAGGAAAATGTGACATGTTCATTTCTAATGCAATGCACTGTAGTGATACCACTTGTGAATTTGACTGCTGATTGAACTGTATCGAAAAAAGAAAATTATGCTTTATTCTTGAGAACATGAAGTGATGTAGTTTGAGGAACTACGATAGCACGTTCTTATGGTTGTATGGTGGCCAACTTACTGGGGACTAAGAACCAATCAACCATAGTATAACCTTGTGATTGTAATATTTTGAGAATCAATTCTCAATATATTTCAAATATCGTGTAATGTTGTAGACTTGTAGTACTTCAACCGGAAGTCTTATCAATTTATTTTCCAAATTTTCAGTTTAAAGCACCAAACCTATGTTTTAATACCTAACTTTCTGCCATCATTAGTTCCACGCATTCCCCCAAAGAACATTCAATTCTTTGTTCTATTCAAAATCGTCATTTTGTGAATGCGTTCCATTGGTACTGAACTTTGTCCTAATGTGGAATCTGTTAAACAGAAAGAGCATGACAGAGTATGATCCTCGTTTGGTTGCCCCCACTTGTTTGTATTTGGCATCAAAGGTCGAGGAGAGCACAGTGCAAGCACGGCTTCTTGTCTTCTATATAAAAAAGATGTGTGGTATGTTTCCTTACCATAAATATGAACATATATATTCCTGGAAGATGTGCGCTAATTAGTTCCTTCCCCCTCTGTAAATGCAGCTTCCGATGAGAAATATCGGTTTGAAATTAAGGATATTCTTGAAATGGAAATGAAGCTCCTGGAAGCACTTGACTATTACTTGGTTGTTTACCATCCATATCGTCCTCTGTTACAGTAAGATTCTACTTCGCTGTGCGGGATGCACCGTTTTTATATTTCCCTAATTTATACTAACTCATATTCAGAAACTGATTTTGATGGATGGTCATATTTGCAGGTTATTGCAGGATGCTGGCATAACAGATCTAACACAATTTGCCTGGTAAGTACTGCGGTTGTCAACAACAGGACTCTGTCAAAATTGAAGGAATGAATGTTTCTATTCTGCAATGAACTTTTGTAGGAACTATCATTGGAAGGAACACACAGAGTTTTCCTTCTCTTTTGTTCTAGTATTATCCATCAAAACTATATAAATAAAATTTTGCGGTATATTGTTTGTTCAATCTTCAGCTAGAGTTCTTGTTACTTTCAGGGGCCTTGTCAATGATACTTACAAGATGGATCTTATTCTCATATACCCTCCCTATATGATTGCACTGGCCTGCATATACATAGCAAGCGTTCTTAAAGATAAGGACACGACCTCATGGTTTGAAGAGCTCCGTGTCGACATGAACATTGTAAGCGTGTTTGTTGATCATTTCCCATCGATTGATTCTATCCTATGATATTCACCCATTGTTGTGGTACTTGCAACACTCAGGTCAAGAATATCTCGATGGAAATATTGGACTTCTACGACACCTACAAGATTGATACTCAAAGGGGCCTCCCCGAGGATAAGATCAGCCCTGTGATGAACAAGCTGCCAGCAAAAGCTTAACTCTTGGCGCCAGTTTCAAAATAAGACAGCTGTAGCGTCCGATTGCATCTGTAGGTGCATGTGTTGGCCGCATGTGTATTGCTGAACAACCTCTTAGATTGACAAACTTGAAATATCGTTGGTGCCCAGTTTGACAGACCTTATCTGTTCTATTGATGAAGGCGCCAGATTAGGGTGTTTTGTACGTGAACTATTGTTCACATGGCTTTTGCATCTTATTTTTCTATGTTGTTGATTGCTCTAAGTTAGTTACATCAGCACGTTTCAACAAATGGAACTGTCGACATCCTCCGGCGGATTGGCGACGTCCAATCTTGCACGATGCCAGCAAAATAAAGCCAGTGACACGCTCAATCCTTCGAACCTCCTCAGCACCTCGTCGACCCAATGCACGAGGCTGTAGTCGCAAGTCCCTAATACTGATTTAAAAAAGAAAATCCCTGATACAGGTTACTCTGCAAGAGGCGAGCAAGAAGCTTTCTACTCTGCAAAGCCTGAACATCGATGAAATTATTAGTACCAAGCTGGACACGACCAAGGCCTCCACAAAACAACCAGCGATGAGTGCACACCGGGGGCCCATGACAGTACAAGAGCGTACAAGTTGCCCAATGCCAGTAGAGGCGTGGTCAGGAAAAGACACAGCTCCAAGAGCGTACAAGTTGCCCAATGTCAGCGAAGGTATTTTAGAATAACATACAGCACCAAACAAAGGCATTCATACATGACAAACCTTTGAAACAAGCTGTTACAATTTCAGATTGAAGTATATTCCAGTTACACTGATCGACTAAGGCCAATAGCCTAATACATACAACAACACACTAAATTCTGAAGCTGTCGAAGGCATTAAGACTATAGTCAAGTTATGGCAGAGGCCATCCATTTCCCTCGTTGGAAAGTTGTGATGATGAGCCAACGAGCTCCTGGTGTTGCAGTTGCATAATACACACAGGGTGAAACAACCATCTATTGTTTGCCCTGAGAGAACTTTGGATCCTGATTATACATTGCACAACTTTATGGTGCCGAAGCACTTTTGACACAGACAATCAACCTGTATTTGATATAGACGATGCTCAGCGGATTGCCCAGAAAATCTCAAAATAACAAGCCCTTAGAAAGGTAAAAGCGATCCACCTTATCTAGCAGAGTCAGGAAGGTAAATACGATGGTGGTTGGTTGGTTTCAGGCTCCTCCTACAAGTGGGACATTTCTTCTGAACCTTGATCGCTTGCTTGATACAATTCGCACAGAAGATATGGCCACAAATCGTTGTGGAGGGCTCCTCCAACTTGTTCCAACATATTGGGCAGGTAAAAGCTGGTTCCTTGGGAACCTCCTTAGCAGGAGCTTTGCTGGTCTGCACTGCAGCATTTGACTGTCAAATAGAAACTAGCAGTCAGTGCAAAGTGCAAGGTAACAGATGGATGCAAGAATCAAATATTTTAGACTGTCTTTTCCGCGGAAAACTTGAAAATATAGCAAAAATAAGCAAGCCAGTGAGTTGACATCGCCAATTTAATATAACATCATTAAGTATCTCACAATGTCAAAATTTGTGTTGAAGAATATCAACTCTTGAATACCAAGAAAAATCTGAACAGGCCATAACATGCCATCATAAATGTCCAACCATGTGTGTTTTAAGAGTTGCGTTTGTCAAGGACAAGTTTCGACTAAAACTGAAAACTTTACTCCTAGTCCACTGGAACAACACCATTACATAATTCAAAAGCCTACGAGAACGCTGAAGGTCTCAGATAGGAGCATGAAACATAACAGTACACAAATAAGTCTGCAATCAAACAAGCTAAAAATTTATCCCTTCAAACTATAGATTGAAATACCTGCAAGCTAGACCCTTCTCCCCCATCTTGAGAGAGGCAATGTACAATCCTCTGACGTTTGTTCCCTGTGGAGAAGATAGATGCATCATCATCACAAAACACTCCAGATTGAATACACATGATTAAAAGTATAGGAATATCAAGTCACAGGGGAAATTCAGAGCCATATGTATGGATAGACATTTTTCTTGTAGACTTTTTTTAGGTTCAATGGTAACATATACAGTACCATAAAAGCAACACGAAAAATAAAACTCTAGTTTTTAGCATCGACAATAGATGTTTCACCGTTAATGAAGTAAATACTAATATGGTGTAATCAGAGATATAGTCATATTTGTGGCACACTGCATGTATTAAACCCACAATGTGTGTTGTTGAAAAATATAAAGTTCTGAAGAATGTAACTGAACATCTAATATTACACTAACCTTCCCGGTTAGACTCAACCTCCAAGTCTACCACTGTTACATGCTGCCTCCTGGTTCTCCTATTCCTCCTCTGCGAGAATAAATGATGACCCAATATGAGTGTTAGTTAGTAATGTATCATATTAGCATAATATGGTCTTTAAACATCACAACTGATCAATTACATAATATTAACACTACACAATTTTCTTGAAAAATAAAGAAACAGTGCTTTCAATTCAAGATAACGAAGAGAACTATACCGGAGGGGGCACTTGTGAGGGCGATACTTCCTTCACTTCATCTTCAATGGCTTCCACATCGATAGGAGCGGCACGCACTCCAGGCGCAGCAGCTGATACTCCACGACGGCTCGCCACTGCTGGGGAGGTTGCTTCCAGGTTCACTACTACTTTATCAGCAGAAACATCTTGCGACCGTCTCCGTGGGGCACGCCTTGTGCCACTGGCAGTACTCATGCTACTATTGGTGCCAGTACTCACCTTAAATCCCCTAATAAACCTGAAAATCACAGACATATAGTTTACTTCATTATCTGGTGCTTTCTAATGCTAAAATTCAACACAAGACTGACCGAGAAACCTACTTTTTCACCCAAATCTAACTGCCAAATCAAACAGTAACGTAAAAGCTAGAGAGTTCTACGCATGATAATATGGGGACGACCAATCTTAAAAGGCTACAACATGAACACCCCTCAATCCGGCCAGCAAAGATCTACCTATTAACCAACACTAAACTGTAGGAGATCTTCTCTAGAAATGAGTGAATTCGAACTCAAGCCAGGGGAATCGGCGGCGCCGCGCTTGAATCAGTAACCACCTCCCTCCCACCCCTGCGACTGCTTCCCACAACGAATCAACGCGGATAGCAAATATGATTCCTCACGACACAAACTAAATACAGATCGCAGGCATCGGGAGGGATGGGAAAATCGCACCTAATCCGCCGCCGAATCGAACCAAGGTCGATCGGACGATGGACTTGAGGAGGCAACCGCAGCCGAACCGGATTTTGTTTTCAATTCTACTCCCCCCGTTTAAAAGGGAAGGAGGAAAGAAGGGGCGCTCCTTTCTTCATCCGGGGGCCCACGATTCAGTGTAATACAGCAACTGTCCCTGGGACCCACTTTCAGTAAGACTTTGTTCAGGGTTAAAAATAAAAGAAAATAAAAACAGTTTTGGCTGGGGTTAAAAAATAAAAATAAAAACATCGATGGCTGCGGCGGTGCCGGCGACAGTGCGCGACCGGCGGCGAAGGAGCCGGGCTCCCGTGGGTGCCGCGGCCGCGGTAGATGATGGGGAGGAGCAGCACCTCAACCCGTTCCTCGACGCCGCGCCGCCCGCCTCCTCGAGGGTCCAGTTCAGGTGCGTCGTTCGCGTTGTTGGCAGTTTGGTTTGTCTTCTCGTGCTGCTCGCGCGCTGCGCGGCACAGTGAGTGTGACACTGTGAATCGACCCTTGGGTTCTACCGCGGTGGGCGCAGGAATGTGGCATCGCGCGCGCGGTGGGTGGAGGAGGCCGGCGCCGCCGAGGTGGTGGACAGCAAGGGCAAGCTGTGGCTGACCACCGGCATCACCAGGGGTGGCAAGCTGTACTACAACGTCGAAGAGATTGGGTACGCCACCTGTTCGATATAATGCCGAAGTTGTGCAGCAACTGTCCAATTCCGCTTAGTTGGCTGCATTAGTGCTTTAGCTGTGGTGCTCTGTTCATCCAGCAGACTATCACAGAATGCTGCACTGCTTGAAGCTTTTAAGCCAGTGCCAATGATTCACGTGTCATTGGTTTATTTTTCTGATAATTAGAGTTCAAATCATGCAGGTTCTTGGCAGAAAGAGGTGCCTTGGTTCTTCTTGATGACAAGGATGAAACAATAGGAATGGAGCACATCTATGAAAAGATTGCTGGAGGAAATTATGGGTGCTCCTGGGACGCCTTCCAAGCTTATAAACACTTGAAATCTCTTGGATATATTGTTGGACGATATGGTGTGCCCTGGACAATGAAGCATGGTGGTACTTGTGAGTCTGTTGCTGCCCCTACTGATATGATTAGCACTGATCAAGGCATCAGTGATGCTGATTACACCTGCAATGACATAACCAATTGGCTCAAGAAAATGCACATTAATGGGATATCTCCATCATTTCAAGTTTATCTGCCCAACAGCAAGTTTAAAAAGTCTTCACCAGGAGTCCCTAGTTTTCTCATATGTTTGTTAAGGTAACAATTAGTGTTTACTCTGTTACATCCTATATCTTCTAGTGTATTTTTTTCAACTAGTGCGGTTCTGTCTTGCCAATTCATCATTAAACCGCACTATCAATCGATCCCTTGCGCAGTTTGTTCTTATAGTGCCTCATCAGTTACATCTTATCACAATTTCGACTTGGTTGGCCAACTTTTTCCCAAAGAAAGAATAGCGGATCATGAGCATACAGTAGGCAAAGTGCAGAGTCATAAACTGCAGGGAACAACATTGTTATGGAAGTCAAAAAATGGGTAAAGAGGACAAAACATAGTAGCATAGGATTTGGGTTTGGTCTTCGTGTCTATCAGAACTTTGACATTACTTTTCAATCCGGTGCAGGGATAAACCACCCTCAAGGACTGAACTGGAAACTGTAGAGGACAAGTTTGGGGGTATTCCTCTTAAATACTGTCATGTTGATAATGGAAGGGTCAGCTTTCTCTCCTTCGACCAAGTAACACTTCCAAGCCTGCCTTGATGGATAGCAGCAGGAATACTTTTTTTTTTTGTGCTCAATTGCTGATCGTGTAACTGTAACATTAGCTCCGTTTGTTCCAGCAATTCTTTGTCTCAAAGCCTGATCAGTTGTTTTGCTTGTGCTGTATTAGCATCTCTGCTTGATATTATGTAAAACCCTTTTTTTTTTCTCAGTATATAATGGTACAATATGGGCTGATGGATTCTTATTGCCCATTTATTTATGGATGACGTTATTTATATATTTTACAATCTCCAAAGAATACATGTTCGGAGTCCATAAGATTGCATACTGTATGAAAGTAAAACAGATCAATTGGCTGCCAGTCCAAGAGTGTTATAACGAGTTAAGAAAACATCGGAACACAGAAGAATGCATAAATCTGTGAAGCAGCAATCAGGCAGGCGAACAAAATTTCCATTTAAAGTGTGCTCCGGAGCACCATCACAAGGATACGTTACTACAAAATAGTCTTGCAAGTACAATTCTTTGAACAGTTTGAGGGGGAGAGAAAAAAAAAAAAAGAGCACCAGCTTTTGAATCTCTAGGTGGCCTTCAAACTGCTGCAGTACAGCTGTTTCAATTTTTGCTGTACCTTGAAGCCGCACCTGAAAAGTCTTTCCCGAGTGATGAAGAAAAAGATGATATCAACAGTGGTTCAAACATATTAAAATAAGGAGCTGTTAGCATTTTCAGAATCCAGCAATTTTCTGAATAGATCTCCAGATTCTAATCTTTGCTTCTTGTTTACTTCTGATGATTTTGTTTCCGAGGATGTAGCAGTGACTTTTGGGTTTCCAACTGCAATGAATGCTACTCTCTTCTTTGTCTCAGGTTTGACATCCAGGTGAGCTGAAGGTGCATGAGTACTAAGGGTGTCAGAACTAGCAGCATTGTTTTCATTTTCCAGTTGCCTCCCGCTTTGAGGAGCTCCAGCATCACTGCAGTGGTTCATTTTATCTGGGTGCTCCACTAGATCATCGTCTGGTTGAGAGTTCGTTTCTTCAAGGCTTTTCATCTCTGAAAAATTAAAATACGCCAATACAATTAACAAAAAATATTTCTGAATTTTGACACCATGATGCAATAAATATAAAACTGATCCTATCCTATTGAACAAACAACTTGGCACTGACAAATAAACCTTTTTTTTGGTTGCCTAAAACAAACGGCATCAATTAACTTTTAAATTAGAGCAGGAACCTAAAAGACTTGCAGTTAGCAAAAAGACTAATAAAAGTTGCACCAATCGTTCAAAACGTGATGTTTTCAAGTCCGCACCAGGTTCTTGCTACTTGAGGTAACACATGTCAACCATATCACAATAACTCATGCCAATGTGTTGAATGTTACTAGTTACAACCAAAAGTTCCAATGTGACATACTTCCAGTTCCATTGTGTCTTGATAGTATGGGAAGCACGGTGATTTTATCATAAGCTAATTCAAAACTACTGAATATTTGATTTAGGCTATGTTTAAGGTGGTTGGTGCTCATTCATACTCGAATACCCATTCGGCAAGCAAAGCACCAAACAATCTCATGAGCATGTCAATTAATTCAGAAAGTGAAACTAAGAATTCAGGATGCTCATATTTATCATGAAGATTAAAAGACAAAGCATTTAAACCTTCAGTAACAAGTCCAAGCGTCTCATACTGGATTGTAGAACCACATGACCTTTGATCCTCATCTTCGGTTACCTGAAGACTACTTTTCAGTTTTTCATGCAAAACAAATTTATCTTTTACCCATACACACTCCAGAATGGTACGGGCATCATCAATTGAGGGATAGTACTCTCTGAAAGCCTGTTGACGCAACGAAACAAAGTTAGATCTTCTAGCAACACAGTTTCTACATGATAGAATAAACCAAATCAGCGTAAAAATTGCATCATTGCTAAAGTGGAAGCAAAACACACCTGTACTCCACCAATACTGATCTTAACGGCTTGCTTCCTATCAGTAAGATTGGTAACCTTATTGTATACTGACACAGTATCAAGTAACATCTGTGAAACAAGCACCAGAGGATCAGTGTCTAAGACAAAAGCTCTGCAGTAGTAAAAAGAGCATAACATTGGCCAGCACATGCTTCCAATGTGAATTTCGTAACATTTAAGATAAGAACAGTCCAGTAATTCATTACTGGATTTGCTTGATTCAATCTTAGCCATGTCTATATATTACAACACTGACCTGTTGGATCAGAACCCTTACTCGTGCAAGCAAAGCTAACACTGCCGTACCAAGATCAATGAAGAAAGATCTAGCGAGTAAAAATGTTATCTGACTGTAGTCTTGGTTAAAGAACACTGGACATCTTTCAAACCAAAATGGTAGCGGAAGAAAATATATCCAGTTTACTTGAATAAGATGATGCAAATGTTTCAGGTGATACATGCATCAATTAACACAAGTCAAGTACACATAAGACACTGGTTATAATGTTCTTAAGAAACTAAAGAAAACGACAACAAAAGCCAAAGGATACATCGCTGCCTTCATAACAGGTTCAGCCATCTGCAGAGGACAGGGAAGTATTTGACTCAGATACAGAGGTGTGCTATATCAAAAAAGGAATCAATGCTCAACAAGCACACCTGAGATAACAGGCGGGCAACACCCAGAAGCCTCTCATGGTGGCTATGGTTTGTACTAGGCTTCTTCTTACTCTGCCTGTATCAGAATTCAGAAAACAACTCAGTCAAAACTGAGACCTGACAATAAATCAAACGACAGCAATGAAATTTCAAAGCAGCGCAAATGCAACAGCAGACTCACTTGACCGGGACCAGGATCGTGTTGGCCGGCTTGCGGCTGGCGAGGACGGGGAACACGGCGTTGATGACGTCCGCCAGGCCCGAGCCCAGCAGCAGCTTGAGGTCCCTCCTCACCTGCGCTCCCAGACACACGTGGACTCTCGTCAGCTGGAATCACTCGCTCACCGGGACGACGCACCAGGGGGATGGGGCTCTAGGAGAAGGAGACGAGCTGGACTCACCTTGAGGAGGTACTGGAAGTAGGCGGCGCCCCGGTGCTGGTTACGATGTTTGTACACCAGTCGCTCGAGGACCCCCGCCTCTGCCTGCAGATGGCGCAGCGCTGCCCGCAGCCGATTCTCCTCGTCTCCCTCCTCCGCACGCTGCGACATGGTCGGCCCTGCGGCGGCGGTGCTCGGCGGCGTGTGAGAGCGTCGCGGCGGCGGACGGGTCGCCGGTGCTTGCGGCTGCGGTGGTGGTTGTCTTGAACAAACTGGGCCTGGCCGGATGACGACACTAGATGGGCCTACATTGTTATGGGCTGGACCTGGCAGAGTTTCGGGTTTTATTGGCCCGTGTGGGTCGTTGGCCATGGAAAAGAGAGATCCAGAGCTGCAGTGATGAGGAGCTCGGCGGCCATGGCGGCGGCAGCGCTGCTGGTGCTGGTGCTGGTGCCGCTGACGGCGGCGGACTTGTCGATCACGTACAGGGAGAAGAGCGAGGAGGAGGTGCGGCGCGTGTTCTTGGGTTGGAAGGCGAAGCACGGAAAGACCTACAACTCCATCGACGAGGAGGAATTCCGGTACGCGCTGTTCAAGGAGGCACTCCGCTTCATCGACAAGCACAACGCCGCCGCCGACGCCGGGGCCTCCACATACCGCCTCGGCCTCAACCCCTTCACCGACTTAACCGACGAGGAGTTCCGCCGCGGGATGTTGGGGTACCTGCCCCCCGATGACCTGCCGAACTCCGTCGGGTTGAGGAAGAATGCACCGGTGGCCGAGGTGAATCGGTTTTCCAGGTATAAGCATCTTGCTGCTTTCAGTTTCTTTCCTTTTTGATTTCATACATAACATTTCCATCAGGTAGGGAAAATTCGTGCCACTAGTATATTCTGCTACAACATATCTTTGATTAACGAGAATTTCAGTATCCATATGAATAGAAATTAGAGAATTTCTATCTTCTACATCACTACATGCAGGTCAAACGGCAATTGCTGATTAAACAATATTCTTGAGTCAACCACAAGTATGTCAAGAATTTTGGTAACCTTTGAGTATGATTTAGCCTAGCAAATTATTCTTATTACTACTTTATTTATGGTAATTGGCCAACTGAGACACCTTCAACTCTTACCTGGTTTTATCAGAATTTTTTGTGTGACTTGGTTCACTTACACAATTGAATGATCCAGTTACCAATTGAAGTAGTACATTATGGAACAGAATCAGGAGAGTTCGGATTATGGTCGATCAGTTTTATAGGAAAAACATAATTTTTAAGTAGGTTCGTCAAACACAGACATTAAAAGTTTCTCTGCTTTTGGATCGAAATAAGCTTAGCTGAAGTGGAAAAGAAAAGATTATATCATAATGTGCTAAGCTGATGGACCCATATGTCGGTTTTTCTCTAAAAATATGCCAAGTAGCCTCTTGGAAACATCTTAAATCTACCTCTCATGTGGATGTTTCACATTCCTATTGATAGCGGCTCTTCATTTGCATTGCATCCGTCGTCGCTGGCATAAAACCTCCGTGTCATCTTGTTGTCATTGCAAATTTCCGTATATACTTTGCCATAGGCCCTGTTCGTTTCCAGGGACTAAAATTTTAGCCCCGTCACATCAAAGAGAATCTTGTCATTTAAAAGTACTAAATAAAGTTTAATTACAAAACCTTTTTACGGATGCGGGCTAATTTACGAGACGAATCTAACGAGCCTAATTGAGCCATGTTTTGCTACAGTGATGTAACCATCGTCTAATCATGGCTTAATCACCCTCATTAGATTCGTCTCGCAAAGTAGCTCAAACTTCTGCAAAAAGTTTTGTAATTAGACTTTATTTAGTACCCTTAAATGGCAAGATTCTAAATGGCTAAAATTTTAGCCAAAGAAACCAACACCCCCTATTCTCATTCGTGAATTTTTACAGTTAGGTGAGCCAGTGCGTTGCTAAGGAGCTAACATAAATCCTGGAGGTAGCTCCACTCCTGGGGAGATGAAGCAGAAGCACAGCTGGATCTGAATATGGCACTTGTGTTTGTTGCCAGAAGTGGCATATTTAGCATAACAATGCTGCTTGCTTGCTTATGTAATACTAATATTGAGGTGAAACTGTTTCCATTTCCAGAAGATGGAGTGACAAAGCAAATGTTTATCAAATGAAATGTACTTAACGCATGACTTGTATCGTGTTCCAGGCCGTACTGATCTCTAGCTACTATCACGACGGGCTGTCTCAGCAGATCAAACCTTCATCACTTCTTATTTTTGCCATTCTCGGTACGAGTAGTGACAGAAATAATTCTCTTCTTATTTCTGAAGATGTTTTTTTGCTGGAAAATAGCATCTAAGACAAGCTGAGACCCACGCATAGTCTGGGTGGACACCTTAGCCATACGGAAATAATATCCTAGGATAGGATTCTTTTGGGAAGTTATACTGGCTCCTGTAAAATTTTATTAGTTTACACGTTGATTGTTACTATGTCAACATGAAGTAGTTTTTGGGTATATAAAAAGCTTCAGTCTGTTTTCGACAACTACGAAGGAGCAATTTCAGTGTGTTTTCGGCTAACCAAGCGCTGGTTACAAGGATCGATGACAGTGCAGGCATGGAACTAGCATGCTGCGTACAATGTCTGCTCGGCCAGAAGCTATGTCAACTAGGCAATGAGCAAGCCCCGGATACCTTTAGTAGAGGCACCTGCTCGTGATAATCGAACACATGCGTGCACTCTCTGCTCGATTTGCTGGTTTCCTCATCGAACTGATCGAAGCATGTCCGCGGCAGCCAGCGCATAAGGGAGCGCAGCAGTGTCCGCACGAGCCGGGGCCTCACGGGCGTGGAGTCAGCTCGTTCCTCTTCTTCACGGTCGTCACCAGGCGCCGGTGGCTCCGGCGCACCAACCTCTTCCGTCGGTGAATGCTCTGCTCCGGCCACCGCCGACGCCGCCGCCTCCCGTTCCGCTGCGCGGCGGGCAGCTTGCTTCCTCTCGTGCGCCTCCCTGCAGGAGAAGAAGCTACGGTTGGGGTCGCCCTCGTGGAACCGCTCGACCCACGCCGTGCACGCGACGGGGTTCAGGTGGCCCATCACGAACATGCGGGCCTTGCTCTCGTCGCCCTGCAAGTCGGGCCGCTCCCACCGCTCCCGCTCTTCGGCGGCGAACTCCGCGACGGCGCGGGTCGCCGTCTCCTGGACACGTGCCCGATCAGGCGGCCCTCGCCGTCGCCCTCGGACACGTGCGCGCTCCAGCGGCCGTTCGGCTCCTGGCGCACGCCACGGTACAGCCGCGACGGGGTCGCCGACGTCGCCGGACTACTCATCGTCACGAGAGACGTTCGAGGGATCGATTCAAAGGGAAACGCCACTACTACACTGGGGAAGCAAAAATACACGACACGGGCCGGATTCGACGCATCGGTTACGCAGAGAGCCCGGTAGAATTCGACTCGTGCACGTTCGTTTTGTGACTTGATTGGCGAGAGCTCCTCGGCTGACTGTCGTTACCTTGCCCTGTGCCTGTCTTCTTACTCGGCCTGAACCATTGGTTCAGAGTTTTTCGTTCTCATCAAAGGTAAAAAATTTCAAAAGTTGATGACTCTTGAACGTCATGCGTTCTCTGAGGGCAATTAAGCGCCTAAAAAGTAGATGACTCGAGTCACAAACTACGGCGCCTGTTTGGTTCGGCTCCAGCAGCTGCAGCAGAACATCCTTTTCTGCAGATATATCTGTGTCATTCAGTTATATGTGTTTTTGCAAATTGCCAACTTACAGCAGTCACTCGGCCATGGTATCCTCCAAATTAACGTGTGATGACAAGAAGTGCTCAAAAGCTTGATGGGCACCGTTTTACTCGGAGAAGCTCTGCACTCAAAGGCCTGACGCGACTGCTTTCTTCAACAGTGAGGTACGTACACAAGTTGAAAGGCGAAAAGCATTTTTAATGCTCCTCCCAGTTCAAGCCGATCTCCGAGACGTATCGTCCAAATGGAGGCGTCACCATAGCAGGGGAAAGACGAGAGAACTATTTCCATTTTGGTTTTGCCGGAGTTCGTTGCGCGAAGGCGACGTGCGCGCCTCCCTGTAAATCAATGCGCTCGGAGCCATTTCCTTCTCTGCCGGCATCATCGCGTCTTGGCAACGAGCCTGCGAGCTTGTCATCGACATGGTTATTCAGGATGGAACGACCGTGCCTTGTTGTACCCCTCATCATAAACAGCTCGAATCTTCAGTGATAAATGTGCAAGGAAGACATATCGGATAGGATTAGGCTGTGCAAATAGTACCTGCTGTTTTCTCTCATGCAGACAGGGGCTATCTGCGTCTGGATGTGGTGATGGACCATGGTGTCCCAGGAGCCCACGCAGGCGGACAAGACAATGCAGCTCAACAACCAATCTAAGGCCATCTCTTTGCTTTCCTAATAGTAAGCTCATGCGGAATCAGGACCAGTGTTTTGACAAGCAAGTAATAACCCGTTTGAGGCCATGGTAAGACCGTAGCCTCAACAGATTTTGAGCTGTCCTGAAGGGGAGCTGCCGGCCAATCATAAGACCGTTGCCGTGGACACGCGGGCATCAAACAGGACAGACGCCGTTTCCAGTGGACCAGGCCCTGCTGACAGTATCTCAACTGCAACAAATCCTTCTGCAGGCCCTTAAACAATGAGATTCCCTCGTACAATTATTCCCTTCAAGCCAATAATCTGCACAAATCAATCACACTCACACTGGCTTGGCCGTCACTACAGTCCATGGACCCTGCATTCTCGCGCGCTAAACGGCAATTCCTCCCAGCTATGTGCTATTGTCTCCACCCCGAGGTCCCTGACCAACTCCCCAAGACCCAGGTTCCTCGCCGCTGCCAAAACGTCCTATTGATTCAGTAATCCACTCCCTTTTGGTGACTTGTCGCTGCAGGCCGTTGCCATCACGCGCGCTGTCGCCGTTCACAAAGACAAAACGGCGCGGGTCCGCAGCGCCGGTCGATGGATGTGGGCAAGTTTAGCCTCGTCGATGACGTCTCGCCATGTGGAGATCGGCGAGATGATTGCACACAATTTTTTGACCATTTGTACGGGGCGGTGAGTGCGTGGACGGCATCATTTGTGGGCAAGTTAGCTTGCTTACCCACCAAGATCTCATCGAAGCGCACAGTGATCTGCACGTTGCGCCGCATAATATAGGGTGCAGGCGGCGTCGCCGTGCCAGCGCCTGAATGGCTCGATCCCGCAGCTCAAATTTCGGATTGGAAGATAGTGTAATCTACTATAGTTACCATTGATCAGTGATAGTGGCCGCAATATGGGGTGGATGGATCATGCGGAGCTTCTGATAAGCTCACGGAACTGACAAGTGTGTCTTACTCTGCGCTGTCAGTTTGATCCTCTGTTTTGACGGCATAGTTTTCATGCGAAAATTACATTGTTTCATGTGGAAAAAACTTGTGTTCCAATTCCAAACGCCAGACGGTGTGCATTACGAACAAGCAGTCAAGTGGGATGCTAGGACTGGGACCAACCATATGGCGACTTGACAAGCCCGTTTGGCCGAGTCAGCGTCGGCCTAATCTGTCAGGTGGGCAGATGGCCTGCAATTCAACTCCTCGTCCCATTATTTTCTCTGCTTCTGACAAACGTGACATCAGTCCCTGCAGCTTGAACTTTCCGATGCGTTGAACGCAGGAAACCGGTGGAGTTTTGGTGAATCCATGAACTGGAGGGCGGTGCAGGAGCCTGCAGACCCACGCGTGTAAACGTGGCGTACTTGGATTACGCAATCTCGAGCACGAGCACCATAGCAACTTTAAACTGTATGTCTCCTGGAGATTGGAGATCGCAGGACTGAATTTGATCAAGGAATGACAGCATCCATGGCGACACTACGGATGATGATGATAATGATACATGCGTGTTGAATTGAATCATTTCAGTTCCAAGAAGAAGAAGGGGAGGAAGCGAGAAACAGGGCAAGAACAAAAAGAGAGATTTTATCTACACCAAATGCTAGTATCTCTAAGTATCGAAGGAATGGCTGGCCGGTAGGATTCCATCCAGCATGGAGGAGCAAATCCGACACCAACCGATGCGAGGACGATGTGAAAGATGGGTTCTTGTTGCATAGAGAACCGCCGGTGCGGTGCGGTGCGGTCAGAAGAGGTTGAGGACCTCGCGGATGGCGGCGTTGCAGAGGGGGCATCGGCCGCGGCCGGCGCGGAGCTCGCGCGCACAGGCGCGGCAGAAGGTGTGGCCGCAGGGGATGAAGGCCGCGCCCTTGCCCCGCGCCACGCACACGCAGCACCGCCCTCCAATGCCGCCCCCGCCGCCCTTCTCCCCTTCCCGAGCTTCCTCCTCCTCCACCTCCCCGTCCACGCGCTTCCACACCCCGCCATCGCCGGCGCCTGCCGTCCACTGCTGCTCCGTCCGCTGCAGCAGCGCCATCAGCGACGCCCTCGGCTGCCCCCGCGCGCTCTCCGCCGCCGCCGCGACGGTGGCCGTACCGCCCGTGCCTGCTGTCGCGAGGGCGGCGGCGGCAGGAGCGCGGTCGTCGTCGGCGCCGCGGATGACATCGAGGAGCGTGCGGCGCCGGGCGGCGTCGCCTTCGCCTTCGCCGTCGTCGCGGAGCTTGAGGAGGTCGCGGAGGTTGGACCGCGCGGCGAGCTGCTCGGCCAGCGTCAAGCCGCGCCGCGCCCCCGGCCCCGGCACCTCCATCCCTCGCGGCACCACCAGCTGATAAAGGCGCGCGCCAGCCAGCCGGAACGTGAATGAAGCACCACCGGTTTATACTATCAGGTGCCCGCCCAGTTGCAGCGAGCGAACTCTCCCAGTTTATACTGCCCGCCAGCGGAATCCGTTTGTTTACCTGAAGCGCCCGCCCGCCCGCAGCGCGGACTCTTGTTTTGGAAGCCTAGTGCTAGTGCGCGCGCGCCGCGGACGCGAAACGCGCGTCGCCACTTGGCGCGCGGGGCTCGGCGGCCGGCCGAGTCGCGTCGCGTCGCGTTTCCCACCCATGCGGCGCGGACTTGTTGCGGCGTCGGGACTCGCGGCGGCTGACCGACCGTGCTCCCTGCGGTCGCGCGCCGCCGTTGCCCGCCTCATGATGAACCAACGCTGATTGTTACGTTTGGTGCGCGGCGGACTGGTTGGAGATGCGACGCAGTCCAGTCCTAGCCTAGTCCAGATGAGGAACCAACGCTGGCTTGTGCGTTCGCAACATGGAGCCTGTTCGTTTCCTTTTAGTCCTAAAGTTTAGTCTAAAAAATCTTGTTATTTAAGGGTATTAAATCAAGTTTAATTACAAAACCTTTTTACAGATGGGTGCTAATTTACGAGACGAATCTAACGAGCCTAATTAAGCTATGTTTTGCTACAGTGATGCTACAGTAACCATCGTCTAATCATAGCTTAATTACCCTCATTAGATTCGTCTCGCAAAGTAGCCCAGGTTTCTGCAAAAAGTTTTGTAATTACACTTTATTTAATATCTTTAAATAACAAAAACTTTGCCCTAAACTTTAGTCCTAAACACGCCCGTCTGAAACAGTCGCACCAAAAATGGATTGCCTCGCGTTCTTTACAACTTGAAGCTCCCTTCTCAAATTGTTGTCGTAGCAACTCCAGTTCATAAAGACAACAGCGCATCATTTGCATGGAACCTGCTGCCTGCTGGCAGCGGAAACTTAGCAGTACAAAATCACCAAGCAACAGCCACTGGTGACTGCCAGTTCTTCACGTTATCTGCGCTTTGCTTGGCCCAGCTGAAAGCCTGTCAAGCCGTATCGCTCAAACGTAGCTGCATTACCACCGACTCAAGGAACTAACACAAATGGCTCTCTTAAACAGACTGCGCGCAAGTACACTCTGAATCTGAACATTTAAATGCACGTAATGTCAATATAAAAGAACTCCCAAGTACAATTATGTTGGGATCACAAGGGTGTAAACAACTTTGTAAGAGACCGCAAAATGGGCCTAAACCCGTTACAGTATGCACCCCCAACATTCAAAATTTAGGGGCAGCAACCTCAACCACTTTAACCAAGCAATGTACTAGGCTGACCATCAACGGTTCATCAAAGCCCTACCAAAGGTATGTATCAACTGTTTCCCAGTTTCGAGCCAATCTCCACAACTCCAACTATGTCCCCAGAAACACCAAAAAATGGGTGTAAGAACAGACGAGCTGTTTGAGTCCACCTGTGAAAATCTCTTCAACCGAGCAACCAAAAGGCATTCATGCCACCAGAAGCCACAAACTGAATCGAAGCAACAAATGGACTTTCACCATAGCTATTAATATGCAGACTCATTAGGCCTGTTGTCGCCAAAAAAATTATCGATCCCCACCTCTTGCTTTACCTCCTTTTGATGTTGGTCTCATAAACGATAAAATAATGAGGAGTCTGACAGACATCTTAGCCTCCCACCCTTTCGTAAAAAAGTAAGTAAGCCTCGCAGTTCAGAACTTCCTCCAGAGAAGCCTCTCTGACATGTCCATCGCTTGCATAGAACCAGGATTTAGAGCCAGTGCTCTGCTGCTGCCGACCACCAATCTTGCAAGCTCTCACATATGCGATATAATGACCTCCTGTCATGCTTCCCATGTGCTCAACAACGCCAACTAGACGATAAGTAGTGCTGTCATTCTCCTTGGACCTGCAGATTACAGGAAACAGTGATTACCAGACAAAATCTTAAAGCTACAAAACTAGTAATGATCATAAACCACAAATATAAAGGCTACACATTTAAAAAACACAAACTTCTACAGTACAGAGACAATAATAAGTGAAAATCGTCAAGGTGAACACTAAGCCCAAGATACCAACAGGTCATGCAAATCAGATGGGCTACTGATCATTTCAACATTATCATTCAATGCACATTCTCAGTTAGATCAACAGGGCATCAAAATACAGTATTTATACACAACATTCATCAGGCAAAAAAGATCAGCAAGTTGGGTAGTGTACAGATCCAATCACAAAGATAGGCTCAAGTGCATCATAATGGGTGGAGTACTTAGGAAGTTAGGATATTGACAAGTTCATCTTAGGTTTCTCTAAGATAATAAGGTACATAATCAAAAGAAAAGCCACATTTACCACTCATCGATCATTCTTTCCTTCTGTTAAAGTAAACTACTAATCATGTCAACTCCACAGCGCCTGAGATACAATCAGGAGAGAAGTTTGGTCTCTTCATGTCCTTAACAAGAATGAACTAGTCGCGTAAAAAAAAAACAAGAATGAACTAGAGAAGCCAAATTTACCACTCATCGACCATTCTTTCCTTCTGTTAAAGTAAACTACTAATCATGTCAACTCCACAGCGCCCGAGATACAATCAGGAGAGGAGTTTGATCTCTTCATGTCCTTAACAAGAATGAACTAGTTGCATACAAAAAAAAGAAAAAAAAAGAATGAACTAGAGAAGCAGAGCACATAATGTATCATGCCAACATGCCATGGTCATCAGATTGAGTGACTACAGTCTACAGGTTGTTTCTTCACTATAAAAGACAGATGCTGGTCGCTGGAGCTAAAAAAGAAGATAATGAGGTTACATTTCAAGAACATCGCCAAAGTCTACAAATGCTCCAACCCCCCCCCCCCCCCCCCCCCCCCCCCGCGTATTGGGTTGCAGCTTCTAAAACCCTACCAATTAGGCCTCATATGAGTTTTGCTGTTGTAATCTTGCAGTGAATGATAGATTACTTACGAAGTTGAAACAAGCAACCCACATTGTACCAATAGCATTGCATTGAAACAGTATACTTAAGTTTCAATCATGACAATCCATTCTGTGAATTGAAAAATGGAAACTCGAACATAACTTCTTTCAGGGAAAAGAGAAGCGTGAAAACTCAAATTAGAGAATAAGATTGCAAATGATTAGAAATGACTTGTGTATGTAGAAAATTCTACTCACACCTGTGAACTCAGGAATACATTAGGACATTTATGGCAAAGTTCACTAGTACTCTGACACTCAGTATGAAAAAATCTACTTAGTTCCGTCTTTAAGAAAATTCTTTCTTCCGAGAAGTGCAAGATGGGGAATAACCTATTGATATCGATGAGTCAAGAGAGAAAGGGCCTTATTTCTAGAAGCTAGTGCAAGCTAGGTATTATCACAAAAAAAGTAACCTGCACTATATTGAATACTTATTATAACAAAATTCCATCAAACTAACACTATCTGGAAAATACCAACCAAAATTGCCAAATTCCTTTGCAACAACACAATTAGCTCAGTAGTTGAAACTATAACTGAGGCGAATGTAGTATAAATATTTTACATGACCAAAGAGTAAAACATAGAGAGATGATGGGTTCTCCATATTGCTACTAGGAAATAAGGATAAACTAGTAATTTACCATTGCAGCTACAAAGAAAACTGTTGGATAGGTAAAGTAAAATTTAAAAAAGGCACTTTCAGCTGTTAAAATTTAGTACCTAGGGTCCATAAATGGCTGTATATCAAGCATCTCCTTAAAGCGCACGTGCCCTTTCAATTTCTTAAACCGGCCATGGGAGTCCTGGCTGAATCTGTTTAAATTAATCGTCAATGCAGGTGGAGCCTTGCTTATAAGAATTCTTCTCATTGCAGCTCTGAAAATCTTTGTTTCGTTCTCTTTCTGTTCATTTTTGTTATCTTGCACTTGACGTGCCTTACCAACCATCTTCATCCGCTTTCTCCTTCCCTGATTTCTAGTGTTGGCATCTTCATTATCTTTCACTGGTGACAAGATTCTTTGTGTATCAGACGGAAGGATACTAGTCACAACTTCTCCAGCAGGGCCACCAGATTCAGGTTTCGCAATGTCAGTTGCACTGCAAGAAACTGAATCATTATCACCGCAACTCAGTGGCGCACTTGTTGCTTCAGCAGTTATATCCACATTATTATGTCCATCATTTTGCTGCATCACCGAATCATGAGGTTGCTTGCTCAAAGATGTGAATTCCACAACTGAGCTTTTCATATCTGGACACTGTTCCTGTTGGTATGTTTTGCTATTTGGTTGTTCAATCTTATCAATAGTAGACACTGCGTCTATTTCTTGTGCAGTTGTATTTCCTATCTCTGGAAAATTACTGTCGGAGGTCTGTGCAGGCTCAGCCAAAGAAGGATTTGCACATTCACCTTTCGTGCACTGCATATCACAATGTGCATTGTCAGAGCAACCATCCGTTGTCATAGTCTGATCAATGTCCTCTTTGTTGCTGCAGCTCATGACCAACTTCTCACCATTTTGTCTTTCATCACCATCTTCCATCATCTCCTCATTGCCCTTTCTTTCACTAGCACTATCCATCATCTCTGCTCCACTTTTTCCTTCATTAGTGTTTGTTCGTGCAGCATTAGTACAGTGTTCACAATGCCATGGTTCAGATAGCCGTTCTGGCTCAGTATACAAAGCTAAGCAGCCCTCAACTGATACAGGAGCATTGCTATCATCTACCTCATCATCAGCACTATTGCTACTCCAAGCCATCACATCAATATCTTCAACTTTACCAGATCCTGTCTTGACTTCAGAAGTAACTTCAGGTTCATTGAACATATCACCAAAGCCAAAATCATCTTGCTCCACATCACCACCAGATGCAGGTTGCGTATTATTTTCTGTCACTGGAGAATCGGCAGGAGCTTCTGCATATACTGTCTGCGAATTTTCTTCAGTTCCATCCGTTTCCTTGGCAGTGCTATCACATTTTTTGTAAGGAAGCAAGATAACAGGCTGTGAGGAGGTAGCATCATCAACAGCGTTCTCACCTGAGTGCTCGGAACCCAAGATCTGCTCCTTAGGTAAGGCATCATCTTGACGGTGAAACGAGTCATGTATAGCATTTTTACTATCCCCGATCTCTCCTGCTTCAGTAGAATCTGCAGAATCAACAATCTCAGACTTCGTTTCACCTACATCAGCAACATAATCCAACCAGTTCATGTCATCCTCCACATTTGAAGTGTCTTTCAGTTCCTGATTAGAAACAGAAGCACATGATTCGCTACATTCAGAGGGCTCAGGTTCTTTCTTGCTGATCACTTGTCCTGATTCTGAACCAAGAACTTGGGAATCACTGCACTCAGCAACTGTTTGAATCTTTTCTTCATTACTCTCTTCTACAGTAGATGGCCGAGCCAGAGTTTTCCCATATCTGCGACTTTTGTTCCTATCTCGTAGGGATTGCTTAGTGGTCCTCTTTGCTGGTGGCGATGCAACACTCTTAGCAGGAGGCCTCCTTGATGGAACTGGTAGCGAAAGGTCAAGGAACTGGTCATGTTTAACTGAACTGTGAGAGCATTCCGTGCTGGACACAGTACTAGACAGTTGCCCCCCAAAGATGAAGTCAACAATTGTCGGAACCCCGGCAGTAGAAGCATCATCTGCGATCTTCCGTGCTTCAGTTTCCTCTGTGCGTAACCCATCAAGAAAGCAGCGGAGTAATTCATGGCTATCCTGCATCTGGTAGCCCCTAAACTGCGGGTACTTTGAGCAAATATTTGAGAATAGGTTCTTTGGGCTAAGTGTACCACCGGTATCATTTGAAGCACTCGTCTCCACAAAGAGCTTCTTCAGAGACATAGAAAGAGGCCCTGTCGGAACATCTGGACCTAACATCTTCCTCCGCAGCCCATCAAGCGCAAGGAGATTCTGCATCACTGCATTGAAGAAGCATGTGTTTCCAAGGTTCGGAAGCCCTTTAATGACATTACCATGGCAATTAGCTAAACCAGATGCATCACTATCCACTGCACCAACCATTGTATCATTTGCTGCTACTGGCACAACTGTGTTTACTTTCGGCATCTCGATTGACACCTCCTTTTCACATGACAAACAATATGCAACCGTTGGGTCATCATACTTTGCAGCCCACCAATGCCGATCCTGCTTGGCGTGCCTTCTGGCATGGCCATATGGCTTTGTATCAGCTGCTTCACCACCACAAAACTGCCGACCACAGTCTAAGCAAACCCACATGTCACTGTTCTCTGTCTTAGATTGGGCCTTGGCTTTTGAGCCACCTCCTTTCTTCTTCTGCTGCTTACCACCTTTCTCCTTACCTCCTTTCTTTCTTGGCGCGTCCTCCCGGCAATGCTCACATGACGCAAAATGCTTGGAAGACAAGATCTCCAGTAGGACCTTGTCCAAGTGGGCAATGTCTCGGCCGTAGTGACCACACTGCTCCCGGCCGCTGACTGACACAACAGCCTCCTCCGGCGAGAAGCTTGCTTCCTGCGACCCCGCATCACCGGATCCAGCATCTGAGGACGCGGCTGACCGCTCCCGGTGCTGCGGTTTCCGTACGTTTTTGGTCTTCACCTTCTTCCCCATCACTCCTCGATACGGCAGACTCAACGTGTTATGTCAGTGTTCAATTAACCCCAATATTCTCTTGACTCCGAAATCACCCATACCTTGGGTAGGTTGATCTTGGATAGATTAGCAGACGCCGTCCTTTTGGTGAAAAATAAAATATTAGCAGAATAGCAGAGTGTCATGGGACAGCTAAACAGCAGCAAACTTATGCTCCTCATTTGATCAATCAGCCGTGTCAGCCATGTCAAAATCCTGGAAATACAATTGTCATTCATGTTCAAAGGTACTAAAATTTCCAGATGGACCAATAAACAAGCACACACATCTACGAGCATCCATTGAAATAGAAAAATTGATGTCTCACGCTAACAGTACCGAGACTCCAAAAATCTACTAACCTTCTGTCTATTTTGGTGGAGGAAAAGGAGAAGAGGACGCGTACCTTGGGGCTGAGGCAGCGCCCTGGTGATGTTGGGCGATATTGAGCTAGAACAATTCGTGCGGCGACGTCGTGGCCTCGGGCTCGTGCGCAGGTGGGTCGAGGTGCTCCTCCTGGGCGACGGCGACGAGCAGCTGGGCGGCGGCGGCAGCTGAGCGGCTAGTGGAAAGAAAAGAAACATGTGATTTGCTCTCTGATGCAACGACGAAGATCCCAAAGAACCTGACGAACTACAAGAACAATCCATCCAACAAAAACTAGGGTTACTTACCAACGAAAGAAGAAATCAAATCAAGCACGGATGGATCTCCACCCCGCACCAGTCCAGTACCAGAAGAGACAGGGAGAGGGAGTATGCCGCTCCTCTTCGTGAGAAAACTTCGGTGGGAGGAGCCCAGGCTTGTCGTGTCTCGTCGCCGGCGGTCGCCGGTGATGAGGCACACGAATAGGCGGCGGTAGAACGGGAACTGGTGAGGGAGCAGGGGAGGAAAGAAAGTGCCCCCTGAGTTTTGTTGCTTTTCCGGTTTTACCCCTGGATAGGGTTTTGGTATCCTAATCAAATCTGGCTTTGTTTTCTTTAAAACCGTTTGAAATTCAAATCCGCTCGTTATGTTTAGCTTTTCACAACCAGATTTGAAAATCAGTTGCTTCCTCTGTTTTTTATTTATGTCATTATTAGCGCACTAATTTACTCAAATTATGTAAAAAGATATTGCTCTAACATCATAAATTAAAATAGTAGGTGATAAAATATTAGCTTAGATGATATTAAGTCTATTATAAAATTAAAATAAAATTATTGTGAAACAAATAGTGAGGTAACAAGCTACGTGAAGGAAAAATATGGTTGAGAACACAATTAAGCAAGAATTCATCTTTAGAAGAAAATATTTGTTACCCTACCTTTATAAACCATTTGCATAAATTTCTAAAATATACTTAAATAATTTCCTAAACTTATTTCAACATATCCTCACACCCAAACTTTGAAAAATCAGCTTATCCTTTTAGTGAATAGTAGTAGCACGTTGGCGGTTTTCTCTTCCCACTCGCCAGTCGCCCCTCCTTGCTGGTTCCCGCTGACACGTCATCGGAAATTCGTCGCCCGCGACCAAGAACCGATAAAAATCATCGCCAGGTGTTGCCGATGATGCAACACCTCCCGACTCACCAAGCGCCCCGGTGCTCTGTACGCTTCATGACCATTGAAGCATGGACCCCAAAAGTATAAGGCCCCCTTTGGAACGCAGGATTTTCACAGGAATTGTACAGGAATTTCACAGGAATCAGTTGACTGTTCACAGGAAAAACGCAGGAACGGGAAAAAATCCCGCGTTCCAAAGGCCCCCTAAATGTTTTTGGTGATTGAGTGACCATATTATGTGTGACTAACATTATCATGTAGGATATTGTTTATGGTCACATTGGATTGGATGATTGAGTGTGCCAGCCTTTTCTCATATGGATATCGATGATGATTGGTTACCTCAAAGGCTAAAGACATGCTAGAACCAAGCAAATGTTGGTTTGGTATAGATGTGAGCTTAATTCCATAGAAAAACTAGACTATCAAAGCGTTTCAAGTTGTTTCTCTTAGAACACATGAGTCTAGAGATATTTAAATGCATGGTGAGTCATCTCTCGGGCATTAGAGTGGAAAAGGAGAATTGGAGGAGCGTTTGGCAAAGTTGGATGAAAGGATCTAAGAAAAAGATATAGATCAGCTTCAGGGGGAGTCATCGCATGATGCGGTGGTACGCGCTGTATGATACAGGGAGTACATGATTTTTAGACCAGATGATGCAGTTTCTGGTCAAGATGATCTAGGAGTCACCGTATGATACAGCGAAGGAGTCATTGTATGCTACGGTGAGGTCAGAAGATCAAGACAGATATGTGGAAGTCTCTGGACAATAGAGAAGGTGTTACCACATGATACGGTGTGTACAATATTGAGACCAGGAGAAGGTGAAGTTTTTAGACAAGAAGAGATAGAGTCACCGTATGATATGGTGAGCACAAAGATGAGTTCCAGAGTTCGACTAATCGTATGGTATCATCACTTGGCATATTAAACGACTAGTGTAGAGGTTTGAACCTCCAACCACCGATGATATGATGGACTAATCACCGTATGATGCGATGGTTTGTACGGTGAGGGCCTGTATATAGTTGGTTGCTCGGTCTTTGAAGGGTCTCTTGACCATTGTGAGACTTGGGAATACTGAGATAGCCAAGAGCAAGGAGGAGAAGTAATTAAGAAGGATTTGGAGAGATCCTAGTGCTTGAGAGAGTATAGCAAGTGCATCTATTGATCTCTAAGCTAGTGTGAGCTTGAGAGAGTCAACAAAGCAATTACTCTTGGTCTATGGCAAGGTCTAGACCAGTTAAGCGTTGGGTGTTGAGCTATCCATGTTTGGTTGTGTAGGCCAACACAAGTTTGAGCTTGTAGCTTCACTTGAGAAAGAAACATCGCTAGTGAGAACCTTTGGAGCCACATATCATGTGGTTCGTACTCTTAGAACAAGCATTGTCGGTGGGCAGTGGAACACGCCCATGTCTTTACTTAGAGGGTGAAGCGCGCTTCAGAGGGAATCGCTTTGACCGGAGGGACAGGGTCAAGACACCGGTAGGAGTGACCCAACGAGGAGTAAGAGAAGGCGCCATCTTTGCGAGGCCTGAGGAAAAAAACCATGAGCATTCTCTATCTTATCTCCTTTATTTACTTGCAGTTATGTTTTCGCGTTTACTTTTGAGTCTACAAGCAGAATTGCTTGATAGGTTGCTCTTGGTGTTACTTGTTCTCTTGAATATCTTGTGCTTTTTGTAGACTTGTTAATTAGTGTGTGCACATCGTTTGCTTTATGTATATCACTAGCATGTTTAGGTTGCTTTATGTATACCAGTGTGCGGCCCACAGGATCGTGAGAAAAAGGTGGGTGTGCGGGGTGTTTCTGGGTGCCGGTTTTGGCATTTTAAGGGAAAAGTAAAACACAACAATGGGCAATAGAAACGGAAAAGGCAAGAGAATTTATATTTAATAAGAAGGATGAGAGGGGAGTCTGGAGAGGGGGGACTTGATTGAGGGTTCAAACGAGTCTAGGGGAATTCTTCTCTCATCTCTTGCATCACCTTGTCACCTCCGCTAGCCAGTTTGAGCCGACGACCTGTGACCACGGGGTTCTCTGTGGAATCCTGAGCACGGTTGCACTTGCTTACTAAGGTTGTTTCTCCCCTCGATCTCATATTATTTGTTTGATTTCATGATCTATGCCAAATGGGGCTTGTTTGGATATGCAAAAGTGTAGGTTGATTTCTGGATTAGTTTAGATCTCATGTGATTTGTGGTAAACTAGGATATATCATGTCATGTGAACTCTGATTAGAAAGATTCATGATAAGAGTAGCGGGATCAAACTAGAATAGTGCTTTTGATTAGGATTCGACGGATAACATGTTTCTTCTTCCTTCCACGAGATCTTCCTTCATCCTTCCTCATGGCAACTAGCCCCCTGTTTCCGCCCTACCTTGGTAGGACAGGGCTTCACCAAAGCTTCGTGCATGTCACCACACTAGCCTGCTAACTCCCGCACGACAGGCGCCTCATATTCCATACAACTTTTTTTTGTGATTAACTTTTAAATTATTTGAAATAATCTATGTAGTGTACTTTAATTGCTGCCTCCGCAAAAGGCAAGGCTATTCTGTAGACATCGCAACTATAATTAGAATCACATGCTAACTGGTGAGCTAAAAGCAAAAACTGTTATAGCTGGGTAAGATGGACTGGCCAATTGTTCACCCAAATTTGCATCTACATATCTTCATTGATTAAGTAGGGAATATTGGATCTTAGATTCTGTACTGATTTGAAAATAAGAATAAGAAGATAATATTAATATAGCTCCCACCCTCACACTATGTATATATCTTCTTACTGGCTATTTGTCCTTCTGAACCCCTTTTTTCATTGTAATTAACTAATTCTGTCTGCTTTGTAGAAGAAACTTATCTTGTGTTGTACTACCAGGAAAACCGGAGATGGCAGCTCATAATTCTGTTGACGCAGCTGTTAGCGATGGTGATCCCGTGGCCGGTTTTGCGAAGCTCCAGGGTGAAAATTTTGCCTACATTATGCAGAAATATTCAATCATTTTGGGACGTAATAGTATACAGAAAGATGAAGTTGACCTGGATCTTTCTATCCTTGGTGGACGAGTTGCTCGTCTTTCCCGTCATCATGCACGCATATTCTATGATTTCGAGCACCACCATTTTGCCCTTGAAGTCCTTGGCAAAAATGGATGCAGGATACAGGGGGTCAGTTACGTCCCCGGAAGTGATCCAGTTAAATTGAATTCCCAGGACCTCATTGAGATTGCAGGCAAACAATTCTACTTTCTTCTTCCAAGTTGCTCTATCTATGCTACCTCTGCTGCTCAACGCAATGATAGTGGGACGAAAGTTAGCCCCAGAAGCCAAGAAAAGTTGAAGAAACAAAACAAGAAGTCCTCTAGAGGCGGAGAATCTATCTCTAGTAGCTATGGAGTTAATGCAACACCCGATGAACATGGTATGCTAGCGTCTCTCTCTAACACTTAAGCTTTATCCATTTTCCTCCTGTTTTCATGCATTCTTGTCTGCTAAAATAAAGTACATGACAGACCTTTTGACCACTACTGTTGAGGATGGTTAAGTACAATAATTAGAGGATTATAGCACTCTCAGATTATCCATATGCTTTACTGCCTGAGGTCTTACGTACTTGTTTCGTCATGTCTCGTCTGCAGTGTTCACATCATTTTCCTTTCTTTGCACCAAAGTAAATTGCTGCTATGTTTATGAAATGATATCAATTTAAAAAAACTAAGTGCTAACAAAGAGCGAGCCATTCTTTCTGTTTGCTTCGAATTGTTGATATAATGAATTAAGTTTCTAGGGGGCCTATTAATACTATGCGTTGCTAGGTTACATGTGCAATATTATTCGAGATACATACGATTGTGATGTTTCTACATTAATGATATCTATTTTCTAACTGGTTTGAGAATGGAGAGGCTCCATATGTAAATGAACGACGGGAAATTCAGAAATTATTATTATTAGTTAGATATCGATATACATTAGCCATTTTGATTCCTATCGGATAAGGCAGTTTGGTATTAACATGCCATTTACTTTTTTGAACTTTGGTTACAACATTGTGATCATACTATTGTTTTTCATAGTATTGCAACAATTTCCAATATGGCAGCGCTTGTGCGTGCAAGTCATTTGACATGTTGACCAACTCTTGATTATCTACAGCTTCTTAAACGTTTGGTCCCTTCAACAAGGTCTGGAAGTACTTGACACCAAAGGAAGGCTCCTCGACTGAGACCAAAAGCAGGTTGTGGCCATCCTCAGCATACTCCGAAAAATGCGGACATTTCTTTGTTGTATCACAACTGTAGGTTGCTACCATGATCTACTATAAACTTGTACTCCTTTTCTGTGGTATCTTTAGGATTTGTCTCAGTACTGCCAGTGTTACCATCTCATAATTTTTTCGAAAAAAGAGTTAGATATGTTGGTACAATAGTCGACATATTCTGTGAGTTCTACTCTATAGTATTCATTGCAAAATCTTTTGCGTTCCTTCTTTTTTGATATAGCATAGGGAGTTATTTACTATCGTGCAAACAGTGAGCGGAGCAAGGGCCGACATGTACTTTACGCCATATTTCTCTGCAAATGCTATCTTTTCTCTGCAGATCTGCCTCTAGTTCCTAGATCTGTCAAACTCTCAAACCATCCAGGATTCTCCATCTCTCTCTCCGAAGAGGGATTGAAGCTTTCAACTACTTTACCAATCCATGCAGATCGTGTGAGCTATCCCGCTCAGTATCCAATTAGAGCAAGCCCATCGCACGCAGGCGGGGAGCCGGCTCTGGCTACCACACAGATGCACACACTGAACGCGTCCAACACTACGTCAGTAAGATTCCTACTCAAAAGGCCCACAACTGCTGGTGTCAGGGCATGGTGTTAGAGAGAGACAGAGAGAAGAGGTAAAGCGGGTCATGCGATTGTGCCTAAGAGCTTGACGCCCGCAGACGCGCCAAGCACATTCTCTCATTCTTTCTCTTCCCTCCACGTCCGCATTTTCTAACAACAATGGGCTACAAGCCAATGCATTGAGCTTGCTCTTAGTAGATTGTAAGACAGCCTCACCTCACCCACCTCAACTATTCCCAGGACAACCGAAAAATTCCAGCATGTAGCTAATCTTTATGGCTTCACTTTATCATCACCATAACAACGAAATGGACAAAAAGTTGGGCCAAATATTTGTTAGGAAGCAACTTATACAACTGCATATATTTTGCATCTCTCGTAGACACAAAGTTATAGTCGTTGAAGAAACACAGATCATTGCGTCATAAAACATTGTCCACTGGTACAACATGAGCAACAGCTTTCCCCATAGCGGACGAGCAACATATGTCGCAAGTTGGCCTCGTTACATGTTACTTTTCAAAAGGGTAATAATCCATCACAAAATTGTGGTACATACTCTCAAAGGATGCTAGGCCAGCCGTGAAAAGAAAAATGGTGAAATGAATAAGGCAGCATGATACAAAGGGTAATGACCAAATTAATTTTTATCTAGCTAGCTTCCTCCACACAGTGCGGCCACGGTTGATCTCATCTCCACTCCCAGCGAATCTCAAGCAATGCAGGAACTGTTGCTGCTCTTCTTTGTGCGATGCTGCGAAAGCAGAACCATTCATACTTTTCTCCTCTCTTTCCTCTATGTAAGTAAGTGAATCAACTATGTCATCGTGTTGGCATTCCCTCCTGTAGTCAAGAGTGATCGTTTGCAACTCATGCGTATCAATTATATCTTGAGGTATGCTCTGTCATTTGGAAAGAAAACAGAAGAGCCATCAGGAACCATCACAAACCAACAAGGATGATAACCTCCATCTTGAAGATAAAAAACTAAAGAAAGTCATGCTTAAACAGTGAGTCACTGCAAACTCTACTCAGTTTTTAAAAAGCTTAGTTTGAAAGCGAGATAAGCAGTAAGGAAGATGACGGTGGAAGCTTACTTCAAGGACCCAGCCAATGTAAGTAACATTATTAACATGTTGGTTCATGTCCAGATCAGCTCTTCGCGGCTGCAGTTAGAAATTTAAGTCAGTCAGAATTGTAGTTTCTGAAGTGCAACGCTAAGACTAGAGTGCTAATGAAGGATAACTAACCACTAGCCCTAGTCTTGAGTATTGTGCAGGTTCTGAAAGAACTGGAATCTTCTTCAAACTGCCATTATTTTCCTCTGGGAATGCTAATCTGCACAACATCAGCTTGTAACAATTCTTATGACTACCATGGTGTCGTGTGAAACTATAGTGACAATCTTCAAGAAAAGTTGACAATCTTAACAATTGTGCAGCACTGATCTAAGCAAAAATTGTTCAAGCTATTTTAAACTTATCCAGCTTAGTGAGCATCTATCCATTAACGACATGTATATGCTGAATGTTGAGAGACAAACCGAGTCACTTTACCTTGGAGTCTTTGGACAATGTACAAAGACCTCATCCCTTACTTCCTCACTGACTCGCTGAAGTCTGCGTGTATTTTGGTTCATCATGACCCACTTGCTGGACAAACAACCAACATGACTCAGTTACTTGTTCTGTACACAGATAGATATACACCTTTGCACTAAAAGAAAACATAGAACGGGACAGACAAGCTTGGTCCTAAGCTGTTCAGTAACTTTAGTTCGCTATGGAAGTCTCATTACAGTATGAGACTCTCCTACTGTTCACCATTAAAAAAAAAAAAACTAAAGCCCGATTAGTTGATCTACCTCCCTGAATGTGAAGGTTCCTCTCAGTTGCAGGTCAATGATATAGACATGAACAGTATATTCAATTGTATGGTAGGTGCAACCAGAGGGCCGGGCACGAAAAAGTTATACAATTTGACAACATTGTGCGAAAGGTCTACACCACTTGCCTAACAAGGAGGTGGGATTGAAGTATTTAAGAGGCACGGAAAATCAAGCTCAAATAGGAATGAATTGATAAACAGATTTTTTACGTTCAGCCAGGAGATACAAGCATGATAGCAACTTTCAACAGAATAAAATCCCAAGGAAGTAACTTTCATTTGAACACCAATTACCTGGTAGCTCTGCCAATAACTTCACCATTAGCCAAGTCCTTAAGAATCCAATCACGACGAGTACCGATTCTTCCATCTTCTTGGCACCAAGTTTCAATCTCAACAACATCACCCCTAATAGCAACAGAGTTACCGGTCAGGATTAAACATAGAACATGGGGGAAACAAAAGATCCATGCAAGCATAGAAACTTACCAAGCAGGGTATTTGTAGATCTCAATGTGCATTCGATTGGTCACCCAAATAAGTCCAAGTTTTCTCATCGTTGTGGTTGTGGCAAAACCATCGGTGGAGAACCCAACACTTTGTGCATGGTTACATCCCACTTCCTGCAGTTACAAGAGTGTTTAACATAAAGAAATGACACTTGAAACAAAATACATAGTACACTTCTTATTGTATTCCTTGATACCAACATTGATAAATAACATATGAATCGACAATGGAAACATAGGACGACCCATTTGGTGTGGATATTATTGTGTAACTTATATTGCTAACCAGCATACATGCTGACCAGATTCCACCAAACATAACACCACGGGCCACCATTCAGAAAATTAGATGATGGCATCTGCATGTTCTTCCCACACGCATTTATCATACCTGCGGATTGATAACACCCTACATACATGAGATTGTTTCTACAGACAATGACATTTGGTCCAGATTTATTAGGAAGCGTAATAAGTAGATAAGCATTGCAAGGGATATCAGATTACAACAGATCTTCAGAAGACAACCACCCTTCAACTTGCAATCAAGCAACTAAACTGCAGAACTGAACCAAGCAGAATACATCATAATTCAAGAGCTACAACTGGTTACTTGATCTACGATGAAAGTAGCACTAGTTTACAGCAATGCTACTCCCAATTGGTGCTGTCATCTACCGGTGTGCAGACACTTAAGGCGAATTTCGTGGGCGATTTGTGATGTGCCACATTCTGGGCGGCACTGACTTGAATAAGACCAGGACAGTTAGCTTTTTAATCCACCCACCAGCCAACACCAACCAAAGTTATACTGTAGCTCAACTTATGCGAAGGGCACCCGCAGATTCGAGCAACAGCAACCAGATTCCCCTTGGCGAATCCAGTCGTAGCACAGCAGTGGAGGGTACGATTCTACCACAAGCCCGGAGCTTCCTAAATTCAGATCCAGACATCGAATCCAATCCACCCTGGAATCGAGCCGCGGGGGAGCACGAATCTGATCCGTTGCCGGCGTACCTGGAGGAGGTTGGCGATGGTCTCGACGGTGGCCGTCTTATTGATGCCCACCTCGTAGCAGCGCACGATGAAGCTCTCCTTGTACGAGAGCCCGTCCTCCAGGAGGCTCCCCAGCCGCAGCCGCTCCGCGAGGCTGGGCCCCTCCTTGGCCTCCGCGTTGTTGGCCGCGCGCGCCGGCGCCGACGCCTCGATGCCGGACGCCCGCAGCGGCCCGCCCCGCGCGCACCGCACCACCGCCGCCCCGCGCGGCTCCCCCCATGCCCCGCGGAGCGGCGCGCGGACGCATTGCAGCTGCGTGTGGCAGCGCAGCATGTGGGACGGTTGGCGGCGGCGTGGGGCGGTAGGGTGGTGGCGGGCGCGGGCGACGGGCGCCGCGCTGCACAAGTGGATATGTAGAGGGGAGGAGGAGGATGGCCGGGCGGCGGTGGACTGGGCGCACGGGGCGATACGAACGAGGAAGACACGAGACGACGCGCTGGCCCGCTGGCGACGGAGGGGACGGGGGCTACTTCCCTGGACCCCGCGCATGCGCCGTACCGCCACCGCTGGTCTACGCCTCTACGGCGGCGATTGATTGAGATGCTTGGAGATGGCGCGTCACTGTGTCAGTGAGGACTGTACGTACATACAGCAGCAGCAGCAGCAGCAGCAGAATCCCCGTTCCCGCGGGGGAGCGTATCTACCTCAAGCAGAGACGCGACAAATGATGCACGGACAGTATCCTGGAAGCCGTCCGATCGTTGTGCATTTCCCAACCAACGATTCCGCAAATTCTTCAAAGCGATAACGACTTTGGTGCCAGTGGAGCATTTCATACTGTACCAAGCATGTCGAGCCGTATGGGCAACATTCATGAGGGAATATACGTAAGTCATTGTGAGACGTGTATTGTCTCCTCTAGTCGGCCGCTCTTGTTAATGATGGTGGCGACGGTGCTGGTTGGAATTGGAGACAGTTGTGACAAACCGGCTCACGTCTGTGCACGCATCGTCCAACTCTATACGCGTGTACGAAACAAGTTAAACGTGGACGCATGGTAAATATCACGGCATCGATTTGTCATTGGGAAAAGTTAACACTTGGTAGCATATACTCTCCATCCTTTAAAGGCCTGTAGTCAAAATTAGATCTATAACATTGTAATAACAAAATATCAAGAGTTTTTAATACTTGGTACAAGGCTTTAACACCTGAAATTTTGTTACACCATCATCATTATTCACAAACTACATCAACTTTATAATTCTCGTGTAACCTTAAAAGTTTGATGTGAATAAACTGCAACCCTGAGCCGTTAGCCACTTTTGTAGCCAACGTGACAATTCATGTTGATTCATGCCGATAGTGTGACCTCTTCTTACCTGTGCTGTGCAACGTTTAAAAACGTGGAGCCGGCGGCAAGCAGCCGAGAGTCATACTGTAGTTGAGATCATGCGCGTATGGTAAATTCACAAGCAAATGCCTATCATGAATTCTCGTAGGAGTATGATTCATGGTTTGGGTTTTTAACAAACAAAGCTCAACATCGCCACATCTCCGACTCCGTCACATGTGAACGCTGCAACAACTCACCAGAAACTCAGCACCACCTCTTCTTTGAACATTAATGTGCACTGCAACGACCTCAACTCACTTTGGACCCTCCCCCTACCGGATACTCTACTTCGGCATCAGCAAGCTTGGCCTTCAATCCTTCTAATCATTCTGTGGAAGATTTGGGAAGGAAGGAATAACCACATTTTCAATGCACAGCATTTCTCTGTAACTAGAGTTCTAGCGGCTATTATTTCAGATATTAGATTATGGAGCCACCGCTGCAACAATGCTCAAGCGCGAGCAGCAGAGGCTTGGGCGACATATGTAACTTCTTGTACTTTTTTTGAAAGGAAGTAACTTCTTGTACTCCCTCATGAACTTCTGCGATTCACACATCTTGTGTGGTATTTGAATGGAATTGAGGTGGGGAATTTTCCCTCCGTAGTTTGATTCAAAAAAAAGAAAAAGAAAGCTCAAGTATTCGGGTAGTGTAATTCTATAAATTAATCCCCTTAAAAAATCTAAGATTAGCCCCTTCAAAATCTAAGATCAATCCTTTGCGTTATTAAATATCATGTTTACGTTTCAGGAAAAACGAAAGGTCATGTTCATGTCTCGAACACAAGAAGTGGAGAGCAGAATGTAAAACAGTAACATTTCTGGTCAACTTCCCTGAAACACATCAGCCAACATTCGACTGAACCTTGCGAACTCGGTCGAACGTACGGTCCCCGTGTGCCTGGTGTAGTGAGGATGGAAGAATGATGCCATTACCGTCGTGTTAGAATTCTTTCAGCTTTCTTCAGTTTTCCTATTCGTGGACAACGATAATGTCATCGGAAACGCATATGTTCTGTGCACAGTGCAACGCTGCGAATCCGGATTAAACCGAGTGCAAGCTCGTCAGTTGTCAGTATCACACATCAAGCTCCATATACGCAGAGCAGCAGACGGTCTGGCCAGATCTGATCTTCCATGGAACATGGAACGTTGCAGTGCTTCCCAGCTTTCAGATGTCGGCAACGAGCATTTTCAGATGCTACCTACTCGACAGGTTTCAAAAGGCATGCACGTAGCCCTGTTCTTCTTACTACTGTTGCGCACTAATGTGCATTCTCCAGATGCTACCTGTCGATCAGGATGTGCCATGTCTCTACCAAAGACTACCATGAACGAAGACGAACTTGGTGATGGATCAAGGAAACGCCTCCTCTAATCGCCAGATGAAACGGCAACAGAGTGGACCATTCGTTCCTGATTCTTCGAAGGAGCATTTCATCTCCAGATGGTAGTACCAGATTACAACAGTGTACTGTTCTGTCTGGCCGACCAGTGTTATACTTTGTTTGTATTCCCCTGTTCTCCTATCTTAATGCTAAAGCAGAGCATCTGCCCTTTTTCCATCGAAAAACAACAACGATCCTGTACTGTTTTATCACAATGACAACCTCTGTAGTCGAATAAAACCCATGGTTACTAGTATGATTGAGGAATTAACTGCGACGCTTCTTTGCCCTCGCCAGGGCATGTTGTTTTCTGAACTTGTTCGGTGGGAACACGGCAAATTCAGAAAACAGTATGCGTGAAAGCAAGAGGCCTCTAGGCCCTGTTCGTTTCTTTTAGCGTTAAATTTTAGAGGCCTTTAAATAAAGAGAATCTAGTACTAAATAAAGTCTAATGACAAAACCTTTTTACAGATGGGTACATCTTTACGAGACGAATCTAACGAGCCTAAGTAAGCTATGTTTTGCTACAGTCATGCTACAGTAATGCTACAGTAACAATTGTCTAACCATGGATTGCTTACCCTCATTAGATTCGTCTCGCGAATTAGACCAGGGGTTCTGCAGTTAGTTTTATAATTAAACTTTATTTAATACTCTTAAATGATAAGATTCTTTTTTTAAACCTTTCTAAATTTTAGACCCCTACAAAACAAACACCCCTGTATTCCACCGGAAGGGTGCTTTCTGTTGCTTCAGGAGCTGAAAATTGTTCTCTGACGGCGAGAATCCGGAGGAAATGGGAACAACGGATCTGAGTGCAGTCTTCGTCAGCTGAGCGTGTGCGGTGTTGGTAGTTTGTGCCCGCCATGATGATGACGCTTTTACAGTGCTGGTACATCGACAGAATTCTAGTCCAGGTGCAGTTTCTATCATCCAGGATGAGCCTTTTTTAGATGCTAATGGTCCGTCAGGCTTCAGGAGGTGGTGGAGGACAGGAGGCATGTGGTTCTGCTTCACATCTCACCTAAATTAGTAGACACGTAACTAGCATTTGTCTCTAGTTGTCGTTCTTCAGAGAGAAAAATAGTCCCAAGTTGTCTGAACTTTGGCCTTTAATTTGATACTCTTGTGATATGCCACTATTCCTGACCTCATCAAATCGGTGGCCGTCATTATTTACAGTTGCAGAAGAGCAAATTACAAGCTATGTAGTCTGTTGTTCACCGTAGATGAGCAGAGTTACAAGTTCGAGCAGCTCCTCTACACATTTCTACATCCACCTAAATGGCAATGCTAAATGCCTTACAATTTCCAGTGAGACAAAAACCAAGACTAACATCGTATGAGGCCCAGAACAATGAAATATAGGATTAACACAGGCAACGACACCAAAGTCCCGAATATAACCCTGCATGATTACAAAACATCACGGCTTAGATACTTTTCAGAACCAAGGGAGGAACCCTGCATTTTCAGGTGCTGGTGAGCTGAGGCATATATGTTAAGGTAATTTTCTCGACCAAAACCAAAGGAACTTACGCAGTGCTTAGGACATCAGCGTGCAGACCATACTCCCTTGCGAACACAAACGTCGTGATGGACTGAGGAAGCGCAGCCTGTGGTCACCAGTTGACAACACAACAGGAGTGAACAAAGTTGTTCTTGGAATGATAAGAAAAAAAAAGAGAGGCCAGGGGTCCGACGTCCCTCTGAATTTTCATTAAGAAGGTTCTTGGAATGATAAGAGTTCAGAGGATTTCTTCTTCTTTTGAAACAAGATAGCAATCGATCGGAGCTGTGATAACCTGTATGATAGCAAGGCGCAGGACGTCGCCGCGGAGCCCGAGAGCCACGGCTCCAACAGCGGTGGCCGCCGGCCCGGCGACGAACCGCAGGACCATGCCAAGCACTGTTGGGCCAGCACCGCAGACGATGATCTTCTCCTGCAGCGCCATGAACAGTCCTGCGACCAAAATATAGACAGTGAGTATAAAATTATGTGTTCCTAACTGCAGTACAGAAGATGAAAAATTCGTTAAAGAGACGAGGTTGGTTACCCATGCTAAACATGGCAAGACCAACACCAGTCTTGGACATGATCAGAACCGAACCCTCAATGATGCTTGGCGTCTCAATGTGCCACCTGTGTACAAATTGGTCACAAAACATACAGATCAAATATCAAATTATCGCTGCTGATCAGAGGGAGAAACAATTGAAGAATGTAAAAGTGAGAATATCACTGTAATTTGTTTGGAATCTACCAATGCTTCCATCAAGTGTTTTCCCGGTTTCCCCTAACAGAAGTGACAGGAATATCACTGTAATTCCTTTGAGCAGCTATTAATTTGCAGCAGACATTCTATTGTGTTGATCAACCAGCTTTATGTCAAAGTGGTTCTCTAGATATATGCCTGACTGGGCTTCCAATTGGGGTAAAATGTTTTTATTTCACTTGCTGTAATAAATATGCAAATAAAGTGCTACCTTAACCTAGTCAAACCAATGCAGACTATAACCCGAAACCAGTTTTTTTTTTTGTTCCACTGACCAGAGGGTAACTGTTTCACTTCAAAAGCTAGTTGAGTGGAACAATTACCCACGAGTTCGTGACAGAATCATTCTGAAAAGACCCTTTGCTTTTTTTTCATGGAATGAGCCGGTGCCTAGTTTTTTTTTTCTTTATTTGTGGAAGTATATTCGTTTGAATAGACAGTGATGTCAAATCTTTATAACATATATTTTTTTTCAAAAAAAAAGAGTTACTGACCAAGAAAAGGGAACAACTTAAAAGTTCAGGTCACCTCTAGTCCTAGTAGTGTAGCAAAAAGGTCTAGGAAAACCGCTTGACTACTTGCATCTTCCTTGTTTTACTTACACATATGTCATTAGAAAAATCAAGGAACAACAAACAAGTCACCCAATCACGGCGTTGCAAGGTTGAGAGACCCACTCAACCATTTATGTCATATGAAAGTATAAAACGAACGGCTCCCAGTAAAAGTGCACTACCATAATGATCTATGCTCATTAGTCAAATCAACCTACTTTAGCAACAATTTCGTTTCCTTTTTTGTTCTCTCGTTCCATTAGCAAGAGGCTATTTGTTCCACTGATCCACTCTAACCCCCTTTTTTTTATGTGCGCCAATTCAGGGAATAGCATTCGCTGTACTGTCAGCCATGCTGGGTGCAGGAGCCACCACCTTTGTTTAGATGGTGGCTTTGTTTGGAGATTATGCAGGTCTTTATATTGTTGACGGCAATAGAAAAGCTAAACGAACGCAAAGATGCATGGTGTCCTATAGTTCGCCGAATTCTTTTTATATTGTTGACATCGATGTGCTTTGTCTCAAACTATTTGGTGAACGGAATTCGTTTAGAACAGTCTCCCGCGTTACTTAGCTCAGCGAAACGAACGCAACGATGCATGGAGTAAGCGATGATGGGCAGAGTGAAAGACCGAACCTGTTCGTGACGCACGCCCACGCGACGCCAAGAACGCCGGCGTACACGTTCGGGTTCCTCGCCACCTTGGTCCAGACCGCTCTAACCAGCGGCCAGAACGACCGCGCCGCCGTCTCGCCGCCGCCGATGTCGCCGTCCTCCACCGTGGCGGCCGCCGGCTTATTCCCGGCGCCCCACGCGCGCCTAGCCTCGAACGCGAGCAGCAGGAGCGGGAAGTAGACGATGATCTGCACCACGGAGATCTGCACGACGAGGTCGCGCGCCCACTTGCCGTACATGGCGTCCAGCAGCGGCACGCCCACGACGAGCGTGTTGTTGAGCGCCGCCAGCGAGAAGCCGGTGATGCACCACGACACGGCCCTGTCGGCCTTCTTGCCGCCTTCGCCGGCGCCGGCGGCGGCGATGGAGGCGCGGCGCGCGGACGAAGCGGCGGCGACAGCGGCCCAGGCGGCGAGGGCGAGCGCGACGGCGAGCTTGGCCAGGGCGTCGGCGGCCAGGACGCGGTAGCTGAGCGCGAAGGGGTCGATGCGCGCGGCGAAGTCGAAGGCGAAGAAGGGGACCGCGAAGTAGGCCACGAGGCGGTTCACGGCGTCGCACTGGTCCGGCGTGAACATCTTCCACCACCGCACCGAGCCGTAGCCGAGCGCCAGGGCTAAGTAGAGCGGCGCCATGGCCGCCACCACCTTGTACACGTCGCCCCACCCGATCATCTTGAGGTAATAAACCACGAGTGAGCCACTGAGCTAAACACACGCACTCTGCTCCTGTCCTGCCAGTGTGCGAGGTGCCTTTGCCGTTCATTGGTGCTTATATAGAGGAGCGGGAGAGGAGAGGACCGAGAGGCGTGGTGGAGGAAAACTGATCAAAGGTGACAAGCACATGCAGCGGCCAGCATCAGCCGTCGAAAGCGAATCGAACAAGTAAGTGCAGGGAATGCCAGTGCCAACTCTGTCGGTTCATGGCCACTATATATGTGATGTGAGGCGAACTGTTGTTCATGGCCACGGCAGCGCGATGTCCCTGCTTCAATGCTGCCGCTGCTCGGTGGCGGATCGACGCTCCAAGCAGCCCGCGTGCACCGGCCGCTGCACTGCCTGGCTTTCGACAGCCTATGCAGTGCGCGCTCAGTACAAATTGGGTGCACGAACAAATAAAGGAGCATCTGTTCAGTCTCGGGCACCTTGAGCGCATTGCGGAAGCTTCAGCAGAGCACGAGACAGCGACTGGTGCGTTGGCTGCAACATTATCGCGTCACCTGACCTGAGCAAGTATCTGGTTCGGTTTGAAGCCCACGAGAAGGCTTTCTCCTTGCTGCCGGTTCCTCTGCCACAGCGTATGTACTCAGGGCTCAGGCGGCGAGGGCGAGCGCGACGACGAGCTTGGTCAGGGCGGCGCGCGGCGGCAGGGGAGGAGACGGCACCGCGACGTTGGCCACAGACGGGTTCACTGAACGGCACCTGTTTGTTCTTCGTGGCCACCGTGAATGCGGCGTGCACGCCGGCGTCATCGACGACCAATATTAGTCACGTCGAGACGGGTTAGCCGTATCTTGGTCAGTACACGGGCATATTTACCGAGGCGTGTAACACTACAACATCATTTGATTTTCCAATGGAACTTCAATTGTCGGTCAAGAATTTTGTTTGCGTCACCCGTAAGATTTAAAGTGGAGTTGTGCTCATCAATCTTGGGCTCAACTAGCGAAAGGGAATTTTAGTTTCCTTCGCGTCATGGACACGTTTAGCCAATCAATTGGCTCGAACAAGTTTTTAGCATACAAAGCCGGGCGTGTCTAATTCGCGCGCGCGCGAGCAGCCGTCCGCGCGCATCCGTTCCGACAGGAAACGGACAAGCCGTCGACGCGCAACTTCACCCCGCTTTCCTTGCTTGGTGCTTCTGCGCGCGTCGCGCTCGGGTGGGGCCGTGTGGGTGACAGCACGTGCAGGCAGTGGGATGCAGGTAGTGCTAGCCGCGCCGGTGATGCATGTGGAGCAGCGCTGCAGAGGTGGAGCCCATGTCTGGTTGTTTTCTCACCTGCGCGCATAGGTGTATACGCACGTTCAAACAAGTTTCCTTATAAAGTTTGTATTTGTATAGAAGTTGGTTTGAAAGTTCGTATCTCATACTTCGTACAAAAGTTGTTTCGAAAGTTTGTATCTCATAAGTTCGTACAGAAGTTTTTCCCAAAGTTTGTATTTCATAAGTTGTACAAAAGTTATATCGAAAGTTTGTATCTCATAAGTTTGTACAAAAGTTGTATCGAAAGTTTCTATCTCATAAGTTTGTACAAAAGTTTTGTCGAAAGTTTGTAGAGAAGTTCTTTCGTAAGTTTGTATCTCGTAAGTTCGTACAAAAGTTGTTTCGAAAGTTTGTATTCATAAGTTTGTACAAAAGTTGTTTCTTAATTATACACAAAAAAGTTTGATTAAAAAGCTTGTAAGGGAAAAACAACTAAAGAAAAAAATCTTCACAATAGAATGTGAAACAGCATCTGCCCATGTGTAGGCCCCACGTATGCAGCGCCCCGCGCGCACCGCGTTGGCCCCATGCACTGGCCCCACGCGGATGCGCGAGGACACGAACGCGCGGGCGCGCGTGGGACAGGAGTTTCGGTGCCGGGGCTTGTGTTGTGTGTGACAAACACAAACGCGGAGCATCCTCGGGCAGGCTTGCTCCGTCCAGGCACGTGGACGCGGACGCGAACACGCGTACACCCCCATGCGTATGGACCCACGACCTTGTGCTACGGCCGTCCCCTTCTCCGCTTGGGTCTCTTCGTTTCTTCATCCGCCGCCCAACTGACGCAACCTGCTTTTCGCGGCCGCTCCAGCCAGATCGGCGATCGAGATGTTCAGTATCCTCCCAGAGCCGTTTGCTTCTCGACTCCTCGTGCAACCTCCTCCTCCTGCATGCTCCAACTAATCGAGATGCACATCAGGTACATACCCATCCCCCGATCGGTAATTTGATTTACCTACATCGCATACTGAAAGTTCGGCATTGGAAGTGCTCTCAGTATGTTCAGATCATCGATAATGGCGCTGAGATATCCAGCTTTTATGTGCTTAGCATTACTCTTGCCATCTAGTAAAGATGAATGGAAAGCTATTCTGCATGTACTTAATAGCGACATAAACCAGATATTCATAGTGGTGCATTGTCAAACTGCATCATCGAAAATGCTGAACTTCACAATCAGTTAAAAGGGTAGATGTTGTTGTAGCTTCCATAACAAAGGTATTTCTTTGGAAGTGGCCGGTTGTCCTAAGTTTGAGAAAAGAAATACGATGTGAGAGATAAATACATCACAACTTGACTTCATACAAGTTGTCTACTGAGCTTCCTCTTACTCTCCCGATGCCACCTTGTCCAAAATATGTGCCTTGACTATTTTGCATGACTAGATGACAATCTTTGAGTAGTGTTTCGATTCTTGCATCCGAGCTTCCCACGATCATGACAGCATGACTTGTTGCTTGGTTAGTCAATGGAGATAGAATTGGTAGCTCGGGCTTGTACTCGTAGATATCTCCCGGCTTGTAATTGATGTAATTCAAAGACATCCTGAATGTTCCAATGAATATTTTCCCTTCTCTCATTTGTTGAACTGCTAGCATAAGAGTTTGTCCTTCATCCTTTTTCCTGTTGTAGATTCGGTCATACGAGGAAATAAGATACACCTATAAAGACAAATTATGTTAGTTGAAGTCACAATAGCCTTCAAAACAAGAATACTTTCACCAATAAAGGTCGGAGAAAGTCCTAACCGATATCAAGACTTTTCTAAAGATCATTGACAAAAAAGCATGGTATGACAACAAAGAAGATTTCCTTTTTTTTTCTTTTTAACACAAACAGCAGGGGAGCCCCGATAGTTTTTTAGCAAAGAATATTATTGCTGGTTGCCATGGATGGTTTTGGATGAGGTATGTTGTTTTGTTTCTTTTAACCTTACTATGTATCTGTTTGCATGTTCTGGTGTTCATGGTTTTTTTATGTCAGGCTTGCCGGCTGGTTTGTCCTGCTGCTGGTCCTCGTCTGGTTTGATTGCGAGGTAATGCTTGTTGGTCTTTCTACTGCAGTATATTGTATTTAGTTCTCATCAAGATTGTTTTTGGTCTATAGTTTACTGTTACCTTAGCTTTTATTGGTGTACTGTTTCCTGTCCATGTATAAAATATAGTACATTTGTGATATAATCTGTGATGCGTGACTGTCAGTGTGTTGGAAATATTGTACGATAGAGCCTCTTGTCTGAATTAGAAGCTCTTGTCCGCGTTTCGTTTGTTAAAAGTATGTCACAGCCACAAGCGCACACACCATTTGCTTGTTCTTATTCTAGGCACGATCATCATGTTACTACTATTACCAGTTCAGCCTTTCCACCTTTTTTATGTGCAATTATGTGCGGAGGCTGCCTGAAAGAGCACGTCGCAGAGACTGAATTTGAGTCAAAGGTTGCTGCCTATGTCCTGTGCGTCCATGTCACATAGATTCGTTCATGGGTTGATATGTAATTTCTACAAAAATTAATCTGCCAGACATCATCTTACTGATTTATTTCTTATTAGTGATTTATTGAGATGCTCAGTTTTTTTTTTAGTTGAGACAATTATTTCTACATACATAAGAACAAAGCTGAGAAACGTAATATGGCAAGCATACAGATTCTAAGAAGCAATTGATCTTTCTTTGATAGATGTAAGTAATACTTAAGTTGTAGAGTCAAAATAATCTAAAAGTAAAAAGCTTCATTTGTTGCATTGGAAAAAGGCAGCATTGCTACCGAGTTCCAACTGTTCAAGTTGGAGCTTATTTGTTGTCTGGCAAATAAGGCCTTGGGATTGTTTTGTTTCTTCATTAACTTCACCCAAAATATTGTTAAATTTTTAGATATTGCATGGTATAAATCTATAACCATCTCCTCTGGATATTTTATCATTTTGCAGGTACATGTTAAGTTACAAGTATGTCCTAACTGCATGAATTATATCTTGTGACAATACATCAACCTTTTCTTTAGTCTACAACTGTGCCATCGATAACCAAATTTCGGCATTGGTATTTTCATCTTTCCTTCGGTCAATGGCTGTGCCATTGGTACCCAAATTCGGCATTGGTATTTTCATGAGGACTAGATCATTGAGGCTGATAAAAAAAAGCAGGCGAGTAAAGTGACATATGATCTTATGAAATTACATGTGACTAATAACTAAATGGAAGCACAGCTTTTTGGTCAACACCGTGGTTTATTTTCATTGATTTATTCTTATCAGCATCTTGCCGGAGCATACAATTTTTAGTTGGTAATTTTAAGTGCAGATTACCATTTTTGCCATCATTCATGATGTGTATGTGTAGTCCACTTATTCTAAATAAAACAAGCAGCAGAATGTTGATCAGTTTTACCTCATAAATTTAAAGAAATGGGCAGTAAATTAGCTTACTGCATATGTTTCTGTGTTGGAAAAAAAAATTCAAATATACTACTTTTGGCCTAATAGATTTTCCTTCCTCTAAGAGTCGAGTGTTTTTCCCCTGTATTCATATACTTTCTTCATGAGGTTAGTGTCATGCTTGTTGGTTTGTTTTCCATCTACAATTTTCTTTGATTTCAGCTCACGTCATGAATGATAGCTTGTTCTTGCATGCGTACTTCTGTGGGGGCTGCTCTTCCGTGTTGGCAGTGCAAGGTGAGGCTTGAAAATCACAATAATTATTTTTTTGGCGAATTGTAGTCATATTCAATGGTAGCCATATAGTCCATGTACATATCTGTTTGTACATGTCAAACCGTGTAGTTTTGGGTGCTGTACATGTCGTGTCCTTGGGTTTGCAAGATGATTCTCAACTGATGAATCAAGCCTCTATTTCCTGGAATACCTTATATGGGCACACTATGGGAAGTTTAGATGGTTAGAAAATGTCACTTAAGGTTTGAGGCTACTTTACAGACAGTTGTACCTTATATTGCAAGCAACTTCACATGCTCAGTTGATTCCCATTCAGTCCCAACTTTTCGATTTGGTGGTTCTTAACTAGGAAATTTCATGAGTGCGCTCTAGGCCTTTTGAAAGACTTTGCATGAATAAGCTGGTTGGACCCACAGCGACATGAACACATCATGGTGCGAGTTAGTTGTCTCCTTTTTATTACCATGTGTATTCACTATTCAGTTGTGAAGGACTGTACATGCAAACTTAACACTGAAATTCTGTGTTAATGGCTACAATGGCTAGGCTTTCCCATGGCTAGAAAGCAATTGTTCGTGCCTGTAAATTTATAATTGACTTAGCTTTATGACCGACTCTACTTATATAAAACTGCACAAGATGGTGAAAATCTATGTAACAATACCTTAAGACTATTCCTAAAAAAAAACAATACCTTAAGACTTTGTTATTTCCTCAGATGTTTCCTATTTCTGATTATTAAATTATCCGACAGTGATCATAGAGTGATTACCTATTGCATTGGGTTTCATCAGCAAAGAGTTTAGATGTTTGAAATAACAATTTTTTTAGCATGAGCATTTCTTAGTTGTGGAGTGTGCAGTTTTATGTAAGCTAGATAGCAACTTCATAAGGAAGGAAAGAAAAAAGGGAAGATCAAACTGATTGTTCTTTCTACTTTTGAGATAAAGAAAGATAATGGTATACCCATAGTAACATGTTTTTTTTCTACTGCTTGCATAAGTTATTAAGAACAATCTTCACAGTTATTTCGGCGATAGTTCTAATCTATGAAAGATTCATGTTGTTTAGCTACATCAGATGAGTCGAGGGTAAAGTAACTGCTCAGCATTTAGGCTGTTGGAGCAGATCAATTGCACTACATTGTAAAAATCCATTGGGTGAGCCGTGTGCAATTTTTCCTTATATCCTATACACGTTTTGTTAGCTATTTATGCCGAGGTGAGTGTGTTCTGCTTTTATGATTTCAATAGAGATTCAATATAAGACTTTTGACATATTCTTTGTGTCAGACATCACAAACACAAGTAATAGCAGCAAACAAGATTAACTAAGAAGCATGGGACAATAACATACTTTCTAATATGACTGAATAATTTACAAAAGCCTAGGACCGCCTAGGCGCTAGGCGGTCGCTTAGCTCATCCACCTTTTTAAACATTTAATGTATGTCTATTGACATTTAGCCCTTCAAGAAAATTATGTTAAACTCACCTTTTTACAAGCTATGAGACCTAGAGTACATCCCAAAACGTCCAAGTTGCTGACGTCAAAAGCTCCATGTTCAAAGATGACAGGAAATTTAGACTCCTTGTTGGCATCCACAAATAAACCACGGGCTTTAGCATCTTTAATTAAGTCACTCCATGTAACATACTTGCCAATCACGGTGCTGTCACCCACAATCCAGAGATAGTCTCTGCATAGAGAGAATTTGTTAGGACGTGTGCTTGGATAAAGTCGTATTAAAATGATTTTGATCTGCTTATATACCTAGCTCTGCTGAGTGCACATCTGATCATTGTGTTGTCGGTTGGGAATGCACTGGTTGAAATAATTAAGAAATCAAAATCTTGGTCTTCTTGGATCCTATGGATAGATTGTATGCTTATATTCAAATTGGCATTCTCATCTGTCATATGCCCAATTATGTCAGTTTCTGTCCATGAGCATAAAACTCCAACCTTAAGCTTCAGATTTTCCTTTCTTTTGAATGCTGCAGAACAATAAAATATTAGTGAATAATCTTATCCAATTAATTCAGATTCATAACAAGGAGGAATGGTCACAGTTACCTTTCACTACAATGTTGAGCAAGCTAAATATAACTGCAGATTCTTTGTTTGCATCAGTGTTTATGAATCCATAGTGACATAGATTCGAACCCAGATAATTGGAGCTGACGCCATTAGCATTTAAAATTCGACCCTTATAGAAGTAATTGTTTGGGAAATAACTGATCAAGGGATGAGTTTTGTACTGCTTTGTCAGCAAAGTCTTTTGGGAACCCTGCGAAATCAATCTCTCAAAGAGACTCATCCCATATCCAGAATTTTCATTAACCTGAGAAGTATACACAGTACTAAGTCAATAAATAAGTCAGAGGAAGCTTGCACAGGATCGTGTTAACAAATTGTGATAAATGCAAACATATGTCATATAGTTGGCTGGATATGCAACATGGTGCATCGCATATTACGTACTCCCACCATTTTAACTACAGGGTGCCTAACAATAGAATTTTTTTTCCTGTTTTTTCTAGCGTTCGATAAGGTTTTGACATGACTAGGTATGTAGCATTATAGGTGGCAATGTTGCATAGATACTGCGTTGAAAAGCAAAAATTGTTGTACAAGAATGATACTAAGAGCAGAAGATCACCTTATTCATGCTGATTGGACCCAATCGAGATTGATCCCCTGTTAATACAACATGCCTTATTGAGTGGATAGAAATAGGAATCAGCAGCTCACATTCCTTAATCTGAGAAGCTTCCTCCACAATTAGCAGATCAATCTGAGTTCTTTCTAGGCTAAGCAGCTCAAAAGAACAAGATGGTGTAGTCAAAATGACTGGAGTTTCTTTGATCAGATATTTTTTTAAGGACTCGATATCTGTCTCAAATGGGAACATCGTAATATGTCTTGCCACGTATTTTAGACGCTTCAAGCATTCGTCCTTTGCCAATCTCATATCTACTACAATGGAGTTGACACTCACATTTTTACGAGGAGAAGGTCTACGAATGGATGTCCTCAACGTAGATGATTTTGAAGACTGCACTCTGCCCAAATTAAATGTCTGTCTAATGTCTTCTTCCGTTGCACCTCCATTCTGTACCAGACTATTCAAATTATCCAGCGATTCAAAAAGGGCAGCCATCCCTTTATCCACATCTTCAGAGAAAATGTGACTGGGAGCATAAATCCACATTGTCTTTAGCAACGTCACTAATGTGCTTGACTTTCTTTCAAGCATCTGTTTCAGCAACTGCAGCATGATATCTTTTCGGTCTCCCACCTTATCTTTCAGTTTGTCCTCTATCTCTTTGGCTTTCTCCTTAAAGCCCCCTTCCAAAAATGAGATTAAGCCATCAATTTTGCATCTCCATATCATGCAGGGCATTAGCTCCCTCAATCTGTATCCTATGCAAAGCTCCTTTATTTGGTTGCTGCTAGTTGCCAACTCATCCTCTATATCACATAGTATTATTGCACTACCCACCCTTTTAGCTGGCAGAACATCATAGGTTTTCGCTCTTCCACTCATAGATTCAAGCAAATATGAAGAGAGTGATGAAAACGAGTGGACACTAGGGGCACATACAAGGATGTTCTGTTGTGATGAAATTATACTTTCAAGAACTGTGGATATAATCCTAGTTTTACCGCTTCGTCGCGGACCACACAGAATCTCCAGACTTTGGCAATGATGACACTTAATCTTGGAAGCAATACGTACTGCAAAACCTTTTTGTGTTCTGTCCAGTTCATTGTTGAACAATACATCAAAAGGTTCAGATGACTTCACCTCCTCTGTACATATGTCGCATCGCTGGTTATCCTGTCATAGGAGAGACAATGACATTAGGTTGCAGTGAAAACAAGACGAAAATATGATGAAATATCCAATGAGTTCGGAGAACATACAAGGGGTGGCTGCAAGATCTGTCCAATAATTGCATTGTCCTTTATATGATGAAGAGTTTTCCATATACGTGCATTAGTCGTGATGTTGCACAAGAAAAAGGCATACTTAAACTCTCCGGTGGTCACATCACCCTTAGTGATGACATGGAAGCTCTTGCACAGGTATTCATTTGGACTAATATCAATCGCCATGGCAAAAACTCCATCATTCTCCACTGGTAAACTGTCAGGTCCAAAAGCCGACAACAAAAATATATCACCATTACGTGCTGCGTGCTTAACACCATCTATGCAATACGGATCAATGTCCAGAAAGAAAGAGGAAGTCTTTTCTTTTGAAATGCCTAGCAATCCATAGTGCTGGCATGTTCTCAGGGAGTTCAATGATGTTAGGATCATTGATCTTGTTTCTTCAATAAGAGGCTCCTTGTAACACTGCACATACTCCTCATTTGAGCAAAATGTATGAGGCATCTCCTTCATCTGCATATAGAAAGATCTGCGCATATAAGTTACTTTTCTTTTGCTTGAGCAATGTTACCCCTGTGCAACTTTAGAAGTCTAAAATTGCACAAAGGTAAACAGTAATGGCATAAAAGTGCAAAACACAACTACTGGATGACATAATAGTGCATAAGACACATTTCTTGAGGCATTCAGTGCAAGTGCACATGTACGCTTCAATGCAACTTAAGGCATTAGAATGCACAGGCTCAAACAAATTGACTATTGACAAATGTGACATCAACTTTAAGATATGTAAGGATAAAAGGAGAACATTCAAGGGCTTATGCTTACCCGTTTCCCATCTTTTACACTTGAAACTGTCCATGATAAAACAATATCCTCTAGAGCATCGCCCATGTTCCCATTATTATCAAGAGATTTATCCATGCTGGCTAACAATGTGCTGGAAATAGAGACTAAAATGAAAAAAAATAGAGAATATCATCAGCAGTCAGTCACTCAATAAAATTAGGGTACCTTGTAGACATACATGCGTAATCTACAGTTTGGCAAATTGTGATTTGTAGATCCATTTCAGACAAAATAAAAATCCCTGAATCATTACAATAGCACGAGAGTTGGCCACATCAGTCTCAACATTAACTAAAAATAACAAAATGAAATGCCAATGGCTCAGTTGACTTACACAAAATCAACTGGAACCAGCAGTCACAACTGCTACCACAAAAATTCAATAAAGTCCCACAGAGAAACTTTAGGTAGTAGATTAGTAAATTTCTATTTGATTCATGCCTCTTTTATATGTGAACGACATTTATAGTGCTTGCTGATTGCCTTGAGAAGCGTGTGTATTTCTGCTTTTGCAAATTGTTTTTCCCACTAGAGCTAGAGTTAGAAACATGCCAGCATGAAATAAGAACAAGGGTGGACAGATGATTCATTTTCACTAAACATGTAACACCCTATGTTTTGCCCATAATGAAAAACCACTAAAGAATTGAACTTTTTCAAATCTTCACAAAATTCAATCAAAGTAGAAGTAAATCCCATGCCAAATTCAAAATTTCGAATTTTAAATGTGCATCAAACACCACCATGTGCATATTTGGAATTTTCTGATTTTAATTATGTGTTCATGTGGTTTTTATCCTTTTTCAAATTTGAAATCCATTCAAATTTGAATCCCTGCAAAAATCCAGAAAATGTCAAACATTTTCTTCCCTCCTGGGCCGCCCCTCTCTCTTTCTTCCTTCCCCGCCGGCCCACTCCCTCTTCCCACTTCTTCCCTCTCGCGGGCCGAGCAGGCCGTCTTTCCCCTTCAGCCCATCAGCCCGCGCCAGCCCATTCTTCACGCCGAGCCGCTGACAGGTGGGCCCCACCTGTCAGCGTCGTCTTCCTCTGGCCGTGGCAGCGCGCCCATGCCGGCTGCCTCGCTCCGTCGCGTCGAGCGCGTTGCCCCGCAGGACCGCACGTGCGCGCGCTCGCACAGGCGTCGTCTCGTCCTGTCGCGCCGTCGCGTCCGCCAACTCCGCGGCAGCGCGCCCATCTCTTCCCGCGCGGACCAACGACCCAACCGCCGGAGACCCGACGACCACCATGCCTCGACGTCATCGCGCGCAAGCCCCCTCCCTTGTTCCGTCTCGTCGCGACCCCTGTAGCCACTCCACCGCGTGCGTCACCCGCGTGGCCTCCCGTCCTCTCCCTGGCAAGCCATCGCGTCGCCAATGAATTCCGGCGACCGAGCCGCTCCAACGGCTCCTTCCTCGGCCGCGTATAAATGCCAACGAGCTCCGCGCCGCTCTACTCCCCCTGTCCGCGAGCTCAAACCACTCACCACCGCCCCGAGCATCACCCATTCAAAATTTCCCCTTTTCTCTCTCCTTACTCCGGCGAGCTTCGTCGGCGAGCTCTTCCGCCGCCATTGGTGAGCCCCTCTCCCCTTCTCCTCTCCCCACAGTTGTACAGCGCCTCGCTCAACCCTGTCATGTGCCCAGTTGCTGCAGGCGTGTCGTGAGTGAGGAGATCGACGACGACCGATCCGCCGCCGCCGTCTTCCTCGATGCCGGCAGCCACCTGACGTCCTCCGTCTCGACCGAGCCCACCGTGAGTCCTCCCTTGATCGTCTCCCTCTCCTCTCCCTCCTGCGCTGGTTACTATTTCCCGCGCGCACGCGCGCGCCTTTTCCGTCGAGCACCGCCGCTCCGCCCAACTCAGGCGAGCTCGCGCCGCCGCGGTGGCCCTCCCCGACGTCGACGCGTAGCTGCGCTAGCTCCGCCACCGCGCGTAGACCCCGCGCGGTCACTCTCTTGAGCCCACGCCACGCGCAGCGCGTTTTCCCCTCGCGCGCCTCCGCGCCGCGCCACTCCGGTGAGCGCGCATCGCCGCTCCGGCGACCCTCGTCGTCGAGGTGTTGCCCTCCAAGCTCCGCCGCACCGCGTAGAGGCCGTAGGTCCACTCCTCGTCGCGTTTTAGCCACCATAGCAGCCGCCGGTGAACTTTCCGGTGAGCCGCCGCCGCGCGCCACCGTCTTCTGGCCGCTCTGACCCAGTCGCGCCGCCGTCGACGTGGCGTGCCACGTCGTCTGGCGGGTCCCACACGACCCGGCCGCCTCAGCCCAGTCAGCAGCCCCACGGTGCACCCGGTGCACCGTGCACCACGCTCACACGCGTCGCTCGGTCCACAGCCCATGGACTGAGTCCATAACACAGTGCTGTACAGTGACCCCGGCCCCAGTGGCCCACTCGTCAGCCTCACACAGCCTCTGGAAATTGCTAGGTCCACACACAGTTTGTACCCAGAAAACTATTTCGAGCACTTTTCTTTATCAGAAAAATTCCATAAAATTCCTAAAAATACTAGATTATTTTCTAATCATTTTGCAACACTTGTTTATTCCATAATAATTAGGATTATGCCTATGCTTAATTACTTAGCTTAATCCTAATTATTTCATATGTTGCAAACTTGTAAAATCTATATCTTTTTCGTCCTAGCTCCGATTCGGATGATTCTTTCACCAAAATTCGTCTAAAATCATGAGCTATTCGTTGTTACCAAAGCCCTCTGTTGTTGGTCTCTATTTGGTCTTCGTTGATTTAATGGCTTGCTAGCTTAATTGTTTGGTCGGTAGTTTAATTCGATCGCTGTTTGTAATCAATAGAGGAACAAGACTTCGAGGAAGGAGCGGAGGATCCGGATTACGAGGACTTAGAAGAAGAAGACTTTGGTGAAGGCAAGTTCTAACCCCACTGATCATATTGATCCTATGTTTGCAAATAATCCTATTTAGAGTCTGTTTTGGAAATAACTGTGCATGATATTTAAATTTGCTTCAAATGCTAGATACTCCTATGCCGATGATTGCCATACCTTGTTAATTGTTCATCCACTGCCTTGTTAGCCCTAGGTTTCACTATCATTAATTCCTTAATGATATGCTGATATGCCATGCTGCTTAGGACTTGTTACATATGTACTTAATTAATCTTGCTATACATACTTTTGGTGTAAAATGGTGTGTGTTTGGTGGTGTGTGTGTGTGTGTGAATATGAAATGTGGGATGGTGCTATATACTAGTGATAATTGTAACCCATAGTGGGGTACTTCTGGCGGGAGCAGGCGAGGTAGTCCTCAGTGGGGAGGCCTATCTCTGGGATGCGATTCCTCCTTTGAGGATAGCTATTGAAGATGCTTGCTTCGGTCGTATAAGGACCGGTTCATGTGCCGCCTTGCCTAGCACCTTTCGTACAACCACATGCCTTGTATGGGAAAGGTTTGGAACCACACCCTACTATAGTGTTCACCCGGTACCCACCTGGAGGGCAGGAGTTGCGGCGGAAGCCAGGAGAAGACTCGACATGGCAGGTGTCGGGATCCGGCGTATGGTGATTCTTCAGGCCTTTCTACATGATAATGATGATATTGTGAAGCCCCTGGTCGCAGTATTTCCGTGGTGGTGCCGCGGTGACACCAAGTAGGTACAGGACCATTAGTGTGTCTGTCCGATCCATGACGATGGGGAGGGCTGACATGCCTTGTGGGGAATTGTGTACAACCTCTGCAGAGTTACAAATCTATCATGATAGCCGTGTTCCACGGTAATGGGCAACGCGAATGCTTGTGCCACACAATGATTAGTATAACGGTGTGGGTAACTTCCTTGGTGTGTTTTGGAATACTCCGGTGTGGAACCGTGTGCTGGTTTCCTGCCAGCGTTAAAATGTGGGAACTGGCGGGATGGACTTTGTCTCCCCCAGGGCCAAATAACCCCATTAATCTTCAATGATAACCTTGATTAGTAGTTTGCGAACTGCTTTGTTTTACAAACAACCCCTGCATAAAATTGGCATTCCGCCCCAGTTACTAAACCCCCGGCCTATCCTTTGTTAATATCCTTGCATGCTTAAACTCCTTGTTGCTAGGACTTGCTGAGTACCCTATGTATTCACCCTTGCTTAATCATTCAGATGAGGAACCTGAGTATCAAGAGGATGGTGATGAAGAGTAGAGTCCTGTCTACACTCAAGATGCCTGTGCTAGTACCGCTTCCGACTTCCGCTGTAGTAGTGTTTAAGTGGTTCTGCTGTCGCAGCCCGCATGCTTGATGCTTGATGTAATAAAGTGGCCTTTGGCCGTTGTTGTAAGACCTTTTATGTATGAAGGCTTGTATGAGACTCGGAAATATTTATGTAAGTGATGACTCTGTGATATCAGTCTGTGAAAAGTGTTCGTATCAGCGTCTGATACAGGGACTGGTACGGTAAGCACTAGTGCTCCAGAAATGGGGTACGACAGAGTGGTATCAGAGCCATGCTTGACCGTAAGATGGACCCTAGGTTGGAAACGACTGTGAGAGAGTGATATTTTATGTATAAACTATATTACAAAAATTTACTCTCAGTTCTGCATTTACTTTACAAATCGTTTTGTTACCTTGTACTTACCCATCTTCAACTTTTGTTGAAACAGATGGAGGACTAGCAGCTAGACGACGGGTGGACCCGCAGCTACCAGATCGGCGTTTCAGGCTTCCCCACTCTCCTGTGGGAAGCGTTGCAGAGGTTCGGCTACACCGACCGCCCGGAGTACCGCTCGCTCAGCTTCGTCCAGGACGGCACCCAGTACTGTGAGGTGCAGGTGACAGTTCTTCAGCCGCGTACACGCCCAGACCTGGAGCCCCTGACAGTGACAGCTTTCGGCACCCAGCCCGGAGACGCCCACCAGATTGCAGCTCGCAAGACCCTGCTACTCTTCTGTCAGCGCCACGAGGAGGAGGTACGCGACACCCCGTGTCGCTACTTCCCGCTGTACGAGCACACCGAGGCACAGTGGCAGCACAGGTTGAGTGCTCTTCAGGGACCGGACCAGCGTGAGGAGGACCCCACTGTGGTAGCGTCAGTTTGGTACATTATGGCTATGGACAGTCTGTTCGAGTCACGCCAGAGAGGGTTCGAGAGCAGTATCACCAGAGCTGAGGCAGCAGAGTCTAGAGAGAGAGATCTCCAGTAGCAGCTCCAGCAGACCCAGACCCAGCTTGCAGAGGCCCAGGCACAGTCCACACAGTCAGCACACGTCCTTGAGTCGACTGCACAGATGTGGGATGAGGACACGCAGAAGCTCACAGAGGTTCAGGCCCAGCTTGCAGCAGCACAGTCTCAGCTTGCACAGCTTCAGACCCAGCTCGCCGAGTCCCAGACAGAGCAGGCACAGATTCAGTCCACTCTCGAGGCAGCTATGGGCCTTTGGGAGGAGGACGCTCTGTACCTCATCAGAGAGGTTGACCGCTGCTACGTGAGACTTCACCAGGTTGGAGCAGGACCCCGTCGCAGGTTCACTCCGAGGATCGGAGGTCCCAGACGCCACCTGCACTACGCCTGCCCGACAGACTCAGAGGGTGACTCCAGCGACAGTGAGGACTCAGGAGGTGCAGGACCGTCAGGAGGAGCACAGCAGTCAGCCCTAGCTTCTCCAGAGGTTGCACCAGCTCCAGTGTCCCCAGAGGTTGCACCAGCTCCAGTGTCCCCAGAGGTTGCACCAGTTCCAGCTCCAGCACCAGCTTACGGCTTTCTGTCAAAGTCCGACGAGGAGCCCTCCGAGGAGGAGGATGCCCCGATGGCAGAGGACGACCCCGAGCTAGAGTTACTAGAGGACCCTCTGCAGGGTGAGGAGGACACTGAGTCAGAGCACGAGATGGACTACCCGTCAGACCCCGGCAGTGACTACTCGAACTCGATGGACGAGGACGACTTCCCAGTACTCGAGGGTTACGTCCCTCAGTACATGCTAGAGATGGAGGAGGACGAGGACCAGGACATAGTCAACTTTGTGCCAGTCAGTGACGACCAGCCTGTGGTAGTCGACCCTCCGGCACCGCAGCAGCCAGCACTTGTTGCCACTCCAGTTCAGCAGCCGCCAGCACTGTTTGCTCCCCCACCTCAGCAGCAGCTAGCACCTGTTGCACCCCCAGCGCAGCAGGAGCCAGCACCCGTTGCTCCCGCAGCACAGCAGCAGCCAGTACTCCTTGTACCACCAGCTCACCACCAGCTAGCTCTAGTGGCACCTCCAGCAGCTCAGCACCCGCTAGCACTTGTTACACTTGGACCGTTGTTTCCGTACCAGCCAGTTCTTGCACCACCCACAGCTCAGCACTACCCAGCAGCTCCACAGCAGGCCCCCCAAATGCTCGGAGACACAGACCTCTTCGAGTACTACCAGCTCCTTCGTGCCCACGAGGAGTGGAGTGACCCTTACGACCTGTACCGTGCGTGGCGCAGGGACCACGGCTACGACCAGTACTGAGGAGCAGCTACCCCAGTTGGAGTCAGTTACCAGCAGCACTTGTGACAGCAGTGCTTGTACCCGTAGTGTAGCAGCTAGCAGTTTGTACCTAGTCCCGCAGTTGTGTGTCGTTATATCTTAGAGTACCATGTTGTCGAGTCCTGTTGTTTAGTTGTAGTCGTCAAGTCCTCCTGTGTAAGGGCTTGTGTATGTATGATCGAACCTTGTTATGATGTTTATGTATGCTGTAATGTTGTAATGATGTTGGATCTTACTGTTTGTGTGTTAACAAATCTTGTGTTCCTGTCTTGTTGCCTAGTCTCGGCTTGTTTCAACCTCGACTCGTTCTCACCCTTCGAAATCCTCTGTCAACTTAACAGATGCCTCCCGCGAGGCAGTCCGCCCGAATACGGCAGCGTCGTGAGCGTCAAGTTGCACACGACGAGGATGCCCCAGGACAAGGCGGTGTACGTGGACGTGGGAGAGGCAGAGTCAACCAGCAGCGTGGCAGAGGTGGAGGCAGAATTGGAGACCATGATCAAGAAGATGAGGCAAGCCAGAACAATCAGAACAACCAGGACAACCAGAACGATCAAGACAACCAGAATGACCAGGAAGGCCATGATGAAGGTGAAGGTCACCAACAAAACCAGAACCGAGGTGGAGGAAATCAGAACCGTGGCAGAGGTAGGCGAGGTGGACGACATGGACCCTTGCCCAACCCACCTGTCACTAACCTTGTCGCTGTGATGGACAATCAGACACGTCTGATGGAAGTCATTGCTCAAGGACTTCTTGACCGTGCACCAGGTCCCCAGACCAAGATGTCAGAATTCATGAGACTCAGACCACCGACCTTCGAGAATGTCGAAGAAGACCCTCTGGCAGCAGATGATTGGCTGAGAGGCATCATCAAGAAGCTTCAGGTTGTAAACGCCAATGACAGGGAGAAAGTCCTTTTGGCATCGCACCAACTCATGGGAGCAGCCAGTGAGTGGTGGGACAACTACCAAGAAGCTACAGAGGATCCCGAGGCTATCACTTGGGACGAATTCCAGGAAGAGTTCAGGAGATACCACATCCCTGAAGGTATCATGGACATGAAGGCAGATGAGTTTCGCTCACTGAAGCAAGGAGCCATGACTGTGAACCAGTACATCAGAAAGTTTATGAAGCTTGCACGTTATGCACCAGAGGATGTGAACACTGATAAAAAGAAGCAGGACCGCTTCAAGAAGGGACTGAGTCCTAGTTTGAAGATGCAGTTGGTCACTCACATCTATCCAGACTTCAACACTCTGATGAACCGTGCCATTCTTCTGGAAGACGCACGCTCTCACATCGAGAGTGACAGGAAGCGCAAATTCAATGCCCAGAAGTTCAGGCAGCAGGAAAGAAACCAGAGATCAAGAGGTAACTTCTCTCAGAAGCCCAGATACCAGCCAACCATACAGTACAGGGCCTCATCATCGAACCAGCAGAATGCAGCACCCTCTTACCGCAATCAGATTCCCGGCAGCCAGCAGAGAAGCAGTGCCAGTGTTACCCAGCCAGCGCAGAGTGACAAGAGAACCTGCTTCAACTGCCGTGAACCAGGTCACATTATTGCCAAGTGCCCTTATATGAACCAGAATCAAGCTCCAGCTCAGTCTCATCAGCAAAGTAACACCAGAACTGCAGTGTCAGGAGTCGGACGTGGTGGACAACAACCCTCAGGACAGCAGCGAAGGAACAATCAGACCTTCGGTCGAGGCAAAGTCAACCACATTGACACCCAGGAAGCTGAAGAGGCACCAGATGTTGTTCTTGGTGAGTACCTTGTCAACTCCACCCTTGCAACAGTCTTGTTTGATTCTGGAGCTTCGCATTCGTTCATATCTTCAAGATTTGTTGCTGCACATGGTTTTCCAACTGTTTTGCTCAAACAACCACTGATAACACGCTCTCCTGGAGCGGAAATCAAGTGTTTGTTGGGATGTCCCCGGGTTAAGATTCTTTTAAGTGGGGTAGTATTCCTAGCAAACTTAATAGTTCTCCAGTCAGCTGGAATAGATGTTATCCTTGGAATGGACTGGTTGAGCAAACATCAGGGCAATATAGCCTGTGATACCAGGAAAGTCTCCTTAGTAAACCATCAAGGTTTTAAGGTGGAATGTGAACCAAGGAGAGTGAAGGCTATCCCGATGGTATGCAGTCTGGAAACCGCACCACTGGAGGAAGTACCAGTCATCTGTGAGTACCCAGATGTTTTCCCGGATGAATTACCTGGAATGCCACCGGACCGAGATATAGAGTTCATCATTGATCTCATTCCCGGAACCTCCCCAATCGCCAAGAGACCTTACCGAATGGCAGCTAATGAGTTAGCAGAATTGAAAGAGCAGATAGCAGAATTACAAGAGAAAGGCTTCATCAGACCAAGCTCTTCACCATGGGGATCACCAGTTCTGTTTGTCAAGAAGAAAGATGGCAGTCTCAGAATGTGCATTGACTACCGTTCACTCAATGAAGTCACTATCAAAAACAAGTACCCACTGCCCAGGATCGATGACTTGTTTGATCAGCTGAAGGGAGCCAAGTTCTTCTCCAAGATTGACCTGAGATCAGGGTACTACCAGCTGAAGATCCGAGAAGGAGATATACTCAAGACAGCCTTTGTCACCCGCTATGGTCAGTATGAGTTTACAGTGATGCCCTTTGGACTCACCAATGCACCAGCATACTTCATGAATCTGATGAACAAGGTCTTCATGGAAGAGTTAGATCGGTTTGTTGTTGTCTTCATTGACGACATTCTAATCTACTCTAAGAGCGCCGAAGAACATGAACAACATCTAAGAGTTGTGCTCGAGAAACTAAGAGCACATGAGCTTTATGCTAAGTTCAGCAAGTGTGAGTTTTGGTTAAAAGAAGTCGCTTTCCTTGGTCATATCTTGACTGAAAAAGGCATTGCAGTAGACCCAGCAAAGGTTGAGGCAGTTACCAACTGGAAGCAACCCACAAATGTACCAGAAGTCCGAAGTTTTCTTGGACTGGCAGGTTACTACCGCAGATTCATAGAGGGGTTCTCCAAGCTAGCCCGACCAATGACTGCCCTGACTCAGAAAGGAAAAGAATTCAAGTGGACAGAAGCCTGTGAGAAAAGTTTTCAAGAGCTAAAAAGAAGGTTGACAACAGCCCCAGTGCTAACCCTACCGGATATCTATCGAGATTTTGTCGTATACTGCGACGCATCTCGACAAGGTTTGGGTTGTGTGCTAATGCAAGATGGACGAGTAGTAGCTTATGCATCAAGGCAGCTGAAAGTTCATGAGCAGAACTATCCAACTCACGATTTAGAGCTAGCAGCAGTTGTTCACGCTCTAAAGATCTGGAGGCACTATCTGATTGGAAATAAATGTGAAATCTTCACAGATCATAAGAGTCTGAAGTACATCTTCACACCGTCAGACTTAAATCTCCGACAGAGAAGATGGTTAGAATTGATCGAGGATTACAATCTGGATATACAGTATCACCCCGGAAAGGCCAATGTAGTTGCAGACGCACTGAGTCGCAAGGCTCACTGCAACAACATCAAGTTACATAAGAGAAGACCTGAGTTACTGGCAGAGTTCAAGCAGCTAAATCTTCATTGCACCCAGTCAAGCCAGTTAAACAACCTGTGTGTGGGACCAACTCTAGGAAGTCTAATCCGAAAAGCTCAGGTGGATGATGAAGAGATACTTGATCTCAAAGCAAAAACCGGAATGGATAAGGCACCCGGATTCAGAGTAGATGACCAAGGTACCTTATGGTATAAAGATCGCATCTGTGTACCCAAGAATGGTGGGTATCAGCAGCTCATTATGGATGAAGCCCACAACTCCGCTTACTCCATTCACCCAGGAAGCACCAAGATGTACTTGGATCTGAAAACGAAGTACTGGTGGTCAGGAATGAAGAAGGATATAGCAGAGTTCGTTGCCCGATGTGATATCTGCAGCAAAGTTAAGGCAGAGCATCAGAGACCCGCAGGATTGTTGCAACCACTGCATGTTCCCGTGTGGAAATGGGATGAGATCAGCATGGATTTCATCGTGGGTTTACCCCGCACCCAAAAAGGGAATGATTCAATATGGGTAATAGTGGACCGTCTGACGAAGGTTGCACACTTCATACCTGTCAAGACAGTCTACAGAGGAGACAAGTATGCTCAGTTGTATGTGGATCATATACTCAAGTTGCATGGAGTTCCGAGCAGAATAGTCTCAGATAGAGGGACCCAGTTTACCTCAAAGTTCTGGCAAAGTCTGCACAAACTGTTGAAGACTAAGTTGGATTATAGCACCGCATATCACCCGCAGACCGATGGGCAGACTGAAAGAGTCAATCAAATCCTGGAAGATATGTTGAGAGCATGCGTGTTAGCCCATGGAAAGGACTGGGAGAAAAGCCTTTCCTTTGCAGAGTTCTCCTACAACAACAGTTATCAGGCCAGTCTACAGATGGCACCCTTTGAAGCTCTTTATGGCAGAAAGTGCAGAACACCTCTGATGTGGTCAGAAGTGGGAGAACGATCTTTCTTTGGACCGGCAATCATTAAAGATGCCGAAGAGAAAGTAGCTCTAATCAGGGAGAATCTGAAAACAGCCCAGAGCAGGCAGAAAAGCTATGCAGATACCCGTCGCAGAGATCTGAGCTTTGAAGCAGGAGACTATGTATATCTCAAGGTATCACCAATACGAGGTACCCGAAGGTTCAGGGTCCGAGGAAAGTTGGCACCCAGATATGTTGGACCTTTCAAGGTACTCAAGAAGATCGGAGCAGTAGCTTACCGCCTTGAGCTCCCAGAAGAAATGTCGGACATCCATAATGTCTTCCATGTTTCACAATTGAAGAAATGCTTAAGAGTTCCAGAGGAAATAGTACCACCGGAAGTATTGGATCTTCAACCGGATCTCCGTTACCAAGAGAGGCCCATCAAGATTTTGGATGTTGCCACTCGGTTAACAAGGAGAAATGCCATACGGTTTTGCCGAGTGCAATGGAGTAATCACACAGAAGCAGAGGCTACCTGGGAACGTGAAGATAATCTTAAGAAGGAGTTTCCCTACCTGTTCGAGGAAGAGCCTGAATCTCGAGGACGAGATTCAGTTTAAGTGGGGTAGGTTTGTAACACCCTATGTTTGCCCATGATGAAAAACCACTAAAAATTTGAACTTTTTCAAATTTGAAC